>JAGIQG010000010.1:61361334-62092083 GCA_024679065.1 Sphyrna mokarran
ATCCTGAATACGCCTCCCTTTTTCTTTCTTCTTGACCCTCATTCAAACTTTTTTTTCGTACACCAATATAGTGCACTGTATGACAATGTACAGCTGTAGTCACAGCTCACAAAATGCACAATACAATTACAACACCTAGTTCCAAACTTTGCCTTATCCTCAAGCTCTCTATCATTCCAGTATGGCATTCAACTGCTTCCACTCCATTCATTCCATTTCTCATTGTTTTCCAGCAGCAAGACACTACTTGCAATTAAAGTAGGGATTGCTTTTAGAATGATCCCTATGTCTCTCCATTTGTTATGATTCTGGAAAAGTTAACCCAAATTGTTAGACTGCAGTGTGAGGAAGGATGAACTAACCCCCTTTCTTTATTGAACACCTTTGACTGGTCACAAAAAGAATCCCCTCCCTTGTGGATAACTTTTTCCAGATCAGATATATTTATGTTTTAAAAAAAAACAATTTAACCAGGCATTCTTGAGTTAAAAAAGAGTGAGCTTATTAGTCACTAAGATGCCAGAAGAAAATAATAAAACACGGCATTCTTGCACACAGATTAGAAATGAAAAGTGAGTCCAAAAATAAAAGTTAAAAAAGATGTACGAATCAGTCTTTGGCTTGTCTGTGAGGGGTAGATGGTGAAACATCATGTCAATAATACCAGGAGCATTGACTTTGTAATTGAGCAGTTGGTTTGGAGATTTTTGGTTCTGCCGGTTAGGTGAAAGAAATTGTCCTGTTTCCTTCTCAACTATGGATTTGTTGACTTGTGACTTGTTTCCAGCTATCAGAGGAAGAGATCTTTTTTACCTCTAAGCACAGGCAGTGGATGTTCTTCAGCTCTGACTTTCATAGCACACAGTATTGGAGATTATTCAGAACACGAGGCTATTACACAGAGACCAGAGTTGCAATTAGTTTTTAATATCTTTTCCTATGCATCCTTCAATGGGGGAAAAAAATACAAACAGGTCTTTCACCTAGAGCTGCTTTTGTTCAACTCATGTCCACTTCTGGGATGTAACTCATAAGAGATGGTTTCTGTTGAAATGGTAATCAGCTTCTGTTATCTCCACAGGAAATTACAGTTCAGATTTTGCATTACATCTCTTACTTTAAAGTGACTCTGTCTTAAAAGGCATGACGTTCTATTCTCTCTGGATTAGTTGGTCAACTGTCGTCCAAATGTATTTTCCAGCAAATGATTACTTTGCAGTCTCAGCAACTTTTTGCTTGTATATCCTTTTTTAATAGTATGCATCTTTATTTAAATGTCATTTAAATGTTAAATATGTCTTTAAATAATTCAGGACTATGATCCATTGTCATGGCATTAGATTAGAGTGTTTCTACTTCATAAAAGAAATCATCTTTTAATTTATTTCTGGAAAATTGAGTAGGGCAAATAACTGTTGTAGTAGCCATTGAATGGATGCAATATTAATCCACCCCGTTTCATTATGCTAACTGCTATAATTAAATGGATGCAGGCTAGTATGAAACATACTGTTGATTTGCTATTTGGTTCAACAAGGGGATAGCTTGCATAAGGCTAACTTCACTTAAAGCTAATCTGGTGGAAAAAGGTGATATTGTTGCAATATCAGTGGACTGACAGATATTGAACTGAACATTGGTGAGCAAACTATTTGTGCATAAGCACTACTTCACAATAAACAAGTCCTGAAACAATGTATATTAACATTTTGACTAGAGTTTATTTAGAATTTGACAAAGGGAAATTTAATAGAAGCATTTAAGAAGCATTTGTTGGATTCATATCTGGAAAGGAAAAATGTGTGGATCTACTTGGAAAATGCAGCTTATATCACGGGAGCCAGCACAGGCCCAATGCTGCCATGGGGATTGTAGCATACGGGACATAGACCATGTAAGGGTCCATTGACCTCTGGTGGGATTCTCTGGAACTTGGGTGAGCATGGCCAGAAAATCCCAACCAATGATCAATCATTTTCAGATAACTTACACCATTGTTGTGATTCTGGCCCTGAAATCACGTTCTTAGGAAATCACGGTAGAAAGAATTCAGGGCACTGTACGGCAAAATAACTCCTGGTAAGATAGAATTTGGAATCAAAAAATCTTTGGAAAAAATAGCTTCATCAGGCAAAGGCTGGGATTTTATGCCCCCATTTACTGCAGACATAAATGGTGATGGAACAGAAATGTCACCTGAAAGGTTGAGGGGATTTGGCTTTAGGGCCAGGGATTGGGAGAATTGAAGACTGCCGCAGACAGTGGAGCTCAGGGTACTGGGAGGATTGAACACTGCAGCAAAGAATGGGGTTTGGGGTACGAGGAGGACTGGATGCTGCAGCAGGCAATGGAGCTTGGGGTACCAGGAGGACTGGAGGCTGAAGCAGGCAATGGGGCTCAGGGTATTGGGAGGAATGGACACTGCAGCAGAGAATGAGGTTTGAGGTACTGGAAGGAATGGTGACTGTAGCAGACAACAGGTTTAGGATACTAGTGCAGTATCATAGGGATGGGTGACCAGGCAATTGGTACCAGATGGTGCCCCCAGCTATACACACGAGCTTTGTGAGGTGGTGGGGGAAGTGCATTGGCAGGCAGCAGCATGGGAAGAACCGACCAAGCATCTTGGGCGAAGGGGGTTGTGGTGTGGGGTGGGGGTTGCGGGAATTGAGTCATACAGAACCTAAACCAGGAAGTAAAATTTGGAATATTGAATTCGATGTTAAATAAGTACATAAGAAGAAATTGAAAGCAAATAGAAGATTAATGCAGGAAAGAATAAGAGATAAAAAGTAGAAGAAAACTTCTTTAAATCCTCCAAAAATAATTAAATCTGAAAAATAATAAGATTTCACACCTGTAAAATTAATTTTCGGTTCCAAAAATGTTATTTGATGGTTAAAAAAAAGAATATTTATCAGATGGTTAAACTTTTTTATGCAGCTTTAGGCAAACTGTAACTTCTATCAGATTCAGTGAGTATATACATCCCATGTGTATAGCAACTTAATGCTTTATGCTATTTTTCAATGGTGAGTCACTTGACAATGTACGATTAAAGTGCAGCTTTTGGAGGAATAGCACTGAACATCAGTTTCCTAATTTCTGTATTTAATTTTGCATCTGCACTTCCCAGAGGTTGCTGTCTGAGTTACATGTAAATGTTAGTCTTAATGTCCTCAACAGCAAAATCAGGCCCATTTTTACTGTGGGTTGATACATGACTTCATTGTGATTTTTAACATCGTTTGGTTAATGTCTCCAAAACTGCAATCACTACATTTCTTAACTGATAAATTGCAGCCTTTGATCATTCTATATGATACCTGTGATGTTAGATCTGATTGTTGACTTGTTTTTATAGGTTTCCGTCATTCGTGGAGCGTTCTGATCGTGTTGTCTGTATTCACTATTGGGATTGGATTTGGGCTCATTGTTTATGAAGCTTTCCAAGGCCGTGACACGTTATACCTTCTCGGAGGAGGGTTTTTTGTTTTGGCTGGTACGTGAAATTTAGTGTCTATATTTTGAATAATAAATAAGAAAAGAAACGGAAAGACTCAGTTCATGAAATGGTCATTAACTTTGGAAAGAAATACAACTTATTTTTTGAATGTAATTGTTTTATTATTAATATGATTGTTAGTTTCAAACTCCAATCGCTGACCAGTAAGCACAAGACACATGATGGCTGAATGAATGGAACAAACTTTATTCTTATACAGTTAATGTTTGGCTGAATTACACAATTAATGTAGCTTTTTGGTTCTTGTATCTTTTAGGATCTCTGAAGAACTATTGCAAAACAAATTCCTTTGTATAAGATAGTTTGCTTATATCAAATGTGTATGTTGCTGATAAGTGATCATGACATCTATTCCCAAATCCTGTTGAAGGCAGTCTGTTCATGTTAACTGCTATTACTCTAAAGATACTCTCTCAAACAAGACTTCTAACCTAATTGTTATGAACACTTTTGAAGAACAAACATTATTGACTGTTACTTTTCTACAGTATTGTTAAGAGATCCCTCTCCCTATGCCTATTACAGAGCCACTAAAGTTGCACCTTAATTGCTGATGGCTAATGTAAGTGCTGTCATATATTTCCTTGTACAAGCACTTCCCACATATAACACATTTAAAAGTAAAAGTATTAATCACAAATAAAGCTTACATTAACACTACAAATAAGTTATTGTGAAATTTCTCTGTTCGTCACACTCCAGCACCTGTTTGGGTCAAAGAACCTAACCAGCACATCTTTCAGACTGTGTGTGAGGAAACCGACGCAGACATGTGGACAGCGTGCAAGCTGCACATAGACAGTGACCCAAGCTGGGAGTCAAACCCGGGTCCCTGGCGCTGTGTGGCGACAGTGCTAGCCATTGTACCACCATGCCGCCAACTTCAAATTCTAAGAGAGAATCATAGAATTTTTGCAGTGCTGAAAGAGACCATTTGGCCTATCATGACTGCACTGGCCTTTCAAATTAACATTTCCTTTCTTGTCATTCTCCTGCCTTCTCCCTGTATATTGTAATAGTTGATAAATTACAAATCTGTGCAATAAATATGACCCAATATATTGACACATTTTCACATTTCCTCAGAATGTGATTGTATTTCCTTCTCAACTCTGAGAAACAGATAAGAGTTCACAAATTGCCATGGGAGCTATAAACAGCAGGTTAAAAATCCCAGAATATCTGACATAGGTAACCTCAAAATGTTGTAATAGGTGAAGCGTTAATCTGGAATAACGAGGAGAATGTTTAAAATGGAATGGGTCAATTAACATAAACCTCTGCAGGGCTAGTACTGTCACTGATTTTGCCAATTTGATGAGATAAAGAATACAAATTGAATTCTCTTACAAGTAGGCTGTAGAGAAACCTGTCCATGTATTTCATTGAAATTCAGTTTCCCATTGTAAACAAGAATTCTGCTGCATGCTACATGATCATGGCAACAAGAAGGAGAAGCCCTGATGGGCTGATAATATACAAATAAGTCATTGTTTGAATATTCCCTACATGCAATGTTTACACATACTAATGTAATTAACCAACTAATGTCACAATTTGTAAATTGGAAATGCACCATTCTGACACAAGTTGATACTATAATCTCATTTAGCAATGAGTTCACTGAAAATAATCATTGGTATAGTTGCCGAATACCTCCCTAACTTTGAGAAGAGAGATCCTGGGACAGCATGTAAGACACAAAATTGGACTTCTGACAAACAAATATTTTTGGTTTTTGTTGGTTTGAACTTCTGTAACCTTTGTTTATGAGGTCAAAAGGGTCCCTTGCACAATCTCTAAAACCACTATTCTAACCTTTTTAGCATGCAATCAAATGCCCTATATATTCTGATAGTGGTAACCTCAAATGTTATAATAGTGTCATCTGGAATAGAGGAGAGGATTTCCATGGAACCATTGAATCGTACAGTGCAGAAGAGGCCATTCAGCCAATCAAGTCTGTACCAACATGCAAGAAACATCTGAACTCCCACCTAATCCTTTTACTAGCACTTGGGCCATAACCTTGAATATTATCATGTGCCAAGTATTCATCTTTTAAATTTTGGAATAGTTCAATTAACAATTCTGTCAATGGAACCCTGATAGCCTTTAAACTGCAGTGTGAGCAGAGCACACGTTTCTGCCACCTGTTAATAAGAGACCATTAAAAAGTGCAGTCCGATTTACTTACAAGATACAGCACAAGAATCACCTTCATTATAGAATTGTTCAACCAAATAGAAACATGCAGAATAACATAGTCAAACAGGTTTTTGAATAGCAATAACATACTAGTTTTAACATACAGGTTTGCAGGTATATGCACTGAATCAGTTAAAAAATACGAAGGAAAATTGTGAAGTTGAGTCTTTTGGCATTACTATCATCACAGTAAAGCTAACTAGCTTTCTCTTGGTGCTGCAAAAATAAACCTTTGTGTGTTCGGTAACAATTAAAAATCTTGATAAATGAAACATAGAAATATCTATGTCTGATTATACTGATTACAATTATTTTTGTTTTCAGGTATTTTATCCACATTTTCCATTGTTATGTACATCTATTGGGTTCAAGCTCTTGATGCTGTGGTGGACCAGATCATTGAACCAAATAAATTATGTCCGCATCCAAAGCTGAAAGTTCAATTTGGTTGGTCTTTCATGGCAGCTCCTGCTGGCATCTTCTTTTCATTACTTGCAGGTCTACTCTTTTTTCAGGTTGGACGAGCTGTTCAAAATAAGAAAAAAAACATAGGCTATTCTTTGCCACTTGATAAAGTTGGCGATGAGGAACTCTGATCGCTTCATTTGCACTTCATATGCTCATGCTGTGATTTCCCCTTCCCACAATTTTCTCCCCTTTTCTCTCCAGGAGTCACATTGGGTCATCTGCAATCCTCCTGTCGTTCACCAGAATAGTCATTCTTCACATTTCAGCCTAGATATAGATTGGTAATGGGCTATTTTCCTGAGCTCGCCTTACATTCACACAAATGTAATTTTGCATAGCAAAAACTGGACAGCAATCTAGGATGGGAATCCTGATTCTTTACTTCCTGCATAGATCCAGAAGCATTAAGTTAAATCCCAATGTTTCTGCAATCGCCAATTTAGTCAGCATTTCTTTATTGAGCCATGGGGGTTAGCTTTTTACTAAGTTTTAATCCCTTAAAATGTGAAAGTAATGTTTATAATATAGAATATAATCAATGTTTTGCTTCATAAATTTAAATTAGTTGAAAAAAGAAAATCAGGGCTTTGTGCCCTCAATTTTCCAATATGCACTCTCAGTAGACAACATCCTAAAGCAGGAATACAAGAATGGAAAATATACTCAAATGTTCATATGTTACTAAAAAGCTTTAATAAGTCTGTGACATCAGTTACTTTCATTACCTGTGTAATTCATAATTGAGCACTGAAAATAGAAACAGATCTGTTCAAGGTTCTAATATAATATTAAAGCACTGCTGATGTTCATAAGCTGGTATCAGTTTGCTTTGGGAATGTAAAGATAACTTCACCAATTCAGTCATCCCAATGGAAATGCCTTTTTTGGCGACAATGCTGGTAGTAGAATTTGTTCTGTAATGTTATAGACCTACCTCCAACCCACATTTTGTTTTAGTATGGCTCCCTGAGGAGAATATAGATCATTGAACTTGACAGATGGTGGAAACAGAACCATAAGCATGTTAAATGGTTCTGACGTTAGTGAAGAATATGTTAACAATGTAATTGCTTTGTGCACTTTTTAACATAAGTGTTAAGCCATTCATTTCAGTTAGTATCTTAAATGAAAATTTATTTAAAATAATGATCTGAGAAATTTCTTAAGAACATGGTGATATGTTTGGAGCTAATGCGTTGTTATTTCAATGAAACAGTTTGTTAACTCTTATAAACCATGTAGTATCTCGTATCTTTTTCCTCATATCAAGATCTCATTGATGAAGTTAGTTAGGCTATTGTTTGGGATTTTGTCCTAAATCCAATCTTCATTAATAGGATCAAAAATCATGGGGATGAAATTTGTCAATGCTAGCATTGTGGAATAGACTGATTGTTAATTGATAACTGATTTTTTACGATGCCGTATCACTGAAAGTCAGTCATAGTATGATAATTCAAACTCTTATTGGAGACTCATTGTCTGGACTCCATGTTGGTTGCTTTTGTTTGGTTTGAAATCTTGGCAAACTGTGAAAAACCAACTGCCTGTTTTACACTACTGTTGACCTCTTATAGTTCTGTAAAGTGACTTGACAGTTTCAATCTTGGTCCTCACCAATATTTTTTATAGTTTGATATAAAGTGCTGATCTCACTCAGTGAACATATAGGGTGTCTTTGTGGGAAATTGAAATTCCAAACTAATATTGTTAAAGATGCTCATCTGAGTTGTCTTCTAAAGTATGTTGTAAAGACGAATAAGAAAGAGCTTTATTCATATTTATCTATGCTATACGTATTCTGGAGATTGTTCTTATGCACTATCCAGAAAAATAAAGCACAGCTGCAGTAACATTGTACAAAAAAAACTACTTCCCCCAAATGAGAAATGGCTTGTATTGTGTGGGTGACAGTCAACTTTGCTTAGACAACAAAGCTTCATTGGCACAGTATATTTACATCTTCTCTCACTCTGAAAGATTCCACAAGGTGGAGATCACGGGTGGAGATGGGAACACTGGGGTGGCAGCGTGGGCTCGTTGGGCCAAAGGGCCTGTTTCCCGTGCTGTTTTGTTCTTTGTTCTTTGTTGTTCTTTGTAAGGTGCAATCTTTGAACTCTAACACTGATTTCTGTTTGCCAGTTTTCCATTTCTTTGAACTTTTCTTATTTACACCTAGTTCCTTCCAGCAGTTTCTCTGCTATGCTGTTGTCACCTAATTTATTCCCATCTAATTGTCAATTCTGAAAAATTTTTGAATTAATTCCATGGACATGTATGGGAGAAATATGAGGGCATGATCCTGATTTTACCTCCACTCAACTTGTGGAAGATATAATTCTCACCCATGATGCTAGAATGCCAGGAATGAGACCAGGACATTTTATCATCCAGACTTTGTTTAAATCCAGCTGGCTGATTTCCCCACCAGGAACACTGGGTAGAATTTTACACTCAGCTCAAGTGGGTTCTGATAAAGAAGGATTGGAATGGGGAGAATGTAATGTATGGTCACGCTATGGCCAGTTAAGGGCATCTTCCCACATAGCCTCAATATTTAGATGCAGGTATTTAGATGTGGGTCGGAGCAGGATGGGAAACAGAAAAAGGAACAATTCTCTGTCTCAGCTGGGAAGGTGTGGGCACTCCTTTCCAAGAACTGGGAGCTCTGGTGCATTTTGCCCACTCCAGGATATTCCCTGACACAATCAATCCCCCCTCTCCTGACCACCCCTTTCCCCCACTTCCCCCCCTTTCTCCAGGTAGTCCTACCCTCCCTCTCTGAGAGTTACTTTAAAAATGGATAAAGGTCCCAGGATTTAGTACCAGGCAGAGTGCAGCATTGTCTCTTTTGGCTATTGCAGAGCTGTGCTTGGATGGTTTGGAGAGCTGTCAGATTGGCCAACAGCTCTCTAAAGCTGGATTATCTTCCATGGGCAGGTGGAAGTTCTGCCTACTGCCAATCAGAACTCAATTGAGTGTGATATGGCAGTGAGCTTTGAATCGAAGGGAACGTGTTATGCACTGACTCTCAGGTGAGCACAAACGACTAACCACCCTGAAAATTCTACCTAGTTAAGTGGCAAAATTTCTTGGTGTGTTGAAGTAGGATAAGTAATGGGATCAACTTTGGGTGCCATCTGACACAGGGGTCAGGATTAGAGCACTTCTCACACTGTGCAAAACCTGCTGCGTCATTCATTTAAGTGGCTCCATATAGTAATTATCTGGGAAGCAAAGGAATTTGGAGAAGGCTAAAAACTCCAGGTTTCTTTCTGTAAAAAAATGTAATACATAAAGTATATCCAGTTACCATAAACCAATTGGATGTCAGGAACTGGGTAATGGAGAACAAATGGAGATGGAAAGCATATGGAGCTTTTGAAATTTGTAAGTGTATGAGTGGACAATGTTCATAAAGCACATTAAGTTTGAAAAACATAATTTATTTTAATGAAATACTTAATTCAATATTATGTTGTCTTAGCTTCGAAAATAAAGAGCTAATATTTGAAATGTTAATTTTTAATTTTCAAAAGTCAAGCAGATATTGCTTTGATACAAACACAGAGGTCACAACTCAAATTCTTTCATGGTAAGTTATGGAATGAAATGCAATAAATCTTTTCCACCCAGGCACCAATAATGACTGTGTTTCTGTTGTTGAAATTCTACTCGTGTATTTAACATTCTTCAGAGAAGGGAACCTATTAAGAATTCACAATAAATACTGCTTTAAAGAAATAGCAGTAGAACTAAACATGTACCAACATTTCTTGCACTATCAATAAGCTATCACAAGTTGTAACTTGGTGGAGGAGGTCACTTGTTAAAGTACATCCACCAAGAATGAAAGAATCTTTGTATTTCGTTGTGTTTTCATTTGTTTTACATTATTTTTCAAAATACATTTTCAAAATTCACTTTGCTGTTTTAAATAGTATAGGACATTTCTTTTATATGAGGTTACTTAAATTGTGAATTTGTACCTTTTGCTTAATTTTTCCTTCAGCAAATGTTTGATTAAAAACCACAGATATGCACAAAAACCTGTTTAAAGTTTAATTTCACAATAAAGTCGGTAAAAGTATCAATGTGGTATTGATGTATCTTTTGTAACTAATGATAATAAGTTAGTTTTTTTTGCAGTGTTACCACATATATTTTACCTACATGCTTTTCACATTGGAACATTACAGAAAAAGAGCTCTGAAAAAGAGTATACGGACTCAAACGTTAACTCTGCTTCTCCACAGATGCTGTTAGACCTGCTGAGTTTGTACGGGATTTTCTATTTTTATTTCTAATTAGGTTTGTTCATTAACGTTAAAACCTTTTTTTAAATTTTTGCTATTGTAAAACAAACTGCTTGGACTGGATATTTCCTTTGGGACTGTGCTCCTGTTGTTGACCTTAGTTCTAGGTCAAGAACCTAGAAGTGGTCCAATTGGAGGACACAATGTGATGTCGCCTTGACAGTTGGCACTGTTGAAGCAGGCAGGTGACCATGTGGGTACAGGTTGGGAGAACCCTCTGTAGCATTTAAATAAAAAATAAAACTCACATAAGACCAGAGCTGTCAGCTTATCAGTGTGGATTGGTGGTTTGAACCCTTGGTTCTGGCCATCACTTCCTAGAATGTACTTAATGCTGTCCGGCAATGACAAAATGAGAGGAGGCCATCCACATAATCTACAAAAGCTATAGGCAATGGAATTTTATGAGAATGATTCCAGAGTGAAAATGAGAGAGTTCCTGATCCTTTTTTGGGTGAGTTTTCACAACCAATCTTATGCACTTAGTTATTGAAAAAATAGATTGTCTCTAGCTGCTGCAGGCAGTGGGCTGGAGTTAATTTGTCAGGTAACCTGTAGAGGGAGCTACTACGTATGTGCAACCTCCAATGTTGCACATGCTCAATAGCAACTGCAGTGGTCTGACAGACAGATAGAGCTAGAATCATAGAACCCATAGAAAATTACAGCTCAGAAACAGGCCTTTTGGCCCTTCTTGTCTCTGCCGAACCATTTTTTGCCTAGTCCCACTGACCTGCATTTAGACCATATTCCTTCACACCCCTCTCATCCATGAACCATCCAAGTTTTTCGTAAATGTTAAAAATGACCGTGCATTTATCATTTCATCCGGCAGCTCATTCCACATTCCCACCATGCTCTGCGTGAAGAAGCACCCCTCCCCAATATTCCCTTTAAACTTTTCACCTTTCACCTTTAACCTACGCCCTCTGTTTTTTTTTCCCTAGCCTCAGTGGAAAAAGCCTGCTTGCATTCACTCTGTCTATACTCATCATAATCTTACACACCTCTATCAAATCTCCCCTCATTCTTCTACGCTCCAGGGAATAAAGACCTAACCTATTCAATCTCTCTCTGTAACTCAGCTTCTCAAGTCCCAGCAACATCATTGTTCACTTTCTCTGCACTCTTTTAACCTTATTTACATCCTTCTTGTAACTAGGTGACTAAAACTGTACATAATACTCTAAATTCGGCCTCATCAATACCTTATACAACTTTACCATAGCATCCAACTTTTATATTTTTATACTGTCAGGCCTCTACTATTGCAGATAGCGTCAACCAGCTCCCCGCTGCCCGCAATCACTGAAACCCATGGCTGATCATGATTTCCATAACACATGGGCCCCGCCACCACTTCCTGCCACCCAGACTGATTAGGCCTCTCTCTTCCAATCTGATTGCAACTGCAGAGTGGCAACAGGCTTCCCCTTCCCGCAGATCCGATCCCGTTGCAGAGCAGCAGTGGGCCCCCCATCTGATCCCATTACAGAGTATACATTAGGCTCCTGTCCCCACCACATTCCGGTTGCCCCCTTTGTATTACACCTTCAAAGAGGCCCAGCCCTCTTATGGCTTGCTCCCATAGGCCCTGCCTCATAGGCCTAGCCCCAACAGGCCAGTTCCTCATAGACTCCCCCCCCCCAATTGGTCCCAATCCCATAAGTTCTGCTCTCATAGGGTCCGGTCCCTAGTACTTCCAAGTCGGTAGTACCAAGATGCCCACTTGGCATTGCCCAGCTACCTGGTGGGCAGTGCCAATGTGCCAGGCTGGCATTGCCCAAAGGACATGCTCCTTGCCCTCAGAGTTCCACGGAGGTCTCAATAGCCTCCAGTTCCACCAGCAAAGCCAACATGACTGCTCCCCATTCATAAAGAGGAGGGTGTTTTCCTTGCTGGAGTACACCTCTCCCAGCAAGGCTATAAAGGCAAATGAGCCCAGATGATTGAGTGTTAGGCTTCCTAATCACATAGAAATAAATATTAAAATACTTTTAAATAAATTATTCAGCCTCTTGCCCATTTCCAGTAACAGGCTGACCTTGCTAGAAATTCAGCTCCCATAAAATTGCGAGAACCGAGAAATTGGGTGTGATCCTGATTTCTCAGGCCTGATGTGATTTTACAGCTGTCTCTGCTCATTGATTGATGGGATGAGCTTGTTAAATTCTACCCCATTTATTTCTAAGACAGTGTGTTAACAATCTTTCACTCCAGGGCCAATTGCACAATGGAACAAGTTGCTGAAGGAAATAACTAGAGCTTCATCTCATGAAATCTTCCAAGATCCATCTTTAGACCATATGTTTTTGATTATCATGGCTGCTTTATCAATTGGTCATGGATGGTTCAGCTACAATCCCCATTTGTAAGAGTTGGTGGAATACTAATTTTGTGATTCTGATGAAACAGGACCAGACATGGATCATAAGAACATAAGAAATAGAAGCAGGAGTAGGCTATCTAGCCCCTCGAGCCAGCCCCGCCATTCAATAAGATCATGGCTAATCAGTTCCACTTTCCTACTTTCTCCCCATAACCCTTAATTCTCTTGTCTGTCAGAAATCTATCTACCTGTATCTTAAATATATTCAGCGAGTAGCCTTCGCCACTTCAATGGACACAGAATTCCAGAGATCCTTTGAGTGAAGAAGTTCCTCCTCAATTCTGTTCTAAACTGCCTCCCCTTATTTTGAGGCTGTCCCTCTAGTTCTGTTTTCCTTTCTAAGCCGAAAGAATCTCTCTACCTCTACCTTATCTAGCCTCTTCATTACCTTCTAAATCTTTATAAGATCCCCTCTCAGCCTTCTAAACTACAATGAGTACAGGCCCAGTCTATTTAATCTCTCCTCATAAGCTAACACCCTCATCTCCCGTATCAACCTGGTGAACCTTCTCTGTACTCCCTCCAAGGCAGTATATCCTTACGCAATAAGGGGACCAAAACTGTACACAGTATTCCAGTTTTGGCCTCACCAGTGCCCCATACAGTTGCGGCAAGCTTTTCCACTCATCTTCGTGTCATCAGCAAATTTTGTTACCCTACACTCAGCCCCCTCCTCCAGATCATCTATGGCATTCCACTAGTCACCAACTCCCAACAAGAAAAACACCCATTGATTCCAACTCTCTGCTTTCTGTTAGATAACCAATCCTCAATCCAAGCTAACACTTTACCCCCAACTCCGTGTGCCCTAACCGTCTGTAGCAACTTCTCGTGAGGCACCTTATTGAATGCCTTCTGGCAATCTAAAAATACCACATCCACCGGTTCCCCTCTGTCTAATGCACTAGTCACATCTTCACAGAAATCCAATAAATTTGTTAAACATGACTTTCCCTTCACGAACTCATGCTGCATCTGTTTGAGCAAATCGTTCTTTTTCAGGTGTCCTGCTATTTTTTCTTTGATGATGAATTCTAGCATTTTTCCAACTACGGACATTAAGCTAACAGACCTATAGTTCCCTGCCTTTTGTTTGCTACCTTTTTTAAACAGCGGCGTAACATTAGCTGTTTTCCAATCTGCCAGCTCTTCCCCAGGATCTAGCGAATTTTGATAAATAATTACTCCATGCTGAAGGTCAGCCGGCTGCTGCTGGGAGGTCAATAAGAGGCTTCATCCACCACTATTGAAAAGATCTGGCAGTACTATCAACCTTCCCCACTTAGTACAATAATGGGTCCAACTGGTTACTTGCCATTGCCACTGTCACTACAGCAGGAGGTAACCTCTCCTCATTGATCCTGTCTCCAGCAAGATTGCTCAGAGGCAGGGACTCATCAGCTAGCTGACCTACACACGAAGGACAGAATTTTATGGTCCCATCACGGCAGGAGCATGGCCATAAAATGTGGCAAGCCATTCAAATGTGCATTGACTTTGGCAGAAACATAAAATCCTGTGTAAAATGCTGCCTTATATTCTGACTTGGGTGATGTGGGGAGGGGACCCAATGGGAAGGGTGCCTCTGCTTTCCATTGATATTGCATTTGCTTCAATTGTGGGTTCCCTCAGTCTATCACCTGTCAAAATTGAGGCTGGGGCTGGAAAAGATCCTTAAGGGGCTGTTAAGTGCCTTAATTTGGGCAAGGGTAGCCTTCTTCTCTGAGGCTCTGCCCATCCTGACATAAAATCATAACCAGGTCGTGACCCTAGAGGCCATCCCATCTATTCAATTTTACTCTCAACTACTTCAGACCTCGGCAGGGGTTGTGGTGGCTACGGGGTTGCGGGTGGTGGGAGAGTTGAGAAGTGGGAGGGTGCGGGAAGTGTAAAGATCTGGCATACTTCTTCTACTTTGTACTGGCAGGTTAGGTAGCAGCACTGGCAGCGAATGCAGAACAGAAGACAGTATTCTACACTAACAAAATTTTATGCTTCTGGCCATATTTTTGCATCAGCACCAAACTTTCAGTTCATCAGCTTTATTTTCACTGCTCTGTATTGGAAAGAGATTGCTTACTCACTCAGTTATCTTCATACAGACTTGATCACAATCCTTGCAGCAGGTAGCTGAACTCAAAACTACCATCTGATTTTACGCCCAGCTCCTAGCGCACAGGATGGGAAAAATTCAGCCCTTTGAATTGGATTTCAGCTCTCGGAATAGGAAGGAGTTTTCCATTACCATTTGTGAGAAAATACACATGAACCAATATCAAATGCAAATCAGAAGGGACTGATAAATGGTGAGTTGGGAAACCAGCAAAACACTGCCTTATTGGCATCATTCCCAAGAATCATCTCAAGGACGCGATTAAACTGGAAGGGAAAAGTACAAAAATTATTTATTCTCACAGCCCTCTACAAAAGAAGTCTATTAAAATAAAAAAAAACGTAACAAGCAAGAGACAGTCAGGGAGTGGGAGGCTGAGATTGGATTCGCGGAGACATTGAGGATGAGTCGAATCTGACTGAATCTGTAGGAGGCAAAAAAAATCACATATTTGTGTTTAAACACTAGAGGTACAGGGAGATAAATCAACATGTAAGCATTTACTTTAAGTTAGTCAACCTCTAACATAACCTAAATCAATTAATTACTATGAAGAAAGTGATCTCAGCGCAAGGGAGCTGAGTTATAACTAGCTGGTGATGTTTATTTACGTTGCTTCCCTGGTTTAGGTTGGCTTTGGGTAGTTGCAGAATATTTTCAGAAGGGAAGGTGAATAGTCAGAAGTGATCCATATTGTATTTGAAGCAGAGGTGGAAAGAGGGATGAGGTGCTCTTGGTAGATTTTGGGGATTGAGGAAAGAGACTAAAGGAAAAATTGCGCCATCCTGCTGAAAGAAACCCTGACAGTGAGTTCCTGGAGTAGCCTTTGAGCAATGGAAATGGCCACTGACTTCGGCAGAACTGGAAGTTCCTGCCAGTGGTCAATGGTGAACTGCATCCATCACCAGAAAAGCAACCACAGAGGCACTGGAAAATCTCAACCTAAGAAGCAAGGCCTTACACTTCACAAGATCTAACTGTAACAATCTCTGGATTATGCCCAATGCCATGTGCTAATGTGTACAGAAATAGCAGAAGGCTCCATGTAAATGCATGGCCAGAGAGATAGTGCAAAAAGAAGGGCTTTAGACTGTTGGAAAATTGTGACTGATTCTTAGTGCTTGGATCTATGCAAGAAGATTGCACTTCAAGAAGGCCATGATCAAAGTTATACTAGGGCTTTCTGACAGCACTGTCTGAGAAGATGAATGGGAAGGGGAATGGGAATCACAATTTAACATCTGAAAGGAGAAATAAATTGCATAAACGATTGGGAAAACCTAACTCTAGAGTTAGAGAAAATACAGTAAAGATCCAATTCAGCTTTACTTGGAACATATCTAAATGCACAAGGTGCGTTCAATAAGATTGATGATCTTCAGGAACAGATGGGAATATGATGTTATGGTGATAACAGAAATCTAACTCCACTCTGACATAGAGTCATCCAAATTCAAAATATTAACTCAGTCCTCCTTCCACAGAAGCTGTCAGACTCGCTGAGATTTTATTTTATTCTGTTTTTATTTCAGACTCCAGCTTCAGCTCCAGCAGTAGTTTGTTTTTATCAAAAAAAGAGTAGAACTAGGTGCTGGATACAATGGGCCCGATTTTACCATTTTGATTCGAAGTGCTGGGTGGACTTGAAACTGGGAGTGCTTCAGATCTGACTTTTAGACCCATTCTCAGGCATCCCCCAAATGCACTCTGCCTGCATAAGTATCAGTGATTCCGAATTGCACTGCCCAAACTAGTGAGCAAGGCTTAACACGCTGGAAATCCTGCAAGTCTGATCGGCACTTCCAACAGCGCATGTGCTAAAAGAAATAGACTGCGGCACCCTTGCCACATCCCTCTGCTGCCAGATAATGCCTCCCGCTGACCCCCACAGACATTGCCCCACACCATCAACGTTACTGGCCCCCTGATCCTCCCACCCAGACCGATTGTGGGTTCCTCCCCCTTCCCTCCCACTGATCTCAAGCAGAGTGGCAGCGAACTTCCTCCTTACCTCTCACTGATCTCAGGCAGAGTGGCAGTGGACCCTCCCTTCCCCCTCCCTGATCATAAGCAGTGTGGCAGTGGACACCCCCCCTCCTCCCCACGATCTCAAGCAAAGAGCTGTCAGACCCACCTTCTCTTCCCCCAACTGATCTCAAGCAGAGAGCCATTGGACACTTGGCACTTATCTCTTCACTAATTGGAGCGCTGGAATTGGACTTTTGTAAAGCATATCTGTTTTGCATGTCTGGATGAGTGAATGTGGTGGTTAAAGGTAAGTGCCGGTAAGGTTGTGTGTGCAGCCCATTAAATCAATATAAATGCGTGCAAATACATTTAAATGGCTGTCGCACCCCTTTTTGGACATGGTCTTGATCACACCCATTTTCAGGCCTTGGTAAAGAGGGAACCGGTGTGCAGATGAGCGCGGATCATGCTACTTGCCTCATGGTCGACTATACCAAGCTTTCACACCCGAAAATTGGAAAAAAAACGTGATGGTAAAATCAGGCTGAATGTGTTCAGAAGAATAGAGAAGGAAATAAAGAAGGAAAGTATTGATTAAGGAAAATATTGTGGAGAGGGGCTATCCTAGTGGAATCAAAGACAGAGGCCAATTTTCATGCTTCATTGGGACTGGTATGTTTTGTTGTGAGATAAGAAAATTTCACGAGAAATGCCTAATGTGATTCCCAGCTATGTAAATCCAGGAAGCGGTTGTCCCCTCCCCGCTGTCAACAGCAGACTGCACATCCCAAAGTTGAACATTGGGAGCTTAATTTAAATACACTTGCATCTCATTATGTAGAATCACTACCCAAGTCAAATTTAAATCCTACGTCAGCATAACTTCAGAATGGCATGATTCAAAACATGTGTACACCTGGTGACTTGAACTTCAAGTGGAACTCAGAGGTGAGAATACACTACTTAGAGTGGCACTCACTAGAACTTCAATACAAGGCAGTGGCTCTGTGGATTTCAGGAGAGGGGATCACAGGAAATTCTCTATGCCAGCTTATTCATGATTGCCTTGTAGCATTGGGGCATGGGCAACAGTACAAGAGAGAAAGGAATCTCAGGAAAAGCAGTGCAATGTGTGCAGGGGAGTCGACAATATAGATTAAAGTTTGAGTGCAAACACATGGGAGCCAGTGAAGAGGTGACGAAAACAGTGAAACAAATAGAAAAATCTATCAAAGACGAGTACATTTTTACAGCTGAGACCATTTAGCTTGAGCTCAATTGACATACTTGGAATCAGGCTCACTAAGCTGCTATGCCTACACAAGCAGCACTAATTCCTAGAGTGGCTCTAAGCAGACAAATGTGACCCTCATGTCGCTGTCTTTGATACTGGAATGAGGAGACCATCAGAAGATAGAGACTGGTGATCTTGTTGTTTTCTTCATTGCTTATAGGCAGGATAGAAGACGGAGATGGCTGTGTTTGGCTCACCAAAGATAGGAGCAGGACTGCCAAGTCCAAGTGACAGTAGGGCCTCCTCTGCATTTCACGGATGGACTCCACAGATCCGTCGTTCACAGGCTTATCAACAGACCCACTTTTCATAGAATGTATATGTTCTACCTACAGATGAGCAACAACCAGTGTTGCAGATGACTGCACAAATGCCACCTTCAGTAGGGTTTGGTGCCATGCTGATGTGGAGGACATCCATTGCCACTGGCAGTGGAAGTGACCACTGAGCTCAGTTTCTACAGCTGTGGATCCCTCTGGGGTTCCACTGGGGAACTGTGTGAGAACTCACAAGCCTCCATTCACAACTGCATCTAGGACATTCCGGATGACATTTTTGCCAAGAAGGACAACTTTGTCAGAAATCAGGCAAGCCAGGATGAAAGAACTCTTAAATCTCCCTGTCAACAATCAGTCTAGTGCATGAACCACAAAGGCTTCCACTTTCTTATTGTTCAGCTCTGCTCAAATCTGACTGTAACAAACAGACCGTGCATTTTGTGCAAGGTATTCCAGGGATATACACTACTCATACATCTTCAGCAGGTCTTAAATTCCTAATATCTACCCACAAAGTACATGGCTAAATACCACATCTTGGTGCAAGCAATCTGCTGACTGCTGCACCTGTTGTCTGTGATGACTTCGATTGGCCTCCTTTGGAGAGCTGAACCCTGCCTGCTTTTGGAGTCCTATAGTGTGACAGCGCCACTCTCCTTGGCTTATGAAGTTGAAATTGATGGGATCAGAGGAAAAGAGGACTCAGTTGTCACCTTAGGCTAGTGAGTGGGCTGCTTGAGTTACCCTCCTTCATCTCAGCAGCTGCAAGATAGAAATCAGGCATGTTTACTAACTGTAACCCTAGAATATAACTAAATACTTTCAATATATGCCAAATATTTCATAGCAAGTTATAGAAAGTGTTTAATTATTTATATACCAATAGAACAGTCATTAACTTCAAGTGGTAAAAACAAAATAAATATTTACACTTGGAAGGACAAGGAAGGAATGCCTGGCTCTCACAATCAGTGTTTAGTGCAAACAGCACACACATCACTTCATGTGTCCTTGCTTTGTGCGAGCATCACTACCATCATACTGATAGGAAAAAAGCCACACAGATGGAAATCAGCAGAACGTTTTTGTTCTTTATATCATTATAACGTGACAACATTGCCTGTGAGCAAATGGCCCATGAGCTGCAATAAGAATCCAGATAGGTTTAAGATTGCCCCACCACTGATCTATTACATTGGGGTGTAACTTCCAATCCAAGTGCCGAGTTAAGTTAATATGTCTCGCACATGCACATGGGACATCATGGAAGTCCCAACGCATGCGCGTGTATGCTGAGCATCAAATTTGAACCTCCGATCGAGGTTTTGAAAGCTGCCAGTATCGAAAGGCTGAACTGCAATTGTGCCAAAACTTCCGTCACTTGCATTGTTGTCGAGTGATTTTTTTTTTGCCCTTATTTATTTGCACTTTTATTTTTTGGTCTAGCTGCAGCATGTAGAAACACCAGCCATTCTTTGGATGGGTTTGTACATGCTTTTTAAAAAATGTTGACATATATGTGAAACACAGAAAGTTGAAGAATGATTTTTAACTTTTTTTTTTAACAACGTTGTCATTACAACGAATTCCAGTAAAAAAAGTTAGTTCACATAAAACAAAATTGATGTTAGTTTCTGTAATGAATTTCAGCATTTGGATTTGCAATATATTTTAACCCTATTTTAAGAGTACCCCTGATGCACCATTGATCTTTGTGTAAGTTGTCTTGTTCAAATGCTTCAGGCAAGTGTACCCCTAAAATAACATATACAAGTCTCATGTAATGTTCATCCCAATTTTAAGAGTTTTCTTGATACAACGTTAATCGTTACGAAATTTTATTAGTCCAACTGCTTTGGGAAAATGTATCCGTTAAGATTACACATACATGTCTTCTGTAAGCTGTGTGAACTAGATATTACAGAATCCAGTGCAGCTTGAAAATCTGGAGTCATGTTCCGTTACCTCTGCAACATGATGCTTTTTGCTTGATTCTTAACTGAAGGTCTTTTTCATACTTTGATGTAGGTATGGAAGAGTTAGACTACATAAAATCCAAACCCTTCTTTCTTCCTTTTCCCCTCCCCACCTTTCTCTTCTTCCTCTTTCCCCTCATCCTTTTCATCCTCCTTCTCCTTTTCATCTTCCCCCTCCTTTTCACCTCTCCTCCCTCATATCCCTCTCTCAACTCCTTGTTTAGAAACAACAGAATATATGTATTAGTCTACATATATATCTTATTGATTATTGTTAAAGAAATAAATAATTTTGTAAGAAACTTTTAAAGATGAGGCAATTATCATGTTAGTGCAGCTGTTGAAGTAAAATGTTTAGTTAAATGTTACATGGTCTCAAAGTTTTCTATTTATAACATAAGTTTTGTTAATAAAGATTTTTCATCCTACAAAATTCTACTAATCTGTTATTGAAACAAAACATTTAAATATTAAATTATACAAATATTTTATTGAAACATACAGAACAGTTAAATATGAGAATTATAAATGAAGCAAGCAAGGCAGAAAAAATACTTGTGATAAACACACCTAGATTTTCCGCAGCCCTCCTTTGCTCAATCTTAAGCAGAAGTTCTGATCCCTCATCTTCTCAGTAAATTTTCAGTTTCCATCATTTAAATTAAAAAACACAAAAACTCATTTTTTTTATAATAGAATGTTGGTTAAATAGTTTCCTAAATGTAAGCTATTTTAAACTAAAACATTTATAAGCATGTTTAATGCAGATTTAAATAGTAATTTTCCATGAACTTTCCTATTTTCCACTCCATGCATTAATTTTTCTCAATCATGGTTAGAGAAATTCTGAGCTTTCTTCTTCCCAGCAAACATTTCAGTGGCCATATTCTAAATTAAAATCACAAACACTTCTAATCATGCCACATATATTAAAAAGTTACATAATAATCCAATGTAGATTTAGGGTGGTGTGGTAGCACAGTGGTTAACACTGTTAACTCACTATTCCAGGGACCCGGGTTCACTTCCAATCTTTAGTATCTGTTTGTGTGGAGTTTACACATTTTCCCCATGTCTGCATGGATTTCCTCCAGTGCTTCAGTTTCCTCCCACATTGCAAAGATGTGTGGGTTAGGTTAATTAGCCGTGGTATATTCCTGTTAGCGTCAGGGGATTAGCAATGCAAATTCATTCAGTTCCAGGGATAGGGCCTTGGTGGAATTGTTGTCACTGCAGATTCAATGGGTTGAATGGCCTCCTTCTGCACTGTAGGGATTCTATGATTCTAAATAGTACTTTCATAAATTTAAAACATACATTTATTCATACATTTAAATAATGCTTATGTTCAATCATTAAAATAAAGTTAAGAATTGCAGTTTGAGTGAGCCAATAACAATAGTCTTAACTACTTAAAAGAAATAGCAACAAAAAAAAAGACAATCTTCAATATACCTTTTATAAAAGCAGGGAAATCCTTCTGTTTTCAATGCAAAACTACCTTTTAGAAGCTGGATTCTAATGGGGAATCCCAGTCTTGCTACGTCATAAGGGACCGTGGTTCAGGTTTATCAGTTTCGCGCTGGGGCCAGGGGAAATGGCTGCGCAGAAGGTCAAAGGATGCTGCACCAATCGGGAGTTTCTGCACAAAAAATAAGTGTGCAAAAGTTTCTTCTATTTTTGGTGGCCCACAGATTTCCGCCAGTGACCAAAGGTTACAGGCTACTGTTTTCCTATGTATTAATCATTTTAGTCCCCAACTGTCAATGAAACTATGTTTTAAAATGAAAAATATAAGTGCTGCTTAGCATTTTATTTCAAATCATGAATCATTGAATCATTAGTCTTTAGCATAGCTAGAAATTTGTTATGCAACAATTTAAATTATGTAATTCAAGCTTATTGAAATGAATTATGGAATTTTACTTCCAAATATGGAACAAGGTTGAGTAAATAGAGTTAAGATATAGATAAGTCACAATGATAGAACAAACTCAAGAGGCTGAGTGGCCTGCTCTTGTTCGTATGTTCCTATGCAAATATTAATGAATGGGACTTGGCACATGTGTGGATATATCCATGCACAAAGTCAATTGAAATGGCCTAGGTTTCAAAGAACTATTAGGCAGCTAAATTAATGGCTTGCATAGGACCTCTCTAATTTTTTCCAGCATTCTAGTTAAATGTTATCAGATTAATGCCATTTGTGCATTTACTTTCAAAGAGTCAATATCTAAAGCATACGTTTCTCCCACTGTATATCCTCAATAGTGAAAATGAAAATGTATATAATTACATTTCAGTTACATCCTATTCCTCAATCCTTACCACCATGTTAAATCTTTCAAAGGTGGCTTTTCTGGTCATAGACAGGACATATAAAACTTTACCATGGTAATACCCTGATAGGTTGTTTCTTTTTGGTAAGGTATTTTTGGCATTCATTTGTGGTTTAGGTTAGTTTTAATGACTATTCATATGAATTGAGCGGTTGTTAGGATAGGAACAGTGGCAAGAATACAGTCCATCAAGTGTTTTACATCTAAATTTAAAAAAAAGAGAATCGGGGTCCCCCAGGAGGTCAGGCAGTGCCTGGATACGGGCACTCTGGCAGTGTCAGCCTGTGCCCACTGACACTGCCCAAAGGGCAAAGTGCCTGTGTTCAGGGGGCACTTTGGCACTGCACATTGGGCATCGGGAAGTGTGGGTGATCGGTGGGGGTGGGGGGTACCGCTGCCACTCTTCATGGCGATTTGTCAAGGATGGAGGGAGGGCAGTGATTGGGGTGGACTGGCAGGGTGGTGGTTTGCCAGAGTCATGGGGATGGGGGGGATCACCACTGCTGGGGAGGGTGAGCTGTACATTGGGATGGAAGTGGGGTATAGGACTGGCCCGGAATTGCTGTGGGGGCTGCGATTGGGCCGGGGGAGATCGGGGTGCTGGAAGGGCAGCAATGCAAGGGTCCCGGGCTTGCAGCATTTGAGCTGGCCAGCAGATGGGGAGACTGACAGATTGGGACCACAGCACATGTGCATAGTTCCAGAACTGTCAAACTCTGTTGTGAATAGGCCTTACCCCCCCCCCCCCAGGATTTTAATGAGGTTCATGACTGGGACTTCTACAGTGCATAGAGTGCAGAGATTCAAATGAGAGGCTGAACTGAGAAAACAGTCAGGATCTAGAATAGTTATCCTACCAATTCAACGCTTTTGGGAGAATAGCAGCCCAGATTTCACTCAGGAGTCCTGCTATTGATTAAGTCCATTGCTTATTGATTAAGGAATAAGTTCTTGGCTGCATCCTCAACTATCTTTTCCCTATCATACAATCTACTGAATAAGATATTACACTTTAGTATTTGACCAATTATCAGTGTTTCATAATGTACAAATTTAACTTTAGGGATTGTGTTTATGCTTCAAATAAGATCAGTTAAGTAATTAACAAAACTTCTGGAGTCTAAACAAGTCTCTAAATTCTTTGAGAATTTGGCTTAATATGACCCAGGTCTTGATCCTCATTAAATATTTATTAGGTTGGGAAGTCCAAAGAGATGCAGCCGTGGTGCTAAGATTCTATAAGAGAGGCCATTGCCCAAATTTTTTCCTGCTTGTGATAACACAAAGGAAAAAAATACATTAATCGAAAAGCAGAATACAACATTGATTCTGAGGGAATGCAGACCTAAAGTGGACTGACTTGGCCTGGCCTTAGTGATAGGGTGAGAAATTTTCTTGCAGAAGTCTTCTCTCCTGGTGAGCTTGTGGTGTACGCCACATGCCACTGTGAGGGCAAAAGCAAAGTACTGACCATGCTGGAATCCAAAGCAAAAACAGAAAATGCTGGAAGGGTTATTTAGACTCAAAACGTTGGCTGTATTCTCTCTCCACAGATGCTGCCAGACTTGGTGAGATTTTCCAGCATTTTTTGTTTTCATTCTGTGATAATAACTGCCCCTTGAAAAATTCCAGTAGCCAACTGCACCACATGGGTAGGTGGAGGCTGTTGTCAGAATTGGCTTACTGTTGAAAGAACCTGGATATAAACAGATGGCACGCACACACTCTCTCAATCCCAAACAAACAACATTGTTCTGCTGGGTAATGGGGGGAGATGAAGGAGGGAGGTATAGGTGGGTGAAGGATGAGGACATGGGTGGGGTTGGTAAAAAGGCAGGTATGGGTGGGTGAAAGGGGATGGATATGTGAAGGAAAGGGTAGGAGTAAAGGAGGAGGGATGTATGTGAAAAGAGGGAAATGGGTATGTGAAGTTAGGGACATGAATTGGAAAGGAGTGGAAATGGGAGTGGGAAAGACGCAGGTTAAAGGTGTGAAGGAAGGCGATGGCAGTGAAGGAGGAGAGATAGGGCGAAGGAGATGGTAGGAGGATTGGTGAGTGGGGGATTTGAGGTAGAGGATGTGAAATACTTGCCCACTGTCAAGGGCTGGGATTTACAGATGCCTTCATGTGTACAGATACCAATAACCTGAATGTATCGCCAAAACATTGAATGTGTTCAGAGGGCGGTGAGATATAGCACTTGGAATGAATGAGATCAAAGGTTAAGGGGAAAAGCAAAATTAGGCTATTGAGTTGGATGATCAGCCATGATTGTAATGAATGGCGGAGCAGGCTTGAAGGCCAAATGGCCTCCCATCTTCTATATTTTTATGAGCTTCAGATCATAAAAGAGCCTTGCCCACATGACAGCTGTTTCTGCCTGTCAGCTCTCTGATGCAAGCCCCCAGAGCTTGGCACCAACTATCTCTGTGTTCCCATTAGGCACTGTGAGCTGACTCTCCCTGGTTCCATACTGATGCTATTCACTGAGCAGACACTTGCCACAAGCAGCATGGGTAATGTTGTTCTGAACACGTGACTAACTCCACTGACTCTGAGCAGTACTCAGAGCTGCAATGGATCAGTCTCGACTTTTTTCTGCGTGTGGTTCAGAAAATGATTACCTTTTCCGGTTTGGGAGGGTTTGCCAGGTATGTCCACATCTGATTGGTTGTGATTGATATGAATCAACAAACCTGCATATTGGGGCCTCTTAGCTGGGTGCAATGTTTTCATTGTAAATCTACCTCTAACCTGGCTGGATGGCCCTCGGGGTGTGCACCTATTGATCTTCTTCCCTATGAATGCCAAAGGCCTCTGGCTATCTCCTTGAGAGGGAGTGACAATTGGAGTGAGTTGTGACATTGACATATAGCAGCAAGTGCCTCAGCCATGAGTGCAGCTCCCGCAGTAATGATCGACAAATATCCTGGACCAAAGTCTCCACGGAGGTCATGACCCAATGAGTGTTCAACTTGGTACATTAGCATGTTGATACTATTACCTCAGTCGGAAGGCAGATAGACTCCTCCATTGAGCTGGGAATGCAACAGACTTCCCTTCCCAACGTTCCTGAGTTTGCCTTTGCAGCTCTGGCAACTGAGGCATGACTAGGTCTCGAGGCTCCTCATCTGCTGATTCCTGGTCTCCAGCAGTTCTCCAAGTGCCAGCAATTGGGGTGTCCCTGCTCACCAGATTGTGACTCTGTGGCTACTCATGAACTCGGTGCTGGATGTGGGTGATCACTGATGGGTCAATAATGTTGGTCTGTTGATTAACCTTCTGTAATGTTTTCAGGGCTGGAGTCCAGGATCTGGCTGTGGATCCCCTTTTTGAGGTGTGCCAGTGAAAGAAAGTAACGTGTCTAAGAAACAAGCCGACTTGTGATAATAATAAATAAACTTTTTGTTGTGTGGCAGCTTTCTTGCACGAAGACAGATGGAAAAGTGTAAGCAGGATACCTCTCAGTCCAAATGATGAGGGAGCCTGGAATATGTGGTGCTGAGGATCAAGACATGACCCTCAGGGAGATAAAAGTGTGTGGGGGAGAGTGAGCTGACATTGCGTGAGATCTCAGGGGACGTGTGAGTTGAGAGTGATGAGAAGAGTTATCGTGAAACTGAGGTGATCATTCATCCTCTTTCATCACTGAGTGGCTGTTCTCTTTTGGAAGTGCTGGTGCTGATCACAACTGCAAGTGCCTCCCATGCTGGATTTGTTACCTTGCTTAGTGGACTTGGCCCAGAGTGAGAGGAAGGACATTTCAGTGGGTCTCCACTATGTCCAGCTAGTGCTCGAGGGAGGCATAATAAAATTTAAGGGCGGTTCCCAGTGGCTTCCTGTTTCCTGAGGAATTCTACTTCTGAGCAGGAGCAACTTTTAAATATGATGCCCAGATTACTGAAGCCTTGAGGTTGCAATAGGGTGGGTGAATCAAAGGCTACCAGCCAGCAATGTGAGGAAAACCTGTGCCCCTGCATTGAAACAAAGTGCCACACAATACTGTCACCGGCAGGTCAAATACCACTTTACTCACCCAACGTATAACATTCTGATTTCTGGATTGATCCTACCCTGAATCTATTTGGTTACAGCTAAGAGACAAAAGAAGTATCATTGCATTATTAAGTATACACAATAAGCCACAAACTAGTAGTGAAGATATAAAGAGAAATTTGCAGGGAAATTAGACAGAAGTGCAAAACTATTGAGCAGTGATAATGACGGACATTAATCTTCCTGGGAGAGCCTGGAATATGCAAAGGGTAAATGGGGAAAGAGTATCTGAAGTGTGTTTGGGAGAATCTTAATCATGTGTTTCTGGCCCAATGAGGAAGAAGGCATTGCTGGATTTGATTCTGGGGAATAAAATGGTCATTAGTGGAGTATTTAAGGAATAGTAACCATAGTATTACAAGATGACTGACATGTCCTTGAGACATGAAATAGATCATAGAATCCCTAAAGTGCAGAATTATGATTTGATTTATTATTGTCACATGTATTTGCATACTGTGAAAGGTATGGTGTCTGGCGCAATATACAGACAAAGCATATTATACATAGGAAAGGAAAGGAGAGAATGGAGAATGTAGTATTTCAGTCATAGCAAGAGAAATATCAAATTCGTGTGAGGTAAGTCCATTCAAAATTCTGACAGCAGTAGGGAAAAAGCTGCTCTTGAATTGCTTAGTCGTGATCTCAGATTTTTGTATCTTTTTCCTAACGAAAAAAGGTGGAAGGAAGTATGTCCAGGATGCTTGGGGTCCTTGATTATGCTGGCTGTTTTCCCAAGGCAGCAGGAAGTGTAGACAGTGTCAATGATGGGGGGCTAGTTTGAGATGGGCTGGTTTTCATTCAGATCCCTTTGTAGTTTCTTGTGGTCTTGGACAGAGCAAGAGCCATATTAAGCTGTAATATCACCAGAAAAAATGCTTTCTATTGTGCATCAGTAGAAGTTGCAGAGAGTTGTAGGAGACATGCCAAGTTTCCTTAGTCTGCTGCGTCACATCACCAGGGTTCAATTCCCAACTTGGGTCACTATCTATGCAGAGTCTGCACATTCTCCCCTTGTAACATGAATAAATAAGCTTTAAATCTTTAAATTTCTGACTTTCAGGGGAATTTAATATTACATTTCCAGACTTATAACTCAGTCAGTTGTTAAGACTCCAGCATCAGGGCAAGACTCCAGGCTGTTTGAGTCTGTTTGAGCTATTCCTCTCTAGAAATTTCTGGTTACTGTTTGCCCAGCAAACTCAAGTCTGACTGGAAATTTCTCATCTCATCCACAGCGGGAATTGTAACAAGTGGGACAGAAAATTCAGCAGACCATTTAAAGGTCTGCTGTCCTTGGGCAGGAATTTCTGGTTGTGTGTGCTCTCTGTACAAAAAAAAACCCAAAATGCTTCAAGCATTGAAACTCTGAAATTAAAATGGAAAATGTTGGAAAATTTCAGCAGATTCCTCAGCATCTCTGACGTGGAGAGAGAAAAGATTTAACATGATTTGAAGAAGAATCATATGTATTTGAGGGGAGCCAAATTTCTCGTGTAGTAGGGTGACCCAGATTGTCACAAACGGCTTTTTTTTCTGTACCACAACAATTCTGATGAGAACTCTGCAAGTACTAGTGAATGCGATAATGTTCCACTCAAGTTCATTTTTTATCCCATTTGAGATTCCTGTCTTAGGTTCCATTCAAAACGATTCTCTGCAATTCACCCCAAGCACTTTGTGTGACGAGTCAATCTCTGAATAACAAAGTTTCCCCTGAGTAACTAGCTTAACTGCATGACCCTGCACTTCCGATTCTTATGGAGGAAGTCACATTATAACTTGATCCAGTGCACGTATTTCTTTGGAATTTTCAACTGGACAGAAATACAGCGCTCTTCATTGGGTGAAAAATACTTGTACCAAGGCTGAATGAGAGAGAATTGCCGGAATTTCCTCGTAACTGGACAGGTTCTGCCTAGCATTGTCAGTGCTGGGAGAGAGTGCGAGAGATATACACACGGCGGTGGTAGAGAGTTCAGAGTTCTTTCTCTCACACACACACAGCCGTGCTGTTGCTGCTGGAGTGAATTAGTGAGCGACCCTCCACAGACCGCAGCGGTACCATGCAGCAGCTCAGAGTGACTCTGCACGGTGCCAGGCTCAGCGCTGCCATCGCCTTCGTTCTCTTCTTCTTAACTTCGTGCACCAACTACTGGCTCCACGCCATCACCTACCCGGGCACCAATGATACCGCGGTGGCCAAGCTGGTGAGTGTCAGTCACTAAAAGATGTAGGTTGTGTAGAACCCTGAGCCTGGATGAGGATCCAAGGATTGAAGCTGCCGGACATCACCTGTTAGTGCCCCTCTCCCCCACTTTTCACTCACCCTCCCTCCCTCACCCACCCCTACTTTTCACAGACCGCCCCCTACCCCCACTTTCTCCAGACCATTCCTCGCTCCCACTTTCCACGGACTGTGCCCAGCCCCCTTTTCACGGACCATCCCTTATCCCCCTTTTCCATGAACCCTCCCTCACCCCCACCTTCTCCGGATCACCCTGCTCCCCAATCCCTGTTTTCCTGCAGCTTTCCCCACCCCGCCCCGAGGGTGGATATTACAGGGACTGTTTATCTACAATCTGTTTGAGTGTCAGTTAAGTGTTTTCCATTGTAAATCTTTAACTTTTAAACATCGAGTGAAATGTTATCCCGGAACTTGAACAATTTGTGCAGTTTTTTTTTAAGTTCTGAAAAAAAGTGAGCACTTTTAATGTCAGATTTGTTGAGTGTTTTTCAGAGCTTGTTGCATTCTGAGACTGGGCACTGCTGTGTGTGATAACGCGTGTCCAAAATATCGAACAGATTGGCCATTCACTGACTCCCACAGCTCGCCAGGAGCAGATTAAAACAGGAGACTTGCCGCTCTCCACATCATGCAGTTCCTTGGAAATCTGGATTTCATCAGCATCTGGTTTCACTTAACATATTGGCTATACAGACTCCTTTGAGTGGATAACAAGTCCATAGTTTATTTACAAGAGCTAACTTGCACAACCCCCCTCTCTCTTTTTCCAAAATATTTTTTCCCCAAAATCTTTTTCCAAATTATTTGGTTGAAATGGCAAAGTGTGAATTGTTGCAGAAGTCAGAGGAAATGCGAAAACATGGGCAATCAGTTAACTTGTTTGAACTGCGGTGGGCACAGTAAGAAGTTGAACAACACCAGGTTAAAGCCCAACAGGTTTATTTGGAATCATGAGCTTTTAGAATATTTTGCACTGGCCTTCATCAGGTGAGTGGAGAGGTGGGTTCACAAACATGGCATATATAAGCAAAGTTACAATTGCAAGATAATGTTTGGAATGCAAGTCTTTACAGGTACAGACAGTGCGAGTGGAGAGAGGGATAATCACAGGTTAAAGAGGTGTGAATTCTCTCAAGCCAGGACAATTAGTAGGATTTTGCAAGCTCAAGTCAAATGGGGGAGTTACATGTAAAATGACATAAGCCCAAGATCCTTGAGGCTATCCTCATGCGTGCAGAACTTAGCTGTCAGTTTCTGCTCGGGCAATTCTGTATTGTTGTGTGTCAAAGAATCACTGAGCAGATAAATGATACTATGTAATTGCAATAGCCAATTATAATAATGATACATAATAACTAACAGGCTAATAACTTTAACAAAATGTCTATTTCATATATAAACACCAAAAAACAACATTCCAACATGCCAAAATCTCATTCCATCAAGACAACTGGCTGCAGGCCACCGCTTCATATTAAGGCTACATACCCAGCACTATGTCAACCGGACAAAGACTGTCTCGTATGTAGTGAAATGTCAGATGCAATACAAGTCTAGTACCTACCCTTAAAAGGCAATGACCCCACTTATGTGATTAGTCAATACATTTGGCAACAAATGAGTAAGATACAATATTAATCTAAAAATACAGACCTACACATATGAGAAGGAAAACAAAAATCCAGCAGTCTGGAAGAGCTGCAAAATGTGACACAAAAACAACAGTAAGAGCTGCAAAGATTTACATGAAAAAGAGGCTTGAAATGGTATTAAAGCTAACAGGAACATTTTGCATAAATATATCAACAAGAGAGTGATTAGGGAAAACATGAAGCGAGTAAGGACAGATGCAGACTACATTATAATCAAATGGCATACTTGCTAAATGAATTCTTTGCACCAGCCTCGCAATAGAGGAAGAGGAAAAGTATCATTGGTACAAGATAAACAAACATGAATCAATAGGTGAAACTTATTGAATTCAATCAGTTTAAAAATTGCAATGTTGAAAATAACACAGTTTAAGCTATCACCAGGATCTAATAGTTTCCAAGCCACAGTATTAAATAAAAGAAGTTATGGAATTTCAGATACATTAATTCTTCCAAAGCTATATAGATTCATGAAGTTGAATGGAAAACTATCTAAGAAGGATGAGGAAGAGAAGCCGGGATAGAATTTTATGGTTCTGGCAATGGGCCTATCCTGTTGGCTGGCAAGCTGATAGCAATCCCACCATAGCGATTTCTGTGGTTTCATTGTGATTAAGTTCCAGTCAGGGAGTCTTCTGGCCTCAGCGTTCTTGATTCCTGCATGCATTTCTCCTGCATGGTGGATGACCTGCCTCCCAAGAGCTATTGGCCAGTCAGAGGTGTGTAGTTGGCCCTTGCAAGAGGATTGTAGCTGGAGCTCAGAAGTGGGACAGAATTGCCAGACTCATTTCAAGGAAGCCCTGGTGAGGCTGTGAGAAAGAAGTTGGTACAGAAGGTGCCTTTCTACTCATCCCGCTTTTGCCATTACATGGCCCCTTTGTTGGACACAGGATGCCTGGGAAGGAGGCTCCCTGACTCCAACAGGCTTCAGACATTCCTGCCAGTGTTTACCGCATGGTTTGGCCACATGCTGTGACTCCTACCAATGATGTACTTTTCATATGGCCTTAGGGCGTCAGTTAGTCTCTGCCATGACATTTCTCAACATTTCCCAAGCTACAGTGAATTGATGGATTTCTGGAAGACAATGGGTTCTCTACCCTGGACCTTCCTGCCTGATTATATGTCCCCAGCTCTTGGCCTCGCAGCTACGGGGTTAGTAAATTCCACCCCAAGTAATTGTATACCTGTCTGTCCAGTATCAGTTGTGGGTGAGTTAATATATTTTGTCATATCTGAACACTTGGATACATTTGTGTTGATCAAATAGTCTTCATGGATGTGCAAGTAGCGAGTTGTATTTGGTGAATGCGATACACCATTCAACACTCTGCCGTTTGTTTTCTAACTCACAACCAATTTCTAATCAACGAGCGTTGAAGATTTAAGTGTGTGTGTGTGTACATTACACATTGGTTTCTAGGATACTGGCTTTTATTGCATTGTTTTCACACAACAGGAGCAGACCATTCAGTACAACATGTTTCTGTTCAGTACAACATGAATGGAGAACTGTTTCACACAGTTCTCCATTCAGCTTCATCTCATTTACATATGAATTTCATTCCTTCTTTAATTATTAACTTTTCTTTCAACTGATTTATGTTATTCGCCACAGCTACATCATGTTGCAGCAAATTCCACATCTGTGTTCCTTCCTGAGTTCCATACTAAAATTTTTTAGCAGGATTAAAAGCACTAACTCCTGGATTACTTTGGTCCTTATGCCTATCAATCCCCAAATTGGACTGCCAGACTATCACAATTATCACATTCCAACCCTCATCCCAACAACTTGCCTGGCTTTCCCCTCGTAATCCTGACTGCCCTCTCATTCCACCATCTAACTTCTGATCCCCCAATTAACCTCTCACCCTAAGGCTACACTCCTGATTCCAACTAGCTGCTCCCATAATTGTCTATGCCCACCCCCCCCCACATTGGACTGCCCTCCCAATCTCCCCAACAACTCTTCCACCACCCAACCCAAATACCCCCAATCCTTCCTGAGCACACCCTCAACCTCATGACTCCCCTCCCACATCATTGAGCACCCAAACCTCTCCAACCAACCATTCCCTCCCATGACCAAATGATTTCTCCTTCCCACATAACCAGCCTGGTCTGATTTTCATCCACCCTAACCTCTGATCAACTGTGAACTGGCAGCTCTAGATCTTGGAACAGAGACTCGGTTGAGGGGCTTGGGTTTGAGAGACCTTAGGAAGCTGGAGAGTGCAACCTAGGTGCTGTAATACCTTGGGGTAGAAGCTTTCAATGTACCTTTGCTGCAGCTCCCACTATTTCTGAATGGCTTCACAAGGCACTCAGTTGTTTAGAAATTAAATGGATCACTTAGACACCTGAAATGAAGATATCTCACCCTGCCCAGCCATCTGTGTAAATTCTTCCACAGTAACATTTGGAAATCTGTGACAAAATTGGAAGAGTTCTCTGTGGACCAGTTAATCAACTGCTTGGAATACTCCATCAGTTCCAACATTTTTAAAGAACAGCTAATATCTTAGATTCCACCATCAATACATCTCAATATTTTCTATCCCACCAGCAGACACATACACAAGAGGAGAGGTGGCAGTGGCATACAGTCAGTCCTCAACATTGACTGTGCACCCCATGAAATCTTATGGCATCTGATCAAATATGGGCATGACAACTTGCTGCTAATTTACTAGCTGTTAACCTTGGAGCTGGTGAATCAGTGCTGTTCGACACTGAGCACCACTTGGAAGAAATAAGGGTGCAGAATATGCTGTGGGTGGGGGGGATTTCAATGCTCACCACCAAGAATGGCTTAGCAGCAACATGATTCACTGATTTGGCTCAGTTGTGGTGCCATATCTGCCAGACAAGGCCTGTGGCACATGATGAGGCAACCAATAAAGGGGAGAAACGTATTTAACCTCATCCTCACTAATCTACCTGTTACAGATGCATCTGCCCATAACAGTATTGATTGGATTACAGCATAGTTCTTGTGGAGACTAAGCCTTATCTTCAATTAGGATACCCTCCACTGTGTGAATTGGATTAACTCACAACAGATCGACCAGCTCAGAACTGGGCATCAATAAGTGTTGCAGAATTGTATTTAATTGAAATCTGAAATCTCATGGTCTAATATACTCCCCCACCCTATTGTTACTAAAAAGCCAGGGACCAATCTTGATTCAATGAAGAGTTTGGAATGCATGCCAGAAGCAGCACCAACCACAGCTAAAAATGAGGTGCCAACCTGGTGAAGCTACAATTCAGGACTATATACATACTATACAATGGAATGAACAAACCTCAGCAATTCCCCAACCAATAGATCAGATCATGTCTGGAATTCTCCAACCCCACCCACTGCTGTGAATGGAGATTCTTCATTCTCGCTGACAGGGCAGGCAATATCAAAGATTTCTGTAACAAAGTTCTGGGGTAGATAATTAAACAATCAATAGGAAGAGGCTGTAAAACCACCCCTCCTCAGTGTTGGCGATGACTAGCACATCAGTGCAAAAGACAAGGCTGAAGCATTTGCAGCCACCTTTAGCCATAAACGCTGAATGGTTGATTCACCTTGGCCTCCACTTGAGGGTTCTATTATCATAAATGCATCTATTCATATTGCACAAGAAGAGAGTGCTGATTGGTAGAGGCATTGCCATGGGAAATGCACTAGGAAATAGTTAACTGTCAAGCTTTTATTTAAATTCAAACCAGGCAGACTGACTTTGATTGTTCAAGGCATTGCCAAGGAATGGCTGTCTCCTAGCTTCTATTCAGTTGAAAAAGGAGCAATGTTGGGACATGTACTTTCTCTCTGCAAAGGACAGAGCCCTGTCTGTGAATATATGTAACTTCTAGCAAGTGTAAGGGAGCCCCACTATAAATCCGAAATTGGTTAGGAGTGTAATTCTTAACAAAATTAGGACTGTTCAACAAGTTTTTTGATACCAATCTGACATCCCTCTGACCTTCCTCGATTTCTTTATTGTTATCACCATTCTCGACCTCCTCCAAATATGACAAACAGAAAATTCTAAGTGCCAAATTTGTGTGAAAACTGGAGTCACTCCCGCAGATTTTTAGTCTGATTTTCAGAATGAATCTCTGACACTCTTGACATTGAGGGAGAGACTGTGGTGGCTGCACCAAGTCACCAGATTCTCTATCTCATTCCTGTACTCTGTCTCATCATTGTTTGAGATCCAACCCATTACAGTGGTATTGTCAGCAAACTTGATACTCAATTTGGAGCGGAATTTGGCACAGTCATAGGTGTATAAGGAGTATAGTTGGGGGCTGAGAAGACAGCCTCATGAGGTACTGGTGTTGAGGATAATCATGGAGGTGTTATTGCCTATCCTTACTGATAGTGGTCTGTGGTTAGGAAATTCAGGATCCAGTGGCAGAGGGAGGAGCCGAGGCCTAGGCCACAGAGTTTGGAGTTGAGCTTTATAGGAATAATGATATTAAATGGCCTCTGCTGATGTCTCCCAGCCCATTCCCTCTGCTCGAGCAGTGCAGCAGACTGGGAAAATTACCCACAAAGTCTTTCCTTTGAAAAGTGTGTCTCACAATCTCAGGGGATTCCAAAGTGATTTGGAATAATGAATAATAATGTTCATTTGAGGTGAAGTCACTGGTTGGAGGGGGATGCCTAATGGAAAGGAATTGAGAGTTTGGCAGAGGATATGAGATTCAAGAGGTGAGACAGGTAAATACCATACAACCAGCAACAAGTTCAGCAAATAACTTCTATAGCAAATGGAAGACTGAATTAAGATAGCGTTTTGTTATTACTGAGCAAATTTTGGTAGGCAAAATATCAGGAAAATATCAAAGCTTCTGCTGCACAGTCTGTTTTAACCATTATACAAAGGACAAAGAAGTATGAGTAGATTATAGTCTTGTTAGTACAACCAATGTTTATTTAAACCCACACAAACAATAATTACCCATCCAACCAACAATAAGTTATCTTACAGGAAATGCTAAAGTTCAAGGTCCAATACGAGACTTTGACTTTGAGTGACTGGCAAATATCCAAGCAGATATTGTCCCTTATCTGAGCACTGGGTCTCAGTAGTTATCTGCATAGTCTGGCCCTTTGGTCTGCTCTGATACTCTAGCTCTGGTTTTCCTTCTTTCTCGGCTGTGGTGGCTCTCCTTGTGCTGGTCGTCACTGGTGATAATCACCATTGTTGTAGCCCGTTTGTGGGGTCAGAGAGAGAGAATCCTAGTTGTGCAGTACCCTTTATACCACGTTGGTTTTCGCACCTCTTTTGGCCATTGCCAATCAATCAATCAGTACTCGATAAAGCTGAATCAGGCTGCCCCACCAATCTCTGGGTGTGTACCCAACGGCCATGTCTGCAGGTGCTGGAGGCACAGAGTTCACACCTTTCCCCCAGACTAGAGTCACGGTGCCTTCTATCTGGTAAACAACTCTGTTTGACCAGAAAGTTTCTTTGATCCTAGAGATGACCCACGTAATTCATCAACCCAGATTCATACGTCCTGTTTGCAGCCTGTTTGTCTCTGTCTTTTAAATTGCAGCCTGTTGTTTTAGATCTTGCCCAATTGTCCCAGAGTGCATTACACATTGCCATTATAGATGGCCCATTTGGCCACAGTCTCTCCTTTGATCCTGAACACGAAGCATGGTGGGTTACAAACTCAGGACTAGTGTCTGTCAGGAATTCCCCAGTCAAGTAAGGCCCAGGTATTGGCATGCACAGTAATAATACATCCCTACAGCATATACAGCATTAATTACCCACAAGTACAAATAATCGCATATTCTAAACATCATTTTAGGTTCAAAGTTCTGCACAGGACAATAATAAATTGTTTTTTACAGATGCAAAAGGGAAATAACATTTAAATTTGGATTTTGGAAGGTCATGCACCAAAAGTGCTGAAGAGGTTGGTTTAACTCTCCAAACTATTTGTTATTTAAAAATGATCCAAATTTGTGTAATAAACACTTTTTGTCACAGTTACCATTTTAGATTTAAACTTCCACAGTCACAACTCAAAATTTATCTCCTTCTAGCGTACAGATGGTATGTTCTTTTAATTAACACAATGTAACCAAAGTACAAGTTAGAAGTAATTCAAATGTTTTTCTACCAATTTAACAAATCATAGAGGAAACTCCTCCATCATTCTGTCTAGTTTGCCAATTTTATTTATGAATAACGTGATTTGCAAAAAAAGTTTATTTGTTCCTCTTTTAAGCATTTTAATTCCTGTAACCCCAAATAACTGAGTACTAGGAAAAATCCTGTCATCTGTTATAAAATCATTGACACTTTCCAGATGCCTTAACTTTTTAGAAAAACTTAATAGCATTTACCTACATTGAACTGAACAAACGTTACATGTGAATATAAGGAACATGATGAACATTTACTCAGTATAGGAAAGTCACAAAACAAACAGGTATTACTTTGTAAAATTATCTCACATTTAAATCGTTACATCATAAACATTATAAAAATTGTTTTTAATTTGACAGATTTTGAGACCAAATTAATTCATTTGGCTCCAAGCCGAGTATTTGGTTCCAAGTATTTTTTTGAGTTTTGTTTTAAATATATAGTCTGCGAATAACAAGCCTAGCAGCTTCAAGACTTCAAGATTGTTTATTACAACCCAGTGATAATTGAGACTTGAAGGGTTTGGCTCATTCAGACTTTCTCACTGTTAACTTTCAAATTAAAGTGATTGGTTATGCTTATGTGTTAGTTGCTGACATTTAATCGATAGAATAATTGATAGATTCTTCTGATCTTCCACACTTTTCAGAGTTCTACCATTAATGTTATATTTGGCTATTCTATTTGACATGCCAAAATGAACCACTTCACACTTACTTGGGTTGAAATCCATCTGCCATTTCTCTGCCTAGTCTTGCATCCTATCAATATCTTGCTGCAACTTCTGACATCCCTCCACACTATGACAAACTCCAACCTTTGTGTCATCAGCAAACTTATCAAACCAGGTCATTTATAAAAATCATAAAAAGAGTCCCAAACACTGGGGCACTCCACTGGTGACTGACCTCCATGGAGAATATGACCCATTTATAACCACTTCTGTGGGCAAACCAGTTCTGGATCCACAAAGCAAAATTCCCTTGTATCCCATGCCCCCTCACTTTCTAACATAAGAAATAGAAGCAGGAGTAGGCCATATAGCCCCTCGAGCTTGCTCAGTCATTCAATAAGGTCTGTAGTGGTTCAGTACCACTTACCCGCTTTCTCCCCATAACTCTTAATTCCCTTGTCAATCAAAAACCTATCCACTCTTGACTTGAACATATTCAGCGAGGAAGCCTCCTCCACCTCATCAGTCAGAGAATTCCAAAGATTCACCACCCTTTGTGTGAAGAAACTCACCCGCAACTCCGATCTGAACCCCCTTCCCCCCCACTCCCCCAGCCTTGAGGCTATGCCTTCTAGTCCTGCTATCTTTGCTAAGCGGGAAGAGTCTCTCAAACTCTACCCTATCCATCCCCTTCATTATCTTTATATGTCTCCATAATAACCCCTCTCAGCCTTCTAAACTCCAAAGAGTACAAACCTAGCTTATTCAGTCTCTCCTCATAATCCAACGCCCTCATCTCCGGTATCAGCCTAGTAAACCTTCTCTACACTCCCTCCACGGCCAATATATCCTTCCTCAAATGCGGAGACCAAAACTGCACACAGTACTCCAGCTGCGGCTTCACCAGTGCCCTATACAGCTGCAGCAGTACCTCCCTACTTTTATATTCTATTCCCCTAGCAATAAAGGCCAACATTGCATTCGCCTTCTTAATCACCTGTTGTACCTGCACACTGTGTTTTGGTGATTCGTGTACAAGGACCCCCAGGTCCCTCTGCACCGTCGCATGCTGCAGCTTTTTGCCATTTAAATAGTGATCCTTCCTACCATTATTCCTACCAAAGTTGTTAACCTCACACTTGCTAACATTATACTCCATCTGCCAGGTTCTCGCCCACTCACTCAACCTATCCAGATCCCTCTGCAGGCTTTCCACACCCTCTGTGCAATTTGTTTTTCAACTCATCTTCGTGTCATCAGCAAATTTCGTCACCCTGCACTCAGCCCTTCCTCCAGATCGTCTATGTAAATGGTAAATAGTTGAGGCCCCAGCACCGAACCCTGGGGCACTCCACTAGTCACCAGCTGCCAATCAGAATACCACCCATTAATACCTACCCTCTGCTTCCTATTAGACAACCAATCCTCTATCCTGTCTGACACCTTACCTCCAACTCCCTGCACCCTAACCTCACAATCTTTTGTGAGGCACCTTATCAAACACCTTTTGGAAATCCAAAAACACCACATCCACTGGTTCCCCTCTATCTACCCCATCCACTGGTTCCCCTCTATCTCCATAAGTCTTGCATGGGACACCTTATCAAATGCCTTGCTGAAGTCCATATATACGACATTTACTAAATAAACAAATAAAACATTTAAAGAAAATACAGAAAATTGTTGAAGACAGTCACTTTCATCCCTTCTTTCTTCCAAACTGTAACTAAATTCAAAAACAGAAGTAAATTCAAGGAATCTTATATTTAAATTTTAACAGTTTTAAACATTTCCTCAGCCCGTTTGAAGTTAAACCAAAGTGTAAAGCATTGCATTTATTGCCCGCAAGATCAGTGAGCCTTACTTCTGTTCTAGGCAAAGTTTTGGAAAGGATTATAAGAGATAGAATTTATAAACATGTAGAAACGAATAATTTGAGTAGGAGTAGTCAACACGGTTTTGTGAACGGTAAGTTGTGCCTCACAAACCTTATTGAGTTCTTTGAAAAAGTGACCAAAGAAATAGATAAGGGTAAAGCAACTGATGTAGTGTACGTGGATTTCAGTAAAGCATTTGATAAGGTCCCCATGGTAAGCTATTGCAGAAAATACGGAGGCATGGGATTGAGGGTGATTTAGCAGTTTGAATCAGAAATTAGCTAGCTGCAAGAAGACAGAGGATTATGGTTCATGGGAAATGCCCATCCATGAGTTCAGTTAATAGTGGTGTACTGCAAGGATCTGTTTTGGGGCCACTGCTGTTTGTCATTTTTACAAATGACGTGGATGAGGGTGTAGAAAGATGGGTTAGTAAATTTGTGGATGACACTAAAGTTGTGGATAGTGCGGAAAGATGTTGCAGGTTACAGGGATACATAGATAAGCTGGAGAGCTGAGCTGAGAGGTGGCAAATGGAGTTTAATGTGGAAAAGCGTGAAGTGATTCACTTTGGAAGGAATAACAGGAATACAGAGTACGAGGCTAATGGTAAGTAGCTTCTTAATGTGGATGAGAAAAATCTTGGTGTCCATGTGCATAGATCCCTGAAAGTTGGCATCCAAGTTGATAAGGTTGTTAAGGAAGCGTATGGTGTATTAGATTTTATTGGTAGAGGATTGAGTTTCAGAGCCATGAGGCCATCTTGCAGCTATACAAAATTCTGGTGTGGCCACAATTGGATTATTGCATATAGTTCTGGTCGCTGCATTATAGGAAGGATGTGGAAGCATTGGAAAGGGTGCAGAGGAGATTTGCCAGGATGTTGCATGGTATTGTGGGAAAGTCCTATGTGGAAAGGCTGAGGGATTTGAGGCTATTTTTGTTAGAGAGAAGAAGATTAAGAGGTGACTTAATAGGTTATATAAGATGGTCAGAGAATTAGATAGGGTGGACAGTGTTCATCTTTCTCCTTGGATGGAGATGGATAGCACGAGGTGACATAGCTTTAAATTGAGGGGTGTCAGAAATAGGACAAATGTCAGAGGTAGGTTCTTTACTCAGAGTGTAGTAAGAGTGTGGAATGTCCTGCCTGCAACAGTAGTGGACTCACCAAAATTAAGGGCATTTAAATGATTATTAGATAAATATATGGATGATGTTAGAATAGTGTAGGTTAGATGGGCTTTAGATTGGTTTTGCAGATCAGTGCAACATTGGTGGCCAAAATGCCTGTACTGCACTGTAATATTCTATGTTCTAAATATTCCACAAGAACAAACAGGCTTTAACAACTCCTGCTCTCAATCTAATCTAATGGAACAACAATCATCTATATTCGACAAACAACCAGACCACACAAACACACTGAAATACAAAAACTAGTCACTTATTAGCTCAACCTTAGATTTTCTCTAATAATTTTCCATCTTGCCAGCAGGTAGAGAGAACATAGTTCCTTTCTCTCAAAATTCTGTAACACACACTCCACACTCCCTCCTCTTAAAAAAAACAAAGGACCACTTGGGAATCTTTGTGATGTTAGTGAAGGTGTAACCTCCTTACTGCACATGGCCTGTTTCAGTGGGGTTCATGTACATGACATTTTCTAATAACACAAGACTATCCATTGATGGGGATGGTTAAGTCTGCGTTCAGAACTATATACAGTACTGAGATTCTTTAAAACATTCATTCCTTCTCAATCAATAACATCTCCTGGTAATTCCATGCCTTCCTTGCAACTAATAGTCACAGGATTCATCAGACCAAGGGCAAATTCTAAACTCACTGGGAGATTAGATACTTCTGGAAAAGGAGGTGAGTCTCCAGTCAATGCCACATGCAAAATGGGTATTCTTTTCTAGATACAATCTACAATGCAATCCATAAACACCATCTCCCTCAGACTGAACTGTCCCAAATATAGACAACATCCTTATCTACATTTTAATTGATTCATCTCCTGCTAGAACTTGGAGTAATCAGAACTTTAATTCTTTTTGCTAACTTGATATACTTTAAACTGACTCATAGACAATATATTTACCTCATTGTTTTGTTCCTGCTTGTCAATTTTTCCACAAAATTACTTATTTTCCTCTCCTCAACTAACTCTCTCATAATTTCTAACTCAATTTTTAACTTCATTTTCTCTGACTTCTCACTCTATAACTCTTCTAAACTAATAATCACAATAACTTTACTCAATTTCAACAAACAATTTCCTTTATCTCTCCCAAATCTGCATTCCTTATCTCCTGTTAATTCTTTTTCTGTTCCAAATAGTTCACAATGGCAATTTCCTTCTCACATTTGACTGCCCTTTTGTCCTGAACTTTTCCTAGATCATCCCAATACTTCTAGGGTTTCCGGTCCAGTCTCAATATTGGCACAAGATCCTGCCTATAGGGGCCACCCTTTCTTCTTAACATATTCCTTGATTCGTGTTTCCCATATGGGACACATCTCTATTTTTATACTGTTTTCTGCCGTTCTATATTTAATGACAAGGGATAGGATTCGATCAGACTGCGGGTACGGCTTTGGATTATGTTCCTGCCCTGATCCCTCTGAGTTCCAATACAAACCTAGGGAGTTTACCCTATCCTCGCTTGTTAGTAACAATACATTAGTAACACGATTTCCCAAAAGCAGTTATTTGTCCAATAAGGAGTTTAAACCTGTCGGCTGTTAATTTGAAGTAACCCTTCAATATTGATTCTGCGGGAATTGATATCGGAGCAACAAAGTTACTTTGTGTCGATGTCCCACCGGAGTCACCAATTGTGCCTGCTGCTCAGTCTGTTTTAACCCTTATATGGTGGAAAAATAATTGTGAGTCGGCATTTGGTTAGTTCAATCAATATTTATTTAAGACACACAATCAATAATTACCCACTCAACTGACAATAACTTAATCTTACATAAAAATACCAGAGCTCAAGTCCAATACTTGACTTAAGTTTGTGTGACTGGCAAGTACCTGAGCAGATATTGGCTTTTATCTGTGTGCTGGTCTCGGTCGTCCTCTGCACAGTCTGGTCCTTTGGTCTAGTCTGGCATTCTAGCTCTGCTCTTCCTTCCTTCTTGGAAGTGATGGTTCTCCTCCTGCTGGTGCTGCTGGTGATGGTCACCGGTGTTGGAGTTTGTTCGTGAGGTCAGAGAGAGGAGAGATTTTGGTTGTGCAGCATCGTTTATACCCCGTTGGATTTCGTGCTCCTTTTGGCCATTGTCAATCGATTGATCAGGATTTGATCATCCTGATCAATAAAGTCCAATCGGGTACTGCCACACCAATCTCTAGGGGTGTCCCCACAGGCCATGTTTGTAGGTGCTGAGGGCAAATAGAGTTCACAGCTTGCTCCTAAATAAGGGATTCCTGCACCCTTATATCTGGGAAATAACCAGTTTGACCAGAAAGTGTCTTTGATCCTGGAGATGACATATATCCTGTGCAATAGCAAGTGTGAGGTTATCCACTTTGGTAGAAATAACAGTAGGAGGGATTATTATTCAAAAGGAGAAAAGCTGCAGCATGCTGTGGTGCAGAGGGACCTGGGGTCATTGTGCACGAATCGCAAAAACCCAGTTTGCAGGTGCAGCAGTTGATCAAGAAGGCAAATGGAATGTTGGCCTTTATGGCGAGGGGGATAGAATATAAAAGTAGGGAGGTCTTGTTGCAACTGTACAAGGTGTTGGTGAGGCTGCAGCTGGAGTACTGTGTGCAGTTTTGGTCGCTGCATTTGTGGAAAGATATATTGGCCTTGGAGGGAGTGCAGAGAAGGTTCACTAGACTGATACCGGAGATGAGGGGGTTAGCTATGAGGAGAGATTGAGTAGACTAGATTTGTACTCTTTGGAGTTTACAAAGTTGAGGGGGGATCTTATAGAGTCATATAAGATAACGAAGGGGATGGATAGGGTAGAGGAAGAGAGATTCTTCCCACTTAGAAAGGAAAACAGAACAGGCACAGCCTCAAAATAAGAGTGGGGGGGGGCAGTTTCGATCAGAGTTGAGGAGGAACTTCTTCACTCAAAGGGTGGTGAACCTTTGGAATCCTCTGCCTGTTGAAGTGGTGGAGGCTACCTCGCTGAATATATATCTAAGTCCTGGGTAGATAGGTTTCTAATAAACAAGGGAATTAAGGGTTATGGGATAAAGCGGGGAAGTGGAACTGATCCCCTTCAGATCAGCCATGACCTTATCAATGGCATACTTCTGCTCCTATTTCTTATGTTCTTATGAATCACGCGTCCAGGTTGCAGCCTGTTTGTCTCTGACTTTTAAACTGCAGCCTGTTGTTTTAGTTCTTGCCCAATTGTCGCAGAGTGCTTTACAAATCACCATTTTTTGATGGCATGTTTGGCCATGAAAGCTTTACTGCTTAACCCTATAAATTGTGATTGAAGCTGGAATCTACCTGTTCTGCAGTCATCAGGCAAGTATTATCTCAACTTGCTGAGTGCTTATGAATTATTTCAATTCAACATAGCACAGGTTTCTCTTTCTGAAATAGGTGAGTGTGAAAAGAAATTTTGAGGATTATATTGGTAAATAGCACAGAAATAGGTTATTTGGTTCATCCAGTCAAGCTGTGCCTCATTGCAACATCTGTTCTCTTCACCCATCAAATGTTGTCTGTCTTGTAAATGCAGCTATAATACTTGCTTTGGCCATTCCCTTTGATAATCAATTCCACATCCTTACTCTACTTTGACAAATAAGTTTCTTCTAAATCCTTGATTCAAATTCCCAGTGACTGTCTTGTGTCAATGGCTGTCAGCTATGCTTTCCTCCACAAGTGGAATCAATCTGTCCACTTCTTTCATAATTTGAAGACCCATCAGTTCTCAGCTTTCTTCTGTCAAGAGAAAAGTGATCCAGCCTGTCAGTTCTTTTCTGATATGCATTTCCATGCATTTCTAAGATCATTCTGGTAAACCTCTTGTGATCCCTCTCCAGTGGCACTTTTTCTTTTGTACAATGCATAGATTCAAACTGCTTGCAATTCTCTTAACTGTGGTCTTTCTTTGTTCAATGAAGGTTTAGTGAGAAGTCTCACAACATCAGGTTAAAGTCCAACAGGTTTCTTAGGCAGCGCAAGTTTTCGGAGTATCAGGTGAGTGAAGAGTTATGTTCACAAACAGGGCATACATAGATACATGCTCAATTTACAAGATGGAATGCAGGTCTTTTACAGGTAATCAAATCTTGATTGGTATAGACAATGTGAGTGGAGAGAGGGTGAAGCACAGGTTAAAGAGATGTGAATTGTCTCCAGCCAGGACAGTTAGTGAGATTTTGCAAGCCCAGCAAGTCATAGGGATTATAGATATTGTGACATGGACTCAGGATCCTGGTTGAGGCTGTCCTCAAGTGTGCTGAACTTGACTATCAGTTTCCACTTGACGATTCTATGTTGTCGAGTGTTGTGAAGGGCAACTTGAAGAACGCTAACCTGAAGATCAGAGCTGAATGCCCGCAACTGTTCGAAGTGTTCCCCAACATAAATATTTGCTTATGAGGGTACCTACACTCTACTCATTAATCGACAGTTCCGAAGTGCCCCAGTGAAAAACCGCACCAAACTCCTCAGAAGACAAAAATGGAATATGGCAGACAGAGAACCCTTCATCGTCCAGTACTTCCCGGAGCAGAGAGGCTATGACATTTTCTCCAGAGCCTTCAACATGTCATCAATGAAGAGGAACATCTCGCCAAGGCCACTCCCACACCCTCACTTCTTGCCTTCACACAACCATATAACCTCAAAGAGACCATTGCCTGCAGCAGACTACCCAACCTTCAGGAGAACAGTGACCAGAACACCACATAACCCTGCCACAGTAGACACTGCAAGACATGTCAGATCATCGACATGGATGTGAGCATCTCATGTGAGAACACCCTCCGTCAAGTGCATGGTATGTACTCTTGCGACTTGCCTAACATTGTCTACCTGATACCGTGCAGGAAAGGATGTCCTAAGGCTTGGTACATTGGTGAGAGACCATGCAGATATTACAACAACCGATAAATGAACATTGCTTGACAATCACCAAGCAAGAGTGTTTTCTTCCTGTCAGGGAACACTTCAGCAGTCATGTGCATTCAGCATTTGATCTTTGGGTAAGCGTTCTCCAAGGTGGCCTTCGCGACATATGACAATGCAAAATCGACGAACGAAAACTGATAACCAAGTTCCGCACGCATTGAGGATGGCTTCAACCGGGATCTTGTGTTCCTGTCACACTATCTGTAACCTCCATGATTTGCTTGGGCTTGCAAAATCTCACGAATCGTCCTGGCTGGAGACAATTCACACCTCTTTAACCCTCTCTCCACTCTCATTGTCTGTATCTGTAAAGACTTGATTACCTGTAACTTGTAAATTGAGTCTGTGCCTGTGTTTGTCCTGTTTGTGAACACAACTCCTCACTCACCTGAGGGAGGAGCCAGACTCCGAAAGCTTGCGCTACCAAATAAATCTGTTGGACTTTAACCTGTGAGACTTCCTACTGTTCTTACCCCAGTCCAACATCTCCACATCAATGCAAGTTTAGCATAGCTTCCCTTTTTTTCAATTCTAGCCCTCTGGAAATTAAACCTAGTGCTTTGTTTGGTTTGTATTTGGTCCTACTATCCTATGATAACTTATAATGTTGTAATTTTAATCAGAGATCTCTTTATTCCTCTACCCCATCTAAACATGCAACCTCCAAGTAATATATAATCTCCCTATCCTACCAAAATGTACTATCTTCACATTTTTTTGTATTGAACTTAGTCAACTGTTTGCTTATTTGATAAGTTTTATTAATACCTTCCTGTAATTTGTTGCAGCTGAACAATTCAACTGGAACCAATCAGGAAAACTTCAGTAAGAAAAACAATTTAACTGAAGTGAATCAGCCACTTGCCCTGAAAAGGCAAATAAATCCCCACAGCATGAGGACACCCTATCTTCTGGTAAGCTTGTAATGATGTACTTTCATGAACTTCATTTGTCACACAAAAAGGTACTTTATTAATCAGAAAAGCTGTACATTAGCACAACAGCCACACAGCTGCCCTACGTGCTTACATGGGCGGAATTTTCTCAAACAAATTTTAAACGATGAACAGTGAAGAAAAACGTGAGGTTTTCTTGTTTTTTTTTCCAGTGAGCCAAGTACTGAGAACATATGGCACACTGCAGAATAGAAGCTGAAATGTGAATCTCACCAATGGAAGTGGGAGGGAGGATCTGAACATTAAAATTTTAAAGTTTCACATCTTGAGCTTTCTGCTTTTATATTTTTACTGCCAAGGAGAATAACCTCACATCTTTTCTGTAATGATGAAGGCACATTCCTGAAAGGATGAGAGACAAATATGGCAAGTTTTGCAAACCTTGGATAATGAGAGATATTGTGAACCTAGTCAAAGAGAAAAAGGAAGCATTTGTCAAGCTAGGAGGCTGGAAACACACGAAGCAAGTGTGTAATACAAAGAGAGTAAAAGAAAATTAAGCAAGGAGGGCTAAAAGAGATCAAGAAAAATCATTGGCCTGCAGGATTAAGGAAAATCCCAAGACTTTTTATGCATATATAAAGAGCAAGAGGATAGCCAGGGTGACGCTTGGCTCACTCAATGTCAGGGGAGGTAATTTACACGTAGAGCCAAAGGAAATAGGCAAGATATTAAATGAGTATTTGCATCAGTATTCATCAACGAGAAGAACTTGGTGGATGATGAGCCTGGGCGAAAGTGTGTAGATGTTGAGATCAAAAAGAAGGAGGTATTGGGGTTCTTGAGAAACATTAAGGTAGACAAGTCCCCAGGGCTTTTAAGGGTCGTTTTGACAAATACACGAATAGGATTGGAATAGAGGGATATGGTTCCCAAAAGGGTAGAGGCTGTTAGTTCAGTCAGGCAGCATGGTCAGTGTAGGCTTGGAGAGCCAAAGAGCCTATTCCTACGCTGTAATTTTCTTTGTTCTTTCTATGTAACACTCTACCTGCTATCTACGTCCCTACTCACGTAACCTTTCTCTCTCTTTCTGTTGCTTCCTCCTACCTTACACTCCCACACAGCAAACTTAGATGTATTACTCTTGGTCTCTTCATCTTTCGTATTGCTTGTAAATAGCTGAGGCCATCACACAGATCCTTGTTGCATTCTATTAATCCCAGCCTGCGAACTTCAAAATACCCAATATATCCTGTGTTTCTGCTTCTTATCTATTAGGTAACCATGTGTCCTTGCTAATAGATTTCTTCCAACTCTATGAACTCATATCATATGTATATATTCTATGTGGCTTTTTTGACAGCTGTTCAGAAATGCAGTTCTTCTTCATCCACCCATTAGATCAATCCTCAATAAAAGAACATAAATAAATTCATCAAGTACGATTTTCCTTTTGTAATACCATGTTGACTTTGTCTGATGATAAATTTTAAGACATTGTACAGAATCAGTTTGAACATTTTCCAATGACTAATGTAAGGTTAATGGTCTGTAGTTCCCTGTTTTCCCTTTGCTCCATCCTTGGATAGCAGATTCCAATCTGTTGGGACCATCCAGAATCTGGAAAATTTTGCAAAGTCATATTGAGTGCATCCACTATCTTTGCAGTTACCCCTGTGAGTACCCCAGGATGTGGGCCATAATTTCTTGGTGTTTGTTAGAAGCCTGATAGATTTCTACAATACTTATTCTCTGCTGATGCTGTTTACCCAAATTTCCTGACTTTTTAGCTCCTCAGTTACTGTGTATTTCTGAATATAACATGTCTTCTGTGAGGACAGGTGCAAAATATTTTTAATGTACCTGCAATAATCTCTCTTGTCTTTGTCTCTAAATGGAGCATTATTTACTTTATGAGGAGCTACTCCCTTTTTTGTGATGCTCGTAATTGCTGTTATAAACTGCTTTTGTATTGCTGGCTGATTTACTTTCACGTTCTATTTTTATATTCTATTCTTTTCATAAATGCTCAAACACCCTCAATCCTCAGGCTTCTTACTGTCCTTTGCCACAGTAGAAGCCTCATCTTTCAATCTAATATTATCCTTTAATGCCACAGTAAAAGTCACGCATGGATCCATCATGTTTTTGAATGGAATGCATTTTTGTTGTTCATTTTGAATTACCTCTTTAAATATTTCCTACTGTTTATTTATCATGATACCTTTCAGTCTATATAACCAATTAGTTTGAACCAGTTCTCTGTCTATACCTTTGGTTATATTTCCTGCCCTAGATAAATGCATAAGAATGGTTTACCAGGCTGATTCCTGAGATGGTGGGACTAATGTATGAAGAGAGATTGACTGGTCAGAATTGGTTTCAGAAGAGTTCAGGTGAATGAAGGGGTATCTCAGGGATTTATAAAATTCAAATAGGGCTCGACAGGATAGCTGCAGGGAGCATGTGCCAATGGTGGGGGAATCCAGAACCAGGAGTCACAGTGTGAGGAATCAGGGTAGACCATTTAGGAGGGATGTGAGGAGGCATTTCTTCACCCAAAGAGTGGTGAATTTTTGGAATTCATTGCTGGAGGAAGTAGTTGATGCCAAAATATTGAATGTATTCATGAGGCAGCTAGATACAGTTTTTCGGATGAATGGGATCAAAGGTTATGAGGAAAAAGCAGGATTAATATATTGAGTTGATCGAGCAGCCATGACAGTAGTGAATTTGGCTCAAGGAGCTTTAGCTTTACAATCAAGAATTTAGTTTAACCTGTGTTCGTGACTGGAACAAGCTGCCAGAGGTAGTGATAGAGGCAGGTCTTTTAAAAAGCGTTTAGATAGTTACATGGTTAAGATGGGTACAGAGGGATATGAGCCAAACATGGTCAATTGGGACCAGCTTAGAAGTTTAAAAAAAGGGCGGCTTGGACAAGTTGGGCTGATGGTTTTTTTTCCATGCTGTAAATCTCTATGATTCTATATCTTCAAATCTAGTTATGAAGGGGAATTCAATCCAATTTCGCTTTGCCTGAAATTTCATTTTCATGGAATTCCTTCATTGCAGAAAGAGGCCATTTAGCTCATCAAATCTGTACAGACTCTCTAACAGAGCATCCCACCCAGGCCTTATCCCAAAACCCCATACATTTACGCAGAGAATCTTCATTTAACCTACTCGTCTTTGGATAATAAGTGGCAATTTTACATGGCCAATGCAAGTAAACTGCACATCTTTGGACAATGGGATGAAACCTACAATAACATGGAGAACGTGCAAATTGCACACAGACAAACAGTCATCCCAAACTGGGAACTGAACCCAGGTCCCTGGTGCTGTCAGGTATCAATGCTAACCACTGTACCAACCAATTTTGCCTTGAAGTAACAGCAGTAGAGAGAACAAAAAGAACACACATGTATTTAAATGATACATGAGCATTGCTGGCTGGCCAGCATTTATTGTCCATTCCTATTTGCCCTTGAGAAGGCAGCAGTGAGCTTTCTGAGAGCAGTTCAGAGTCAATCACATTGCTGTGCCTCTGGAGTCACACGTACGCTAGCTCAGATAAGGACATAATTTTTCATTGAGTCCAAATTCCACCATCTGCTGTGGCAGAATTTGAATGAGGTCCCCAGAATATTCACAGGGTTTCTGGATTAGTTGTCCAGTGAATAATACCACTAGACTATCACCTCCCTGATTAAAGACAGGCACAAACTACTTTTCAATTAATGATAAGAGTAAATTGTTTTTCTCCAATTTAAAGCTACATTAAAGAGAAGAGAGTTCTATCTTTTTCAAAAAATAACTTAAATAGTTCTTTTATGTGAAATAAATTTAGCATAAGAATCTTTTAACTTGAAGTATGATGGGGGGATCTCAGTCCCACGTTTTGCACGTCCTGCAGCTTGTGGGAATTCCTAGACACTTCTTGCAGTGTGGATGACCACATTTGCAGAAAGTGTCACTGGTTTGACCAGACTGAGAATGGGTTTCAGAGCTTGAGCATCAACAAAAGGCACAGCAGTGTATCTACAAGCCTGGGAAATTTTTAGATGTGGCCAGTCTGCACTTTAAGGAAATGCTGTCAGAGAGGGAGTAGGTGACCACCAGTCTGAAGGAGGACAGGCAAGTAGTTAAGGAAGCCCCAGAGTGCATCTCACTCAAGAACCACCTTTTCTATGTAGGAAAATGGTGAGTGTGACAGTGAGTCTGGGGAGTGCCAGAGCCAAGCTCACGGTACTGTAGGAGGCACAGCTGCCCAAAGCGGGTGAGGGGTGGGTGGGAGTAAGAACAGGGGAACAATAGTGATCAGAGACTCAATAGTCAGGGTTGTAGACAGGTATTTTTGTGGTTACAGACCTCAAGATGGCGTGCTGCCTCCCTGGTGTCACTGTCAAGGATATCACTGAATGGCTGCAGGGCATTTTAAAAGGGGAGGGTGAACAGTCAGAGGTCATGGTTCATTTTGGTGTCAATGACATAGGCAGAAAGAGGAATGATGCCCTGCAGCAAGAATTTAGGGAGCTGGGCAGCAGAATGAAAAGCAAGACCTCAAAGGTTGTAATCTCTGCATTTCTCTCTGTGTCACGTGCTAATGAGTGTTTGAACAGAAAGATAGAGCAGATGAACCATAGAACACTACGGCACAGAAACGGGCCCTTTGGCCTTTCTTGGCTGTGCCAAACCATTTTTCTGCCTAGTCCCACTGACCTGCACCAGGACCATATACCTCTACATCCCTCTTGTCCATGTACTTGTGCAAGCTTTTCTTAAATGTTAAAAGTGAGCCTGCATTTATCACTTCATCTGGTAGCTCATTACACACTCCCAGCACTCTGTGTGAAGAAGCCCTTCCTAATATTTATCCCCTTTGAACTTTTCCCCTTTCACCCTTAACCCATGTCCTCCAGTTGTTTTTTCTTCCCTAACCTCAGTGTAAAAAGCCTGCTTGCATTTGCTCTATCAATAACCATCATAATTTTATACACCTTTTTCAAATCTCCCCTCATTCTTCTATGCTCCAGAGAATAAAGGCTGAACCTATTCGACCTTTCTCTGTAACTCAGTTTCTCAAATCCCAGCAACATCATTATAACCTTCTCTGCACTCTTTCAATCTTATTAATATCCTTCCTGTAATTAGGTGACCAAAACTGCACACAATACCCTAAATTCGGCTTCACCAATGTCTTATTCAACCTTATCATATCATTCCAACTCTTATACTCAGTACTTTGCTTTGTAAAGGCCAATGTTCCAAAAGTACTCTTTACAATCCTATTTACCTGTGAACCCACTTTTAATGAACTACGTATCTGTATTCCTGGATCCCTCTGTTCTACTAGACTTTTCAGTGTCCTTCCGTTTACCTTGTATGTTCTACCTTGGTTTGTTCTTATGAAGTGCAGTACCTCACACTTGTCTGCATTAAATTCCATCTGTCATTTTTCAGCCCATTTTTCTAGCTGGTGCAAGTCCGTCTGCAAGCTTTGATAACTCTCCTCTCTGTCCACCATACCACCAATCTCTGTATCATCAGCAAATTTGCTGATCCAATTTACCACATTATCATCCAGATCATTGATATAGATGACAAACAACAATGGATCCAGATTGATCCCTGTGGCACACCACTAGTCACAGGCTTCCATTCAGAAAAGCAATCCTCCACTACCACTCGCAGGCTTCTTTCATTGAGCCAATGTCTAATCCAATTTACTACCTCTCCATATATATCTAGCGACTGAACCATCCTAACTAACCTCCCATGTGGGACCTTGCCAAAGTTCATGTAGACAACATCCCCTGCCTTCCCTTCATTGAAAGTGGATGAAAGTAACCTCGTTGAAAAACTCTTAATAGATTGGTTAAACATGACTTACCACGCACAAAGCTATGTTGACTCTCCCTAATAAGTCCCTGTCCATCCAAATATTTGTAGATCCCAGCTCATAGTATTCCTTCCAATAATGTACCTAGTACTGGTGTCATACTTACTGGCCTATAATTTCCCAGATTACTTTTTGGGCCTTTTTTAAACAATGGAACAATATGAACTATTCTCCAATCATCTGGCACCTCACCTGTGGATACCAACGTTTCAAATAGATCTGCCAGGGCCCCTGCAATTTCAACACTAGTCTCCTTCAAGGTCTGAGGGAATACCCTATCTGGTCTTGGTTATTTATCAACTTTGATTTGCCTCAGACAGCAAGTGCGTCCTCCCCTTTGATCTGTATAGGTTCCATGACCTCCTACTTGTTTGCCTTACATGAACATGTGGCTGAAGGGATGGTTCAGGAGGGAGAGCTTTAGTTTTAGAGTTCATTAGGTCTGTTTCTGAGAAAGGTGGGACATGTACAAGTTACACCTGAATTGGAATGATACCAATGCTCTTTTGGGGAGGTTTGCTGTTGCTGTTATTGTGGGAGAGGGAGCGAAGGGTTGTCGCAGCAGGATGTATTGCAGAGTGGAGGTACAATTGAGGCAGTGTGCAGCTAAACATAGAAGAAAAGCTTAGTCAGAAGACAGAACAAAGATAGACAGGTTAAGGAGCAAGGAAATATGGCATTTATTTTAATGCTAGGATGTTAAGCCTGTTGAATGGAGGGCTTTGATTAACATAGGGGAGTGTAATATTATTGCTATCATAGAGAGATGGTTAAGAGAGGGGCAGGACAGACAGCTTAATATTCCAGGATGTAGAATCTTCAGGAGTGATGGTGGAGTGTAAAAGGTTGGTGTTGCAATATTGGTCAAGGATTCAAAGGATGACAACCTGGCTGGCTCCTTAAATGAGGCCATATGGGGGGAACTTAAACTAAAAAAGGGGTAATCAGATTACTGGCAGTGTAGTTACAGACTCCCAAACAGAGTCAGGGAGATTGAAGAGCACAAACTTCAGAGAAGTGTAAAAATTATAAAGTAATAAAAGCAGGAGATTTTAACTTCCTCTATCTTAAATGGGATAGGCAGAATGTGAAATGTTTAAAAGGGACTGAAATTCTTAAATTCAGGAGAGTTTTTTGAGACAGTACTTAGAATGTGTAGGCTACTACTTGTGTAGATGTAGAGCAAAAGATTTGTAGAAAAATTATAGAGAAGTGCAAGAATTATGGAGCAGGTATGATGGGAATTTAATCCAAATATAGACTGGGATGGTAATAGTGTAAAGGGTAGAGAAGGGCTAAAGTTTCTAGTGTGTGTTCAGGAAGAATTTCTACATCGATGTTTCCAACACAATAAGAAAGGAAGAATTGATGGGATCTGGTTCATGGAAATGAAGTGAATCAAGTATCAGTAGAAGAAAATTTAGGTGACAGTGATTATTCTTTCAAAAAGTTTAGGCTGGCGATGGAAAAGGAGAAATTAGAAGTCAGAATAAGAATAATTAACTAAGACAAAAGTAAGATAAGAATGCATCTTGCCCTGAAACATTGGAATTGAAAATTGGCAAGCAAAACTGTAATGGAGCAAATGAAATCTTTAAAAAAAGATTACTGTCAAGTTATATTCTCACGAAGGGGATAAGTGGGACTAATAGAGAGCTCCCTGGCTATTGCCCAGGTCATGGTGAAAGAGGAGACACTTGAAGTAATTAAAAATGAGAAAAAGGTATTACATAGGCTAATTAATAAAGGCATCAGAATCTGATGAGGCGAATACTGAGAGAAATGAGTGGAAATTGCAGAAGTACTGACCATAATTTTCCAATCATCTTCAGACTGAGTAGTGGTATCACAGGAGTAGAGAATTGAAAATGTTATACACTCTTGTATGAAAATAGTTGTAAAGACAGTCCAGCAGTTAAAGGCCAACCAATTTAGTCCTGATGGTTGTGGTAGCTTTTAAAAATGCTAAGTTGAGACAGCATTAATAATCACTTAGGTACATATAGGTTAAGCCAGCTTGGACTGGCTAAAGACAACTTTGTGTTTAATTAACTTGCTGGAGTTTTTTGATCAGGAGGCAATTGATAACTATTGATAACTCTTGATAACTATTGTTATTATGCATTTGGACTTCCAAAAATTAATTGATAAATTGCCACAGAACAGTCATCTGAGCAAAGTTGGAGCTCATGGAATAAAAGGGACATTAGCAATCTGGATATGAAATTTGCTGAGTGACCAGAAACAGATAGTGATGATTGCTTGTTTCAGATAGGAGGATGATATATACTGGAGTTATATAAGATTTAGGGTTTTTAGAGTGTAAAACTCTTTTAAACAAAATCATAAGCTCTGAATGTTTAATCTATGGCAAAAGGTTCCTTAATTGTACTTGACCTAACAAGGTACAAACAACTAGTATTTGTGAATTGAGCAGAATTTATGAAGTAAAATATTAAATATACTTAACAGGAAGGAAGGAAGACAGTCTGACAATACTGTGTCATTCAAGGAACTTGAGTTCTTTGCATGCTAACAGCACAGCCAATGTCCCAGAAAGAATGGTGAATGATGCCTAAGAAGAAGTATACCATTGAACTGATAGTAAAACTGTGCCAAAGACACAACTTTTGTGACTTTTATATCTCATTCTATTTCTTCCTCCTCCATTCTTTAGAACTAGTTTAAACTATCTTTTTGCACAGGTCATTGAGGAGTTTCACCTCACCTTTGCAGCCCAAGCTTCATGAGTCATAAACTGAGACACTGTTCTGTCCTTTACTTGCTTTCATCCAGAAGTTCACATTTCAAGACAAGCCACTGCTACATCCTTTATTAATGTATAAATAATGGCTGCGATTTTCTGGGCCTATTTACAGTGTTTGCAAAATTCATCCTGTGAATGAGTGTCCACCATGATGAAGAACATCATGCCCATGAATGGGTCTGCATAATCCATATGCAGCTGAGTCCATGGTCTGTCTGAGCATTCCCATGGGAGTCAGACAGCTGCTGATGGCAATTTTTGTCCTTGTTGGCATTCCTGGCATAGTTCCTGGCCAGCATCATCTTGGACGCTCTTGGGTAAATGTGATGTAGTTCAGCTAGTATGGGGGCCCTGACTTGGGATTACCATTCATGCCCCCTTACAGTATTCTACCTTCTAATGGGAGCCGTTCTTTTCTATTCCAGCACGGGTGGAATTGGGGTTGGACTGACCTCTCTTTCCCTCATCTGTACCGGATCTTTTTGCATCCAGAGATGTATATTTTGTGCGGCCTCAGGAAGGCTATCCAGAAAGTTCATAGCCATTACCGTCTCTTCTACTTTGGGCACCATCAGTAGGATATTTGCTACAGGTAGCCTACTTAAGCAATCTGCATTTGTTACATTACTTCCCGGCTAGTGCTCTGGCTGATAATTGTAAGCTGTCAATAGTAATGCCAATTGATCATTAGTTCAGATCAATTGGATCTGAGCCAACGCTATCAGTGGTACTGCTTAGTCCTCCAACGGTCTCAGTAATGGCTTGTGATCGGTGACTATGCAGCTGCACTTACTAATAAGCCTGACTCATATCCCCTTTTGTAAAGAGTAGTCCTCCTGCCAGTTTTGCATACAAATCTTCTATCTGAGGAAAATCGGGTATTTGTCCAATTGTGAAAAACAGTTGATTGTTTCTTTGAAGTTTCCACAAAGATAGACTGAACTACCTGCCTTGATAATAAGCACCACAGGAGCTGCCCATTCCACAAACTGGACAAGTTTTGTTATACCTCCTCGTGCCAATCTTTTAATCTGTTTCCATTTTCTCTCTTAGCATCTGGATCTGCGCGAGGCTTTCAAAATTTTGGAACTATATCCAGATTGATGTAATGTTGCTTTGGCTCCTTTTATTGTTCCTAGCATTTCTTGGAAAACTTCTGGCATTTTAGCAGGACATCGCTCAAACGATTGTTCTCCAACTGGAGATTGTTTACCCAATCCAGATGGATTTCTCCCCAGTAAACCCTGCACTGCCATTAATGGTAGCCTAACCAATTGCTTTTTGTAAGAAACAGGAAAAAAGTCATATTCAGAACTTTCATGGGTTCCCCTGTATAAATCCTCAGTCTTAATTAAGTATAAGGGACCTGAGATTGATTCCCAGCTTGGGTCACTGTGTGGAGTCTGCACATTCTCACCATGTCTGTATGGGTTTCCTGTCAGTCTGAAAGACATGTAGATTAGGTGATTCGGCCATGCTAAATTCTCCTTCAGTGTACCCAAACAGGCGCCAGAGTGTGGGAACTAGGGGATTTTCACAGTAACAATCAATCTCTCAACATCTCATTTAGCGTCAACCCAAAATTCACAAGCTTCTGCTAGATGTCTCCACTTTGTTAAGAAACTCATGACAGAGTCCCCATCTCATGGATTGCTGAGTAAAACCAGTACCTTCTCAGGATCAGAGGTGTCTTAGGATCCTATTATTCTTTCATTAGGTCTGCCAATTCCTGAAAGTTTTGATACTTGTGGCCTCCAGACAATTAAGCTGTACTTAATTGCAAATGCCAACAGTCCACACAGTCAGAAGGATGGTCCATTACTTTTCATCTGACACTATGGGTCCAATTTTACCATTTTTATTCTAAGTGCTAAATCTGGGCGCAATTCAGATCCAACTTGTAAATTTGTTTTCAGGCGCCCACATACATACTCTGCCTGAAAAAAAACATTGCGGTTTAGAATTGCGCTGTGGGAAGGTCTTATCACACCCGAAATGCTGCAGTTCCTATTGGCACAGTGGAAAATAAATTGAAAATCGCTCCCTTGTCACATCGCTCCCAGGCTGCAAAAAGTGGATGAAGCAGACTGGGAGTAAAAAGCGGGAGCCGTGGGCCCCACAGACATCTTCCCACCCCACAACATAACTGTCCCCCTTATCCACCCACCACCTAGATCATCATGGCCCTCTGCCCCTCTTGCCTCCACCAGTCGCACACAAAGTGGGAGTGGGCTCTCCTTCCCCCACCAGAGAATGTTCTGGCTGCCCTCCTCTTTCCCCTGCCAGAAAGCCATCTGGCAACCCCCCCACCCCCCAGCAGAAAGCAATCTGTCCCCCCTCCTCTCTCTCTCCTCATCAGAGAATGACTGGGCCTCCCATCTCCCTCCACACCCCCTTCCCATCACAAGATGATAGGGCATCACCCTTCCCCTCTCCCCACCAGAGAATGGTCAGGGCTCCCTCCTCCCTACCCCTCCCACCAGAGAATGATTGGGCCAACTTTCTGCCACCCCTCTTCTCCCACCAGAAAATGACTCGGCCCACCTCCCTCCCCCCCAATTGATCTGCGTCGGAGAGACGTTGGAAGCCCTGAACTTACCTCTTCAGAAGCTGGAGCACCCAAAACAGAGTTTTGCCGAGCATGTCTGTTTCGTGCCAAATCTGGATGTGTGAGCATGATGGTAAAGGGGGAAATGCTGGTGAAGTTGGGCAGGCAGCATTAATTCAGTTTAAATGCACACAAATGCATTTAAATCATTGCTGTGTCCTCTTCGAGTAATGTTTGGATAATGACCATTTTTGGGCCTTGGGGTAAGGTGGACATCTGTGCAGGCGCGGGCAAGGATCACTCTAATCAGCTCACACTTGACTTTACCAAGTTTGCATGCAATTAGGCCCAATGTCATTAGCCCTAACAAAAATGTATTTGTTCTACATATTGGACCCAATCCCTCACAGCAGGATCAAAGTGTCCAGTTCCCCAGACAGAAGCATGATGTCTGACAATGGATCATGGCTGTTAGCAAGCAATTTCCTTTGTGTCTTTTTTCACCTCATCACCCTGAAACAAGTCAGCAGAGACCAGTATCCCTTCACCAGATTCCCTTTTTATTTCCAAGCTGTACTTAAGTTCATAAACCTTACAAGCTCCGAGTCAGCAGCCAGAGTAACAGGAGACTGACCATTCCCAGAGTAACAGGAGACTGGCCATTCCCAGAGTAACAGGAGACTGGCCATTCCCAGAGTAACAGGAGACTGGCCATTCCCAGAGTAACAGGAGACCGACCATTCCCAGAGTAACAGGAGACTGACCATTCCCAGTTATATATTCAACAAAGGCTTGCTGATTGATCAAGCAGTAAAGAGATCAGGGATTTTTTTTAACTTTCTCTCTGCAAAGGACAGGGCTCTGTGAATATATGTAACTTCTAGCAAGTGTAAGAGAGCTCCACTATAAATCCGAAATTGGATATCAGTGTAATTCTTTACAAAATTAGGTCTGTGCAACAAGTTTTTTGATACCAATCTGACATCCCTCTGAATTCTCTCGATTTCTTTGTTGTTATCACCATTCTCAATCTCCTCCAAATATGACATACAGAAAATTCTAAGTGCCGAACTTGCATGAAAACTGTAACTCATGCAGATTTTTAGTCTGATTTTCAGAATGGCTCTCTGACACTCTTGAGTGCTGCAGAATACCATAGCGAGATTCACGCTGAAAATTAGTGGGCGGGCATTTTCCCACTGGAGAGTTCGGTAGCATAGCACTAAGCAGGCCATTGCACGTGCACGATCTGTTAGGGTCGAGATTGGCGCATACGCAATGGCCGTGCACTGCCGGATTCCTGATCCAACCATCTCCCCCAAATCCTTCCCGCCTCTCACACAGCAGTCCAGAACTCCCATCCCCACCCCAATGGCCAGTTCAATAACTCCCTTCCCTCCCTCTGCCAACGATCCCTATGCAGATTGGCAGCGGGAATTCCCCATCAATTGGCCCTCTTATAGACCCTGTCTTCTGCCTGTGCCAAGGTGCCCCCTGAGTGGTGCCAGAGCCCAGGCTGGTGCTGCCCAGGGGCCAACCCCACGCCCCCACACCCGTGACCACCTTGGGGGGGGTCCTCACTTCTCTCCAGTGGGGTCAGCCACCTGCTACCTATTAGTGGGAAACAGGAGTAAAGCCCGTTGGGGTCAATCACTCCAGGAGTGGGGGTGGGGTGGGTGAGGGGAAGATGCCAGTGGACCTGGAGACTTCTGGTGAAATGTATTGCTGATTTTAGTATTTGAAATCAGCCCTACGCCCAAAATTGGATTACTCCAAAAAAACCTGGAGATGCACAGAGGCCATGGCAACCAGCCAGGAGAACGCTAAATGATTTGATTTATTATTGTCATGTGTATTAGGTTACAGTGAAAAGTATTGTTTCTTGCATGCTATACAAGTTATACCGCTCATAGAGAAGGAAATGAGAGAATGCAGAATGTAGTGTTACAGCCGTTGCTAAGGTGTAGAGAAAGATCAATTTAATGTGAGGTAGGTCATTCAAAAGTCTGATGGCAGCAGGGAAGAAGCTATTCTTGAGTCGGTTGGTATATGACCTCAGATTTCTGTGTCTTTTTCCTGACGGAAAAAGGTGCAAGTGAGAATGTCCAGAGTGTGTGGGGTTCTTAATTAAGCTGCTTTTCCAATGCATTGTGAAATGTAGACAGAGTCAATGGATGGGAGGCTGGTTTATGTGATGGATTGGCTACATTCACAAACTTTTGTAGTTTCTTGCAGTCTAGGGCAGAGCAGGAGCCATACAAAGCTGTGATACAACCAGAAAAAATGCTTTCTATGTTGCAACTGTAAACGTTGGTGAGAGTCATAGCTGACATGCCAAATTTCCTTAGTCTTCTGAGAAAGTAGAGGCATTGGGAGCTCTCTTAACTACAGCATTGGAATGGGGGAAACCAGGATAGGTTGTTGGTGATCTGGACACCTAAAACTTGAAGCTCTTGACCAATTCTACTTTGTCCCCACTGATGTAGACAGGGACATGTTCTCCTTTATGCTCCCTGAAGTCAATGATAATCTCCTTTGTTTTGTTGACATTGAGGGAGAGACTGTTGTGGCCACACCAAGTCACCAGATTCTCTATCTCATTCCTGTACTCTGTCTCACGATTGTTTGAGATCCAACCCATTACAGTGGTATTGTCAGCAAACTTGATACTCAATTTGGAGCGGAATTTGGCACAGTCATAGATGTATAAGGAGCATAGTTGGGGGCTGAGAAGACAGCCTCATGAGGTACTGGTGTTGAGGATAATCATGGAGGTGTTGTTGCCTATCCTTACTGATAGTGGTGTGTGGTTAGGAAATTCAGCATCCAGTGGCAGAGGGAGGAGCCAAGGCCTAGGCCACAGAGTTTGGAGTTGAGCTTTATAGGAATAATGATGTTAAATGGCGTCTGCTGATGTCTCCCAGCCCACTCCCTCTGCTCGAGCAGTGCAGCAGACTGGGAAAATTGCCCACAAAGTCTTTCCTTTGAAAAGTGTGTCTCACAACCTCAGGGGATTCCAAAGTGATTTGGAATAATGAATAATAGTGTTCATTTGAGGTGAAGTCACTGATTGGAGGGGGATGCCTAATGGAAAGGAATTGAGAGTTTGGCAATGGATATGAGATTCAAGAGGTGAGACAGGTAAATACCATATAACCAGCAACAAGTTCAGCAAATAACTTCTATAGCAAATGGAAGACTGAATTAAGATAGAGTTTTGTTATTACTGAGCAAATTTTGGTAGGCAAAATATCAGGAAAATATCAGTGTTGCTTCTGCTGCACAGCCTATTTTAATCATTATATGATGGACAAATAAGTATGAGTAGATTTTAGTCTTGTTAGTACAACCAATATTTATTTAAACCCACACAATCAATAGTTACCCATCCCACCAACAATAAGTTATCTTACAGGAAATACTAAAGTTCAAGGTCCAATACGAGACTTGGACTTAACTTTGCGTGACTGGCAAATATCCAAGCAGATATTATCTGTTATCTAAGCACTGGTCTCGGTAGTCATCTGCATAGTCTGGCCCTTTGGCCTGCTCTGGTACTCTGGCTCTGGTTTTCCTTCTTTCTCGGTTGTGCTCGTCTTCGCTGGTGATAATCATCATTGTTGTAGCCCGTTTGTGGGGTTAGAGAGAGAGATTCCTAGTTGTGCAGTACCCTTTATACCACGTTGGTTTTCGCACCCCTTTTGGCCATTGCCAATCAATCAATCAGTACTCGATAAAGCTGAATCAGGCTGCCACACCAATCTCTGGGTGTGTACCCAACGGCCATGTCTGCAGGTGCTGGAGGCACATAGTGTTCACACCTTTCCCCCAGACTAGGGTCATTGTGCCTTCTATCTGGTAAACAACTCTGTTTGACCAGAAAGTTCCTTTGATCCTAGAGATGACCCATGTCATTCATCAACCTGGATTCATATGTCCAGTTTGCAGCCTGTTTGTCTCTGTCTTTTAAATTGCAGCCTGTTGTTTTAGTTCTTGCTCAATTGTCCCAGAGTGCTTTACACATTGCCATTATAGATGGCCCATTTGGCCACAGTCTCCCCTTTGATCCTGAACGTGAAGCATGGTGGGTCACAAACTCAGGACTAGTGTCTGTCAGGAATTCCCCAGTCAAGTAAGGCCCAGGTATTGGCATGCACAGTAATAATACATCCCTACAGCATATACAGCATTAATTACCCACAAGTACAAATAATCGCATATTCTAAACAGCATTTTAGATTCAAAGTTCTGTACAGGACAGTGATAAATCATTGATATAGACGCAAAAAGGGAATAACATTTAAATTTGGATTTTGGAAGGTCATGCACCAAAAGTGCTGAAGAGGTTGGTTTAACTCTCCAAACTATTTGTTATTTAAAAATGATCCAAATTTGTGTAATAAACACTTTTTGTCACAGTTACCATTTTAGATTTAAACTTCCACAGTCACAACTCAAAATTTATCTCCTTCTAGCGTACAGATGGTATGTTCTTTTAATTAACACAATGTAACCAAAGTACAAGTTAGAAGTAATTCAAATGTTTTTCTACCAATTTAACAAATCATAGAGGAAACTCCTCCATCATTCTGTCTAGTTTGCCAATTTTATTTATGAATAACGTGATTTGCAAAAAAAGTTTATTTGTTCCTCTTTTAAGCATTTTAATTCCTGTAACCCCAAATAACTGAGTACTAGGAAAAATCCTGTCATCTGTTATAAAATCATTGACACTTTCCAGATGCCTTAACTTTTTAGAAAAACTTAATAGCATTTACCTACATTGAACTGAACAAACGTTACATGTGAATATAAGGAACATGATGAACATTTACTCAGTATAGGAAAGTCACAAAACAAACAGGTATTACTTTGTAAAATTATCTCACATTTAAATCGTTACATCATAAACATTATAAAAATTGTTTTTAATTTGACAGATTTTGAGACCAAATTAATTCATTTGGCTCCAAGCCGAGTATTTGGTTCCAAGTATTTTTTTGAGTTTTGTTTTAAATATATAGTCTGCGAATAACAAGCCTAGCAGCTTCAAGACTTCAAGATTGTTTATTACAACCCAGTGATAATTGAGACTTGAAGGGTTTGGCTCATTCAGACTTTCTCACTGTTAACTTTCAAATTAAAGTGATTGGTTATGCTTATGTGTTAGTTGCTGACATTTAATCGATAGAATAATTGATAGATTCTTCTGATCTTCCACACTTTTCAGAGTTCTACCATTAATGTTATATTTGGCTATTCTATTTGACATGCCAAAATGAACCACTTCACACTTACTTGGGTTGAAATCCATCTGCCATTTCTCTGCCTAGTCTTGCATCCTATCAATATCTTGCTGCAACTTCTGACATCCCTCCACACTATGACAAACTCCAACCTTTGTGTCATCAGCAAACTTATCAAACCAGGTCATTTATAAAAATCATAAAAAGAGTCCCAAACACTGGGGCACTCCACTGGTGACTGACCTCCATGGAGAATATGACCCATTTATAACCACTTCTGTGGGCAAACCAGTTCTGGATCCACAAAGCAAAATTCCCTTGTATCCCATGCCCCCTCACTTTCTAACATAAGAAATAGAAGCAGGAGTAGGCCATATAGCCCCTCGAGCTTGCTCAGTCATTCAATAAGGTCTGTAGTGGTTCAGTACCACTTACCCGCTTTCTCCCCATAACTCTTAATTCCCTTGTCAATCAAAAACCTATCCACTCTTGACTTGAACATATTCAGCGAGGAAGCCTCCTCCACCTCATCAGTCAGAGAATTCCAAAGATTCACCACCCTTTGTGTGAAGAAACTCACCCGCAACTCCGATCTGAACCCCCTTCCCCCCCACTCCCCCAGCCTTGAGGCTATGCCTTCTAGTCCTGCTATCTTTGCTAAGCGGGAAGAGTCTCTCAAACTCTACCCTATCCATCCCCTTCATTATCTTTATATGTCTCCATAATAACCCCTCTCAGCCTTCTAAACTCCAAAGAGTACAAACCTAGCTTATTCAGTCTCTCCTCATAATCCAACGCCCTCATCTCCGGTATCAGCCTAGTAAACCTTCTCTACACTCCCTCCACGGCCAATATATCCTTCCTCAAATGCGGAGACCAAAACTGCACACAGTACTCCAGCTGCGGCTTCACCAGTGCCCTATACAGCTGCAGCAGTACCTCCCTACTTTTATATTCTATTCCCCTAGCAATAAAGGCCAACATTGCATTCGCCTTCTTAATCACCTGTTGTACCTGCACACTGTGTTTTGGTGATTCGTGTACAAGGACCCCCAGGTCCCTCTGCACCGTCGCATGCTGCAGCTTTTTGCCATTTAAATAGTGATCCTTCCTACCATTATTCCTACCAAAGTTGTTAACCTCACACTTGCTAACATTATACTCCATCTGCCAGGTTCTCGCCCACTCACTCAACCTATCCAGATCCCTCTGCAGGCTTTCCACACCCTCTGTGCAATTTGTTTTTCAACTCATCTTCGTGTCATCAGCAAATTTCGTCACCCTGCACTCAGCCCTTCCTCCAGATCGTCTATGTAAATGGTAAATAGTTGAGGCCCCAGCACCGAACCCTGGGGCACTCCACTAGTCACCAGCTGCCAATCAGAATACCACCCATTAATACCTACCCTCTGCTTCCTATTAGACAACCAATCCTCTATCCTGTCTGACACCTTACCTCCAACTCCCTGCACCCTAACCTCACAATCTTTTGTGAGGCACCTTATCAAACACCTTTTGGAAATCCAAAAACACCACATCCACTGGTTCCCCTCTATCTACCCCATCCACTGGTTCCCCTCTATCTCCATAAGTCTTGCATGGGACACCTTATCAAATGCCTTGCTGAAGTCCATATATACGACATTTACTAAATAAACAAATAAAACATTTAAAGAAAATACAGAAAATTGTTGAAGACAGTCACTTTCATCCCTTCTTTCTTCCAAACTGTAACTAAATTCAAAAACAGAAGTAAATTCAAGGAATCTTATATTTAAATTTTAACAGTTTTAAACATTTCCTCAGCCCGTTTGAAGTTAAACCAAAGTGTAAAGCATTGCATTTATTGCCCGCAAGATCAGTGAGCCTTACTTCTGTTCTAGGCAAAGTTTTGGAAAGAGATAGAATTTATAGTCATGTAGAAAAGAATAATTTGATTAGGAATAGTCAACACAGTTTTGTGAACGGTAGGTTGTGCCTCACAAACCTTATTGAGTTCTTTGAGAAGGTGACCAAAGAAATGGATGAGAGTAAAGCAACTGATATAGTGTACATGGATTTCAGTAAAGCATTTGATAAGGTCCCCATGGTAAACTATTGCAGAAAATACGAAGGCATGGGATTGAGGGTGATTTAGCAGTTTGAATCAGAAATTAGCTAGCTGCAAGAAGACAGAGGATTATGGTTAATGGGAAATGCCCATCCATGAGTTCAGTTAATAGTGGTGGACTGCAAGGATCTGTTTTGAGGCCACTGCTGTTTATCATTTTTACAAATGACGTGGATGAGGGTGTAGAAAGATGGGTTAGTAAATTTTTGCTTGACACTAAAGTTGTGGAGTTGTGGATAGTGCGGAAAGATGTTGCAGGTTACAGGGTTATAGATACAGGTTATAGATAAGCTGGAGAGCTCAGCTGAGAGGTGGCAAATGGAGTTTAATATGGAAAAGTGTGAAGTGATTCACTTTGGATGGAATAACAGGGATACAGAGTACTGGGCTAATGGGAAGTAACTTGGTAATGTGGATGGAATGATCTTGGTGTCCATGTGCATAGATCCCTGAAAGTTGGCACCCAAGTTGATAAGGTTGTTAGGGAGGCATATAGTGTATTGGCTTTTATTGGTAGAGGGATTGAGTTTCAGAGCCATGAGGCCATCTTGCAGCTATACAAAATTCTGGTGTGGCCACACTTGGAGTATTGCGTACAGTTCTGGTCGCTGCATTATAGGAAGGATGTGGAAGCATTGGAAAGGGTGCAGAGGAGATTTGCCAGGATGTTATATGGTATTGTGGGAAAGTCCTATGAGGAAAGGCTGAGGGACTTTAGGCTGTTTTTGTTAGAGAGAAGGAGATTAAGAGGTGACTTAATAGAGGCATATAAGATGGTCAGAGAATTAGATAGGGTGGACAGCGTTCATCTTTTTCCTTGGATGGAGATGGATAGCACGAGGGGACACAGCTTTAAATTAAGGAGTATTAGATATAAGACAAATGTCAGAGATAGGTTCTTTATTCAGAGAGTAGTAAGAGTCTAGAATGTCCTGCCTGCAACAGTAGTGGACTCACCAACATTAAAGGCATTTAAATGGTTAATGGATAAGCATATGGATGATGTTGGAATAGTATAGGTTAGATGGGCTTTAGATTGGTTTTGCAGGTCAGTTCAACATCGGTGGCCAAAACACCTGTAATGCACTGTAATATTCTATGTTCTAAATATTCACCCACTGACAATAACTTAATCTTACATAAAAATACCAGAGCTCAAGTCCAATACTTGACTTAAGTTTGTATGACTGGCAAGTACCTGAGCAGATATTGGCTTTTATCTGTGTGCTGGTCTCAGTCATCCTCTGCACAGTTTGGTCCTTTGGTCTGGCATTCTGGCTCTGCTCTTCCTTCCTTCTTGGAAGTGATGGTTCTCCTCCTGTTGGTTGTCGCTGGTAATGGTCACCGGTGTTGGAGTTTGTTCGTGAGGTCAGGGAGAGGAGAGATTTTGGTTGTGCAGCATCTTTTAAACCCGGTTGGATTTCCTGTGGTTGCCAATCAATTGATCAGGATTTGATCACTCTGATTGATGAAGTCCAATTGGGTGCTGCCACACCAGTCTCTGGGGGTATCCTCAGTGGCTATGTCTGCAGGTGCTGGGGGCACATAAGGTTCACAGCTTGCTCCCAAATAAGGGATTCCTTCCCTCTTATATCTAGTAAACAACCAGTTTGACCAGAACGTGTCTTTGATCCTGGAGATGACCCATATCCTGTGGAAACACATGTCCGGGTTGCAGCCTGTTTGTCTTTTAAACTGCAGCCTGTTAGTTCTTGCCCAATTGTTGCAGAGTGCTTTACATATCCCCATCTTAGATGGCTCATTTGGCCACAAAAGCTTTCCTGCTTAACCCTATAAATTGTGATTGAAGCTGGGATCTACCTGTTCTGCAATGATCAGGCAAGTATTATCTCAACTTGCTGAGTATTTGTGGATTATTTCAATTCAACTTAGCACAGGTTTCTCTTTCTGAAATTCTTGAGTGTGAAAAGGAATTTTGAGGATTATATTGATAAATAGCACAGAAATAGGTTATTTGGTTCATCCAGTCGAGCTGTGCCTCATTGCAACATCTGTTCTCTTCACCCATCAAATGTTGTCTGTCTTGTAAATGCAGCTATAATATTTGCTTCTGCCATTCCCTCTGAGAATAGATTCCACATCCTTACTCTACTTTGACAAAGAAGTTTCTTCTAAATCCTTGATTCAAATTCCCAGTGACTGTCTTGTGTCTATGGCCACTAGCTATGCTTTCCTCCACAAGTGGAATCAATCTGTCCACTTCTTTCATAATTTAAAGACCATCAGCCCCCAGCTTTCTTCTGTCAAGAGAAAAGTGATCCAGCCTGTCAGTTCTTTCCTGATATGCATTTCAATGCCTTTCTAAGATCATTCTGGTAAGCCTCTTGTGCTTTCTCTCCAGTGTTGTATAATGCACAGATTCAAACTGCATGCAATTCTCTTAACTGTGGTCTACCTTGTTTCAATGTAGGTTTGATAAGAAGTCTCACAACATCAGGTTAAAGTCCAACAGGTTTCTTAGGCAGCGCAAGTTTTCGGAGTATCAAGTGAGTGAAGAGTTGTGTTCACAAACAGGGCATACGTAGATACATGCTCAATTTAGAAGATGAAATGCAGGTCTTTTAAGGTAATCAAATCTTGATTGGTATAGACAATGTGAGTGGAGAGAGGGTGAAGCACAGGTTAAAGAGATGTGAATTGTCTCCAGCCAGGACAGTTAGTGAGATTTTGCAAGCCCAGGCAAGTCATAAAGATATTGTGACATGAACTCAGGATCCTGGTTAAGGCTGTCCTCATGTGTGCAGAACTTGACTATCAGTTTCCACTCAACGATTCTGTGTTATCGAGTGTTGTGAAGGGCGACTTGGAGAACGCTAACCTGAAGATCAGAGCTGAATGCCTGCAACTGCTCGAAGTGTTCCCTGACAGAAATATTTGCTTATGAGTGTACCTACGCCCTCATAAGTATAAGATATGGTGTTCAATTCATTAATCAACAGTTCCGAAGTGCCCCAGTGAAAAACTGCACCAAACTCCTCAGAAGACAAAAATGCAACACGGCAGACAGAGAACCCTTCATCGTCCAGTACGTCCTAGAGCAGAGAGGCTATGACATCTTCTCCAGAGCCTTCAACATGTCATCGATGAAGCCAAACATCTCGCTAAGGCCATCCCCACATCCCCACTTCTTGCCTTCACACAACCATGTAACCTCAACCTCATTGTCTGCAGCAGACTACCCAACCTTCAGGAGAATAGTGACCACAACACCACATAACCCTGCCACAGTAGTCTCTGCAAGACATGTCAGATCATCGACATGGATGTAAGCATCTCACGTGAGAACACCCTCCATCAGGTACATGATACATACTCTTGCGACTTGGCCAACATTGTCTACCTGATACGGTGCAGGAAAGAATGTCCTAAGGCATAGTACATTGGCAAGACCATGCAGACATTACAACAACTGATCAACCAACATTGCTTGACAATCACCAAGCAAGTGTTCTCTTCCTGTCAGGGAACATTCAACACTCACACACATTCAGAATCTGATCATTGAGTAAGCATTCTCCAAGGCGGCCTTCACGACATATGACAATGCAAAATCGACGAACTTCCGCATGCATTGAGGATGGCTTCAACTGGGATCTTGTGTTCCTGTCGCACTATCTGTAACCTCCATGATTTGCTTGGGCTTGCAAAATCTCACTAACTGTCCTGGCTGGAGACAATTCACACCTCTTTAACCCTCTCTCCACTCTCATTGTCTGTATCTGTAAAGACTTGATTACCTGTAACTTGTAAATTGAGTCTGTATCTGTGTTTGTCCTGTTTGTGAACACAACTCCTCACTCACCTGAGGGAGGAGCCAGACTCTGAAAGCTTGTGCTACCAAATAAATCTGTTGGGCTTTAACCTGTGAGACTTCCTACTGTTCTTACCCCAGTCCAACCTCTCCACATCAATGCAAGTTTAGCATAGCTTCCCTTTTTTTCAATTCTAGCCCTCTGGAAATTAAACCTAGTGCTTTGTTTGGTTTGTATTTGGTCCTACTATCCTATGATAACTTATAATGTTGTAATTTTAATCAGAGATCTCTTTATTCCTCTACCCCATCTAAACATGCAACCTCCAAGTAATACATAATCTCCCTATCCTACCAAAATGTACTATCTTCACATTTTTGTGTAATGAACTTAGTCAACTGTTTGCTTATTTGATAAATTTTATTAATACCTTCTTGTAATTTGTTGCAGCTGAACAATTTAACTAGAACCAATCAGGAAAACCTCAATAAGAAAAGCAGTTTAACTGAAGTGAATCGGCCACTTGCCCTGAAAAGGCAAATAAATTTCTACAATGTGATGACACCTCATTTTCTGGTAAGTTTGTAATGATGTACTTTCATGAAATTCATTTGTCACACAAAAAGGTTAATCAGAAAATTTGTACATTAGCACAACAGCCACACAGCTGCCCTACGTCCTTACATGGGCGGAATTTTCTCAAAGAAATTTTAAACAATGAACAGTGAGGAAAAACGTTGGTTTTTCTTGCTTTTTATTCCAGCTAGGCAAGTACTGAGAACATATGGCACACTGCAGAATAGAAGCCGTCATGCGAATCTCACCAGTGGAAGGGGAGGGAGAATCTGAACATTAAAATTTTAAAATTTCATATCTTGAGCTTTCTGCTTTTGTATTTTTACTGCCAAGGAGAATAACCTCACATCTTTTCTGTAACAATAAAGGCACATTCCTGTAACGATGAGAGACAAATATGGCAAGTTTTGCAAACCTTGGATTACAAGAGATATTGTGAGCCTAGTCAAAGAGAAAAAGGAAACATTTGTCAAGGCTAGGAGGCTGGGAACACACAAAGCAAGTGTGGAATACAAGGAGAGTAAAAGAAAATTAAGCAAGGAGTAGGAAGACTAAAATAGGTCATGAAAAATCATTGGCCTGCAGGATTAAGGAAAATCCCAAGACTTTTTATGCATATATAAAGAGTAAGAACATAGCCAGGGAGAGGCTAGGCTCACTCAATGACAGGGGAGAGAATTTACGTGTAGAGCCAGAGGAAATGGGCAAGGTATTAAATGAGTATTTGTGTCAGTATTCACCAATGAGAAGAACTTGGTGGATGATGAGTCTGGGTGAAGGCGTGTAAATAGTTTGAGTCATGTTGAGATCAAAAAGAAGAAGGTATTGGAGTTCTTGAGAAACATTAAGGTTGAAAAATCCTCAGGGCCTGATGGAATATACCCTAGAATACTGAAAGAGGCAAGGGAGGAAATTGCTGGGGCCTTGAGAGAAATGTTTATATCCTCATTGGCCACAGGGGAGGTCTCAGAGGATTGGAGATGAGCAAATGTTGTTCCTTTGTTTAACAAGGGTAGCAAGAATAATCCAGGCAATTATAGGCTGGTGAACCTTACGTCAGAGTTAGGGAAATTGTTGGAGAGGATTTTTTAAGACAGGATTTACTCCCACCTAGAAATGAATGGACATAAAAGCAAGAGGCAACATGGTTTTGTGAAGCGGAGGCTTTGTCTCACTAACATGATCAAGTTTTTTGAAGAAGTAACAAAGATGATTGATGAAGGGAGGGCAGTGAATGTTGTCGACGTGGACTTCAGTAGGAACTTTGACAAGGTCCCTCATGGCAGACTGTGCAGAAGGTGAAGTCACATGGGATCAGTTTGTGAACTGGCAGGGTGGATACACAACTGGTTCGGTCATAGAAGACAGAGGGCAGCAGTGGAAGGGTGCATTTCTGTTTGGGAGGCTGTGACAAGTCTCATTCCTCAGAGATCAGTGCTGGCATCTTTGCTGTTTGAAATATATATAAATAATTTGGAGGAAAATGTAACTGGTTTGATTAGTATGTTTGCAGACAACACAAAGATTGGTGGATTTGAGGATAGCAAAAAGAGCATACAACAGGATATAAATCGGTTGGAAACTTGGGCGGAGAGATGGCAGATGGAGATTAAGCCAGACAAGTGTGAAGTAGTGCGTTTTGGAAGGTCTCATACAGAGAGGAAATATAGAGTAAATGGCGGAACCCTTAAGAGTATTGATAAGCAGAGGGATCTGGGTGTACAGGTACACAGGTCACTGAAAATGGCAACACAGGTGGAGAAGATAGTCAAGAAGTCCTACGGCCTTCATCAGCCAGGGCATTGAGTTTAAAAATTGACACATCCTGTTGCAATTTATAGAACCTTAGGCTGCAGTTGGAACATAGTGTTCAATTCTGGTTGCCACGCTGGAAGCTTTGGAGGGAGTACAAAAAAGATATACAAGGATGTTGCCTGGCACAGAGAGCATTAGTTATGAGTAGAAGTTGGAGAAACTTGGTTTGTTTTCACTGGAACAACGGAGGTTGAGGGATGACCTGAAGTCTACAAGATGATAATGTGCATGGACAGAGTGGATAGTCGGAAGCTTTTTCCCAGGGTGGAAGAGTCAATTACTAGGAGACATAGGTTTAAGGTGCCAAAGAGCAACATTTGAAGGAGACGTATGAGCATGTTTTTACACAGGGAGGTGGGTGCCTGGAATGCGTTCCTCAGGAGGTTGTAGAAGCAGATACTATGGTGACTTTTAAGGGGCATTTTGACAAATACACGAATAGGATTGGAATAGAGGGATATGGTTCCCAAAAGGGTAAGGGTTATTAGTTCAGTCAGGCAGCATGGTCAATGTAGAGTTGGAGAGCCAAAGAGCCTATTCCTAAGCTGTAATTTTCTTTGTTCTTTCTATGTGACACTCTGCCTGCTATCTACGTCCCTACTTACGTAACCTTTCTCTCTCTTTCAGTTGCTTCCTCCCAGCTTACACTCCCACACAGCAAACTTAGATGTATTACTCTTGGTCACTTCATCTTTCATATTGCTTGTAAATAGCTGAGGCCATCACACAGATCCTTGTTGCATTCTATTAATCCCAGCCTGCGAACTTCAAAATACCCAATATATCCTGTGTTTCTGCTTCTTATCTATTAGGTAACCATGTGTCCTTGCTAATAGATTTCTTCCAACTCTATGAACTCATATCATATGTATATATTCTATGTGGCTTTTTTGACAGCTGTTCAGAAATGCAGTTCTTCTTCATCCACCCATTAGATCAATCCTCAATAAAAGAACATAAATAAATTCATCAAGTACGATTTTCCTTTTGTAATACCATGTTGACTTTGTCTGAAGATAAATGTTAAGAATTTGTACAGAATCAGTTTCAACATTTTCCAATGACTAATGTAAGGCTAATGGTCTGTAGTTCCCTGTTTTCCCTTTGCTCCATCCTTGGATAGCAGATTCCAATCTGTTGGGACCATCCAGAATCTGGAAAATTTTGCAAAGTCATATTGAGTGCATCCACTATCTTTGCAGTTACCCCTGTGAGTACCCCAGGATGTGGGCCATAATTTCTTGGTGTTTGTTAGAAGCCTGATAGATTTCTACAATACTTATTCTCTGCTGATGCTGTTTACCCAAATTTCCTGACTTTTTAGCTCCTCAGTTACTGTGTATTTCTGAATATAACATGTCTTCTGTGAGGACAGGTGCAAAATATTTTTAATGTACCTGCAATAATCTCTCTTGTCTTTGTCTCTAAATGGAGCATTATTTACTTTATGAGGAGCTACTCCCTTTTTTGTGATGCTCGTAATTGCTGTTATAAACTGCTTTTGTATTGCTGGCTGATTTACTTTCACGTTCTATTTTTATATTCTATTCTTTTCATAAATGCTCAAACACCCTCAATCCTCAGGCTTCTTACTGTCCTTTGCCACAGTAGAAGCCTCATCTTTCAATCTAATATTATCCTTTAATGCCACAGTAAAAGTCACGCATGGATCCATCATGTTTTTGAATGGAATGCATTTTTGTTGTTCATTTTGAATTACCTCTTTAAATATTTCCTACTGTTTATTTATCATGATACCTTTCAGTCTATATAACCAATTAGTTTGAGCTAGTTCTACATTTATACCTTTGTTATATTTCCTGCCTTAGATAAATGCATAAGAATGGTTTACCAGGCTGGTTCCTGAGGGATTGACTAGATTAGAACTGTTTTCACAAGAGTTCAGGTGAATGAAGGGGGATCTCAGAGATTTATAAAATTCAAATATGGCTAGACGGGGTAGCTGCAGGGAGCATGTGCCAATGGTGGGGGAATCCAGAACCAGGAGTCACAGTGTGAGGAATCAGGGTAGACCATTTAGGAGGGATGTGAGGAGGCATTTCTTCACCCAAAGAGTGGTGAACTTGCGGAATTCATTGCTGGAGGAAGTAGTTGATGCCAAAACATTGAATGTATTCATGAGGCAGCTAGATATAGTTTTTGGGATTAATAGGATCAAAGGTTATGAGGGAAAAACAGGATTAGTATATTGAGTTGACCGATCAGCCATGAAAGTAGTGAATGGGAAAGCAGGCTCAAAGGGCCAAATGGCTTCTATCTTCTATGTTTCTATATTTCTAAAGTAGAACTGAGTATAGGTGGAACATTAGTTTTTACTCATGTCTATACTTCCGAAAAATCAATAAAGACAGGACTTGTGACTGTTGAGTCTAGTAAGTTGTGATTCAAATGAATGAGGCTATATTACAATTGTAATTACTGTATTAAATTTGAAAGCAATGGGCATTTTTTTTGGTTAACTGGCTCATACTGATGAGTGTGTCTGTGTGTCAGGAAATTAAGTGAAGACCTATATTACATAATCCTGTATAAATTGGACATATATTTAGCTTTACAATCAAGAATTTAGTTTAACCTGTGTTCGTGACTGGAACAAGCTGCCAGAGGTAGTGATAGAGGCAGGTCTTTTAAAAAGCGTTTAGATAGTTACATGGTTAAGATGGGTACAGAGGGATATGAGCCAAACATGGTCAATTGGCACCAGCTTAGAAGTTTAAAAAAAGGGCGGCTTGGACAAGTTGGGCCGATGGTTTTTTTTCCATGCTGTAAATCTCTATGATTCTATATCTTCAAATCTAGTTATGAAGGGGAATTCAATCCAATTTCGCTTTGCCTAAAATTTCATTTTCATGGAATTCCTTCATTGCAGAAAGAGGCCATTTAGCTCATCAAATCTGTACAGACTCTCTAACAGAGCATCCCACCCAGGCCTTATCCCAAAACCCCATATATTTACCTAGATAATCTTCCTCTAACCTACTCATCTTTGGATACTAAGTGGCAATTTTACATGGCCAATGCATCTAAACTGCACATCTTTGGACAATGGGATGAAACCTACAATAACATGAAGAACATGCAAATTGCACACAGACAAACAGTCATCCCAAACTGGGAATTAAATCCAGGACCCTGGTGCTGTCAGGCATCAATGCTAACCACTGTGCCAACCAATTTAGCCTTGAAGTAACAGCAGTAGAGGGAACAAAAAGGACACACATGTATTTAAGTGAGACATGGGCGATGCTGGCTGGCCAGCATTTATTGTCCATCTCTATTGGCCCTTGAGAATTAGTGGTGAGCTTTCTGTGAGCAGTTCAGGGTCAATCACATTGCTGTGCCTCTGGATTCACATGTACACTAGCTCAGGTAAGGACAGCAGATTTCCTTCCCTAAAAGGACGTAATTTTTCATTGAGTCCAAATTCCACCATCTGCTGTGGAAGAATTTGAATGCAGGTCCCCAGAATATTCATAGAGTTTCTGGATTAGTTGTCCAGTGAATAATACCACTAGACTATGGATTTCAGAGCTTGAGCATCAGCCAAAGGCACAGCGGTGTATCTACAAACCTGAGAGATTTTTAAATGTGGCCAGTCTGCACCTTAAGCAAATGCTGTCAGAGAGGGAATATGTGACCACCGGTCAGAAGGAGGACAGGCAGGTAGTTAAGGAAGCCACAGAGTGCATTACGCTCAAGAACCACCTTTTCTATGTAGGAAAATGGTGAGTGTGACAGTGAGTCTGGGGAGTGCCAGAGCCAAGCTCACGGTACTGTGGGAGGCACAGCTGTCCAAAGCGGGTGAGGGGTGGGTGGGAGTAAGAACAGGGGAACAATAGTGATCAGAGACTCAATAGTCAGGGTTGTAGACAGGTATTTTTGTGGTTACAGACCTCAAGATGGCGTGCTGCCTCCCTGGTGTCACTGTCAAGGATATCACTGAATGGCTGCAGGGCATTTTAAAAGGGGAGGGTGAACAGTCAGAGGTCTTGGTTCATTTTGGTGTCAATGGCAGAAAGAGGAATGATGCCCTGCAGCAAGAAATTAGGGAGCTGGGCAGCAGAATGAAAAGCAGCACCTCAAAGTTTGTAATCTCTGCATTTCTCTCTATGTCATGTGCTAATGAGTGATTGAATAGAAAGATAGAGCAGGTTAACCATAGAGCCATAGAACAGTATGGCACAGAAACAGGCCCTTTGGTCTTTCTTGGCTGTGCTGAACCATTTTTCTGCCTAGTCCCACTGACCTGCATTAAGACCATATGCCTCCACACCCCTCTCGTCCATGTACCTGTGCAAGTTTTTCTTAAATGTTAAAAGTGAGTCTGCATTTACCATTTCATCTGGTAGCTCAATCCACACTCCTAGCACTTTCTGTGTGAAGAAGCCCTTCCTAAAATTCCCTTTGAACTTTTCCCTTTTCACCCTTAACCCATGTCCTCTAGTTTTTTTCTTCCCTAGCTTCAGTGTAAAAAGCCTGCTTGCATTTGCTCTATCAATAACCATCATAATTTTATATACCTCTATCAAATCTCCCCTCATTCTTCTACGCTCCAGAGAATAAAGACCGAACCTATTCGACCTTTCTCTGTAGCTCAGTTTCTCAAGCCCCGGCAACATCATTATAACCTTCTCTGCTCTTTTTCAATTTTATTAATATCCTTCCTGTAATTAGGTGACCAAAACTGCACACAATACTCTACTCTAAATTCGGCTTCAGCAATGTCTTATACAACCTCATCATAACATCCCAACTCTTATACTCAATACTTTGCATTATAAATATTCTAAAAGTATTCTTTACAATCCTATTTATCTGTAACACCATTTTTAATGAATTATGTATCTATTCCCAGATCCCTCTGTTCTACTAGACTCTTCAGTCCATTTACCTTGTATGTTCTACCTTGGTTTGTCCTTACGAAGTGCAGTACCTCACACTTGTCTGCATTAGACTCCATGTGCCATTTTTCAGCCCATTTTTCTAGTTGGTCCAGATCCATCTGCAAGCTTTGATAACTCTCCTCTCTGTCCACCATACCACCAATCTCTGTATCATCAGCAAATTTGCTGATCCAATTTACCACATTATCATCCAGATCATTGATATAGATGACAAACAACAATGGACCCAGATTGATCCCTGGGGCACACCACTAGTCACAGGCTTCCATTCAGAAAAGCAATCCTCCACTACCACTCGGAGGCTTCTTTCATTGAGCCAATGTCTAATCCAATTTACTACCTCTCCATATATACCTAGCGATTGAATCTTCCTAACTAACCTCCCATGCGGGACCTTGCCAAAGTTCACGTAGACATCATCACTGTCTTCCCTTCATCCACTTTCCAAGTAACCTCGTTGAAAAACTCTAATAGATTGGTTAAACATGACCTACCACGCATAAAGCTATGTTGACCCTCCCTAATAAGTCCCTGTCCATCCAAATATTTTTAGATCCCAGCTCTTAGTATTCCTTCCAATAATGTACCTAGTACTGGTGTCATACTTACTGGCCTATAATTTCCTGGATTACTTTTTGAGCTTTTTTTAAACAATGGAACAACATGAACTATTTTCTATTCATCTGGCATGTCACCAGTGGATACCTACATTTTAAATATATCTTCCAGGGCCCCTGCAATTTCAACACTAGTCTCCTTCAAGGTCTGAGGGAATACCCTATCCGGACTTGGTTATTTATCAACTTTGATTTGCCTCAAAACAGCAAGTGCGTCCTCCCCTTTGATCTGTATAGGTTCCACGACTTCCTACTTGTTTGCCTTACATGAACGTGTGGCTGAAGGGATGGTTCAGGAGGGAGAGCTTTAGTTTTAGGGTTCATTAGGTCTGTTTCTGAGGAAGGTGGGAGCTGTACAAGTTACACTTGAATTGGAATGATACCAATGCTCTTTCAGGGAGGTTTGCTGTTGGTGTAATTTGGGGGGGTGTAGTGGTGGGGGCGGGTGGGGGGGTGGCGTGTGGGGAGTGTTAAACTAATGTCACAAGAGGATGTATTGCAAAGTGGAGGTATAGTTGACGTTATATGCAGCTAAACATAGAAGAAATGCTTAGTCAGAAGGTAGAACAAAGATAAACATGTTAAGGATCAAGGAAATATGGAAAAGCTGGGATGGCTTTTATTTTAATGCTAGGATGTTAAGAGTTAAGCCTGTTGAATTGAGGGCTTTTTTTAACACATAGGAGTGTAATATTATTGCTATCATAGAGACATGGTTAAGGGAGGGGCAGGACAGAAAGCTTAATATTCCAGGATGTTGAATCTTCAGAAGTGATGGTGGGGTGTAAAAGGTTGGTGTTGCAATATTGATCAAGGAGTCAAAGGATGACACCCTAGCTGGCTCCTCAACTGAGGCCGTATGGGGGGAACTTAAACCGAAAAAGGGGGTAATCCCATTTCTGGGAGTGTAGTTATAGATGCTCAAACAGAGTCAGGGAGATTGAAGAGCACACACTTCAGAGAAGTGTATAAATTATAAGGTAACAATAGCTGGAGATTTTAACTTCCTCTATCTTAAACGGGATAGGCAGAATGTGAAATGTTTAAGAGGGACTGAAATTCTTAAATTCAGGAAAGTTTTTTGAGACAGTACTTAGAATGTGTAGGCTACTATTTGTGTATTCTTATTCTGACTTCTAATTTCTCTTTTTCCATCGCCAGCCTAAACTTTTTGAAAGAATGATCACTGTCGCCTAAATTTTCTTCTACTGATACTTGATTCACTTCATTTCCATGAACCAGATCCCATGTAGCGCAAAGGATTTGTAGAAAAATTATAGAGAAGTGCAAGAATTATAGAGCAGGTATAATGGGAATTTAATACAAATGTAGACTGGGATGGTAATAGTGTAAAGGATAGAGAAGGGCTAAAGTTTCTAGTGTGTGTTCAGGAAAAATTTCTACGTCGATGTTTCCAATACAATAAGAAAGGAAGAATTGATGGGATCTGGTTCATGGAAATGAAGTGAATCAAGTATCAGTAGAAGAAAATTTAGGTGACAGTGATCATTCTTTCAAAAAGTTTAGGCTGGCGATGGAAAAGGAGAAATTAAAAGTCAGAATAAGAATAATTAACTAGGACAAAAGTGACTCCAGTGGGATAAGAATGCATCTTGCCCTGAAACATTGGAATTGAAAATTGGCGAGCAAAACTGTAATGGAGCAAATGATATCTTTAAAAAAAATTACTGTCAAGTTATATTCTCACGAAGGGGATAAGTGGGACTAATAGAGAGCTCCCTGGCTATTGCCCAGGTCATGGTGAAAGAGGAGATACTTGAAGTAATTAAAAATGAGAAAAAGGTATTACATAGGCTAATTAATAAAGGCATCAGAATCTGATGAGAAGAATACTGAGAGAAATGAGTGGAAATTGCAGAAGTACTGACCATAATTTTCCAATCATCTTAAGCCTCAGTAGTGGTATCACAGGAGTAGAGAATTGAAAATGTTATACACTCTTGTATGAAAGTAGTTGTAAAGACAGTCCAGCAGTTAAAGGCCAACCAATTTAGACCTGATGGTCATGGAAGCTTTTAAAAATGCTAAATTGAGACAGCATTAATAATCACTCAGGTGCATATAGGTTAAGCCAGCTTGGATTGGCTAAAGACAACTATGTGTTTAATTAACTTGCTGGAGTTTTTTGATCAGGAGGCAGTTGATCAAGATAATACTATTGTTGTTATGCAAATGGACTTCTAAAAGTCATTTGATAAATTGCCACAGAACAGTCTTCTGAGCAAAGTTGGAGCTCATGGAATAAAAGGAACATTAGCAATCTGAATATGAAATTTGCTGAGTGACCAGAAACAGATGAGCGATGATTGCTTGTTTCAGATAGGAGCATGATATATACTGGAATTATATAAGATTTAGGGATTTTGGAGTATAAAACTCTTTTAAACAAAATCATAAGCTCTGAATGTTTAATCTATAGCAAAGGATTCCCTAATTGTACTTGACCTAACAAGGTACAAACAACTAATATTTGTGAACTGAGCAGAATTTATGAAGTAAGATATTAAATATACTTAACAGGAAGGAAGGAAGACAGTCTGACAATACTGTGTCATTCAAGGAACTTGAGTTCTTTGCATGCTAACAGCACAGCCAATGTCCCAGAAAGAATGATGAATGATGTCTAAGAAGAAGTATACCATTGAACTGATGGTAAAACTGTGCCAAAGGTACCACTTTTGCAACTTTTATATCTCATTCTATTTCTTCCTCCTCCATTCTTTAGAACTAGTTTAAACTATCTTTTTGCACAGGTCATTGAGGAGTTTCACCTCACCTTTGCAGCCCAAGCTTCATGAGTCATAAACTGAGACACTGTTCTGTCCTTTACTTGCTTTCATCCAGAAGTTCACATTTCAAGACAAGCCACTGCTACATCCTTTATTAATGTATAAATAATGGCTGCGATTTTCTACAGTGTTTGCAAAATTCATCCTGTGAATGAGTGTCCACCATGATGAAGAACATCATGCCCATGAATGGGTCTGCATAGTCCATATGCAGCTGAGTCCATGGTCTGTCTGGCATTCCGTTGGGTATCAGATAGCTGCCAGCGGCAATTTTTGTCCTTGCTGGCATTCCTGGCATAGTTCCTGGCCAGCATCTTCATCTTGGGACGCTCTTGGGTAGATATGATGTAGTTCAGCTAGTATGGGGGCCCTGACTTGGGATTACCATTCATGCCCCCTTTACAGTATTCCACCTTCTAATGGGAGCCGTTCTCTTCTATTCCAGCACGGGTAGAATTGGGGTTGGACTGACCTCTCTTTCCCCGATCTATACCGGATCTTTTTGCATCCAGAGATGTATATTTTATGCGGCCTCAGGAAGGAAATCCAGATGGTTCATAGCCATTTGGGCACAATCAGTACGATATTTGCTACAGGTAGCCTACTTAAGCAATCTGCATTTGTTACATTACTTCCCGGCTGGTGCTCCAGCTGATAATTGTAAGCTGTCAATAGTAATGCCAATTGATCATCAATTCAGATCAATTGGATCTGAGCCAATGCTATCAGTGGCACTGCTTAGTCCTCCAACGGTCTCAGTAATGGCTTGTGATCGGTGACTATCCAGCTGCACTTACTAATAAGCCTGACTCATATCCCCTTTTGTAAAGAGTAGTCCTCCTGCCAGTTTTGCATACAAATCTTCTATCTGAGGAAAATCGGGTACTTGTCCAATTGTGAAAAACAGTTGATTGTTTCTTTGAAGTTTCCACAAAGATAGACTGAACTATCTGCCTTGATAATAAGCACCACAGGAGCTGCCCATTCCACAAACTGGACAAGTTTTGTTATACCTCCTCGTGCCAATCTTTTAATCTGTTTCCATTTCCTCTGTTAGCAACTGGATCTGCGTGAGGCTTTCAAAATTTTGAACTATATCCAGATTGATGTAATGTTGCTTTGGCTCCTTTTATTGTTCCTTACATTTCTTGGAAAACTTCTGGCATTTTAGCAGGACATCGCTCAAACGATTGTTCTCCAACTGGAGAATGTTGACGCAATCCAGATGGATTTCTCCCCAGTAAACCCTGCACTGCCATTAATGATAGCCTAACCAATTGCTTTTTGTAAGAAACAGGCAGAAAAGTCATACCCAGAACTTTCAGTGGTTCCACTGTATAAATCCTCAGTCTTCATTAAGTATAAGGGACCTGAGATCGATTCCCAGCTTGCGTCATTGTGTGGAATTGCACATTCTCACCATGTCTGTATGGATTTCTTCTCAGTCCCAAAGATATCTCGATTAGGTGAATCGGCCATGCTAAATTCTCCCTCAGTGTACCCAAACAAGCATCGGAGTGTGGGAACTAGGGGATTTTCACAGTAACAATCAATCTCTTAACATCTCATTTAGCATCAACCCAAATTCACAAGCTTCTGCTAGAAGTCTCCACCTTGTTAAGAAACTCATGACAGAGTCTCCATCTCATGGCTTGCTGAGTAAATCCGGTACCTTCTCAGGATCAGAGGTGTCTTAGGGTCCTAATATTCTTTCAATAGGTCTGCCAATTCCTGAAAGGTTTTGGTACCTGTGGCCTCCAGGAAAATTAAGCTGTACGTAATGGCAAATGCCAACAGTCCACACAGTCAGTTGAACTGTTACTTTTCATCTGACACTGTGGGCCTGATTTTACCATTTTGATTCTAAGTGCTAAATCTGGGAGCAATTTAGATCCAACTTGTAAATCTGTTTTCAGGCGCCCACATACATACTTAGTCTGAGAAAAAACATTGCGGTTCAGAATTGCACTGTGGGAAGGTCTTATCACACCCAAAATGCTGCAGCTCCTATTGGTACAGTGGAAAATAAATTGAAAATTGCTCCCCTGTCACATCGCTCCCAGGCTGCAAAAAGTGGATGAACCAGACTGGGAGCAAAAAGCGGGAGCCAGTGGGCCCCACAGGCATTGTCCCACCCCACAACATAACTGTCCCCCTTCTTCACCCACCACCCCCACCACCCAGATCATCGTGGCCCTCTGCCCCTCTTGCCTCCACCAGTCACACACAGAGTGGCAGTAGGCCCTCCTCTCCCAACCAGAGAATGTTCTGGGCGTCCTCCTCTTACCCCTGCCAGAAAGCCATCTGGCAATCCCTCCCTCCAATCCCCAACAGAAAGCAATCTGTCCCCCATCCTCTCTCTCTCCTCATCAGAGAATGACTGGTCTCCCTTATCCCACCCTTCCTATCAGAGGATGATTGAGCATCTCTCTCCCCTCCCCGCATCAGAGAATGATTAGTTCGCCCTCCTCCCTTCCTCCTTCAGAGAATGATTAGGCCATCCTTCTGCCAACCCCCTTCTCCCACCAGAAAATGACCTGGCCCAGCTCCCTTCCCCCTCCTTCCCCCCAATTGATCTGCGTCGGAGAGCCGTTGGAAGCTCTGAACTTACCTCTTCAGAAGCTAGAGCACCCAAAACAGAGTTTTGCTGAGCATGTCTGTTTCGCGCCAAATCTGATGTGTGAACTTGATGGTAAAGGGGAAAATGCTGGTGAAGTTGGGTGGGCAGCACATTAATTCAGTTTAAATGCACACAAATACATTTAAATCGCTGCTGTATCCTCTTCGGGTAATGTTTGGATAATGACCATTTTTGGGCCTTGGGGTAAGGTGGACATCTGTGCAGGCGCAGGCACAGATTGCTCTAATCGGCTCACACCTGACTTTACCAAGTTTGCATGCAATTAGGCCCAATGTCGTTAGCCCTAACAAAAATGTATTTGTTCTACATATTGGACCCAATCCCTCACAGCAGGATCAAAGTGTCCAGTTCCCCAGACAGAAGCATGATGTCTGACAATGGATCATGGCTGTTAGCAAGCAATTTCCTTTGTGTCTTTTTTCACCTCATCACCCTGAAACAAGTCAGCAGAGACCAGTATCCCTTCACCAGATTCCCTTTTTATTTCCAAGCTGAATTTAAGTTCATAAAGTGTTACAAGCTCTGAGTCAGCAGCCAGAGTAACAGGAGATTGACCATTCCCAGAGTAACAGGAGACTGACCATTCCCAGAGTAACAGGAGACTGACCGTTCCCAGTTATATATTCAACAAAGGCTCGCTGATTGATCAAGCAGTAAAGAGATCAGGGATTCTTTTTGTATTTAACCAAATAAATGAAATCAACTTCGTCAAATTGGAAAAGAAAAAGATTGAGCAAGTCAAGATCATGAGAGGTCTGGATAGAGTAGGTAGGAGGAAACTGTTTTCTTTGGTGGATGGATTGAGAACAGGAGGGCAGAGATTTAAGATAATTGGCAAAAGAGGCAATGTTTACCTGAGGAAAAACCTTTTCATGCAGTGAATGGTTTGGATCTGGAGTTCCAATTCCACAGACTGTGTTGGATGTAGGTTCAATTGAAGCATTCAGAAGAGAACAGGATCATTATCTGGATAACCTTCTCCAACCATTATTCTGTTGCTGGTGGAATGAGGTCCCTACATGGGCATTAATTGTGAATAGTTTAACTAGTTTCATTGTGACTATGATAGCAGCCAAAATGCTTGGATTACTAAATGTCCAATGGAATTTTGTGGCTGTTTTCTTTGGAAGAAGTTGGTTATAAGATGATGCAAGCTCAAAACATTCAATGTGATTATTATCCTTAAGGCATGAGTATCAATATACCAAACGAACTCCGGGTGGGAAAAGTATTTCCATAAAATATCTCCATCTATTGACTATAAATTCACTTTGTAATATACAGCACATCAACCCAAAATTTATAATTATAATGTTAAGTTTAAAAAAAAGACTGCAAATAAATTAATTATAATGTTTAAAATCATTCATAAGAAATACTATTTTGGTGAATTTAAGTTGTATCTCTGTGAACTAATGTGTTTTTTTATGGTTTTACAGACAAAGCAGCATGTGAATTACTATCATGAGGGCTTCTTCTGGAAATGCTGGTTCGCAGACCAATGGGTAGAAGATACAATCTTAAAATTTATTTTCAGTGAGTGGTATTATGATTTTTGATGTGATGATATCTCTTCCAGTTGGTAAGCTGGCTTCTGTATTTCCATTTGGATGAAGTCACCACATCTATTATAGCAGTTTGTGATATTTAAATATTTCAATTGTGTTTCTAGCATATAACATATGAAGTGCTGGTGGCAGTCCAGAGGCTGGTAACTCAGGCAAAAGCAAATGAAAAGTCATTGTTTACTCAACAGTGTTGTCATCATTTTGATATTGGTCTATAGCTGGACACTTGTCCTGAAATGTCAATTGATCCTCAGGTACAACTGGATGGCACCAATCTGCATTGTGTACAGAACCTGGGTCTGCAGGAATTCTGCTCCATTTACCGAAACCAGCAAATTCTAGAGGGTGAATCTTCTGCCTTTTATCCTCCCATATCAAAGATTTTAGAAGATTTTTACATTGTGAATTCTGCATAATGTGCCCTCATAAGTCCTGAACAAATCTCTCTCCACCCTTTAATCCACTTGTTGGAAAGAAGTCTAAGAACTTCGTTTGTTTTCTAGTATTTCAACTGATTCTTCCTATCCCATCAGAATGGCATGCTATCACGCTTGATTTCCCACATTGCTTTGAGAATGAGTGCTTTCTGAGGCAATGTTAGAGATCCAGCCAAATAGTCTCTGACTGAATAGCTAGGTAAGAGATCTGTATTAATTTTACTCAGATGTTATCGTTCTGGCAGGGGTTGACTCAGAAGTTTCCCTTACTCATTGTGGTCATTGGAGGCTGATAGTAAATTATAATAGTTCTATGTTACGAAACAGGTCACTCAACAACAAAGCACATCTTTCTATAACGTCCTATAGATCATTTCAAATGTGTTTAGCAAGGATCTGGGAGACCTATCTACATATTTTGTTTTCAGATTCTCAGCACATTGGCTGGTCACATTGGGTGGAATTCTCTCCATTTGAACATAAGTGGGGTGGTGGGTGGTTCTAACAGCGCTTCTCCTGCCAACCAGACTAGCGGGATCCTGTGCTTGGAACCTCATTAATTACACACGAGCATGTGCTCCTTTGAGTCCCTGGCAGTCTGACAGCTGATTCTCAGCAAGCAGGTTTGAATATCCCCATATTTAAATCCCAATCCAGCACACTCTCACTCTCTCCAACCCACCTGTCTTCACCAGATTGTACAGGATGTCAGCAACCCAGAGGGAAAAGTCTAGCAGCCTCAAGAGGAAGTCTGTTCCTCAATTCAACCGCCCTCCCCCTGAGCCCATCACCTGCAAGGGACCCATGCCCCACTTGGATGTGTATCCTCCACCTCTGGAGCCTCTGTACATCTCCTTTCAGTAAAAGATTAAAAGATTTAATATCTATCAGTAGATAGGGATTTCCCCTCAAGTTTGTGTATTGCTACTTAAGCTAATATAGAGACTCATGAAACGCAGTGTACTGATTTTTAAGACGCGAAGGGTGGTGGTCTATCAGGGGGATGGGTCTGCCTCCTGGGAAACTTCTGACCCCAGAGGAGTTAGTCGGTTGGGGGGGGGGGGGGGGGGGGGGGGGGGGGGTGCTTGCCATTGCTGGGGGGATGGGCTGTGCATTGGGGCACTCCAGCCTGGGTTGAGGGGGTCAGGGCTGACCCGGGAATTGTTGTGGGGGCCGCGATTGGGCTGGGGGAAAGGATGGAAGGGCAGCAGAGCTCGCGGACTGGCCAGCGATCAGGCTGGCCTGCAAACAGGGAGTCTGACAGATTGGAGACACTGTGCATGCGCAGAGTTCCAGCCCATCCCCCTGGAATTTTAACGATACTGCACTGTAGGGACCTCTGCAGTGCACAAAGTGTGGAGATTCGGGTGAGAAGCTGAACTGATAAAAGTCAGGATTTAGAAGAGTTTTCCTTCAATTTAGCACTTTTGGGAAAATCGCAGCTCACGTGAGCAAGAAGTGTATCCAACTGAAGCTGTGACTAACTGCATTTCAGAGCTGGAGCTGAGGAAGGATTCATTGCGGAGCATCTGTGACGCTGAGCAAGTCTTGGGTAGCATGTTCAATGAGGTGATCACACCACAGGTAAAGATTGATAGCAAGAAAGGCTTGGGTGACCACCTAGCAGAGTAGAGGAAAGCAGGTTGTGTAGGAGTGGCCATCCCCCTTTCTAACAGATATATCATTTTGGATACTGTTGCGGGAGAGTGTTGGGACAAAAGAGTGTATGGGAGAAAGCAGTAAGAGCCAATTTTATGGCACCATGGGCACATCTATAGCACAAGAGAAAGAAGAACAGCAGGACTACAGTGTTGGAGATTCAATTGTAAGGGTAATCACAAAAGAGATTCCAGAATAGTTTGTTGCCTCCCTAGTGCCAGGGTCAGGGATTTCACGGAATGATTGCAGGGCATTCTGAAAGGAGGATAAACAGACAGTGGGTGGGTGACAATAGACCCACTGATTCTTAACTTGATTCACTCAGCAGTTCACAGAGTGTGGGAGATTCATTTTGAAACTCATGAGAAAAAAAACAGTGGAATTTACAATGTGGGTTTGGAATCAGGGAGAAGGACTGTCTTCCAATTGAAGAAATTAACATAGAGAGAGAGGAGGTTCTGAATGGACTGGCAGGCTTAAAAGCAAAACTCCAGTGCTGGATGAGATATATCCCAGGCTGTTGAGCGAGGCAAAGGAGGAAATAGCTGGCAATAATTTTCAACTCCTCCCTTGCTGTAGGAGAGGTGCCAGACAGCTGATGGACAACCAATATGACACCATTATTCAAGAAGGGAGGAAGGGATAAACCAGAAAATTACAGACCAATCAGCCAAATCTCAGTGGCATGGAAGTTATTGGAAGCAATTTTGAGAAACAGAATTAATTTCTTGAGAGAAGGGATTAATCAAGAACATCAGTATGGTTTTGTTAAGGGGAGATCTAATCTGATCCACTTAGTTGATTTTTTTCAAGAAGATGGCCAGAGATCAGTGCATTTGTCATAGTCTTCTTGGACTTCAGCAAGGGTTTTGACAAAGTCTCAGATGAGAGACTGGCAGAAAAGGTAAGAATCCATTGGATCCAATTTAATTGGATCTAGAATTGGTTGAGTGGCATGAAGTAAAGGGTTATGGTCAAGGGGTATTTTCTGACTGGAAGATTGTATCCATTGGGGTCCTGCAAAAATCAGTGTTGGGGCCCTTGCTGTTTGTGATCTAAACAAATGATTTAGTTTTGAAAGTCGGAGAGTTAATCGGTAAGTTTGCAGATGGTACAAAAATTGGTAGTATGATAAATAGTGAAAGGATAGCCTTAGAGTACAGGAGGATGTGGACAGACTGGTCAGATGGGCTGATCCAACCTGGATAAGTGTGAGTGGTGCATTTGGGCAGGACAAACAAGGTGAAGAAATACATGATGAATAGCAGGAATTTGGAAAGCATCGAGGATCAGAGGGATCTTGGTATGTATGTAGACTGGGCCGTTAAGATAGAAGGACAGGTGGATAAAATGAGTAAAAATTCAGAGTCATGAAAATGCAAAGTTCTGTTTCTAATCATGATGTCACTGTTTTAAACAAAAAAAAACTCACTAGTAAAAAGTCAATGACTTCTGTTTGAAAACTACTTGGGGCTGTCAGTCAAATTGTTCACTTAACAGGCACCTCATTGTGATAATGTTAGTTAATATCAGTCATTGTAGCACATAGCCTACAATCTTATGGCAAGAATTATCAAGCACTGGTTATTTTTTGAACACCAAGCTTTTTAAAATTTAAAGCACATCAGAGTTAAATTTTTTGACAGCTTTAATAGCTCTTTGAAAGCTTGATGGCACTTTGACAGCTATAACAGTTTCAATGACTTTGTACACAGTCATGTTTACTTTTAACAATCCTGAAGCAAGTTTTATCTCAAACAGAGCAGCTTACCTCCCCAAAGATGTCATGGACCAAATTCAAAGGGGTACTCTACTTATCTAAACAAATTCATCAAATTCAAACCAGATATAAGCTGATCTAAAATGCATACTTCATGTTCCACCCTCCTGGCTACCAAAATCTGACTGCTGTGGAGGCAACTGAGGATGTAAATGGCCAGCTTCTTCTGTAAATCGTGTAAGCATCTAGCTCATCTCAACTCCTGTCTTGCACCCACAAAAATAGCAAGTGCTGTGTTTGGGAATAAGTGGTAAAATTTCTGGGCTCATCCACCTTTTCATCATAATGAAAAGGTTTCATATCCTTAAAGGTTCCTTTATTTTAGACACCAGATATGGACCCACATTTCTCACATTAACAGAGTGTGAAGTTCCGACATTTTATGATCAATTTTGCCAAGAGAAACCTTTTGTTATGATTCTTCATTAATCCAGCAGAGAGATCTTGATGAGCACAAGCAGGGACCCATAATATTGCAAGACAGCTGGATGGAGAGTGATAGAGTGTGATACATACTAGTTACAGGGAGGTTGTCACACCAAGGTTGTGTCAAGTACATGGGTGACCCCAGGAGAGGCAGGCAGGTAGCGCAAGAGTCTCCTGCAGCTATTCCCCTTTCAACTAGGTATACTGTTTTGGATACTGTTGAGGTGAAAGCCTGGCAGGGGGAGATACCAGCACCAGTCAGGCCTGTGGCACCACACTTGGTTCTGCTGTAGAGCAGAGTCAGGCAAAGAGCAAGTGAGCAGTAGTAATAGGGGACTCGCTGGTTAGAGACATAGACAAGTGTTTCTGTGGTCATGATCAAGATTCCAGAATGATGTGTTGCCTCCCTGGTGCCAGGGTCAAGGACATGTCTGAGCAGCTAGACATACATATTGTTACCAACGACATAGGTAAGAAAAGGGATGAGGTTCTGAAGTGTGAATATAGAGTGTTAGGCAGAAGGCTTAAGTGCAGGGCCTCACAGGTAGTAATTTCTGGACTACTACCAGTGCCACGTGCTAGTGAGAATAGGAATAGGAAGGTTAGACATATGAATGCATGGCTTGGGAGCTGGTGCAGGGTGCAGAGATTTAAATTTTTGGATCATTGGGATCTTTTCTGGGGAAGGGGTGACCTGTTCAAGAGGGACGTGTTACACTTGAACTGGAGATGGACTAACATTCTAGTGGGGAGATTTGCTACAGCCACTTGGGAGGGTTTAAATTAGTTTGGCAGGAGGGTGGGACCAAAAGCAGTAGGGAGACAGAAGAGAAGGTTGAGGATACCACAGAAGTTAAAGACAGCACATTAAGTAGTAAAGGCCGTGTCAGTAATCCTAGTACCAGACAGATCAAGTAGAAGCAAGACAGAGACCAAGAGAAGTCCAAATTAAACTGCATTTATTTCAATGCAAGAGGCTTGATGGGCAAGGCAGATGAACTTAGGGCATAATGGGTATATGGGTTTGGGATATTATAGCAATTATTGAAACATGGTTAAGGAAGGGAGAGGACTGGCACCTCAATGTTCCGGGGAACAGATGCAATAGGAAAGATAGAACAGGAGATAAAAGAGGAGGGGAAGTTGCACTTTTGATCAGAGAAAATATCGCAGCAGTACTGAGAGGGGATATATCTGAGGGTTGGCCACTGAGTCTATATGGATAGAACTGAGAAATAAAAAGGGGGAAATCAGTTTGATAGGATTACTGTAGGCTTCCAAATAATCAGTGAGAAATTGAGGAGCAAATATGTAAGGAGATTACAGATAGCTCCAAGAAAAATAGGGTGGTAATAGTCGAGGATTTTTACTTATCCAGCAATCATTGGGACAGCCATAGTATTAGTGGGTTACATGGAGAAAAAATTGTTGAGTATATTCAGGAGGAATCTCTCATTCAGCATGTGGATGGCCCGACTAGAGAGAGGGCAAAACTTGATCTCCTCTTGGGAAATAAGGAAGGACAGGTGACTGAAGTGTTAATGAGAGACCACTTTGGAACCATTGGCCATAATTCTATTAGTTTTAAGCTATGGGAAATAATAGGTCTGGCCAAAAAGTTAAAATTCTAAATTGGGGCAAGGCCATTTTCGATGGTCTCAGGCAAGAACTGTCAAAAAGTAATTGGAGGAGTCTGTGGAAAGACAAAAGATATGTCTGGAAGTGGGAGGCTTTCAAAAGTGTGTTAACCAGGGTTCAGGGTAAGCACATTCCTCTTATAGTGAAGAGCAAGCCTCGTCGAAGTAGGAAACCATGGATGACTCAGGATATTGAGGCGCTGGTCAAGAAAAGAAGGAGACACATGTTATGCATAGACAACTGGGATCAAGTAAATCTCTTGAAGAGTATAGGGGGTGTAGGAGCAGAGTTAAGAGAGAAATCAGGAGGGCAAAAAGGAGACACAAAATTGTTTTGGCAGATAAGGCAAAGGAGAATCCAAAGAGCTTCTACGAATACATAAAGGCCAAAAGAATAACTAGGGAGAGAGTAGGGCCTCTTAAGGATCAACAAGGTCATCTATGTGTGGTACCACAAGAGATGGGTGAGATCATAAATGAATATTTCTCATCAGTATTTACTGTTGAGAAAAGCATGGATGTTCGGGAACTTGGAGAAATAAATAGTGATATATTATGGAGTGTACGTATTATAGAGAAGGAAGTGCTGGAAGTCTTAAAGCACATCAAGGTAGATAAATCCACTAGACCTAATGAAGTGTATCCCAGGACATTGTGGGAGACTATGGAGGAAAATGCGAATCCCCTCGGAGAGATATTTGATTCATTGATAATGAGTTGCCTGAAAATTGAAGGGTGGCAAATGATGTGTTTTTGTTTAAAAAGAGCTGCCGGGAAAATCCTGGGAAGTATAGGCCATTGAGCCTCTCATCTATGGTGGGTAAATTATAGAACATAGAACATAGAACAATACAGCACAGAACAGGCCCTTCGGCCTTCGATGTTGTGCCGACCAAAATAAAAAGCAATGCCCCTCCTAACTAAACCATTCCCTTCTCATCCATATACTTATCAACTAACCTCTTAAACGCCACCAAACTTGGCGCATCTACAACAGCTGCAGGCAGGGCATTCCACTCCCTAATCACTCTTTGAGTAAAGAACCTACCTCTGATATCCGTCCTATAACTCATACCCCTTAATTTAAAGCTGTGTCCCCTCGTGCTAGCTTTCTCCATCCTAGGAAAAAGGCTATCACTGTCCACCCTATCTAAACCTCTAATCATCTTATATGCTTCAATAAGATCCCCTCTTAGCCGCCTCCTTTCTAACGAAAACAACCTCAAATCCTTCAACCTCTCTTCATAGGACCTGCCCTCCATACCAGGCAACATCCTGGTAAACCTCCTCTGTACCCTCTCCAATGCCTCCACATCTTTCTTATAATGTGGCGACCAGAACTGCACACAATACTCCAAGTGCGGCCGCACTAGAGTTTTGTACAGCTGCAACATGATGCTGCGGCTCCTAAATTCAATCCCCCTACCAATAAAAGCTAAGACTCCATAAGCCTTCTTAACAACTTTATCCACTTGACTGCCTACTTTCAGGGATCTATTGACACATACACCAAGATCCTTCTGTTCCTCAACACTATTAAGAGCCCTACCATTAGCCCTATACTCTACACATTTATTGTTGGAAGGTATTTTGAGAGACAGCATCTATAGGCATTTAAAGATGCAAGGACTGATTAGGGACAGTCAGCATGGCTTTGTGAATGGGAAATCATATCTGTCAAATTTGATTGAGTTTTTTGAAGGGATAACCAAGAAGATAGATGAGGAGAGTGCAGTTGATATTGTCTACATGGATTTTAGTAAGGCCTTTGACAAGGTGCTGCATGGTAGATTGTTAACTAAGGTTAAATCTCACAGGATCCAGGATGAGGTAGCTAAATGATACAAAAGTGGCTTGATGACAAAAGCCAGAAGGTGGTTGTGGAGGGTTGTTTTTCAAACTGGCTATCTGTGGCTAGTGGTGTGCCTCAGAGATTGATACTGGGTCCGCTGTTATTTATCATTTATATTAATGATTTGGATGAGAATGTAGGAGGCATGGTTAGTAAGTTTGCAGCTGACACCAAGATTGTGGCAGTGGATAGTGAAGAAGGTTATTTCTGATTACAACAGATCTTGATCAGTTGGGCCAATGGGCTGATGAATGGCAGATTGCTAAAATCCATTTAGACAACATCACTGCACTGCCCTCATCTGTCTAATGGCAAATGGAGTTTCACTTAGAAAAATGTGAAGTGATGCATTTTGGTAGATTAAACCAGGACTTGCTCAGTTAGTGGTAGGGTGTTGGGGAGAGCCACAGAACAAAGAGATCTAAAGATACAGGTTCATAGCTCCTGGAAAGTGAAGTCACAGATTGATAGAGTGGTGAAGAAGGCATTCAACATGCTTGCTTTCATTTGTCAGGACATTAAATACAATTTTTTCACACAAAGGGAGGAAGAAGCTGCCAGAGATAGTAATCAAGGCATGTACAATTTTGTGTTTTAAAAAGCCTTCAGACGGTTACATGGGTATAGAGAGATATGGGCCAAGTGCGGGCAATTGGAACTAACTTCAGGGTCGAAGTGCCTGTTTCTATGCTATAAACCTCTATGATTCTAAGTTTTTATTTAGCTGAGGAAAAGCACGTAAGAAGAGAGAAATGATCTAGAACTGTAAGAAACACTAGTTGGGCCATAATTTGAAAAGGACATGTAGTTCCAGTCACAGCATTACAGGAAGGGTATGATCACATGAGAGATATTTATAGAAAATTCATGAGCGTTTAACCAGAACTGGAAATCTTTAACAAAGAGGAAAGATTGGATAGGCTGGCGCTGTTTTCTTTGGAACAGAAAGATTTAATTGAAATCTGTAAAATTATAAGGGACCTTGATAGAGTTGATAGAAATGACCTATTGTTGTGAGTTAAAGAGCCCTATACAGAGGGACGTTTATTTTAAGTAATTGGTAGAACCATTAGAGGATGGTGTGGATCTGGAACTCAGTGCTTGAAAGGGCGGTGGATGGCACAGTGGTTAGCATTGCTGCCTCACAGTGCCAGGAACCATGAATAACTATCTATGTGAAGTTTGCATGTTCTCCCCGTATCTGTGTGGGTTTCTTCCAGATGCTTTGGTTTCCTCCAAAAATGTGTGGATTAGGTGGATTGGCTATGCTAAATTGCCCTTAAGCATCCAAATCTGTGTGTGTCAGATGGATTAGCCATGGTAAGTATGCAGGGTTTTGGGAATAGAGCTGGGTAGGGGATGGTGCCTGGGCTTGGGTAGAGTGCTTGTTCAAAGAGTCAGTGTTGACTCCAATGGCCAAATAACATCCTTCTGCATTGTGGAGATTTTCTGGTTGTGTGATTCTGTGCGGAAATCCTCATCAAATATGCATATAATGATAGAATGGAAGAAGTCCTTTTCAGTCTCTGGCCTTTGGGCAGAGATATTTGAGCAAGTGATTGACATAGCAATAACAACAGGACCCTAAAAATAAAGGATATAAAGAATTGAGGTGAGCTGCTTTTTACAGATGAAGTAAAAAGAAAGGTGGGAGAAGAGTGAGAAAGTCTAGGAGGAAGAGCTTCCTAACACTTCAGCTAGAGAGCAGAAGACTGCTCACAGAGATCGCAGAAAATTTGTTTTTCCTATCTTTTTCACTTGTGCATAACTTTTAAAGTGTAGCTTCTTAATAAACTATTTTTAAATCACTTGAGTTTGACTCCAATTTTGAATAATATGTGACTCTTAACCTCAGAGACCCATAATGCAGAGCCCTTTAAGATGCCATTTTCAGGTATGAAATTGTGGTAAAATTGGGTTTGAGACCTTTATTGTGATCTGCACCCAAGCCCGTGTAGATTGCCACTTTACCAAGACCTGCGAATAGCTGGGATCCGTTCCACACCCAAATTGGGCACACCAATAATTTAAATACATTTGCATGTATTGAATTAATGAACTGCCTGCCCAACTCTAATAGCCTTTCCCCATTTACCACTGCATATACCAATCTGGAACTATGCTCTTAGGGACCTGCTGAATAAAAGTCTGAGTCAGGTGCTCCGAACTCTGCAGAGCATGTTCAGTATTTGCAATGGCACTCTTGCTTAGATCAGTGGTGCGGTTGGGGGTGGAGGTGGACCAGATCATTCTCTGGTTGAAGGAGGGAGGTAGGGAGTGAGGTCAAATCATGGTCTGGTTGGAAAAGGAGGAGGACGAAGCTGTTCAGATATATCTCTGGCAGGGAGTAGGGCTGATCATTGCCTGGTGGTGGAGGGAAGGGGGAGGTAGGTCAGATGTTCTTCTGGAGGGGAGGGGAAGTGGGGCCAGACCATTTTCTCAAGAAGGGGGGAGTGAGGTCAGTTCGTTGTTGGTGAAGGGGGAGGTAAGGACAGATTGTTGTCTTGGGGGGGGAGGAAGGAGGTTGTTCAGATGGATCTCTAGTGGGGGGGCATGGGGGTCCACTGCCACTCTGTAGGTGATCAGTGGTGAGGAAGGAGGCAGGAGTGGCAATTAGTCTGAGTAATGGGGGAGGTTGATAAGGGGGGCAGTGATGTGTGTGTGTGCGCGTGTTCCCTTTTCCACCCCTCCCACTACCCACAGACATCACTGCCTCCCTTATCCACCTCCCCACTACCCAGACCGATCGCCACCCCTGCCCTCCTCACCTCCAGCGACAGCCCACAGAGTGGCAGTGGACACCCTGCCCTCCCCTGAGATACATCTTACCTGCCTCCCACCAACCCCCAAACACCAAAGCCTCCAACCCCCTGAGATATACCCTCGCTCCAGGCCACTTCGTCTGCTTTCTGCAGCTCGAGAACGATCTGACATGGGCGTGCTCTTTCTAATTTTATTTCTAACTGCGCATGCGCAGTTCAGAGCTCTGATTGTTTTGGCAGCGCTAAACCCTGCCTGCAGCATGAATGGGACTGGAGATGGCTGGGAGTGTATGGGAGCGCCTGAAAGCAGATTTCTAAGTCAGATCTATACTACGCCCAGAATTGGCACTTAGGATGAAAGTGGTAAGATCGGGTCCAATGAGTTCCAAAAAGCCTTTCCCACCAGGAGTTAGCTGATAAAATTAGGACAAGATTTGCCCTAAAGTTTCAAACTTATCAACATGGCAATGAAAGAAAACTGCTGTTCCTGCCTTTCTCAAAAATAAGTGCTTCAAAATGCAAGGGTACACTATGGGCCCGATTTCACCATCAAGTTGTGCCCGTTTTTGGGCATGAGAACTTGGTAAAGTTGGTTGTGAGGCAAGTAGCATGATCCGCGTCCACCTCCATGCCAATTCCCCCTTTACCAAAGACCGAAAATGGCCACCGCCAGGACCACACCCAAAACAGGCGCCATGTCAATTAAAATGCATTTGCATGTATTTAAATTGACTTAATGAGTTGCATGCTTAAACTTATCAGCACTGCCCCCTTTACCACCGCATTCATCTGTCCAGATTTGGTGGGAAACAGGCATGGTCTGCAAAAGTCAGTTTCGGGTATTCCAGCTTCTGAGGAGGTAAGTTCTAAGCCTCCGGGGGCTCTCTGATTCAAATTGGAAGGGAAAGGAAGCGGACAGAATGTGGGTCAGATGGCCTGCTGACTCAGATTGGGGTTGGGGAGAAATGAGGAAAGATAGCTCTCTGACTCAGATTGGAAGTGGAGGGCAGTGAGCCAGATGGCTCTCTGAATCAGATCGGTAGGGGAAGGGATATGGGTCAGATGGCTGTCTGACTCAGATCGGGGTTGGGGGGAAATGAGGAAAGATAGCTCTCTGACTCAGATTGGAGGTGGAGGGCAGTGAGCCAGATGGCTCTCTGAATCAGATCGGTAGGGGAAGGGATATGGGTCAGATGGCTGTCTGACTCAGATCGGGGTTGGGGGGAAATGAGGAAAGATAGCTCTCTGACTCAGATTGGAGGTGGAGGGATCTGGGTCAGATGGCTGTCTGACTCAGATGGGGGAGGAGGGGGTGCAGGGGTGAGGGTGTTCGCTGCCATTCTACATGTGATTGGTGAGGGGGGGGGTGCTCTGCTGCCACCCTGCATATGATCAGTGGGGAGAAAGGGAGTCTGCTGCCATTCTGCATGTGATTGGTGGAGGAGGGGAGGGAGGGGGGAAGGGCGTGGGTGGAAGGGGGAGGTGGGGGATAAGGGGTTCAGTGATATTGTGGGGGTGGGGTATTGTTTTCACAAGCCAGATGGAGGCATTATCCGACCTGGGAATGATGTGACAGGGGAGTGTTTTCTGTATCTTTTTTTTCTGTGCATGTGCAGTTGGAGGCACCCATCAGAGCTGCAGAATTTATGCAGCGCGATTCAGAATTATTGCTATTATTTCAGGCAGCGTGTGTATGGAGATGCCTGAGAAAGAGTCTAAAAGATCTGAAACACTCCCAGTTTCAAGTCTGCCCAGCACTTCGAATTAAATTGGTAAAATAGGACTCTGTTTCATGCCTTATAGGGTTCATATCTCTGATAGACTTGTCATGGTTAAAGCATCATGGTTGTCAAAAATATGTATATACTTAACAACAAAAAGTACTAGTGGCATGAGTAAATTTCATTGATTTTTGAGGTGGCGATATTTTGCCAAAATTTCTGTCAGTGCATGTAAGAACTTGCTATGAACACCAAAGAGATTCACAATGTCAAACATTTTCCCTCTTGTGAAAGCCTCGGAATAACTCGGAAGGCCGGATCTACTATGACCCAATTTAGTTTTTAAAATTTGATATTTTGCTCATGTTAATGAAAATTGTTCAATTAAATATTAATGTGTAATATTTTCTTTGTTTAGTTAACCAACCACCTTCAAAATGCTGTGTACACGCCTATCATTCTCCATTTCCAAGTACCAAGGAAAAATCCTCCTCTGAATTTAAACCTTGGATTGGTAAGTACTTTTTGAGTTGTTACCATAGTGCATATTATAGTTGGAAAATATTTTGTTAAAATTATCCACTCACAGGTATTTGAACTGCATTTTGTAACTAATGGAAGTTGTTACGATCTGGAATTGCCAAATAATGAAATCCAAAGGGAAACTTGGGTAAGCTATCACAGTGATGTTCAATTTGTATTTTTAACATACAATATATAATCCCAACAGTGCAGAAGGAGGCCATTCAGCCTATTGAGTCTGCGCCGACCACAATCCCACCCAGGCCCTATTACTGTAACCCCACATATTTACTCTGTTAATCTCCCTGACACTAGGGTCAATTTAGTGTGGTCAATCAACCTAAGCCGCACATCTTTGAACTGTGGAAGGAAACTGGGGCACCTGGAAAAACCCACACAGACAAGGAGAGGGAATGCAAACTCTGCAGAGACAGTGACCCAAGGTGGAGTTGAACTCAGGTCCCTGATACTGTGAGGCAACAGTGCGAATCACTGTGTCACAGGGCTGCCCAATAAAGATTCATGAAGACAAGTGGTGTGCCTCAGGGGTCTGTTTTGGGGCCCCTGCTGTTTGTAATTTTTGTAAATGATCTGGATGAGGGTATTGAGGGATGGATCAGTAAATTTGCAGATGACACTAAAGTCGGTGGAGTGGTAGATAGTGAAGAGGGGTGTTATAGTTTACAGAGTGACTTGGACAAGTTGCAGAGCTGGGCCGAGAGGTGGCAAATGGAGTTTAATGTGGAAAAGTGTGAGGTAATGCACTTTGGCAGGAACAATAAATGTGTAGAGTATAGGGCTAATGGTAGGGCTCTTAATAGTGTTGAGGAACAGAAGGATCTTGGTGTATGTGTCAATAGATCCCTGAAAGTAGGCAGTCAAGTGGATAAAGTTGTTAAGAAGGCATATGGAGTCTTAGCTTTTATTGGTAGGGGGATTGAATTTAGGAGCCGCAGCATCATGTTGCAACTGTACAAAACTCTAGTGCGGCCGCACTTGGAGTATTGTGTGCAGTTCTGGTCCCCACATTATAAGAAAGATGTGGAGGCATTGGAGAGGGTACAGAGGAGGTTTACCAGGATGTTGCCTGGTATGGAGGGCAGGTCCTATGAAGAGAGGTTGAAGGATTTGAGGTTGTTTTCGTTAGAAAGGAGGCGGCTAAGAGGGGATCTTATTGAAGCATATAAGATGATTAGAGGTTTAGATAGGGTGGACAGTGATAGCCTTTTTCCTAGGATGGAGAAAGCTAGCACGAGGGGACACAGCTTTAAATTAAGGGGTATGAGTTATAGGACGGATATCAGAGGTAGGTTCTTTACTCAAAGAGTGATTAGGGAGTGGAATGCCCTGCCTGCAGCTGTTGTAGATGCGCCAAGTTTGGTGGCGTTTAAGAGGTTAATTGATAAGTATATGGAAGAGAAGGGAATGGTTTAGTTTGGAGGGGCATTGCTTTTTATTTTGGTCGGCACAACATCGAAGGCCGAAGGGCCTGTTCTGTGCTGTAATGTTCTATGTTCTATGTTCTATCTGCTTACTGAAGTTAGAAGTCACAAATTCCAGTAACACTTTTGGAGATTTTTGAGAGCAAATTAAACAACTTATTAACCCAAGAAAATAAAACTTGAACACACAAGATTGCATTAGTTTTGCAGAACGTTGCTCCCCAAAAATTTTTACTTAAGGTTAAACTTAAAAATAAACAACCTCTTTAGGCAACAATCCTCATATTCCAGAAATATTACCACAAGGCACCCACTATTGCTTATAGGGATGATATGTCACCGAGAGGTCACTTCCCTCATTCCATTCTGGATAATTCCAAAAGCTTTAGAACCAAATTGCTTTCTGAAGACAGCAGGGACTCATTTGGGTGGTTGAAGAATGCTTCTTTTTACAGCTATGACCCACCTCTATTCCAGGGTCTCACATAGCTACTCCCCCTCAACAGAGCTCCCAAGTTTCCTTAAATATATTATTTTTCTACTTCTTTAAAATGATTGTTTGCAATATCTCTCTAAACATAACTGTTTTCAAGATATACACATTTTTCACATTCTCTATTTGCACAACTCTTGGGACAAATAAACCTTTCCCAAGTTTATTTATGGCATTTACCAAGTTGTAAAATTTTTTAGTTCTCTTTGAAAGTTAACAACTAAAATCCAAACCCTATCAAATAACGCAAATTTCAATCCATGTTGTGTATACCTTCAGCAAAAGGTTGGCACTGCCAAGGGGAAAGGGCTGGGCCAAAGTGGGTAGGTCCAGACCAAGGAAAGCCAGTTGTGGTGGTTGGCGGGGAAAGGGGTGTGCGAGGACACATCGGGGGTGGGTGAGGGACTTGCTGCACTCTCTGCATTAGGTTCATTATAGGGAAGGAGAGGGGACTCACTGCCATTCTGAATTACAATTGGTGGTGGTGTGGAGGAGTGATGTCTGCTGCCAATCTATACTATGGATTGGTGGGAGGAGGGAGGGGGATCATTGAGGCAGACCATGGGGCTGGGTGGAACAGCCAATTACAGTGGAGTGAGGGCTATGGGAGGGAGAGGAGCCAGTCTGCATGGGGGATCATGAGGTCAATTGGTTCAAGCAGATGGGGGGAGTGGGGGTCGTGTTAGACCATGGGCCCCTGTGGTAGCTGGTGGGGAGGTTTGCTGTTTCAGTCTCAGCTCCTGCTGCTAGAGACCTGCACATGTGCAAAAGGTGTCCTCTGCTGCCCTCAACCATTGTTTGGGTGACTTAAGCCCTACCCCCGCTGTCTACAAGCAACAAACCTATTTGTCCTTTTTTGAAAAACTCCACATAAATAAGAGCAAAATGTCAAGAAGATGCTGAAAGTCTGCAATGGGATTTTGATAGTTTATATGAATGGCAAAGATCTGGCAGATGGAGTACAATGTTAGTAAATATGAGGCCATCCATTTTGGTGGGAATAACAGCAAAATGGACTATTATTTAAATGGTAAAATGATTGCAGTATGCTGCTATGCAGAGGGACCTGGCTGTCTTTGTGCATTAGTCACAAAACATTGCTTTGCAGGTGCAGCAGATAATTAAGAAGGCAAATAAAATTTTGTCCTTCATTGCTAAAGGGATGGAGTTTAAAAAGAGGAAGGTTATTTTGCAGCTATATAAAGTACTGGTGAAGCCACATCTGGAGTATTATGTGCAGTTTTGGTCTCCTTATTTGAGAAAGGATATACTGGCATTGGAAGGGGTACAGAGGTTGATTCTGGAGTTGAGAGAATCATAGAATGCCTACAGTGCAGAAGAAAGCCATTTGGCCCATCAAATCTGCATCAAACATAATCCCACCCAGGCCCTATGCCCATAACTTCATTTATTTACTCTGCCAGTCCCCCTGACATGAAGAGATAATTTACTATGACTAATCAACCTAACTCCCATATCTTTGGACTGTGGGTGGAAACTGGAGTACTGGAGAAAACCCACACAAACATGGGGAGAATATGCAAACTCCACACAGACTAGAATTGAACTCTGGTCCCTGGTGCTGTGAGACAGTAGTGGGTTGGCTTAAGAGGAGAGTCTGAGTAGGCTGGGACTATACTCATTGGAATTTAGAAGAATGGGGGTTGGGGTTTCTTGTAGAAACATAAAATTATGAAGGGGATAGCTAAGATAGAAACTGGGAGGTTGTTTCCTCTTTCTGTGTAAAACCAGAATTAAGGGGCATAATCTCAAAATAAAGTGGAACAGATTTTGGATTGAGTTAAGGAGGAACTTCTTCACCCAAAGGGTTGTGAATTTGTGGAATTCCCTGCCCAATGGAGCAGTTGAGGCTATCTTGTTGAATGTTTTAAAGAAAAGATAGATTTTTGAATAGCAAAGGAATTAAGGATTATGTTGAGCAGTGGGTAAATGGAACTGAGTCCATAAAAAAGATCAGTTATGATCTTATTTAATGGCAGAGAAGGCTCGAGGGGTCAGATGATCTACTCTTGCTCCTAGTTCTTACGTTCTAAGATAGCAGACTTGAACTCGCCCAAAAAACAGATCTGAAACTTTCATTTTCACACCTATCCTGGACTTAGAACTTTTTTTGTTGTGTTGTCTTCAGTTTAATTAAATCAGGCACAAATACACTTACACCCCCACACTCTCTTCACACCCTCAATCTCACACACACACACACACACACACACACACACACACACACACACACACACACACACACACACACACACACACACACCAGTTCTCAACAACTCACTGTAATTCTTCCTCATTATTCGGTCTGTCTCTTTGACTTCTAGAACATTCTTCTCTCTCTCTCCGATGATTCCACAGATACAGTGCACAGACACAATTTAGTGCAAGTACACATAATACACACATCATCCATCCCTCCCTCATTCACTCCTCCCTCACCAAAAATCTATCTGCACAGTGGGCTGAGAGAGGGCGAAAACCTAGATTGAAAGACGTCCTGCTTTTGACACTCACAGACCATATGAATTCTGCTGAAGCCAACTTAGAGTTTACACCATTAGCAGTAAATGCAAGGTTAGTATTATATTTAGACCCAGGTCAGAAACTGCAAGGTATTGTGTGAAGTTAGCCTTGATCCCAAGTTTTTCATTTGATTTTAGCATTGGTAAACATTAAATGTTTCACTCCAGGTGTGATTTAAGTGACCCCCTAGGAAGCTTTTATCAAACAAATTTAATTTAAGAATGCAGTTAGAAAATAACAGTAAGAATTACCAAAAATCGGTAACTTTTACCAATTACAAGGCTTAAACATGACACAGTATATTTCTTAAAGCAATGCCCCATAAATATACACTCTTCTTCAAAATTAGTATAAAAATACGTATGCTGAGATGATGCTGGATTTTCAGCTTTTTAACACTTGTGCACATAAGTCCAGGTAGCAATTATCAGAAAAGAATTTATCCTCAAAGCAGCAAAATCTCAGAGAAGCAAATCCAGCCTCTGGCAGTTCCCTGTCTCCATATCCCAGAGACAGAAAATAACACCCCTGCCTCTGTAGCTTCCAAAGCAACAATGCTTATACAGCAGAATCTCCAACTTTAGAGAGGGGTAAAGAGAGAGACTTCTCTCTCTTAACTCAGAAGCTGCATCTAACCTTGAATGTTCTGTGAAAAAGCCCAGCTTCACCCATTACATGACCACACCTGCCAATCATCCTAATAAAGTCTCAAAAATCCCAGGGGAATACAGCATAACAACATTGGTTCAGATTAAGACCAACATTCTAGCCATTAGAAACTTGTGTTGTAGACAGAATGGCACCAATAAACTTGTGCTTGATACATCCTGCACAAGAACATGGCTCAAATACATTTCTTAAAGGTACAGTATCAGCACAGTTAGTTAAACTCTGTCTCAACCCTAACTCCTAACTCCTCCCCAGTGACCAGGACTTGGGGCCTAGTCTGACCCTTTTGGGCCCTGTGTCTTAACCTAAGAGGCAAGAGGTTTTATTAGTTAGCTCTGCTGCTTGACAGTTTTGAGTGGTAAATTTTCTTGAATATTCATTTTTAAGTCATCAATTTAATGCTTTGACTTAGTTGTATATGTTTTTGTGATCTTTCATGTTGTGCCAAACCAGATCTCAGGCAGCTGCTTCTGGGTTTCTTGCAGAAGATGTAGAGATGCTGGCGTTGACTAGGGTGATCGCAATAAGAAATCTCACAACACCAGGTTAAAGTCCAACAGCTTTATTTGGAATCATAAGCTTTCGGAACGCTGCTCCTTTGGAAAGACCAGTGCTCTGAAAGCTTATGATTCTAAATAAACATGTTGGACTTTAACCTGGTGTTGTGACATTTCTTACTGGTTCCTGCAAAAGTGGAATGATGTTGCTTTTTGAAAAGTTGGCAACAGGGGTCAATTTATTTTCAGTCAAAATGGGAAGTGTATGAAATGCTCAGAACTTCTTGTGACATCTATGCAGAGAGAAACGGGAGTCAATGATCCTTTGTTAGGCCTAAAGCTGATAACGGACCCAAAGCACTGACACCGTTTCTCTTTCTACAGTTGTTCCTCAGTATTTCCAGTAATTTCTTTCATATTTTAAATATCCAGCATCCACTGAACTATACATTATATACTGGTCATTTATAAGGATAGTTAGCTTCAATTTAATATGAGGAAATGTTTATTACTGAATTCATAATGTGATTTTCGTGTGGCTAGAAACAGGATTTACTTGTTACTGCAAAGCTTTGCTATTTTTAAGCCAGGAGTCATGCACTAAAAGCATATGTCATTGTTAGTGCAAGATGTTCTCATTTCTACCATGGAAATTTGCTCACTTATCCTGTTCAGGTCTTTTGGAAGTTGCTGTCCAGATATTGCAGAGAGCGAGGTTCCAAGAAGCGTGTAATTGTCTGACAAATCCTTGGTTGTATAGGATAGGCAGTGATATTATCATTGGACTAGTAATCTGGAGACCCAGAGAAAAGATCTGAAGATCTGTTGAAATTCTACCATGGCAGATGGTCATATTTGAATTCAATAAAAAAATCTGAGACTGCTGTTGATTGAAGTAAAAACTCATCTGTTTCTCTAGTGCCCTTTAGGGAAAGAAATCTGCCAACCTTACCTGACCTGGCTTACATGTGACTCTAAATCCACAGCAATGTGGTTGACTCTTCAATACCCTTTGGAATGGTCTAGCAAAACACTGAGATGTATCAAACAACTACAAAGTCTAAAAGAAATGGAATGGAACAGACCACTGGCATTAATCTAGGCACAAGAAATGACAGTGGCAAACCCAGCCTTGTTGGCTCTGCAAGGTCTTCCTTTTTAATGTCTTTGACTGTATCACAGACTAGTGAAGTAACAGCCTGACATAGTCATTCTCTTGGAATCATACCTTACAGATAATGCCATAGACACCATCATCCTTAAGTATTTCCTGCCCCACTAGTGGTGGCACAATGGTTAACTATCAGGATGGAGTTGCCTGGGAATCTTCAACTCTGACTCTTAACCCTGTGAAGTCTCATGGCATTAGGTCAAACATGGGCAATACAACCTCCTATTGATTACCAAATACTGCAGGTTATCCACTGCAAATGTGAGGTTATTCACTTTGGTAGAAATAATAGTAGGAGGGACTATTATTTAAAGGGTGAAAAGCTGAAGCATGCTACAGTGCAGAGGAACCTGGGGGTCTTTGTACATGAATCCCTTCAAGGCCAATATATCCTTTCGCAAATAAGGGACCAAAACTGCACACAGTACTCCAGTGGTGGCGCGGGCTCGTTGGGCCAAAGGGCCTGTTTCCCGTGCTGTTTTGTTCTTTGAATTGCAAAAACTCAGTCTGCAGGTGCAGCAGGTGATCAAAAAGGCGAATGGAATGTTTGTCTTTATAGCGAGGGGGATAGAATATAAAAGCAAGGAGGTCTTGCTGCAACTGTACAAGGCACTGGTGAGGCCGTAACTGGAGTACTGTGTGCAGTTTTGGTCCCTTATTTGCGAAAGGATATATTGGCCTTGAAGGGAGTACAGAGAAGATTCACCAGGCTGATACCGGAGATAAGGGGGTTAGCTTATGAGGAGAGATTGAATAGACTGGGCCTGTACTCATTAAAGTTTAGAAGGCTGAGGGGGGGGATCTTATAGAGACTTATAAGATAATGAAAGGGCTAGACAGGGTAGAGATAGAGAGATTCTTCCTGCTTAGAAAGGAAAACAGAACTAGAGGGCACAGTCTCAAAATAAGGGAGGGGCACTTTAGAACGGAGTTGAGGAGGAACCTCTTCACTCAAAGGTAGTGAATCTCTGGAATTCTCTACCCATGAAGTGGTGGAAGCTACCTTATTGAATATATTTAAGTCATGGGTAGATAGATTTCTGATAGACAAGAGAATTAAGGGTTATGGGAAGAAAGAGTGAAAGTGGAATTGATTTACTTTGGATCAGCCATGATCTTGTTGAATAGCGGGGCAGGTTTGAAGGGCTAGATGGCCTATTCCTGCTCCTATTTCTTATGTTCTTATGAACATATACAAAACTGCTAAAGTCCAGAAATGAGCTGAGAGTGACATCAAGGCAGCATCTAACTGAATGTGGCATTAGCAAAACTGGAGTTAATGGAGATCAGGAGGATAACTCTCTGCTGGTTAGAATCATACCTAGAACAAAGGTAGTGCTTGTTGGAGACCAATCATCTCAGTTCCAGAGCATTGCTGTAGGAATTTCTCAGGGTACTGTTCTAGGCATAGCTATCTTTAGCTGCTTCATCAGTGACCTTCCTTCATATTGTAAAGTCAGAATTGGAAATGTTAGCTCTGCTGACTCACAGTGCCAGAAACCCAGGTTTGATTCCTGGCTTGGATCACTGCCTGTGCAGAGCCTGCAAGTTCTCTCCATGTCTACATGCGTTTCCTTCTACAGTCCGAAAGACATGCTGGTTAGGTACACTGGCCGTGCTAAATTCTTCCTCAATGTACCCAAACAGATGCTAGAGTATGGCAAGAAGGAGATTTTCACAGTAACTTCATTGAAGTGTTAATGTAAATATACTTGAGACATTCATAAATAATAGACTTTAAAACTGATTTTTAAGAAAAAAAGAGCTGAAATCTGAACTTTTGATGTGCTTGGTAATTAGGGGCACAGCGTACAGAAGACAAAAAGTTTTGCTGAACCTTTATAAAGCACTTCTCCCCCTTTGTGACATTGGTTTTCGATTCTGAGCAGTGAAAGGATGTGTGGGAGGAGGGAGGGAGGTGTTAAATGGAGGATGGGATATGGAGCCCAGAAACATGAGAAGCACCAGGGACCTTTCCTGGGCCTGATCTTACTACCAACTGAGGAAGTAACTATAGGGAGCTTCCCACCACCATAAGGATATAAAATATCTCTTTTATCCTGATTTTTCAACAAGTCTGTCTGCTTTAGGATATTAATGGAAAAGGACGAGACCGGCCCAAAAGGAAAGGTATTTAACTGGGGGAGGGCTAGATACAGCCAGATTAGGCAAGATCTTAAAAATACCGACTGGGATAAGCTTTTCGAGGGCAGGTTGACGAGGTACATGTGGGAATCTTTCAAGGGAAAACTAAACTCTCTGCAGGAAAGATACGTGCCGGCAAGGAGGAAGGATGGGAAAGGTAGGATTAGAGAACCGTGGCTTACCAGGGAGATTGAGGATTTGATCAGGAAGAAGCGAGAGGCTTACATTAGATCTAGGCAACTGGGGACTGAGACAGCGCTGGAAGCTTATAGAGAGTGTAGACGGGATCTTAAAAGGGGTATTAGAAAGGCAAAAAGGGGCCACGAGGTGGCTCTGGCAGGTAGGATTAGGGAAAATCCAAAGGCATTTTACACCTATGTAAGGAGCAAAAGGATGGTTAGAGGCAAGATTGGACCTCTCAGGGACAGAGGAGGGGATCTATGCTTAGAGCCTGAGGGAATGGGGGAGATCCTGAATGAATGCTTTGCGTCGGTATTCACGCAGGAGACTGGACAGATGTCTGTTGCTGATGTTGACAAAGTTGAGGATCGGTTGAGGGAAATAAGGATTACGAGGAAAGAGGTGTTGGGGCTGTTAGGCAGCTTAAAGACATATAAAGCTCTGGGGCCTGATGGCATTTACCCCAGGCTGCTAAGGGAGTTGAGGGAAGACTTGGCTGGGCCTCTGACGCAAATCTTTGTCTCTTCCTTGGACACAGGTGAGGTCCCAGAGGACTGGAGGATAGCAAACGTAGTACCGTTGTTTAAAAAAGGTCAGAGGGATCACCCAGGGAACTATAGGCCGGTGAGCTTGACTTCAGTTATAGGTAAGCTAATGGAGAGGATCCTTAGGGACAGGATGTATGAGCATCTGGAGCGCTGCGATCTGATCAGGGATACGCAGCATGGCTTCGTCAAGGGGAAGTCTTGTCTTACAAATCTAGTGGAATTTTTTGAAGAAGTGACAAAAACAGTTGATGAAGGACAGGCTGTTGATGTCGTCTACATGGATTTCAGTAAGGCGTTTGACAAGGTTCCTCATGGTAGACTGATAGAGAAGGTGAAGACGCATGGGATACAGGGCCGGGTATGTAGATGGGTGGAGAACTGGCTCGGGAGGAGGAGACAGAGGGTAGTAGTGGAAGGCTCTTTTTCCGGCTGGAAGCCTGTCACTAGTGGAGTGCCACAAGGCTCAGTACTAGGTCCTCTTCTATTTGTGGTCTACATAAATGACTTGGAAGTTGGGGTAGGTGGTGAGATCAGCAAATTTGCTGATGACACCAAGATGCTTGGATTGGCGGGTACAGAGGAGCAGTGTCAGGCAATACAACAGGACATAGATAGGTTGGTAGACTGGGCAGATAGATGGCAAATGGAATTTAATCCGGATAAATGCGAGGTGATGCATTTTGGCCGGAAAAATGTAGAAGAGAGTTATAGGATAAAAGGTAAAACTATACAGAGCATAGAGACGCGGAGAGACTTGGGGGTGCAGGTTCACAAGTCTCTGAAGGTGTCCTCACAGGTGGAGAAGGTGATAAAGAAGGCATATAGTATGTTAGCTTTCATAGAAAAGGGTATAGAATACAAGAGTAGGAGTTTGATGTTGCAGTTGTATAGAACGTTGGTTAGGCCTCACTTGGAATACTGCGTCCAGTTCTGGTCGCCGTACTATCGGAAGGACGTGGAGTCCTTGGAGAGAGTGCAGAGGAGGTTTACCAGGATGCTGCCTGGTATGGAAGGACTGTCTTATGAGGAACGATTAAATAGACTGGGGTTGTTTTCCCTTGAACGACGTCGGCTTAGAGGGGATCTAATAGAGGTGTATAAGATTATAAGGGGTATAGATAGAGTAAATGGTGGTAAACTTTTTCCACCTTCAGAAATGGATAGGACGAGGGGTCATGGCCTTAGGGTGAGGGGGGCTATGTATAAGACGAATATTAGAGGGCAGTTTTTCACACAAAGGGTAGTGGGGGTGTGGAATGCACTGCCGAGTAAGGTGGTGGGAGCAGGCACACTGGGGCTGTTTAAGGGTCTCTTGGACAGCCACATGAGCGTTATGCAGATAGAGGGATATATTAGGACTGTTTAACTACGGCTTTTTTTCCACAGGTAATTCGGTCCATACTTGACCAACATTGAGCATGCATTCGGCAGGTGGTGCGAGTACAGCTCTTGGATGTTGATTCATGGGTTGCCTGGTACTTCATGTCGTAAATGAGTGCTTTATGTGGACCATCTGAAGGGCACCATGACAGCTCAGAGACTATCGATGTGGCTGTGCAGACACTTGGAATTGGGCCGGTGTCTGCGGGAGTTTGCGCGTTCTCCCCGTGGTTGCGTGGGTTTTCTCCGGGCACTCCGGTTTCCTCCCACAACCCAAAAATTCGCTCTTAGGCTGATTGGGAAACAAATTGTCCCTATAGTGAGAGTCTTCCATATTAGGAATAACCTAAATCTATAATAGGATAATGGAATTGCTACTATATAGTTATGACGGCGGTGCGGGCTCGTTGGGCCGAAGGGCCTGTTTCCCGTGCTGTGTTGCTCTTAAAAAAAAAAGTGCATTGTCTAAAAGCCAAAATGCACATCCTTACCCAACCTCAACCATTGTTGATTGTTGCTATTCATTATTCTCAAACATCTCAGCACTTCCAGCAGTTACAACACATCCAGATGTGTTTACAACAATTGACAATGATTCCTTGGTTGCCATTAGATTTTTAATTGCAGATTTTTATTGAATTCAAATTTCACCATCTGCCATGGTGGGATTTTATACCAGGTCCCAGAGCATTATCCCGGTTCTCTGGATGACTGGTCGAGTAACAATACACTGTGCCATTGCTTCCCCTAAATGAATGGCTGGGAACTCCATTAGCATATATTTAAATGCCATAAGAAAGCCTCCCCCCTACATTATCTAGTCACGTAAGGATTTCACCATACCACGGCATGATGTTATGTTGGCAGGGTTTACAACAGATCTTGACAAATGGGGACCTAGCAAACAAACCTGTTGGAGGCGCACAGGTAAGTAAAGCCTCCAGTGAAGAGGCAAGGCTGGGTAATGCCTCTTCAGCTGGGGGTTGTTTCTCTGGGAGATAGGGGTGTCCCCTGTCCATGGGGATTTCTGTTTTTTATTTTTTTTTCGGATTGTTCTGTCCTGACCCAGGGTTGTTTGCAGGATGGGCTCATTCAGGAAAGACAACAAATTAGCAAAGCTTTAGTGATATTGTGATGGTCAGAGGAGCGCAATAGTGACTGGTGGAAGAAAGAGAAACTGAAAGGGAAACTGGCACATATTGCATTACGTTACTGCACAGGAACAGGCCCTTCAGCCCACGATGTTGTGCCAAACATTAAGCCAGATTAAACTAATCCTTCTGCCAGCCCTTGATTCATATCCCTCTATTCCTTGCATATTCAATTGCTTATCTAAAAGCCCCCAAAATGCCCTTGTATCTGCCTACAACACCACCCCTGGCAGCATGTTCCAGACACTTATCACTCCCTGTATATAAAAAAAAATTACCTCTCACATCTTCTTTGAACTTTCCCCCTCTACCTTAAATGCATCTCTCCTGGTAGTCGACATTTCAACTCTGGGAAAAAGATTCTGACTGCCCATTTCTTTCCATTAAATTGCAATGCTGTAGAATAGATCTTTATGCAATTTTCTGTAACATTCTTGTCAAAGGTGCAATAAAACAAATATATATTTTAAATTTGTTGGCCATCATGAGCTGGGAAGCTGATGCACAGGAAACTCAGAATTGAGACTTCCATCACATGCTGCAAGCTTAAACTTTATAGCACGGCAGCAAGCCTTGACCTGCAACCTTTAACTTCTCTGAGGTCCACAACTGGTTGCCTACGCGGCAGACTACCTGATAGCTTTAGCTTCTGAGAAGGTGGAGACCAATTTGAATGAGGTAAGCCAATACCCTAGTTAAGGAGAGAGAGGTGAAAAATTGACTTTGAGGTAGGAAGAGGCCTTTGTGAGGTGCTTGAGTAGAGAGGGTGAGGTTGGAAATTGGGGGTCAGGAATGGGTGATATCAGTGATCTCAATTTGGGAAGGCTGTGAGGACTATTGCAGATATTGAAAGCCTTTGGGGAGAACAGTTTTGGAGTATAGAGAGAGAGAGAGAGAGATTGGAGGCCTCAGAGTGAGGGCTGTAGTGACTGGAAGAGGAATATATCTCCAAGGCTCCAGGGTGTAACCAGGCAGGCTGGATACAACAGAAAGTGGAAAAGCATTTATCTCCTGACTACAGTAGTTCTGTCTGAGCTTCACTGAGAGTTTTTCTGAGGCTATAAGGCACACTGTTTCATATATTTAAAATGCCAACCAGCTACTTTGGAATGTGTTGGGCAGTCATACCCCTTGTCCTACCCACCTCTGTTAAAAACAGAAGTGGGTGGCATGGGGATGGGATTCAGACATTAACCCTTTAATCCCACACCTGACCCAAACTAGCCAATTTTTGGGGTTCTCAGTCTAACTGAGTCTTCCTGAAGCTCTTAAAGGAATAGATGTGCAGAAGGCTCACTCGAAACACAAAACACTATTGCATTAAGCTCCTTTAAATATCATGAATCTGTGCTTGCATTCACTAAATGGTAGTGTAATTTGCAGAGATTAGTTTCAGCAACAGTATTGTTTAATGAGTTCTTGCAGCACTGTTCGAATAAGGAATTATATTCACAGATGAGAAACCAATTGTTACATGTGGTCAATATGTACTCTGTTTTTCTAGTTTATCGTCGTTTGTGGAGTTCACTGATGTTTCTCGCAGTAATATTTATCGCAATCGGATGTGTAACCATTACGCTAGAAGCATTATGTGAGACTCACCGGATGTATAAACTTGTGGGAGGCATATTTTTACTATCTGGTAAGTGAAACATTTTCACTCATTGTATTGCATTGCTTCTTCCCACTGCTTGTCCTGAAAGGTATGACAGTTTTTCATGAGTCGTATGGAGTTTATAAAATCAGGGTGGGTGGGGGAACTGACAAGGGTAGAAAATCCTGATTGACCTTGCCTTTTTCAATCTGCCTGCCACAGAAGTCCATGAAAATATTGGTTAGAGTGGCCATCACACAAAGTCCCATTTTCACGTGAGGGATGCTGTTCCTCATGTGTGTCACTACCACTGTTCTGAAAGGGATAGATTCAAATCTAGTAGTTCAAAACTGAGCATGAAGCAATGTGAGCCACCACAATCTGTAACCTGATAGCTCGGCATACTTTTCATTCTTCCGTTACCATCAAGCCAGAGGGTCAACTCTGGTTTAGTGAGGAGAGCAGGCAAGTAAAATCCAGTGCACGATTACACGGATGCTAAATAGCAGAAGCAGCACACAATAGATATAGCTAAGTGATCCACACATCAGAAAAAAAGTTCTGCAGTCCAAACACATCCAGTCATGAATGGTGGTAGCAATTGAACAGCTATCCAGAGGAGGAGAATCCAGAGACATTCCTATCCTTGATGTTGAGGGAGCTTAGCAGTTTATTGCAAAAGATGAGGCTGAAGATTTTGGGTAAATATGTTATGAGTTCACTTATTAAGACTAGGCACATGGGAACTGATATGCAAAGGTATACATAAGATAGAGCTATGTTCTGCTCACAAACAAAAGTAAAACCAAAACTGAAATTTGTGACACAGTTCCTTCCTGTGATGTTATACAGCTATCTCTTAAAGTATGTATAATATTCCCCCATCCTTTTTAAAGATAGTTCTCTCTTTTACTCCTCCCAGCCCCCCATCACCACATTGTCTTGGAGTACATGCATACAGTAATGCTGCTGGTGCTATGGTCACTTTTGCTGTCCCCTATCAACCTGCGTACATCTTGGCTGCAATCCTTACTCCTCTGTCCACTACCCCTGTCCTTCTAGATATTGGTGATTGTGAGTTTGGAAGGTGTTACCATCAAAACCTTGGTGAATCCTTGCAGTGCATTTTGTAGGTGGTACACACTGGTGCCACTGTTTCACTGTTGGAAGGAATGGATGTTTGTGGACGGGGTGCCAGTAAAATGGGCTGTTTTATTTTGGATGGTGTTAAACTTATTGTGTGCTGTTGGAGTTGCACTCAGCCAAGACAGTGGAAAGCATTTCATTGCACTAGCTTGTAGATGATGGACAGGGGTGGGGAGTCAGGAGATGAGTTACTTACCAAGCCTCTAACGGGCTTTTGTAACTATAGTACACAGTATTGAAAGCTAGTGAAGTTCTACTAAATGATAACTTAAAAGATGTTGATAGTGGCAGTTCAGCAATGATAATGCCATTGAATGTCAAGGGGTGATGGTGAGATTCTGTCTTGTTGAAAATGGTTATTGTGCAGTGTGAATGTTACTTGGATATTGGCCAGGATTTGTTGCATTTGGACATGGATTATATCGGTGTTGATGTTCAATGCTGAACATTGTGCAATAATCAACAAACATCCCTGTTTCTGAGGGAAGGTCAATGATGAATCAACTGAATGTGACTGGGTTTAAGGCACTATCTTGAAGAACTCTTGCAGTGATGTCCTGGAACTGAATTGATAGACCTCCAACAATCACAACCATCAGGAGCTGAGTGGTCCTGATGGAACCCAAACTAAGCATTGGTGAACAGGTTACTTCTAAGCAAGTTCTGCTTAATAGCACTATTGATGACCCCTTCTATCACTTTATTGATATACTTGAGCAATTTTCCACATTGTCAGGTATATTTCAGCATGATAGTTGTACTGAAACAACTTAGCTAGTGATGCAGCACATTCTGGAGTACACGTCTTCAGCACTATTGCTGGAAAATTGTTGGAGTTCATAAGATTTGTAGTACCTTGTGTCCTCAGCCATTTGTTGATATCATGTGGGATGAATCGAATTAGCTGGAGACTGCCATCTGTGATGCTGGCATCCTGTGAAGGAGATCGAGATGACCAACCACTCAGTGCTTCTGGCTGAAGATTGTTGCAAATGCTTCAGTCTTGTCTTTTGCACCACATCTTACCTCTTCAGTATTAATTGAGGAATTGTCAAGACTAAGATCCATAGATGGTTTGAGGATTAATACCTTTAGGAACACAGAGCAAAGGTGGAGTAATGAAGCTGAGATACAGATCTATCATGATCTATTGGAATAATGGAAGATGCTTGAAAAGCTAAGTATAGTCCAGATTCTGTATTGCTATCTTGTCCTGGACTTAAATCATCAAATTCCTGACCTCTTGTGAGGCTGCTTGCTACCCCACACCTTGCACCAAAACTGCTATTCTTCTCAACATTACTGGATTTTGTCTTAAGCTTCTGAAGCTGCACACTCAAAAACTAACTCTCAATTCCTTCTAATTCCCTAAGTTTATCCAAAATCAATTTTGTTTCCCAAGCTTCTTTCACTTCTAATCTTTGGCTCATCGTGCATTTCTTCTCCTCTTCAGTAATGTAGGCTGTTGTTGTTCTGTGGAAACAAATTAAAGATAACTTCCAAATAATATTTCAGATAAACTCTTAACTATAGAGAAAATTCATATTTTGTAACTATATTGGATCGCTGCAGCTTAATACTGAACAGCTATCATATTCAATGGAGATATCAACTGCATTGGTCAAAATTAGCTACTTAAAGTTTATCTCAAGGTACAAAGCACTTTTTAAAACCTGAGAGAATGTTTTGATCTGTAAGAAAATTTAATGCAGTCTAAAAATAAAGCATTTTAATTTAATTCTGCTCTTCACTCTTGTACTTAGCTGTTTTGTATTCGATATCGATTATCATGTATGCCTTCTGGATATCGGCTATACCTCAAATAATTGCGAATCAGGCAATTATGCAAGACGATATGGATGTGATCATTGAGAAGAGTGAAGTGAAATTTGGCTGGTCATTCATGACAGCTCCTGTTGCAGTATTCTTCTCTTTGCTTGCAGGCTTGTTGTTCATTAAAGTAGCTGGCATTGCTTCGAAGGAACGCAGTAACATCATTTAAATGTATATGCTTCACGAATAAACACAAAAATGTAATATGTGCCATTTATTTTATCCTCTCAAAACATAAAAAAAGTATGAATTTGATAGACGTTTGCTAATATGCAATAATTATTCTCACAGTGTTACTTCAGAATTTTAACTGCATCTTCAGCTTTTAATATTGTATGAAATATTTATGCTGATTTTGATTTGCTTCAAAGTCTTGTATCATTTTTAAGATTGTGTATCAAGGGACCATAACATTGTGTGGAATAAAGACTTAATACGATTAATATGAGTTATAAAGTGAATTATATTCATGATAACTGTCTCTGTCGGTGTATTTATCCATCAAAACTTTTTGCCTGTTAATTTCCTAGATATGTTTAGCTAGAGATAATGTCACTATAACTCATGAGCAGTAGATATTTTTAGTTTCCTTACGTAATGTACTTTCTATTAACTTGCTGACCAAACAAGTTAATTTGCTTTTACTTCTCCTTTTACCCTTCAATGGAATGTGGGCGTGACCAGCATTTGTTGCTCATCTCTCATTGCCTTTGAACTGTGTGTCTTCCTGGGGCAGTTAAGCGTCAACCCCATTGCTGTGGGTCTGGAGTCACAGGTAGGCCAGAATGAATAAAGATAGCAGATTTTTTTCTGAGTGCAGCTTTCAATTCAATATATTCATTGAATTTCAATTTCACATGCTATTGTGGTGGAGGAATAAACTCTGGATTATTAGTTTAGTGACATTACCACACACCAGCCTTCTTCCTGGGAAAAGGTTCAAGCTGCAGAATCTTTTTAAGTAGCAATCACACATGTATATACATTTGACAAAATATGATTAAATGTTAAGGATTGACTTTGCTAGTATAAAGGAAATGCTAGAGATAAAAATTTAGAAATCTCGAGATAAAATAGTATGGTGCAAGTCAAGAATTATTGGACTACTTTACAAAAAGGAATCCTTGCTCAAATAAAAGATTGGAGTTCCTAAAAGAAGGACATTATTTCTAAGATGGGCATTGGTGTAGGAAAATAATTATTTCTTTTTGTTTTGTAATGATTTGAATGTTTAATAAAGTGGGAGGCACGGTGGCACAGTGGTTAGACCTGCTGCCTCACAGTGCCAGAGACCTAGGTTCAATTCTGGCCTTGGGCCGCTGTTTGTGTGGAGTTTGCATATTCTCCCCGTGTCTGCATGGGTTTCCTCCAGGTGCTCTGCCTTTCTCCCACAGTTCAAAGATGTATGTGTTAGTTTGATTAGCCATTCTAAATTGCCCCTTAATGACAAGGGATTAGCAGGGGTTACAGGAATAAGGCCTGGGTGAGATTGTGGTTCGTGCAGACTTGATGGCTGAATGGTCTCCTTCTGCACTGTAGGGATTCTATGGATTCTAAAGCTTTTGTTTAAAAGAGGATCTATTATTAGTATGTTAATTGTATTACTAAAATACACAAATGCAAGTCATTGTTTAATTAATAACTCTCATAAAAAGAGACCTGTTTGAACTTCTTTTGTAAGGGGAAATTGTTTTGTTTCACCACCATGGGAATTGTGGGGGGAGGGGGGGTGGACCATGCAAAGGTCTGTTGATCTTGCAGGGGATTTTCCAGATTTGCAGTGAGCACAGCCGAAAAATCTTGCCCAATGTTTTTTGCAAGAATTGCTCCTTAAACTTTGGCTGCATTCCAGTCAAACACTCCTGATCCATCTGTCTGCCCCTCTACTGCAAATATGTTTGTGGCTGGTTAGCCCTGGAAAGGGAGAACTGATACATTCACGACCTTCTGCAGCTGGTGGACACCGTGGGGAATGGAGTGCATCACTGGCTCCCAAAATGACATTTAACTTTGATTTAAGAAGTTTCCTGAAATATTATTGCCTTTTGTTGCAGCACCCCTTTAAGGGGCTGTTACTTTAATTTGTTTCATTAATTTGACCATTGTTTTATCTCCGGAGTATAAAGAGAGACTGTTAGAATATGGGGGAGTTGATTAGCAGCATGCACAACTAATCATGTACTTTGTAAATAAAGGCATCATCAAGAAAAGTACTTGTATCTATTTCCATTCTTCACGAACTGGTTTGGAACTGGTTTAACAGAATGATGCAGAGCTGCATCCTTTACCATTAATGAAAAATATAACAATAAACATCAGTAACAGTGGTTGCATCATCATAGTTAAACATTATTGAAATAGTCTGACACACTTGTATTCCTAAAAAATATTAATACTGGTGAATGAATGGGATTTATCACTGCATTAAGCTTACATGTCAATTCTAAGGAAAATAAACAATGAATTAGATTGGGAATTTTTGAGAATATCTGAAAGATAAAATCTTAAATGTGCAATATTGAGCTCTTTGACCATCCAGTTAATCCTTTGTGCAATTTAAGCATTCTGAAAAAGACGTTGGTGGAGTGCTTCTTTTAAATTTCAGCTAACAGCTGCTACTGTTGTGATTACATTTTGCTATTCCTTATCATTTTGAGCCAAAAGGAAATAAAAGAGACAATTTTTTGGACAGCTGCCAATATAAGAGCACTAGAAGTACTCTGGAAAAGAGCCATTTGGAGTTTGAAACACAATTGCTGGAAACTCCATCTTTACACTTTTTAGGAGTGGTTCCAATTACAGCTCCTGTCCCTGCCACTGGCTACAGTCCAACTGTTGGGCTGACCTTACAGGAGGCAGTTCAGTTAACTGGCTGATTGAACATTTGTGTTCCAATCAGGCAAGTAATTGGTCATGTCACTCCTTCACACTGGTTTTGAGAAAAAATATATATCTCTTTGTCTGGGTCCTTCAAGTTGTTTATGTCCTAACTCTTAAGTCTTAAAGGAAGATTGTGATGTCCTTTGCCCTAGAAGATGAATCAGCTCTGGTTGGCCAGGCTTGAATTATGAAATGTAGATGTCTTCTTATGGTTCCCTTTAAATTTCATCTCTGCAGCCCACAGGAGGTTGTTAGAGTCTCTTCAGAGATAACAAGGTATAGAAGAACTATCATATTAGCTTTTGTTGTCCAAAGGTCATGGATAAAACATAGCTTTTGCCAATTAAAAAAAGTAATTTGTCCAGTTTTTAAGTGTTTAGAAATTAGGCAGGAGGATATCCATATATTATAGAATTCCTACATTGCAGGAGGAAGCCATTTGGCTCATTGAACCTGCAGCAACAACAATTGCATCCAGACGCTATCCTCATTATGCATATACTTAAAAAAAAATACAGCAATATTCCAGCCCCCGGCCTTTCCCTGGTGTGTTTTATGGTAGTGAAGGTGGCTCATCATTGGCCACCAGTGGAATCTTCTGCTGCCACCACTGTCTACAATATTTTGGTATTTTGTTTGGCTGCCCATCCCGCCACTGGATAATCCACTGAGGGAAGAATAGAAGGAAGTCACCTTCCAGCAAGAAAGACCAGAAAATCCTACCCATAGAATGTGAGTTCTTGCCTCCTGACACAGCATTTAAAAGGAGACAAACCGAAAACTAATGTATTAAACTAATGTAATAAGTTGCAGATTATCATTTCAGATCAGTCATGATTTCATTGAATGGCAGAGCAAACTACTCTGACAGAGGGTCATCCAAACTCAAAACTATTCTCTATTTTCTCTCCATGGACCTATTGAGATTTTCTATTTTTGTGGCAGAACAGACTTGATGGCTGAATAGCCTACTTCTGCTCCTATGTCCTATAGTCTGAACAGAAGCTTGAAATTGAGTTCCAGAGAAAGAGGTTAGAAAAAAAAGGAAGTTAAAAAAAGGAACAGGCAACATCCTGATGAATCTCCTCTGCATCTTCTCTTATGCAATTACTTTCTATAGTGTGGTGACCAGAACTGCATACAATACTCAGCTGTGGCCTAACCAACATTTTATATGGTTTAATAGCCTTCATGTTCATCTTTCAAAGCCTCAGTTCATAAAGACCAATATGCCACATGCCTTCTTAAGTACATTGTGTCTCTCCTGCTGTCTTCAAAGATCTGTAGATATGCACACCAAAGTCCCTCTGATCCTCTGTACTTCCCAGGATCTAACCATTCATTGTATATTTCTTTGTCTTGTTAGTCCTTCCAGAACACATTACCTCACATTTTTCAGGATTAATTTCCATTTGCACTGTTCTGCCTGTTGATATAATATAGCTCGTCTATACTATCCATTAATGTAAGGCTTTATTCCTCACTACTTACTTATCATTGCCTCTTACATTCATTCCAAATCATTAATGTGCACTACAAACAAGAGACCCAGCACTGATTCCTGCAGAGCACCACTGGACATAGGCTTCCAGTCATTAAAATTAAATTCCATGAACTGATACAGCCAAAGAAATATCAGCTTTTCTAACTTTGGATGGATTTCATCAACGCAAATAGGTAGGAAAAGGGATGGCAATGTCAGGGAGTTAGGGTGGAAGCTTAGAGCTAGAACAAACAGAGTTGTTATCTCTGGTTTGTTACCCGTGTCACGTGTTAGCAAGAAGAGAAATAGAGCAGTTGAACACGTGGCTACAATGATGGTGCAGGAGAGAGGGATTCAGATACCTGGGTAATTGGTAGTCATTCTGGGGTAGGTGGAACTTCTACAAAGGGGATGGTCTACACTCGAACCAGAGGGATACCAATATCCTTGGGGAGAGATTTGCTAATGCTCTTCAGGAGAGTTTAAACTAATTCAGCAGGGGGATGGGAGCTTGAATTGTAGTTCCAGTTTACAGGAGATTGAGAGTAGTGAAGTCATGAATAAGGTTTCAAGGTTGTATGAGTGTACTGGAAGGTAGTTTGAAGTATATCTACTTCAACACCAGGAGCAATCGGAATAAGGTGGGTGAACTTGCAGCATGGATTGGTACTTGGGACTTCGATGTTGTGGCCATTTCAGGGACATGGATAGAGCAAGAACAGGAATGGCTGTTGTAGGTTCTGGGATTTAGATGTTTCAGTAAGGTCAGAGAAGGTGGTAAAAGAGGGGGAGGTGTGGCATTGTTAGTCAAGGAGAGTATTACGATGGCAGAAAAGACGTTTGATGTGGACTCATCTACTGAGATAGTATGGATTGAGGTTAGAAACAGGAAAGGAGCGGTCACACTGCTGGGAGTTTTCTATAGCCTCCAAAAAGATACAGAGATGTGGAGGAAAAGATTGGAAAGATGATTCTGGATAGAAGCGAAAGTGACAGAGTAGTTGTTATGGGAACTTTACAGATATTGACTGAAAAAAAATCAAAGTTCAAGTAGTTTAGATTTGTCAATTTTTGTCCAATGTGTGCAAGCAGGTTTCCTGACACAGTATATAGATAAGCCAACAACAGGCGAGGCCACAGTGGATTTGGTACTGGGTAATGAACCAGGCCAAGTGTTAGATTTGGAGGTAGGTGAGCACTTTGGTGATAGTAACTACAGTTTGGTTACATTTACTTTAGCAATGGAAAGTGATAGGTATCTACTACAGGGCAAGAGTTATAGCTGAGGGAAAGGAAATTATGATGTAATTAGGTGGAATTTAGGATGCATAGGATGCGGAAGGAAACTGCAGGGAATGTGGAGCTTGTTCAAGGAACAGCTACTGCATGTCCTTGATAAATATGTGCCTATCAGGAGAGGAGGAAATGTCAAATGAGGGAACCATAATTTACTAAAGAAATTGAATATCTTGTGAAGAGGAAGAAGGAGACCTATGTAAAGATGAGCTGTGAAGGCTCAGTTAGGGTGTTTGAGAGTTACAAATTAACCAAGAAGGACCTAAAGAGAGAGCTAAGAAGAGCCAGAAGGGGCCATGAAAAGTCTTTGGCAGGTAGGATCAAGGAAAACTCTAAAGTTTTCTAAATGTATGTCAGGAATAAAAGAATGACTGGCTAAGATTAGGACCAGTTAAGGACAGCAGTGGAAAGTTGCGCGCGGAGTCCAAAGAGATAGGAGAAGCACTAAATGAATATTTTTCATAAGTATTCATACAGAAAAAAGACAATATTGTCAAGGAGAGTACTAGGATACAGACTATTAGACTAGCAGGATTGAAGTTCATAAGGAGGAAGTGTTAGCAATTCTGGAGAGTGTGAAAATAAATAAGTCTCCTCGGTGGGATGGGACTTATCCTATCATTCTGTGGGAGGCTAGGAGGAGATTGCAGAGCCTTTGGCTTTGATCTTTATGTCATCATTGTCTACAGGAATAATGCCAGAAGATTGGAGGATAGCAAATGTTTTCCCCTTGTTCAAGAAGGCGAATAGAGAAAACCCTGGTAATGATAGACCAGTGAGCCTTACCTCTGGTTGTGGACAATGTTTTGGAGAGGATTATAAGAGATAGGATTTATAATCATCTAGAAAGGAATAATTTGAATAGGAATAGTTGATAAGGTTTTGTGAAGGATAGGTCATGCCTCACAAATCTTATTGAGTTCTTTGAGGTGACCAAAGAGGTGAATGAGAGTAAAGCGGTTGATGTGTACGTGGATTTCAGAAAAGTATTTGATAAGGTTCCCCATGGTAAGCTATCACAAAAGGTACAGAGGCATGGGATTGAGGGTGATTTAACAGTTTAGATCAGAAATTGGCTAACTGTAAGAAAACAGAGGGTGGTGGTTGATAGGAAATGTTCATCCTGGAGTTCAGTTACTAGTGCTGTACCACAAGGAACTGTTTTGGGGCCACTGCTGTTTGTCATTTTTATAAATGATCTGGATGAGGGCATAGAAGGATGGATTAATAAATTTGGGCTGACAGGTGGCAAATCGAGTTTAATGCGGAAAAGTGTGAAGTGATTTACTTTGGAAGGAGTGACAGGAATAGAGTACTGGGCTAATGGTAAGTTACTTGATAGTGTGGATGAGCAGAGAGATTTTGGTGTCCATATGCATAGCTCCCTGAAAGTTGGCACCCAGGTTGATAGGGTTGTAAAGAAGGTGTAAGGTGTATTTTATTGGTAGAGGGATTGCGTTTCAGAGCCACAAGATCATGTTGCAGCTGCACTTGGAGTATTGCATACAGTTCTAGTAGTTATTTTATAGGAAGGATGTGGAAGCATTGGAAAGGGTGCAGACGAAGTTTACCAGGATGTTGCCTGGTATGGTGGGAAGGTCCTATGAGGAAAGGCTGAGGGACTTGAGGCTGTTTTCATTAGAGGGAAGAAGATTAAGAGGTGACTTAATAGAGGCATATAAGATGATCAGAGGATTAGATAGGGTGGACAGTGAGAGCCTTTTTTCTTGGGTGGAGATGGCTAGCATGAGGGGACATTGCTTTAAATTGAGGGGTGTTAGATATAGGACAGATGTCAGAGGTAGGTTCTTTACTCAGAGAATAGTAAAAACATGGAATGTCCTGCCTGCAGCAGTAGTGGAATTGCCAACGTTAACGGCATTTAAATGGTCATTGGATAAACATACGGATGATATTGGAATAGTGTAGGTTAGATGGGCTTTAGATTGGTTCACAGATCAGTGCAATGTTGACCTGAAGGGCTGTACTGTGCTGTAATGTTCTACATTCTATGTTCTAAGTCATGCCTTTCAGAATGTAAATCCATCAGCATCTTTTCAAAGATTAACCAACAAGATCAGTGAAGGACTATGCCAAATCAAAGTTAACTTAGTTGGGCTATACTATGGATAAAGCGAAATAGTGCCTTGAATAGCAGAATTGCACAATGTGGAAGGAGGCCATTCGGCCTATTGAGTCTACACCGACCACACCCCCAATCAGACCCTAATCCCATAATCCTGCATATTTATCTTGCTAATCTTGCTAACACCAGGGTCAATTTAGCATGGCCAATCAACCCTAACCCACACATCTTTGATCAGTGGGAGGAAACCAGAGCACCCAGAGGACACCCATGCAGACACGTGGAGAATATGCAAACTCCACATAGACAGTGACTCAAGGCTGGAATTGAACCCAGGTCCTTGCTGCTGTGAGGCAGCAGTGCTAACCACTGTACTACTGTGCTGTCCTCAAAACAAAAATAAGGGCTATTTTGGTGCCTAAGACGAAACAAGATGTTTTGCAGTTTATAGGCACAAATGGATTCCATCAGCAATTTGTTCTGAATTTCAGCACTCTCTTGGGGTTCTGCTAACCAATTTATTAAAGAAAGGCAAGGAATCTGAGTGGACTAATCAATTGAGTGGGATTCTACTATTCAAGGCGCTACTTAGCTTTGTCCACAGTATAGCCCAACTAAGTTAGCTTTGATTTGGCATAATCCCTCAATTGGTTAATCTTTGAAAAGGTGCTGATGGACTTACATTCTGAAAGGCATGACTTAGAACATAGAACGTAGAATATTACATCATTACACAGTATCTTTGAAAGCTTGAAAGTTGTACTGACGACCGCATCCATTTTAGCAGTGCTGAATTACCAGTCAGTTCCGTATTTCCTAGGATCTGACCATTCATTGTACAGCAAATGATCACAGACTGCCACAACTCTTCACTTCTGTTTGCAGACCAATTTCAAATTCAAAGAGTGAAAGCCTTTAAGAATCATAAATGCAGTTTGCTGGTCCAAGGAAGTTATAATGGGCACAGGAGTGCCAGAGGTGCCCAGTTGCACCCTAGAGAAATGAAATGAGCAATACTCCAAACCCCACCAACTGTGCTGTTTTGAATCCCTCTTTCATTCTTCGATGCCTGTGACCATACTCCCACCTGCAACCCACCATTGACTCACCTTTGCCAATCCTGAGTCTTCCCACTTGCTGCCAGTCTCTGCTCCCCTCCGTGAACTGCAGAGTTCAAAAAGAAAAACCGCTAACCTCAGCCCACAATTAACCAAAGCCAACTAGTGTTCATCACTTTTAAATGAACATGAACCAGACGGTGTGAGATTCTCAGGTGCCACGGGCTGTGGGGATGATTTTGAGTCCCCATTCTCCATCAGTCGCAAGATGGTGCATGGTCAAAATCCAGAAAGAGCAATTTGCACTGATGAATTTCCAGGTTGCGACTCTCCAGCCCGTCACTAATAGAGTAACATGAAACATGCCACGGAATCGCAGAAAGCTCATTTTAATACATTAACATGACATTATCCGGCACTCTCTCTGGGACTCCCCTCACTGGATGTGCAGCAAGCATGGCATGGATCACGCTAATTGCATTTACAAAAGGTTTACATAAGCACGAACCTGGCACCTTTACCTCTGAGGGATGTTCGTTGCTCCCCTTGCTATGAACTAGTTGTGAAGGCTGAAATGCAAGAAGCATTTCCCAAGTCTTCCTTCCTGTTCTTGTCCATATTGAAGTTGAAGGAATGCCCTTCCTCAGTGGAGGCTGGCCAGAAAGCGGGAGGGCTTGAAAGCAAGTGGCTCAGCACTGGGGGAGATTGTGAGTTACCCAGATGGGGTCACATGAGAGGTCGGGCTGTCAGGACACAGAAGGAGAATTAGGAATGGGCTGCATCTCCCCTCATGCAGAGTGAAGGACTTGGCACTCGGAGAAGGATGACCGCAGTGTGATTGGAACCCTCACTCAAGCAGCAGTGTGAAGGTAAAAGGAAGAGACTGTCTGGAAGGCCAAAACCAATTGTCAGACGTGCTAGATCTCTATGGGTTGTCTATCCTACTTAATGACATAGAGCCAATTTTGTATGAATTTCTACATGAGTCGTTCATTCCAGGACAGCATGGGTGACATGAGTGGAATCTCCCAGTCATTCAGCCTCACACAAATGCATCAGGGAGGTTATAGATTCCCTTTATCTGAGGGCTCACAGGAATACCAACTTGAGCTGAAACCAAGCAAGTCAAGACACCAGGGACATGGATTTTGCCACCTTTGCAGGCTTGTCCTAGGTGCAAGGTTTGACTGATTGCACCCACATGGTCCTGCACACTCTAGGGTGCCACACGATGCCAGTGATGAACTGCAATGGAATGCCCATGACAGTTATATCTTGTGATACTCTCAGATCACAGCCATTTTTGAGAGAAAATAGCGGTTGAAAGGATGGCTCCTCGTGGACAGGGCCTACCCATTCAGTAGGTAGCTGATGAAGTCAGTGCAGAAGCAACAAACACCAATAGAGACCTGTTACGATGATGCTCACACGTCAATTGCACATGCTGCTTGAGCAGGCAATTGGCCTGCTGATGATGCAGTTCAAATACCTGGACAGGTTGGGGGAGGTACCCTAAAATATTGCTCCTAGAGACTCTCCTGCATCACTGTAGTCTGTTGTGCCCTCCACCACTTGACGCTGCAGAGGCGGGAGTCACCTGGACTAGGAGGAGATGGAGGAGCGCCACATCTCCTCAGATATGGAGGATGTCAAGAAGGGTGGTGAGGGTGGCCATTCAGAGGAGAAAGCAGAAGAAGCTCAAGCAATGGACAGGGCCTGACTGGGTCGACGTGCTAGGGATGGCCCCATATTGTCTCACTTTGGAGACAAGCAGGACTAGGGAATGACTAGCACTCCTGCCATGAATACTAACATCTAACCAGTTATGTGGTGCCAGCAGTATGCTCCCATGCTGTTGCTAGAGTTGTGGGTAGGGCGCTGAAGTTATTGGCTGGACTCTGCAGACAAAGTGATGCTCCCGTCGTCCCCAGCAATATGTCTGACTCCAGCTTGACAGAGAGCTTAATGATTCCTGCCATTGAATGGACTTATCAAAGGCTTCAGAAAGGCAGGATGCACAGCATCAGCTTTTACTGGCCCCACCCACATCAGGAGCCTGATGGTGTTCACATCCACCTTGAAGTGGGCAGCTTGGCAACACCTTGGCAAACCTTGGCCTCATTGCTAGAGAACACTGTTAGAAAAGAGAGGGGTGCAATTTGATAGAGGGGGCAATGGAGGGGTGGGCATTGGGATTAGGGGATGGCTTCGCAGGAGGGGAGGTGGCATGCCAGCGGCAGCGCCTTCTTATTGCATCACCAATGTGGGAGGGACATAGCACCGTCATTCTCACACACTCCACAGAAATGGAGGATGGGGGTGGGAGGGGGAGTAGCTGGTGAGGTTGCTGGGTGAGTATGGTGCTGCCCCCAAGCATGGACACACAGGGTAGAGACCCCGTGGGTGAACAAAGTGAAATTTAATGCAAACATTCAAAACAAAATGGTGATCTATCTGCACTATTGCCTATGTTCACCCGTGCCCAAGAAGTGTCTACAGTTTTTTAATCTTCCTGACCCTCCCACCACATTGAGGTGTATCCCCAGGAAGCACAGCTGGGGCTGAGGTGGTCTTGCTGACAACCACACCTTTTCATCTGATGACCTTGTTGGGTGTGCCCTGGAAGGTCAGGACCTTGAGGGTCTAGGCCTGCTTTTAGGCAGCACTAATTTTTGATTGTGTCCCTCTTTGTGTCAGGGACTGGAGGAGTGTTGTTCACAGAGAGTGGGGTGTCAGATGGGATGGAGAGAGTATATGTGCTGAGGATTCTCCCATTTCTCTGCTGCCCTCATTTCACAAGCAGCACTGTTCCTCTCTCTTGAGGCCTCAGTTCTCAAAACACATGAGGATTCAGACTCAGACATGACTCCCCCTGGCTGCTCCTGCTTATAGTTGTGGTTGAGTTTATCCTGCAATAGAGGATATAAATGGAAGTGATGACATGTAATATGGTGATGAGGTGTGGCAGGCATGAGGCTTGGGTGGGAGCTGAAGTGTGAGGAGTATAGCAGCTACTGGGAGGATCATGGTGATAGTGGGAGGGAGGGGGGAAAATGATGCCTGATGTTGGCAAAGGTCAAGATCGCCGGGTGAGAGAAAAAGTTGAGCATGTGCGAAGGTGTCCAGTGGGAGATTTGGGTAGATACCTGGTATGGAAGGTCTGAGTTACGAGGAGAGGTTAGGCAAATTGGGACTGTTTTCCTTAGAAAGACGTAGACTTAGAGGAGATCTAATAGAGGTGTACAAGATTATGAAGGGAATAGATAGAGTAAACAGGGTTAAACTTTCCTAGGATGGACTCGAATAGCACAAGGGGTCACAGGCTTAGGGTGAGGGGGGTAAGGTATAATTTGGATGCTAGAGGGAGTTTTTTCACACAGAGGGTGGTGGGGTTATGGAATGCGCTGCCAAGTAAAGTGGTGGAGGCAGGTACTCTGGAGTTATTTAAGAAATACTTAGATGGGCACATGAACAGAATGGGAATGGAGGGGTATAGAAAACTTATTTAAAATAGGGATCATGAGCCTTGGGAGTCCCTGGGAAGTGTGTAAATAGATGATGATATTGATGTACTTGTTTTTATCCTACAGGTGCTTTGTTCCACCTTGTTGTCTAACGAGGGGCATACACGTGATGGGTCGTGAGAGGGCTGCTCTTGGATTTTTTCGAGAGTATCCTAGTGCTTCATGTCGTTAGTGTACGCTTGACCAGGACCATTTGATGGGCAACACGACAGTTCAGTGACTATCGCTGTGCTGTGCAGATACATGGATTTGGGCCTGTGTCTGTGGGAGTTTGCGCATTCTCCCCGTGCTTGCGTGGGTTTCTCCGGGTGCTCCGGTTTCCTCCCACATCCCAAAGATGTGCTCTTAGGCTAATTGGCAAAACAAATTCTCCCTAAATTGTCTCAAATTTGGTTTTTAATCCATAGATCTATAAACATAGACAGGGATCACAGGTAGAGGTGGGAATATCGGGGTGGCAGCGCGGGCTCGTTGGGCCGACGGGCCTGTTTCCCATGCTGTTTTGTTCTTTGTTCTTTGTTGTTTTAGTTCACTTATTCTGGCTGAGTAAAGACATTTCTGTCCAGTTCTCTTTTGGAGTGCACTTGCATTGACCAAGGTTGCCACTGTGTCCCAGAAAGGGGTAGTCACCCTACTGGAAGGTCGTCACCTGTACCGGGGCTGAGTGTGTCCTGTCTTTTCTCCACTCCATCTAGCGTTCTGGTGAGGCCCCTCTGTAAAGCACAATGCTGCCTTCTTGCCTGACATCTCTTGCAGTCATTGTGGAATAAGTGTTGGGGAATCCATTCGTATGCAGTTAAATCACTGTGGGGAGGGCCAATCAGATGGAACACGCTGCAAGTGTGGCATTATACTGGTAAGCATGGAAGTTATCGCTAATGAAGCATAGGATGTGGTCTGAAAACATGCCATCGCTATTGGCGGGAAACACTCCATTTCTCATGCTGGAAGCAACACTGCCATTTTAAGAACATAGAACATAGAACATAGAACATTACAGCACAGAACAGGCCCTTCGGCCTTCGATGTTGCGCCGACCAATATAAAAAGCAATGCCCCTCCAAACTAAACCATTCCCTCTCTTCCATATACTTATCAACTAACCTCTTAAACGCCACCAAACTTGGCGCATCTACAACTGCCGCAGGCAGGGCATTCCACGCCCGAACCACCCTTTGGGTAAAGAACCTACCTCTGATATCCGTCCTATAACCATCACCCCTTAATTTAAAGCTGTGTCCCCTCGTGCTAGCTTTCTCCATCCTAGGAAAAAGGCTATCACTGTCCACCCTATCTAAACTCTAATCATCTTATATGTTTCGATTAGGTCCCCTCTTAGCCGCCTCCTTTCTAACGAAAACAACCTAAAATCCCTCAGCCTCTCTTCATAAGACCTGCCCTCCATACCAGGCAACATCCTGGTAAACCTCCTCTGTACCCTCTCCAATGCCTCCACATCTTTCTTATAATGTGGGGACCAGAACTGCACACAATACTCCAAGTGCGGCCGCACTAGAGTTTGTACAGTTGCAACATGACGTTGCGGCTCCGAAATTCAATCCCTCTACCAATAAAAGCCAAGACTCCATATGCCTTCCTAACAACCTTCTCAACCTGACTGCCTACTTTCAGGGATCTCTGCACATACACACCAAGATCCCTCTGTTCATCTAGACTACTAAGAATCCTACCATTTGCCCTATACTCTACACATTTATTATTTCTGCCATAGTGCATTACCTCACACTTTTCCACATTAAACTCCATTTGCCACCTCTCGGCCCAGCTCTGCAACTTGTCCAAGTCCCTCTGCAAACTATACCACCCCTCTTCACTATCTACCACTCCACCGACTTTAGTGTCATCTGCAAATTTACTAATCCATCCTTCAATACCCTGATCCAGATCATTTATAAAAATTACAAACAGCAGGGGCCCCAAAACAGACCCCTGAGGTACACCACTTGTCACCGAACTCCACGATGAATATCTCCCATCAACCACCACCCTCTGTCTTCTATCTGCTAGCTAATTCCTAATCCAATTAGCTAAATCACCCTCAATCCCATACATCTGCATTTTCTGCAGAAGCCTTCCATGGGCCACCTTATCGAACGCCTTACTAAAGTCCATAATACCACATCAACTGCCTTACCCCCATCCACCTCTTTGGTCACTTTTTCAAAAAACTCAATAAGGTTAGTAAGGCACGACCTACCCTTCACAACACCATGCTGACTATCCTCAATCAATTCATTTCTCTCTAAATAACTATAAATCCTATCCCTAATAATTCTCTCCAATACTTTGCCCACAACAGAAGTAAGACTCCCTGGCCTATAATTCCCAGGAAGGTCTCTCTTCCCCTTCTTAAACAATGGGACCACATTCGCTATCCTCCAGTCCTCCGGAACCACACCCGTAACCAACGAGGACCTGAAGATCAGAGCCAGAGGCTCTGCAATCTCCTCTCTTGCCTCCAAGAGAATCCTAGGGTAAATCCCGTCCGGCCCAGGGGACTTATCCAACTTCAAACCCTCGAGAATATCTAGCACATCATCCCTATCTACTTCGATACCTTCCAGTTTGCTACCCTGTACCTCAGTGTTCTCCATAACTACATTTACATCACCCTGCGTGAATACCGAAGAGAAATATTTATTCAGTACCTCTCCAATCTCCTCAGGCTCCACGCACAACTTCCCACTGCTGTCTATGACTGGCCCTAATCTTGCCCTAACCAATCTTCTCTTCTTAACATATCTAAAGAAAGCTTTAGGATTCTCCTTAATCCTATCAGCCAAAGTCTTCTCGTGTCCTCTCTTAGCTCTCCTCAATTCACTCTTTAGCTCCCTCCTGGCTAATCTATAGCTATCCATTGCACTAACCGAGCCTTCAAGCCTCATCCTGACATAAGCATCCTTTTTCCTTTTAACCAGCAAATCAACTTTTTTCGTACACCAAGGTTCTCTTACTCGACCATTTCCTCCTTGCCTGACAGGGACATACTTATCAAGGACCCGCAGCAGCTGCTCCTTGAATAAGCTACACATTCCAGATGTTCCCAGTCGCTGTAGCTTCCTAGTCCAATCTATGCACCCTAATTCTCTCCTGATGGCCTCATAATTACCCTTCCCCCAGCTATAACTACTGCCCCCAGCTTCATGCCTATCCCTGTCCATCACTAAGGTGAACGTAACCGAATTGTGGTCACTATCACCAAAATGTCCACTAACTTCCAAGCCTAACACCTGGTCTGGCTCATTGCCCAGCACCAAATCCAATGTAGCCTCACCTCTAGTTGGCCTACCTACATACTGAGTCAAAAAACCTTCCTGCACACTTTGTACGAAAACTGACCCCTCTAACGAGCTAGAGCTATAGCTATTCCAATCAATATTAGTAAAGTTAAAGTCCCCCATAACAATTACCCTATTACTTTCACACCTGACCAGAATTGACTTTGCAATCCTTTCCTCAACCTCTCTAGAACTTTTAGGAGGTCTATAAAAGACTCCCAACAGGATGACCTCTCCTTTCCTGTTTCTAATCTCAGCCCATACTACCTCAACAGACAAGTCCTCATCAAACTTCTTCTCTGTCACTGTGATACAGTCTTTGACTAATAATGCCACGCCTCCCCCCCTTCTACCTCCTTCTCTACTCCGACTAAAGCATTTGAACCCTGGAACCTGCAACATCCATTCTTGTCCCTGCTCTACCCAAGTCTCTGAAATGGCCACAACATCGAAGTTCCAGGTACTGATCCAAGCTGCAAGTTCCTCCCCCTTATTGCGAATACTCCTTGCATTAAAGTATATGCATTTCAAACCATGCCCTACCCCACCCGTATGCTGCTGTGTTTTACAGCTTTCCTCTATGACCCCGTGAGATTTTCACGCTTGGTATGTCACAGTGCTCGCAGTCACCTTCTCAATTTTAAAATGGCAGCTGAGCTTCTTTTATACATTTCAAAGCGTTGAATTTTCTCATGAGATTTTACGATTTATTTTGAAGGTAGGATGTATTTGCAAACAATTTTGAGATATTCATGGTGTGCAAATATGTTACAAGTAGGTACCTGTCAGTCAGGCATGAGGAACGATACGCCACTGTTATGGGAAATCACCACTCAGAGTCAGATTTAAAGATTCAATACGCAGTTTATTGAACAAAGTGTTGGGAGAAGCGCTTGGTATGCCACAGTGTTCGCAGTCACCTTCTCAATTTTAAAATGGCAGCTGAGCTTCTTTTATACATTTCAAAGAGTTGACAAGTACAGACATTAACCTTGGTTAGTTACATGTAGTAACCAATTGGGCTCCCCTAACAACAATTAGCTTCCAATCACACTCCTTCAAAAACAACCATTAACAAAAGGGGGACTTATTGTTTTGGTTCCACTTTACCTTAAGCTAAGCTGATCATCTGGACCTCAAGATCTAATCTTTTGTCTGTTCCGTAATTTTTTATACAATAACAAGATGTAGCTCAGAGGTTAGTTCATTGTGCAATGTGTATGCCTGCATCAGGACATTTTAATGTCTTCCCACAGAGTCCATTTTGTACCAGGTAACCATCTTGTATCTTCTAATTTCAGGATTCCATCCGGCAGCATCTCACTTTTACTTCAACAATCCTTCCTTTTGGTCATGCTTATGCATTAATAATCAGATTGACCAAAAATAGCAAAGTCCCTGTATTGCTGGTCTGGCAATTAATACACAGCCTTTCAGGTATTTATTCTCTGTGGTGTCCTGCGTGTGTGCCTGACCCATAACTCACAGGTTACATGTTTACAGATAAACTTCCATTTCCTTGCCCATCTCTCCATCACTTCAGGGGTTTCCATTCGCTGTTCTTCTTCAATGACCACAGTGGCCCCTGGCACAATCCGAGCCATCATAACTCCGATAGTCTGGGACCCGCATCGTCTCCCACATTTAGTCCCATTCTGACGCAGTATCCATTCTATAGTTTTCTGTCTGGATAAGGGGACAAGGGGATCCCTCCTTTGTATGGGTAGGAATATGTGAACATAAGCAACACTTAGTCAGGTTTGACTACAATGCACACAGATAAGACATGTACAGAAAGTTATTAAAATGCAAATGTCCATTGGTTAGACCATTTCCCAGACTTCTTTTCCTTTGAATTAGTCGTCCTCGTACCAGAAGGATAACTGAAAGGCTGAGAATGATGAGAATAAACTTCATGGTTTATCAGTAGGTACTAGTGTCCACCATTTACAGTCATTCAGATGTATCAGTGCTACAACAATACGCAATCTCATTAATGTTCGCGACAGACAAGTATCAAGGCAGATACAATAAACAAAATTATCTCATTACACTATATTAACAACTTCTCAAAGGCTGTATTGCCAACATGATCACATTAATTAATTTTGCTTGCAGTCGTCACCTGGGGAAAGCATTCTGGTTACTTTATTGATTAATCATAAATCACATGTTACTCATTAATTACCTTGTACAATTTCAGCTGGGTCCAATGTTTCCATATATCTTTCTCTCTTAAGTCCAGATAGGCGCAAACATCTTCACTGAATATGACTTCATATGGGCCATTCCATTTTGGTGCAAACGCTGGTTTTTCAGGTAATGTTTTCACTGTAATGTCATAAGGACATCAGGGAGCATTTCTCTGTAATCTCTTTCTTCCTATTGTCTTTTACTGATTTACGCATCCAGTTTAGTTGGGCACTTTGTTCCAAAACATACCGTTTAATTTTGTCTTTTAGTGGGCCTACATCAGCCTCACCTGTTATGTTTTTTGGTAATTGCATCATCCTTCCTGTTATTAGTTCATAAGGATTTAATCCAGTTGTCTGGTTGGTCGTGGCTCTTAACCTCATCAATATAATAGGTAATACTTCTATCCACGTTTTTCCTGATATTTGCGTGGCTGTAGCCAGGGCATTCTTAAGGGTTCAGTTCATGCATTCTGCCATTCTAGAACTGTGTATAGTAAGGGATGTGGAATTTTTGTTTTATTTCCATCAGTTGGCACACAGCTTTTACCACCTTTCCGGTGAAGTGCGTCCCTTGATCCAAGTCAATCTGGACGGGTATTCCTCATCTAGGAATTACCTCCTCCACCAATATCCTAGGCACTGTGGTAGCAGTACAATTTCTAGCAGGGAACGCTTCTAGTTACCTGGTAGTCTATTAAACCAAATAATAGGTTATACCATGGGCTTGTGGTAGTGACCCTGTGATATTGAAGATATTCCCAGGGCCCCTTTGGTCAGGGCTGGTGTCCAACCTTAATTTTTATGGGTCGACTGGAGTTGTATTGCCATGCATTGGTGACAATGTTGGGCTCTGTCCCTCTGCTCCAATTCTTCTTTTACTCTTCCGAGGTATCTTCGTGTAAGTCCCGAATATCTATTTCATCTTCGTCTGGCCCATTGCTGCTATTGGCAGCTGCCAACTCTCTCCTGTTCTAACATTAGTTGCGATGCTCTGTCTGCGGCTTTGTTCCCTTTGTATTTTACACAGTCAGGATTATCTCTTTCTGATTCCTTCTGATGTGCTTTGATTTTTCTTACTGCTGCTTCTCGGGGTTTTTTGCTGGCCCTTAGTAATGCCTTGATCCTTGGTTGGTGTTTAATAGGAGTTCCTCCCGTGGTTGCAAACCCCCTCCTACCCCTTGCCATCATATAATCATGTACTACTCCAAACGCATACATACTATCTGTATATATATTTACCATCTTTCCTTCGGAAAATTCTAATGCCTTTGTGAATGCAACTAGTTCCACCAACTGCGCGGATAACCCTCTGTCAATTCTTTCTGACTTTGCCATTTCCAATCTGTCATTTACTACTGCCAACTGCCAACTGTCTAGGGTGATCCTTCCATGTATTTACGTGAACCATCTACAAAAAGGGTCTCTTCAGCTGATGCTAAAGCTATATCCTTTATCTTACCTTCTTCTGTATCCTTTTCTACATTTCCACAACTATGTGATTCTCCTGTATCCAAAATTCTTTCTGCTGGGTTATCTCCTGTGTCTCTTACTATTATGACTGATTTGCTGGGAGGCAAAAGGATGGCTTCCCATTCGGTCCTTCTCATGTTCTGGATGGATCTCAACTTTACTGTATTTAGCATTTCCACCAAGGCGTGTTTGGTGTAGAGGGATTATGTTTCCTGTCATTACTATCTGTTCACTAACCTTTATTGCCCATGTGATGCAATCTAACATAGGTATGCGCCTTGGCAGTCCGGATACCACCAGCCCTTCTGCTGTTGAATAGTAAGCTATGGGTCTCGTTTATTGCCATGATCTTGCATTACTACTGCAGAGTAGAACTCCCTTCATTGTTACAGTGTATGTGGAAATCTTTATTGGAATCTGGTAGTCCTAGTCCAGGGGCTGATATCAGTTCTGCCTTTAACTTATTATAGGCCTCTTCTTGCCCCCCATTCTATGGAGTTTAAAGCTGGCTTTCCCCCATCAACTAGTCTTTGTACAGGCTCTGCCAATTTTGCAAATTCTGGGTTAAAACTTCGGCTATAATTAAACAGTCCTAGCACCTTCCTGACTCCTTTTATGGTGACTGGACGTGGTATTTGTTATACCGCCTTCTTTCGGTCTGTTAGCATCTCTGTAAGTCCTTGTGATATTAAGTGTCCAAGGCTCAGGACTCCTGCTTCCTGATTTGTGTCTTTTTGGGTCTCACATTTAGCCCTGCGGTTTTCAGTTCAGTCAGCACTAAGTATAGTGTTCCCTGATGTACTGACTTGGATTCTGAGATAATTAATATATCATCAATGTATTGTAAAATCGTGCTACCCTTTAGTAGTTCTATCCTTTTCAAAACGCCACTCATTACTTGATGGAAGATGGAGCTAGTGTGCAATCCCTGCGGTGGGCAAGTCCAAGTGTACTGTTTGTCTCCCACTGTAAATTTTTCTTGGGATTTGGGATATTGGCTATATCTAATACGGTAAAGATTTTATGCAACGGTTACAATCCATTCAGGATTGTTGAGGGGCTTCCTACAATGGGCTACAATTTGGGCGTGACTTTATTGAAAACACTGTAGTCTATTGTGAGTCTATAACTTCTGTTGGGTTTGCTTACTGGCCAGGTAGGGGAGTTAGTGGCATTCGTAATTTCCCTCAGGATTCTTCTCTCCACTAATCCTTTAACTATTTCTATTACAGCTGCCTTTGCTTCCGGTTTTATCGGGTCCTGTCGGTAGGGCTTATGCTCTGGTCTGGACACCTTTATCAGGTCAATTTTGGTTAGGCCAGTGTCTAATTTTGTTTTGGACCATGCTCCATGGACAGAGGCACGGATGGCTCCAAATCTCTTTCTAAGTCACTGTGATTTTACTCCAATTAGTCGGGACATTTCCCAAAACCCTCTGTACTTCTGTTTTAAATGGTGAAGATGAAGGTGCCTTTTTGGCATCTACTTCTGCCATTAGGGCTACCGCAAAGATCCAGCGCTCCTTGTTGTAGTCTGCTCCAGGGAGGACAATGGACCCTCCGGCTACCTGCCTCCATTTTTCCACTGGGCATGCGGCTTGACTAGTTGGTGTATACCTCTTAAGTGCAGGAGGCTGGGCGGCCATTCCCCCTCTGATTACAGGTGTCAAGTTATGTTCTGGCGTTATTCCTTCTTCTGGAGGGACTGTTGCTTTCTATTATATTGCCTCATAAGGTGCTGAAGAGACAGTTTTCTCTCCCCATGGATTCCCTTTTAATAATTGATTCCTTTTTTCTAATTCCCTTACCCTAGATTTTAATTTCTTAATTTGTCCTTGTCTTCCTTCCATTTTTTAGTGGAAGTGGCTACTTGTCCAATTAGTCCAGCTAATTGATATACTAATAATACCCCTGCCTTTTTTGTTTTGCCTTTTCCCCATCTACTTTTTCCTGTTGTTCTAAGGTCTGAGAAACATCCCAGCCATCCTTTTCATCTTCTTAATCAACGAGTCTCTGTCTGTTGTGTATTTATCAATAAGGGAACTTACAGGTCCCCACTTAGTTTTCTTACCTGCCATCTTAAAGGCTTCTACGCCCCTTCGTTGGGGTTTCTGTTTATATTCACGGACATAATTACCTTCTCAGCAATATGCTTTCTCCACTGAAGTCTGGCTCTAGATCAGGATAATTAGCTCCTTACCACACACCAACTTTTATGCAACAGATGGCAAACTCTGCATTTGTTGACCAATACGCAGTCTGATGTTAAATGATCTCTATTTCTTGTGCTTCACGATCCCAAGTGTCTTTATACCTCTATGCCCACTTTATAGTCCTGACCATCATGTGGGAAATTTCCCCTCTTAGCAACTGGTCTAAGGCTGTATGTTTGAGAGAGGCACTTCCTTGTCCTTAGTTGATCAGCACAAGCAATCAATTCCTGTTTCTATCCAATAATCCCATAAATTCCGCTAATGTTCACATTTTTAACTGCATTGTTGGTTCAGTCTGATTCCCACAGTTCAATAATCTCTACTCCAATTTACCGATGAACTCACCAGCAGTGAGATCCTGCCGACTACGCCAATTTGTTGTGGCAAATGACCATTTGGAGTCAGATTTAAAGTTTTAACATGCAGTTTATTGGACAAAGCTTTGAGAGAAGTGCTTGGCATTGCACAGTGCTCACAGTCACCTCAATTTTAAAACAACAGCTGAGCTTCTTTTATACATTTCAAAGAGTCAACAAGAAATAATTAGCAGTTATTACATCATTGGCCTTGGTTAGTTACGTGTATTAACCAATTGGGCTCCACTAGCAACAATTAGCTTCCAATCACATTCGTTCAAAAACAGCCATTAACAAAAAGGGAACTTATTGTTTTGATTCCGCTTTACCTTAAGCTGACCAAAGTCCGTTTTTTTATCTGTTCCATTGTTTTTAATACAATAACAGGATGTAGCTCAAAGTTTAGTTCATTGTGCAATGTCTATGCCTAAATCTTAATTTAGTCTTTTAATGTCTTTCCACAGAGTCCATTTTGTACCAGGCAACCATCTTCTTTCTTCTAATTTCAGGATTCCATCTGGCAGCATCTCACTTTTACTCCAACATCACAAATGCACCCCTGACATAATCTCTAAATTTCAACTTGCTGTCAGAAAATAAAAATTCTAAATTAAGGCCGCTTGCCGGCTTCATAGGATTTCCCAAAGTATGTGAGAATTCTTAAAGAGCAGGAAAGGATGTCAGAGGTATTCATGGACATGCTCTGAAGGAGAAAGGAACTGCCTTGCAAGCAATCAATCAATTTTATGACTAAGTAAGTTGAATAGTTCAAAATTAAGTCACTTAATTGAGCCTGCATCGAAGAAATATTGTGCCATTTTTTTCTTGTTTTCTTTCCAATCCTGGTGACAATTAAGAGACTGATCAGGGAAATTTATTTGAATTGATGGTGAAAGATGGACTATTCGCGAGTTTGAAGGAGTTTTAAAGAGGCTAATTTTGAACCTTGGCAATTAGAATTGGTCACTTGCGTCCACAACCCTGATGAATAGTGCCATCTATTGTTTGGCTCTGTCAGGTCTGAATACAGCTTCATTCATAGCCTGGCCAGTGAATAATCATTCAGATAGATACTGTCAATTCTGACATAGTTGCTCTAGCACCAACAAGTGATGAAAGGTTGTCCTTAAGTACATAAATGTTGGTATAATGTAAAATTACAATCCATCAATTAAACAGTTGCTAGTTGCCAACAGACATAGCCACTTACATCCTTCACAATGAATTGGTGACTGACCCAGAAGAAGCCCACTCATAATTCGCTCATCAATTCACTCCCCACTACACACTGGCAATACATTCACAACAAACTTAATTTGTGTTGCATTAAGCTTGTCAGAAATAATTGTTATGCAGCAAGTTAAAAAGAAAGACTAATTTAGACTAATCAGTATTTAATAATTTAATATGCTGTCAATTAACCTTCACATCTTAAGTCTTTGTGATTAAAACAAAAAAAATCTTGACAAGGAATTTCCAGAGCAGAGAAAGGTACATTTCTCTGCTATATGTTTTACTGTGGGAAAAATGGAAAAAAAAATGTAACTTACTGGAGACTGATAGAAAATGATAATGTCTTTGTGCTTTATCAAGAGTCTCACATCTATAACAAAGCAAATTCAAGAAGTCCATCAAAAATAAATACTTTTGATTGTTACAGACTATCCAATTATTATTGGAAAACTTTTTTGTCATTTTTACTCAGAAGTTAAATGTAAATTGAGTTCATTGTTCATTGACAAAGACAAGAAGTTCTTCAGGTCTAATTTTTAACATGATTTGATGAAAATCTATAGTGGAACGTGAGGTATTTATTTTACAATCTACCTTTGACCCCAGTATTTTTTAATTTTTATGCTACAAGTGATCAAATCAGAATGTAGATTAGTTTCCGGGTCATCACTTCTATTTTGAAGCAGAGAAGTAACAAATAAGTTCTCAAAACTTGAACAGTCAATCTTCAGGTTTGAAAACAGCTTCCATCAATTTAGATGAACTAAAAACTCAACTCTAATCCTGAACAGTATGTTACATAGTAGTGCACGGGGTGGCATGGTGGCATAGTGCATGCTGCCTCACGGTGCTAGGGACCCGGGTTCAATTCTGACCTCGGGTGACTATCTTTGTATAACATAGAACATAGAACATTACAGCGCAGAACAGGCCCTTCGGCCCTCGATGTTGCGCCGACCAATTAAGAAAAAGCAATGACCTTCTAACCTAAACCATTCCCTTTTCATCCATAAACCTATCCACTGACCTCTTAAATGCCCCCAAACTTGGCGCATCTACAACTGCAGCAGGCAGGGCATTCCATATCCTTACCACCCTCTGGGTAAAGAATCTACCTCTGACATCCGTCCTATAACTACCACCCCTTAATTTAAAGCTATATCCCCTCGTGGTAGCTTTCTCCATCCAAGGAAAAAGGCTATCACTGTCCACCCTATCTAAACCTCTAATCATCTTGTATGTTTTAATAAGGTCTCCTCTTAGCCGCCTTCTTTCTAACAAAAACAACCTCAAATCCCTCAGCCTCTCCTCATAAGACCTGCCCTCCATACCAGGCAACATCCTGGTAAACCTCCTCTGTACCCTCTCCAATGCCTCCACATCTTTCTTATAATGTGGGGACCAGAACTGTATACAATACTCCAAGTGCGGCCGCACCAGAGTTTTGTACAGTTGCAACATGACGTTGCGGTTCCAAAATTCAATCCCCCTACCAATAAAAGCTAAGACTCCGTATGCCTTCTTAACAACCTTATCGACTTGATTGCCAACTTTCAGGGATCTATGCACATATACACCAAGATCCCTCTGTTCATCAACACTATTAAGAGTCCTACCATTAGCCCTATACTCTACACATTTGTTATTCCTGCCAAAGTGAATTACCTCACACTTTTCCACATTAAACTCCATTTGCCACCTCTCGGCCCAGCTCTGCAACTTGTCCAAGTCTCTCTGCAAACTATAACACCCCTCTTCACTATCTACCACTCCTCCGACTTTGGTGTCATCCGAAAATTTACTAATCCATCCTTCAATACCCTCATCCAGATCATTTATAAAAATTACAAACAGCAGGGGCCCCAAAACAGATCCCTAAGGTACACTACTTGTAACCGAACTCCATGATGAATAATTTCCATCAACCACCACCATCTGTCTTCTATCTGCTAGCCAATTCCTAATCCAATTAGCTAAATCACCCTCAATCCCATACATCTGCATTTTCTGCAGAAGCCTTCCATGGGGAACCTTATCGAACGCCTTACTAAAGTCCATATATACCATGTCAATTGCCTTACCCTCATCCACCTCTTTGGTCACTTTTTCAAAAAACTCAATAAGGTTAGTAAGGCATGACCTACCCTTCACAAAACCATGCTGACTATACCCAATCAATTCATTTCTCTCTTAAATAACTATAAATCCTATCCCTAATAATTCTTTCCAATACTTTGCCCACAACAGAAGTAAGACTCACTGGTCAATAATTCCTAGGAAAGTCTCTATTCCCCTTCTTGAACAATGGGACAACATTCGCTATCCTCCAATCTTCCGGCACAATACCTGTAACCAACGATGACCTGAAGATCAGAGCCAGAGGCTCTGCAATTGCCTCTCTTGCCTCCCAGAGAATCCTAGGGTTTGCACCATCTGTGTATGAGTTTCCTCCGGGTCCCCCGATTTCCACAGTCTAAAGATGTAATCGGCCATGCTAAATTGTCCCTTATGCCAGGGGAATTGGAGGATAAATATGTGAGGTTACAGGGATAGGATCTGGTGGGATTGTTATTGATGCCAAATAGCCTTCTTCTGCACTATAGATTCTATGATTCTATGCTAACAATGTACATAAGAGGCAAATTTCAAATTTTATGTAATCTGTCTGGCACCTCTATATTTTGCAGGAATTTCTGATGTGAAATTTTAGCGACACTATTGAAAAGAACACACCCTTCATTCTTTTTTGCAGCAACTTTGTAGACAATTCATGGTTGGATTGAACTTGTGCTAAAGTTGCAATGGTGGTGGAGCAGGAGAAATCTCCAAAAAAATCCAGGAATACATGATTTACTCAACTCTTTTTGCCTCCTTTACTGTCTTGGATAATGACATCTCTTAAATTAGATTTATCAGTAAAAATCAATGTCTAATCTGATTGAATTTTCATCCCAATACTGAAACACCACTGCTGAATAAAGATCTATTTACAGTATGGATGTTGTCCATATCCACATTGTCCTGCAGAAGAAGACCACTTCCACAACAAAATGGTTGGCTTTTAATTATCTCTGAACGGGCATAACAACGCACTCAGCTAAGGCCAATCAAACTTTTGGCCATAAGTACAGCCTTGCATAAGGCAGTTAGATCCTGTGAATGAATTTAAAAGAAAAGGGTGAAATTGTCTATTAGACCAATTCTGCTCTTAGCCACTGGATGGCATAGGCTACACACATATATAAAAATAATGAGGTAAGGCAAGCTATGTGTGAGGGCCAAAAAATTTTATTCAACCTAAAAATGGTGCAGGACAGTTGGGGGATTGCTATGAATGGTCTAGGATGGACATGCCTACTTTATATGCACATATTAGAGCACTGAAATTTGTCCAGTCAACTCATTTTCATGAGTCGGACATATGCTGCTTTCTTTGTTGCTCCCTGTTTGAGATATGGGAAATCATACTTTACTGTCATTCCTTAAAGGGAACTAATATTTTTTAAAGGAGAAATGTATTCTGGCTGAAGATAGCAGCAGAATGTCACAGCTGACGAAATGGAGGATATTGGCAAAATAGAGCTTGGAAGCCCTGAACCAGATAGTGGACTGGAGAAGGGAGAAAGATTTCTCAATTAAAAACAAATTCTTAGTCTGATTAAGTTTTCAGCTGAATGCTGAAGTGCTACTGTAGAATAAAAAAAAGTACAACGATTATGCTGAGTTTGGCCAATATCTTTTTAGTTCCACAACAGAATGATTGGCTCATAATTGCCCTCTGAAATGGCCCAGTAAGCCACTCAGTTAAGGTGAATGCATGGTGGAGGAGCAATACCATCAACAGTGGCAAAAGTTCATTGAAAAGATTAATACCAAATGCTTAGTTCTCAACAGGTGGCTACAATGCGGGAAAAAATTTACATTGAAACACACCAATCACTTCTCCAGATTTGTTAAGGTGAGAACCTCAACTCCTCTTGCTTCACACATGCACCTTCTGCAATCGCCCAATTCTCAGCTCTCACCTTTCCCAATTCCATTCACTTTGCGACCTGCATTGCACCGCATTTCAGTCTAACCTCTGCTCATCCCACTTACACACTCTGAATTTCCTACTGTCATCACTAGCACACTCCTCCAATTGTGGACACAGCATATAAATGATGTGATCATGACAGACTCGTTCTCAGTACAGTTCATAGGGTTGTCACAAATTCATTCCTGATTGGAGAATGTTGCACACGATGTAGGGTATTTTGGCAGCACAATGTTTGGCACTGTTGCTTCACAGCGCCAGAGACCTGGTTTCAGTTTCGGCCTTGAGTGACTGTCTGTGTGGTGTTTGCAAGTTCTCACCCTGTCTGCATGGGTTTCCCCAGAATGCTCCGGTTTTCTCCCACAGTACAAGGTGTGCGGGTTAGGTGAATTGGCCATGCTAAATTGCTACTTAGTGTCCAAAAATGTCTGAGTTAAGGGAATTAGCATTTGAATATATGAAGTTATGAGGATAGGGCCAGGGTGATATGCTCTGATAGAGAACTGCTGCAAAACCGATGGGCTGAATGGCTTCCTTTTGCACTGTAAGGACTCTATGGTTCTATCAAAATGAGGTGGTAGGAAAAATTCTAGGCCCACCAGTCAAAGTCAGTCTGTAATACTTTGTAACATAAAGTTAAATGTAATGTGGTAATATGTGGGCTGACAACCACAATTCTCATCAGAGTCATCAATGGTGTTACCATCGCTGAATTCCCCATTGTCAACATCCTGGGGTTACCATTGACCAGCAACTTAACTAGACTCATCACAGAAATACAGGGACGACAAGAGCAAGTCAGAGGCTAGGAGTGTGTAACTCACCTCCTGACTCCCCAGAGCCCATCCACCATCTACAAGGCACAAGTCAGGAGAGTAATGGAATACTCCCCACTTGCCTGGGTGGATGCAGCTCCAACAACACTCAAGAAGCTTGACACCACCCAGGACAAAGATTAACACCCCTTGATTAACACCCACATCTATAAACATTCAATCCTCCGTCACTGACGCTCAGTAGCAGCAGTACGTAATACCTATAAGATGCATTGCAGCAATCACCAAAGATCCTTAGACAGTAGCTTCCAAACCTATGACCATTTCCATCTTGAAGGACAATGGCAGCAGATATATGGCAGCACCAACAACTGCATGTTCCCTTCCAAGCCACTCACCATCCTAACTTGGAAATATCTTGTTATTCCTTCACAGTCGCTGAAAATCCTGGATGTCAACCCAACAGAACATGGACAACAGCAATTCAAGAGGGCAGCTCACCACCACCTTCTCAAGGATAACCAGGAATGGGCAATAAAAATACTGGCCAGCCAGTAACACCCACGTCCCACCACTGAATAAAAAAAATCAGTAATTGAAGGATATTGAGTGAGAATTAAAGGGTTCCATGCTCAGCTTCTCCCACAAAGCTTGGTGACATGACCAGATCAACCCAAAGTAAGTTAAAAAATAATTTAGTTTTGACAAAATATGAGATAAGTGTTGTTGCACTGAAGATTTAATGAAAAAATGTAAAATCTTTCCTTTTTGAATACCACATTTAGTAATCAAAATAATTGATGTATAACTAAGCATCAGGAAAATGGCATCAAATGCCAACACTTGAGAATTATTTTTTTTTCAAAGTACATTTTTGAGCTATTTGGAGAGGCAGAGTTATTAAATGTTGGAGATTTTGTAAGAAATAAAAAATGAGAATGCGAAGGAGAGTTTTGAGAAAACTAAATGAGAAAAGGTTTGAGAAATAGTGAGAAAAACAATGCTGGAAGCGATTCAGCATGTGACATTTGCTGTGACATTCATATTTTCTCTACAATATGACTGCACTTCAATGTAGCATCTTCAGTGCAAATCCTCTGCCAGTTTTTGATGTCTAATCATGAAAGTTTCAATACAAACTCTCTGTGGTTGATGTGTTCAAGTAAATCAATTGAAATAAAACTTAATAAGAAATGTAAACTGAACAGATCTGTTATCATCTTTTTACAATATTACACAATTTACGCAATTACACTTAATTGCTGGCTACACATGAGAATAATTACAGTTAATCTTTTCCTACTATATCCCACTAGACTATCTTTCTCTTGGTTTATGGTACTAATTCTTAACTATCATCGTCACTTCCCTATTTGTTTGGTTTGTATCAGGTTGTTGGATCAATTCATATCAAATCTATTGAGGAATTCAAGCAAATATTGTATAATATCTATAATTCATTGTATTGTTATCAGTGGCTAGGTATATATAAGCATCCTTTACATAGGGTGAGCTATGTTTTCATTTTCATTTTCATTTTTCATCACAGCACATATTCTTCAAGTCATATCCCTTTGGCCAGATATTGATCATATTTTGCTGCTTTTTGTATTTTGAGATATAGGGCAATACTTTTTGAGCAGGTAGCCCAGCCACACAATGCAGAAAGATTGTTTCTGCCTTTACCCTGTTGGCTATCACCCAGAGATCATTGCTAGCAAATCTGATTTTCACTGCCTCTGCTGTCCACCCAATATTCCCACAATAGTACTAGGGGATTGTTTTATATTCCAAAACAAGCAGACAAAACTTCAGTTTAATGTTTCACTCAACATGTGACAACAATACATGACATGATCTCCAGATTTTAATGCTTTAATTATTCAACAAAGGAAATGTACGCAAATTATGGGATTACATAGTTATAAAACAACATAGGCTGAGTTTTCCCAGTAGGATAATGGGCTTAGTGCTGGGAAGGGGGAGGAAACAGGGAAAATAGAAGGGAGCCATTTTGCATTGACTCCCCAGTGAAGAACATCCCTTTTGCAGCCTAGGATATGGATCAACTTTCCACAGTCAAGGCCATAGTTAAGGGTGATTTTTGGCATTGCCATTTTGTATTACCATACAGCATTTATCACGGTCAAATTTATCCTTCACCAGATGTGGAGACAGGCAGCTCAATGCAGACAGCCTTGCTGCAACAATTTGAATGGCTATCCTAATTTCAAGCTCCATGTTTCAAAGAAGTGGTTGCATTTGTGGCCAATTCTTAGTTTCAGAGAATTTAATGAAATGTTTTCAATTGAACTAGGATCGGCATAATCTAATAAACTGACTTATCTTAACACTGACATCTTGCATATTTTTGCTTATTAGGCTGGATTTTCATTGAATTGGGACGACTTGGGAACTCATTCAAAATGAAAGACCCAGGCTGGCATTCCTGACACAAACTCGGATCTCTGATGTTTGGGAGTATATTTTAAGGGTGCTGTCTAGTTTGGAGTTTTTCAATGCAAAGCACTTGAAGCCTTTTTACATTGAGTAAGTAAATAGTGTAAAATTGACAGCATCGATCAAAGAGACAGAGTTGTCCATCAGGCAATGTTTCTGCTGGTGTTCAAATCTTTTGACTGGCTAATGGATCTCTGGGCTCTCAGCCAAGACTCATAATCTATTCTTGACCATTAACCATGGCTATTGACAGTTTTGCCAATAGCATAGCTGACACTTGCCAACTAGGGAACTGCTCAGTTGCGGCAGTTCAGACGACCATCAGAGCCAGAGGCCCTAAGACGAAAAAAAGGCTGTGGGCTGGAAAGACTGCCCCCAGGTCTCCAACAAAACCATCAGTGGCATTTCCCCTCCAATGGGTGGAGTCTTTTGACCTTGTTCATCCTGAATTTATTATTGCTTCTATTTACCTTTCTGAGGACACCTTTATATTGATGTACTCTGCAATCATCTACTTACTTCAGCAATGCCTGACCATTGCCCCAGTGTGGCTGGCCAAGTTCCAGAGCTGCCAGCCTCATCCACCATCTTTGATTGGACATTGCCAATTAGGAGGCTGCCTGCAGTAAAATCACTGAGTTGGCATCATGGTGCAGTTTTGGGATCCCATTTAGTCCTGAAATTGGGTCCTGAACCCCATGATAAAATTCATCTCATTATGTCTTTCGTGAGAAGTACTGAGGACATCAGCACAAACCAAAGGTGTGATATCTCTTTCTCTGTTATTGTTGATCACTCATATTCTACTTCCATTTTGTCATTCACATTCAAAGGTCTCTCATACCCCAATTTCTGTGCTGGGGTTCCTCAATACACAGAATTAGTAACTACAGATTTGTATTCTGCAATCTAGTTTGCATATACTACTTAGGTCTTTGGTAGCGATGGGTGTGAGATCAAAGGAACCCATACCTTTTGGGACGCCTGGGCACAGGCCCCTTATAGGCCCTTGCATTAATTTAACCCTGATTAAAGTTAATGGTTGGAATATTAGGGGCAAGATTGTCTGAATATCCAACTGATGTAACTGCCAAGAGAGGCTTCCTTTCTGATGTGTGGATTATCCCAATTGCTCTGCTTTCAATAGGAAAATCATGCAAAATGCTTTCAAATACGCTGTTCAGTCACAACACATCTTCCTAGAAAGGATATACTGCGCTGAAAGCATCTGATAGATCAGGTTACAATGTAGATAGCAGTGAATAATGATAACATGTATCTGTTTCTTTAGATCTCTCCGTGTTTTGACCAGCCCTTACTAAACATGAGAGATTTGTGGATTTTAATTTATCTACAAGCAATAACCTATTAAGTATAAGTAATAAATCAGTAGGAATTAGTGCAACACAGAAGATTTGCTCCTAACAGGCTTTAAGTAAATGTGCCAACATATGATTAAATGTGAGCAATGTGCACTATGTGTGGCCTTGATTTGGACTGTCTTACAGTAGATATAGTTAGATTAATATTATTAAAATTCTTTTGAAATTCAACACATTGTTAACAAACAAACCTAACATCAGCCTAGAGTTTGTCATCCTGCCATTGTTACCTGAAATGCCTGGGCAGGGGTATATTATGCACAGGGGTGGCCACAGGCATAACTGAAGAGATTAAGCCATGATGCATGCTGAGCTGAGAGCTTTTGTCTGCGGTTATATTTATTCAAGAATAAATATGTAAGTATGTCTGATAGAGATTTTGACTGCACAAAGAAGATGTTAACTGTTAGAGTGAAATAATTGTCAGCATTTTTACCAGGAACAACTGGAAAGTCGTCTAACCATTAATTTCATTTCTTTTGCCTATTTCTTTTGATGCTTGAAAAATGATAAACAATGAATCATAATAACACTTACTGGAGTCACCTTGAATTAACACACACAACTGAAATGGCAAATCACTGAGGATTGGTTAACGTCGTGTCCTTTGATCTTAGTACAGCTTCCTCATTATCTAACTCAATAAATCTTCCTCCAACCATTTCCTTAAATACCCTCATCAGGATGTGATGTTATATAGAGTTTCTTTGAAAATCTGGAATAACATAAGGAGTAATTTCCTACTGTTAATGCAACTTTTACAAAGAGATCAAACAATGGACCAGATTTTCATTTGCACCGGAGATGTAACCAGATTGTGAAACACTGAACAGTATTTCTTTGCTGGAAAAATAATTTTCCCTTGCCCTTTTGATCACACTTTGGGTGGGATTTTCCAGCCAAATTCACCCCAAGAGGAAATTTCCACCCAGGTCAATGGACCTGTGCATGGCCTGTCCCCATCCACTACAATTCCCATGACGAACAGGATGGGAAAATTCAGCCATTTGCATGGAATTTTGGAAACACACATGCATTTCTTCCAAGGTAAATGTCCCCATTGTGATGATAAGAAAAATTTGCATTTCCTCCCACACATTTTCTGTGTGGGGGAAGCCTGCTGAGGGCTCAGGAAAAATTTTAAAGGTAGATATAATATGTTTGAATACCTTCAAATATCACTATGAGATGCTGTATTGTAATGCAGATTTTTTTTAATGTAGAGATTCATCAAAGGGGTCTGTCTTGCAAAGGTAAGTTGATCCTTATATTGATCACCATTATGTATGTATTGTTATACATCATAGTACTTTTTCCATTGGAGAAAATGCCACAATGAATTAAACGAGTAAGAAAAATGTCCTGTCAACTTCTTCTGTCATGTTTTGTGCTTGGATTTAAATCAACTGGCTGCTCTGACTATCAAAAGACCCTGCTTTTGAAAGTAGACTAAATGTCTGTACCTGCTTCCCTCCATTAATTGACAAACAATGCTTTGAAATGGAAATCAGATATCATTATGTTCTGTCAGTTTCAGTCAATGTAGCTGGAAGCTTTTTTTTATGACAGCTGTAGCTGTTGTGAATGTTTGGCTGAGTTTCACAAGCTTTGAATTGCATGAGCTCAGCAGATGGTCTATTGATTGAACAGTGAATGAAACCTTTGAGATGGAATATTAACAGAATACTCCTTCAGTGTAGTTTCTTATTTATTTACAAATCTGATAGGTACTTAAAGGTTTGTTTTTTTTTTGCACCAGAGTAGTTATATTTTCTTTTCAGCATCAATGATCAAATTCAGGATTGTATTAGACTGTTAGAATGATTTTAAAATAATTCTCACTACAATTGGATGACTCCTGAGGGCTCTATATAGTTATTCTTACTGTATAATTTAGAAGGCACGAAAGTGTGCAGTTTAAATTTTTCAGGCAAAAAACTGTCCCAAGGTGTCTTATTTACATTCATGGGTTGATTTCCCCTTTCCTCTGTTAGTGAAAATTCATTGATAGCATGCATTCTCTAACATTATCTATTTGCAATGAGATAATTATTTAAATTGTTCTGAAATTCCTTAAAAGCTAGGAGGAAAATATTTTGGTCTCCTTGCCATACACGTTGCAAATAAAAACATGTATTCAAAGAGGATATTTATTGTGGTATTGGTTCAATTGCCATCCATACTGCAATGTTTATTTAACCATCATTAACTACATGTATATATTGCAAGCATTTTCTTGCTATATATAGGACTACACCAACTCAGCTTTTCAAACAAACTCAAGTAGCAGTCACCTTTGAATATATTCCATTTATATACACTAGAGGGTGGTGTTGCATGTGTTTTACAGCAGAATTCCTACTCTCACAATTCTCTGAAATTATTAATAATTGTGAAGGATGAAGCAATTACAGCATCTATCAAGGAGGAGAAGGAGTTTGGTGCTAATTGGGATTCTACTGGAGTGCACAAGTTATAGTCCTAGAGAAAAAAAAACAATAGAGTGCTTGAAGAAAAACCCAGGATTAGACCAAATGTTATAAGAAATCTTGGATTTGGGTTTACAATTTACAACTGTTAATGAAACCCTCCCATTAAAAAGCATAATTTAGTCAGACACTGATTAATTCTTCAAATGTTAAATTGTGTTTCTTTAATAGACAACAGCTGGATGAAGGAAATATTTTTCTTTTTACTTGTCACTACCATGGGCTTGTGGTAGGGGTGGTTCTGATTAACAATATTAATATAATCAAGAGCAGACTGAAAGTTGCTCAAAAAATGTACTCAACAGTTTACTCACTTATCTCAGATCAGCCATGCCTGAAAATGGATGGGACTGTTTAAGGAATCAGACTGGAGGTTATAACATTGGCCACTTTTTTTAGTTTTGGGAATGTAAATTTATGCAAAAATCTACCTAAAGTGAAACATTTTATGAGTGACGAGAATTCAGTTCAGAGCTGTCGGAAAATCAGAGGCCTTTAACATAACTGAAAATATACTGAGGAACAAAGATAGATAAGCCATTGAAAACAATCTTTCTCACCTTTTTCTCTGTCTTCATCCTTGCTCTTTAGTCTGTCGGAAAACTTTGGAATAAGCTTCCCACTTAGCCACCATCTGCTAATCAACATAATAAAATAAATGAAATGATTTCCCTGTTTATTAACTAGCAAAATTAAAAAGACTTTCAAAATTATTGCATTTAAAGTTGCAGTAGAAATATAAGTAACTCATAAAGACCTTAGGAAAGCTTCTATCCATACAATCAAAACTCAAATTGATATCATGACATTTAATTAAGGTCCAATTTTTGAAATTGTGAGTGTTGGCGATTTAATTGCTGAGAAACAACTCAATAAAATTTGGGGATCTGAGTTTAATGCCAATTGACAGGATTTTTAAAAATCTCTTACAATAATTTATCACATGTGGGAATGAGATTCAATAATTTTCATTACTCTTTTTCAGGGCTGGAGAGATTCTTTGGCATTGCATCAACAATTGTCACATTATTAAATGGGCCTTTAGGGTGTTTATTATGAGTCCTAGACTTCTGTAGCGAGTTTGACATACAATTAATGTGCAAGTACGACTGGTTTCTAAAATTATATGGAAGCTAAAGATGGGATGCATTTCATGGAAGGCAAATGGTAAAGTGGTATAAAATCAATCAGCAAGTTATGGAGATTCGCAATTCACAGCATGTCTCTTCATTCGTAGAATTTGTTGGCTGATTTGTGCATTGATAACTGTGTACATCATTAACATGCCATTATTTTTCCAGGGAGACTTTGTGTATGTAAAATCATTAAATTGCATATTTATTGAGAAAAAAACAAGAACAAAGATGTAAGTATCTCTAGTCCTCTAAACGTGTGCATAGAAGCCAGTTGTTAACTTGAAAAGGAAATTAGACCTCCATTTTGATCTTATTATTGTTAAGGTAACGTCTATAGTTTAAAACAAAGTATGCTCCAATGCATTCATTTTCTTAAATCAGTCATTTTAAAGGCTCTAGTATTCATGCCAAAACATCTGGAAGAGGCTCAAATCTGGTATTTCTATTCCACACATGGTATGTACCATTTTCACCTGAATGGGAATATGTTCAAGTTAGGATTCAATTGTGCATATTTCACTAAGGCAGCTAGCTATGGAAATCAGCAACAGCTTCCACTCTTGTAATTTTAGTGTGAAAGGTCTAAAATCTGAAATTCACAGATTGGACCTTGTAGGAGCACGTCTGAGCTTTGCAGATTTATTTGGATAGCCAGGGTTAATCTTTTCGAGAGGTAAGGTTTTGTTTTGGATCCTTAGAGGGAGTTCTGATGCCCTTTTGGAGAGGTCAGATGTTTTTTTGAAGAAGGAAGCTGCCTTTTGGGAAAGATTAGATGCACATTAGGATTTATGAAATGAGGCATGAATGTGCATAAAATATGTTTAAACTCATTGGAACTGTGAAGTTATTGGATCTTTCAAAAAATCACTGTAAAAAAAATCAAGATGAACAGTCAAATGGAGCTTTCAAAAAGGCATTTAAAACCCCTGACCTTCAGCCCTTTGAAGAAAAACTGTCGTTGTGTTAGAAGATAAAATACTTGCAATTTCACTCTGTTTATTTACATAAGCCTTAGTGTTTCCATTACTAGATTAGTGCTTATGGCAGATTTCATAACCAGCCATCACCACTGTAAGGTGCCTGTCATTTCACAGTTTGATTTTTAGCTCCAAGTGGTTATGGACTCTCTGAAGGCGGTCTGGGGAGGTTAAGAATTTCAATGATTGTTTTTATTAGGAGTTGAGTAATTGAATGATATGTGTGTTGTTGTAATGGATAATGCAATTTAATGAATATAAACATAAAATGATTTTACGAATAAATATTTAAAAAGAAAATCTGCAGTAGACATTTGGAACTTTACTAACCTCAGTCCTCAGATCTATCAATGATAGATACCATATGAGTTGGCAGAACAGGTCTAAGATAAAAGAACTGAGGACAGTTTCCACCCATATAATTAAAAATGTCTTCAAATAATTTACTACATATAAAAATGAGACTCAGCAGTTTCCATTGTTTACTTTCAGGAGAGATTCTTTGGCGTTGCATCAGCAATTATCACATTGTTAAATTGGCATTCAGCTTTGATTTTATTTGATTTATTATTGTCATATGTATTAATGTACAGTGAAAATTATTGTTTCTTGTGCGCTAAACAGACAAAGTATACCGTTCATGGAGAAGGAAAGGAGAGTGCACAATGTAGTGTTACAGTCATAGTTATGTTATTGAGAAAGATCAATTTAATGCAAGGTAAGTCCAAGGAAGAAGCTTTTCTTGAGTCGGTGGTACGTGACCTCAGAATTTTGTAACTTTTTCCTGAAGGAAGAAGATAGAAGAGACAATGTCTGGCATGTGTGGGATCCTTAATTATGCTGGCTATTTTGGGCGAGGCAGTGGGAAATGTAGATAGAGTCAATGGATGAGAGGCTGGTTTATGTGATGGATTCATGCCCTTTTGTAGTTTTTTGCAGTCTTGGGCAGAGCAGGAGCCATGATACAACCTGATATAACCAGAAAGAATGCTTTCTATGGTGCATTTATAAAAGTTGGTGAGAGTTGTAGCTGACATGCCAAATTTCCTTAGTCTTCTGAGAAAGTGGAGGCATTGGTGGGTTTTCTTAACTATAGTGTTGGCATGGGGAGACCAGGACAAGTTGTTGGTTATCTGGACACCTAAAAACTTGAGGCTCTCAATCCTTTCTACTTTGTCCTCATTGATGTAAACAGGGGCTGGTTCCCCTTTATGCTTCCTGAGGTCGATAACAATCTGCTTCATTTTGTTGACATTGAAGGAGAGATTATTGTTGCCACACAAGTTCACCAGATTCTCTACCTCATTCCTGTACTCTGTCTTGTCATAGTTTGACAACCGACCCACTATGATGGAGTCATCAGTAAACTTGAAAATTGAGTTGGACGGAAATTTGGCTGCACAGTCATAGGGGTATAAAGAGCATAATAAATTGCCTATCCTTAATGATTGTGCTTGTGAGTTAGAGGCTTCAGGATCCAGTCACAGAGGGAGGTGCCAAAGCTCTGGCATTAGAGTTTGGAGATGTGTTTTGTGGAAATTGAGGGCTGAGCTGTAGTCAATAAATAGAAGTCTGATATAGGTGTCCTTGCTATCTAAGTATTCCAGGGTTGAATGCAAGGCTAGGGAGATGGCGCCTACTTTGGATTTAATGTGGTGCTAGGCAAACTGTAGTGAATCCAGGTAGTCCGGGAGGCTGGAATTGATTCGTGCAATGATTAACCCTTTGAAGCATTTCATAATGATGGATGTCAGAGCCACCAGCCGATAGTCATTAAGGCACACTGCTTGGTTTTTCTTGGATACTGGGATGATGGTTGGCTTCTTGAAGTAAAGAACAAAGAACAAAACAGCACAGGAAACAGGCCCTTCAGCCCAATGAGCCCACGCTGCCACCCCGATGTTACCACCTCTACCTGTGATCCCTGTCTATGTTTATAGATCCATGGATTAAAAAACCAAATTTGAGACAATTTAGGGAGAATTTGTTTTGCCAATTAGCCTAAGAGCACATTTTTGGGAGGTTTGGAGGAAACCAGAGTACCCGGAGAAAACCCACGAAAGCATGGGGAGAATGCGCAAACTCCCACAGACACAGGCCCAAATCCATGTATCTGCACAGCACAAGGATAGTCACTGAGCTGTCGTGTTGCCCATCAAATGGTCCAGGTCAAGCGTACACTAACGATGTGAAGCACTAGGATGATCTCGAAAAAATCCAAGAGCAGCCCTCTTGCAACCTCAGATTGTTGTAAAGAGATTTTGAAGATGTTTATGAATACTTCCGCCAGCTGATACATGGAGGATCTGAGTGCATATCTGGTATCCCATCCGGGCAGTTGCTTTCTGTGTGTTGACCTTCAAGAAAGCTGCTCTGACATCTGCAGTGGTGACCCCCTATACAGATTCATCCAGGGCTTCCAGGATGGAGGGCATGCTCTTGCCGACCTCTTGCTTAAAACAGGCATAGAATACACTGACTCATCAAAGAGTTGGAGCTGGAGCATTGGAGCTTGTGATCGTACATACCTTCATCTTGTAGCTTTATGTCTTGCAAACCTTGCCATAGTTAGCGGAAGGGGTCTGTGTGGCTAGCCTGGGAATGTAGCTTGGTACCTTTGATGGATATCCTTAAATTGTATCTAGCTTTCTTGTATAAGTCAGTGTCACCTGACTTGAATGGCTCAGACCTGGACTTCAGCGAATAGTGGATATCCCTGTTCATCTATTTGGGGAACACACGGATTTGCTTCTTTGGCACACAGTCTTCTATACACTTACTAATGAAGTCACTCAAGTCGCATACTTGTTTTTAAAGTTTTTAAATACTGACCAATCCACTGACTCCAAGCAGTTCCCTGGGAAATCATTTGATTCTTTAAACCAACATGTTGTTCATTGTAGTGAGCTATTTGAAGTTAGCCAATGAAAAGATCCCAATGCAACATGCTATACAACTTGGCTAACTGCTATTGCACAACAGAATGGGAAATCTCTTATTTTAATATTTTCAGTAGTCCACTTAGTCTGTTGTAACTTGATGTGCACCAGCACTTACAGCACAGATGCATATTTAAAGTTTAAAGGTTATTTATTAGCCACAAGTAAGATTTACATTAACAGTGCAATGAAGTTATTGTGAAATTTCCCTAGTCACCACTAGGGACTAGATGACCCGAGCTGGGAATCAAACCCAGGTCCTGGCACTGTGAAGCAGCAGTACCAACCATTGTGCCACCATGCTGCCTATCCCTTAATTGTACTGAGAACTGTGGGAATGCTTTGAATTATATGTACAAATGTATTTCCTACTTAGACAGCCAATTTCTAGGAAGATAATCTTGATTTTGGGCAATTTTTGCCTTATATAAGTGTTTAATGCTAGCTGAGCTTCTGGAAATCTCTGATAGAGCAGTCATGATAAATTGAATATTATGAAATATTATAAATAAATAACTATCAATAAATAAAATTTAATATGGGTGCATTTGGAATATAACTAAGAAAAGGGTAATGGTTCCAAACCAACATGGCGTGGCAGACAAAAGCAGTATGCTAATGCTTGTATACCTTTGTTGGTGTAAACTTCCAGAATTTTACTGTTTCAAAAACAACTTGTATTTATAAAGTACATTTAATAGAGAAAAAATATCCAAAGGTATTTCATAGAGATGCAAGAGAAAATGCACACAAACTGAAGGGATAGATATTAGGAAAAAAGACAAAATCTATGGGTAATGAGGCAAGCTTTAAGAAAGTTGCTGAGAGGACAGGGAGCTGGAGAGTTTAGGGAGGTTTCACGTTATCTTACCTGTTCTAAATCTATTTAACTTCTTTTCTCTTCTATTGCCCGTGTATAAAACTTCTCATTGAGCATAACATTAGGGGCAGAATTTCACTGTCCCTTGTTGGCAGCGGATACCATAAAATTCCCAACTAGCCTTTGTGTGACCATATTGCCCTCAAATTTTACAGTGGCTGCTGCCAACTGAGACCCTTAAGTGGCCAATTTGCTTCCTGCATGTCTTCAATTTTGAGAAGAGCAGGGATGGAGATTGGAGTGGGTGGAGATGGATGGAAGTGTAGGGAGAGGGGGATGGGGAAATGGGAAAAGCCTAGAAGGTTATCCGACTTGGGCTTCCAGTTGGAAAGGAGGAGTGGGAGCATGCCTTCCTCACAGGCCATTGTTTCTGATTGGACCATTCCCCCGCAAAGTCAGCTCCCTTATATGTGTTCCCCTTCCCCCATTAGCTTTTCTGTCAACCCCACACTCCACCTCCCCCTCTCTACTCCCTCACCTTTCCACACAGGCATCCTATCCCCCCACCCATCCACACCAGCACTTTCCTCCACCTGGCTCTGAGTGTTTTTAGTTCAGTTTTTTATTCACGGACTGTGGGTATCACTGGCTAGGCCACCATTCATTGACCATCCCTAATTGTCCTTGTTCAGAGATATTAAAGAGCTGTAGGTATGAACTTATATGTAGGCCAGACAAAGTAAGGATGTCAGATTGACGACATCAGTGAACTACGTGGATTTTTACAACAATTGAAAATAATTTCGTTGTCATCATTAGACTTTTAATTCCAGATTTTTGTTGGTAACGGACCATCATATTGGCTAACAGAACACTCACATAGGACTTCCTCCAAAGTGAAATCCCCAGGACTTGTCTCCAGCCAATTAATGGTCCTAAGAGCGTTAACTGGCTGAGGGACTGTCAGTATCAGAGGAATGCATTCTCCGCTAACTTTTTGGGTGAAGGGATGGAAAACCCCATCAACCATTAAATTCTACCTGAGGAGTAGGAAATTACATCAATAATTGTAGGCCTGTATGACATTTACTACTATTTATGAAGGATAAGTATGGCAAGTTTTGCAAACCTTGGATAACAGGAGATATTGTGAGCCTAGTCAAAGAGAAAAAGGAAGCATTTGTCAAGGCTAGGAGGCTGGGAACACACCAAGCAAGTGTGGATACAGGGAAAGCAAAAAGAAACTTAAGCAAGGAGTAAGGAAGGCTAAAAGAGGTCACGAAAGAGGCCAGGAGGATTAAGGAAAATGCCAAGGCTTTTTATGCATATATAAAGACAAGAGGATAGCTAAGGAGAGGCTTGGCTCACTCGATGACAGAGGAAGGAATCTACGCATAAAGCCAGAGGAAATGGGCAAGGTATTAAGTGAATATTTGCATCAGTATTCACCAACAAGAAGGACTTGCTGGATGATGAATCTGGGCGAGGGTGTATAGATAGTTTGAGTCATGTTGAGATCAAAAAGAAGGAGGTATTGGGGTTCTTGAGAATCATTAAGATAGAGAAGTTCCCAGGGCCTGATGGAATATACCCCAGAATACTGAAAGGGCAAAGGAGGAAATTGCTGGGGCCTTGAGAGAAATCTTTGTATCCTCGTTCACTGCAGGAAGGTCCCAGAGGACCTTGAGACCATGTCTCATTAAGTAAGTGATGAAGATGATTGTTGAGGATGGGGCATCAGATGTTGTCTACATGGACTTCTGCAAGGTCTTTGACAAGGTCCCTCATGGCAGACTGGTGCAGAAGGTGAAGGTGTATGGGATCAGAGGTGTGTTGACAAGATGGATACAAAACTGGTTTGGTCATAGAAGACAAAGAGTAGCAGTGGAAGGATGTGTTTTTAAATGGAGGGCTATGACTAGTGGCGTTCCTCAGGGATTAGTGCTAATATACATAAATGATTTGAAGGAAAATGTAGCTGGTTTGATTAGTGCGTTTATGGACGACACAAAGATTAGTGGATTTGCTGATAGCGTTGAGGACCATCAGAGGATACAACAGGATATATATTAGTTGGAGACTTGGGCAGAGAGATGGCAGGTGGAGTTTAATCTGGACAAATGTGCGGTAATGTATTTTGGAAGGTCTAATACAGATAGGTGTGGTGGAAAATTCACCACTGAAATCAGACTTGGAGGTTCAACAAACAGTTTTATTCAGATAAAGCATTGGGAAAAGTGCTAGCACTCTGCAGTACAGTCAGTCACCTTCTCAACTACACAATGATAGTTGAGCATCTTTTATACATTTTAGATAGTAGACAGTATGGACGTTTAGCCGTTAGCACATTGTTACAAGTTGAGTAGACAGTACGGACATCAGCAGTTAAAACATTATTATACACAGACAAGTAAAGACTTTGACAGTTATCACATCATTGTACATAGGATAGATACATTTAAGCATTTACATTTAAGGTAGTTACAGTTATATCCTGTGTCAATGGCTGATCTTATCACATACATTTATGCATTTATGTCCTCATCAGCGGCTGCTCTCATTATCAAACTCATTGTTCTGGTTCTGTTTTTATCTCAAGTTTAAGGTGCCTTAAGTTCCGACCTGTTTCTGCAGCAGTCTAAACACTACAGTTTTTAACTTTTTGTGTAATGTCTGTGCCCAAAGTCAGTGCCTCTTAATGTCTCTTTCCAGAGTCCATTTTGTGTGCCACGTAACCATTTTCTGTCCTTTACTTTACCCTTAAGAGTATTGATAGACAAAGGGACCTGAGTGTACAAATACACAGTTCACTGAAAGTGGCAATGGAGGGAGAGAAAGTAGTGAAGAAGGCATACGGCATGTCTGCCTTCATCAGCCGGGGCATTGAGTTTAAAATTGGCGAGCCCTGTTGCAGCTTTATGGAATTTTAGTTATGCTGCACTTGGAATATACTCACAGGTAGAAGTGGCAACATCGAGATGGTGGCGTGGGCCCATTGGGCCGATGGGCCTGTTTCTTATGCTATTTTGTCCTTTGTTCAGAAGGATGTGGAGACTTTGGAGAGGGTACAGAAAAGATTTACTAGTATGTTGCCCGGATTGGAGGATATTAGCTATGAGCAGAAGTTGGAGAAACTTGTTTTTTTCTCACTGGAACGACGGAAGTTGAGGGGCAAATTGATAGAAGTCTATCTGATAGACCTGACCTGATAGAAAATCTCATTCTGGCCAAAATGGGAGATCAATGGTTCCACCTACACAGCTAATGAGCTAGCAGGTTTTCTCAAAAGATCTCATATTTCATGCCAAAGAGCAGAATTGGTTATAGTTTTTGTTATCAGATTATACAGCTCAGCACTTAACTAAAAGCAATTTCATTCATTTGCTGTTCTGTCAGTCTAACAATGGCATGTCCTTTAATCAATCACATTTTGACATATTCAAATAAATGTTATTTGTTTGTCTGTTTTATGGAAGTTCTCTCCCAAAAATGGCCTCTAATGATTCAACATTTCTCTAACTAATGTAAACCAGTTCTACAGAAGGCACCTTTATCTATTGGATTTATTCCAGTGGCCTAAACATGCATTGGTAAATTACTTTGTTGCATTATTTGTACCTGACTTGCGCTGATATCTTTCATAAATACATCTTTTATTTTAATGACATGTTAAAAACATTTCTTAGAGACATTATAAGATATTATTTACATATTTTATATTATTCTCAAGCCAATATTAAACATTAGCTACTAATTATCCTCATGCTGGGAATTTAGAATTGATCAGAATTCTCAACTACAGTATTATAACAGGCATGATTTTCCCAAAAAAATCTAAGTACCTAATGGGTGGCAAAATAAGACTTGACTCATGTAGGAAAATCGTGCCCGAAATCTTTCAGATGAGGTGCCCAGTCAAAATCTCTTAGTTAGCTATAAAAGATGCCATGTCATTATTTCATAGAAAGGTAGGAGAGTTTTCATGAAAAAAAGGATATAGCTGGGCTAGAATTCTCTGATCTTGTTCACCCCACCATAGCTGCCAGCGAGAACGGAAAATTTGGTGCTAAGCCAAATATTTATTTATTGCAGCGGGATTAGAAATTTCCAACCGCAGCCTTTGTCTTTTATCCCTTTACTCTGTTTTTGGGTCTTTGCTATGTGCTAATTGGCTGTGGCATTTTTCCACATTGTAACAGCAACTACATTTCAAAAAATATTTCACTCATATGAAGTTTTCTTTGTTCATTCAAAAAATGTGGTCTTCACTGTCTAGGCCAGTATTTATCCCCATCCATAATTTCCTTAAGAAGAGGGTGGTGAGCTGCATTCTTGAATTGCTGCAGTCTGTAGTGTAGGTAATCCGATAGTGCCAATAGTGAGGGTATTCTGGGGTTTTCATCCAATGACAGTGAAGGAACATTGATATATATTTCCAAATCAGGACCATGACTGGCTTGGAGGGGAACTTCCAGGTGTTGGTGTTTCAATATGTCTGCTGTCCTTCCAAATGGTAGTGGTTGCGGGTCTGAGAAAGTTCTGTCTAAGGAGCTACAGTGAGCTTTATTGGGATGTTTTATGGTCAGGAAAGGTGCTACATAAGATCACATTCTATTTTTGAATGGAGAATTTAAATGAATTTCGTATGATGTACTCCCAAATGTATAGTATTTAAAATATATCGAAAGTTAAAATATTGGATTACTCCTCTAGCTACCTGACTGCCCCTGCTCTCCCCTGACTACTCAACTATCAAATGACCACCCAACTATCCCATGATGACCTGATTATTACTTCAACTTCCCATTGACCATCACTACCTTCTGATCACCAGCCCACCTGCCACCCTATCCAAACCTCTGACTACTACCCTGCACCCTTAACTATCCCTCCATCCCACTACCTTATAATCATTCACCAACCACCAGCTGTACTCCATCTGCCACATTCTACTCCCTTCAAATTATCGCCAGCCCACCTGACATACCTCCAAATATACATACATCCCCTTGACCACCCTGTGAAGATAGTCTGTGACTATCTTCTGACCTTCAATCACAATCAGTTGACCTCCCACCCTGTAAATATTTGATCCTTTACTGATTACACCCTTGACCGTTTTATTCCCTCACCCAATGTACCTGACCCTTCCTATGACACAGCCCTCCCCAACACCTCACAATCACTTGACCACCCATCCCACCCTACTCCTTCACCCTTAACACCCTTAAAATCTCTCCTGCCAAAATGATTTGGACATTTAAACCCACCATTTTATAGTTGCTAGTGCTGTAAAATAAGGGCTGTGGTTTGCTTTCCCCTAATATTACTACATTACCCTGAAGGATTCTTAGAGCAGGTACAATCTACATTTCCCAAAAGGCCCAGGTCAAAAGTGTGGGTGAGAAATGTGCATCCTCAATCTAAAATAGAAAAATAAGATCTGAGTGGCAATCTGATATTGTTTACCATTCCCCAGAAGATTCAGACACTTGTTTAACTCAGAAAATATTTGTCAAGATTAGTAATCTGCATGATTACCAAAGTGGCATTATACATTACATCTTATTTGCTATGAAGAAATATATAACATTCAAAGAAAGAAATGTCTTGATAGATTTGACAGCTAGTCAAGGGTGGAAGGTAGTGCAATGGCACAGTGGTTTGCATTGCTGCCTCACAGCACCAGGAACCCAGGTTCAATTCCTGGCTTGGGTCACTATCTGTATGGAGTTTGCACAATCCCCCAGTGCTTGCATGGGTTTCCTCCAGGTGCTCTGGTTTCTTCCCATGGTCCAAAGAGGTGCAAGTCAGATGGATTGGCCATGCTAAATTGTCCCCTTATTGTCAGGGAGACTAGCTATGGTAAATGTATGAGGTTATGGGGATGGAGCCTGGATGGGATTGTGGTTGGTACAGACTCAATGGGGCAAATGACCTCCTTCTGCACTGTAGGATTCTATGATTCATGACCACTGAACATCTCAAAGCTAATTTACAGTCAATAGATTATTTTTCAAATGTAGCCTTTGTTGGAATTTAAGAAATTTGGCAGCCAATTATTACATTGCAAATGCCCACAAACAGGAATGCGATAATAACCAAATTTTTTTTGAGAGGTAAATATTGGTCATAGAATCATAGGCTGGAATGTTACAGCCATTCACACCAGTGGGGGTTTCCCCATCCTGCTGCAGTGAACAATGATTTTCTGAGTCCCAAATTTTCCTACGTTGCTGCAAGTGGGAGCATGACATGAACTGCTGATAAGATCATGCCTATAGAGTTTAACAGCACAGAAAGAAATCTTTCAGCCCATTGTGTCTGCATCAGCGATCAAGCATCTATCTATTGCATTGTGGCCTTGTGTACTATGATCAGGAATGACTTTTCTATCTTTCCATGAAACAATGTCAGCCACAGTGAAATACAGGCATTTAAGAAGGTTTGATTGGACATCTAATCTGAAAGATGGCATCTTCAGCAGTGGAGCATTGGAGTGTCAGCCTTAATTTCTTTGCTGAAGTACCCAGAGTGGGACTTGATACTAGAACCTTATTGACCCAATATTGAGAGTGCTACTAACTGACCAGCCATTGACACGAGTGACCTCCAAACCTGAAAAATACAAGTCCTACATAAAATAAGGTGCACTTTTGAACATGAAAATCTTTTCTTTCCAATACAAGGATGCTCAATAAATGTCAATGGACTAAGTTGATAAGATCAGAATTCATATTCTAACCCAAATCCCATAACTGTTTTCCACTGTGCTGCAATGGGATAAACAAAGGGTACAAAGCCACCTTCCTTTTAAGCAAGAGTCATTCTCTCCAACAATGCAACCTCTTCCATTTTTCTTCTCATAAATAAAATAATAATGGCCAATGAAGAAAAGTAGAAATAAAAATAAAATGTTCACTGAAATATAGAAAAGCAGAAAATATAATAATCAAACTGGGCACAGGCATCTTGTGGATTATAATCAGTAAAGAGGAGAGTGTTTCTGAAGCAAGATTGTGTGAGTCATACAACTGTATTATCATTAATTTTTTAAAACGTATATATTTCTTATTTTCTGAAATGGACAGTTGACACAATGACAAAAAGGATTGCAGTTCCGACAAGTTTACAAACTATGGATTATGAGGCATTTGTCAAATTTGTTTCACTAACGAACTGTTGTTTTAATCTGTTCTGTCACATTTCCTAGTTGCTCTTTAACCTGCAAGAAATAATCAGAATAAATTGATATTTTTTAAGGTACCAGTTAATGAATAATCTGGTTTATTCAATCAACTCTTCAGGTAAAACGTTATCAGTCTTTGGCAGATTCATTACTATAGAGGCACCTAGTGCATTTTATATAAAGTTCTTTAATTTTTTTCCCTTGTAAACTCTCAATATCTGACTGTCTTAGAATCTAATTCTGTGTCCCTGAAACTCTTCTGTCTATTGCAATTACTGACTGAACCTGTAATCTGCATGAGCCAAGGCATTTTAATCTTTTCCTTGTGGAAAAAATGTCATTAAACGTACACTCTGTTTTAAAATGTACATTGTCATTTGCTTTAGGCTCACAGCATGAGCTAGTTTTCCACTCTGATAATGAAATAAATCTGGGGAATGGGAATGAAATTCATTTGAGCAATGACTGTTTTGCATCTGCGTGTATTCTGCAATTGATTCTAGTCATATACATTCATATTCATTATTAAAGTTGTATTCCCAAAATACAGTGTGAGTATACAGACTGCAGGGGCCCAATTAATCATACAAATAAAAGATGGGTATCTGTGAGCCCAAAAAGAACTCAAAAAAGTTTCCAACAACCACAGGCTACCTGATATAATTCAATTAATTGATGAAGCAAATTACTAGTTACTGGCATAGAAAAAATGTCTTATAATTTGAATTCCAGTTTTAAGTCTTACAACCTCAGTATTATCCTTATCACTGACCACTGACTGGGATTTTACAGCTCCTTCATGGCTTGCTTTTCAGGAAAGAAGGATGATTGCTATAGGCCACCGGTGGGATTTTTCAGTCCCAAAGAACAAAGAAATGTACAGCACTGAAACAGGCTCCTCGGCCCTCCAAGCCTGCACCTGTCTTAACTAAAACTGTGTGCACTAATGGAGTCCATATTTTCCCATTCCATCCTATTCATGTATTTGTCTAGTCGCCCCTTAAATGTTGCAATCATACCTGCTCCCACCACCTCCGCAGGCAATGTGTTCTAGACATTCACCACCCTGTATGTAAAAAAACTTGCTGAAGTCCTGATGAAGTCTACGGTTTTTTGTGGGTCACCTGCCCCACCTCTGGGGAACCTGTCTGTAGGGGTTACCTATGTTAGGATCAGAAGATCCCACTGGCAGGAAGGGCTGGAAAATCTGCCCTAAGTAAATTGAAAGAAAGAAAAGTGATTTTTTTCCCCTATCATCAGTTGATAGATCACGCTTGTACAATATTGAATTAATATAATCATCTACAAGATGCACTACAGGAAGTCACCAAAGTTTCTTTGACAGCGTCTTCAAACCATGTGAACTGTTTGCCATCTATATGGACAAGGGCAGCAAACACATTGGAACTCCACCACCTGGAGGTTCTCCTCCAAGTTACTCATCATCCTGACTTGGAGATCTCATCATTTCTTAACTATCGCTGGGTCAAAGTCCTGGCACTCTCTCCCTTACAGCACTGTGGGTGTATCTAAACCTCGGGGAGATTCAAGGAGGCAGCTCATCATCACCTTCTGAAAGCCAACTAATCATCGACAATTAATGCTGGCCAGCCAGTAATGCCCCACATCCTATAACGTGAATGAAAAATACATTTTTTTAAAGTATGGAGATTCTGAGTAAATATAATCTGACCATGAATAAAAAGATACTGGAGTTGACCGTCTTTTAATTATTCTTGAGACATGGATATTCTTGGCAAAGCCAGAATTTCTTGTCAACCACTAATTACCTTGAGAAGAAAAAGTTGTGCCTTCTTCTTGAACCAATGGAGCGTTGTGTGGTCCCGGTATTGCCACAATGCTGCTAGGTAAAAAAAAACAAAGAGACTTTGGAGCCATTGTTCAAGATTCTCTTAGGGTTATCGTGCAGGTTCAGTCAGCAGTTAGGAAGGCAAATGCAATGTTTGCATTCACGTCGAGAGGGCTAGAATACAAGAAGAGGGATGTACTTCTGAGGTCCCATTGAAGCATTATGAGCAATTTTGGGCTCCATATCTAAGGAAGGATGTGCTGGCTTCAGAAAGGGTTCAAAGAAGTTCACAAGGATGATCCCTGGAATAAAGAGTTTGTTGTTTGAAGAACGGTTGAGGACTCTGAGTTTGTAGTCATTGGAGTTTGAAGGATGAAGGGAATCTTACTGAAACTTACAGGATATTATGGGGCCAGAATAGAGTGGATGTGAAGAGGATGTTTCCACTAGTAGGAAAAATTAGAACCAGAGCGCAGAACTTTGGGCTGAAGGGACAATCCTTTAAAACAGAGATGAGGAGGAACTTCTTCATCAGGAGAATGGTGAATCTGGGGAACTCTTCAGTACAGAAAGCTATGCAGACCAGGGATTGAGGGTCTTTAAGACAGAGATAGAAAGGTTCTTAATTAATAAGCTGATCATGGGTTATGGGGAAAAGGCAGGAAAACAGGGATGAGAAGAATATCAGTCATGATTGAATGATGGAGCAGACTCAATGCACTGAGTGCCTAATTCTGCTCCTATGTCTTATGGTCTAATGGTCTTATAGATAGGAAGTTGCAGGATTTTGAGTCACAGAATCATACAGTACAGGAGAAGCCTATCAACCTACTGAGCTAAATCAACAAAACTAAAATCAATCTACACTAATCCTGCTTTCCAACACTTTGCCCATAGCCATTTAGCGTTGATGATGATGGAGATGCACCGATATTGTTATGATTGCTCGACTTTACAGGACAATTATGTTTTAAAATGTCCCTTTCAATTAATTTGAACTGTTGTTTTTCAGGTTTGAGAAAGATTCTACAGTGGGATTCACAGCAATCTGAATGAGGACCCCTGTATTTCTTGGGAGGAAACAGAGCACCCGGAGGAAACTATGCAGACAGGGAAGAATGTGCAGACTCCACACAGACAGTGACCTCAGCTGGGAATCGACCATGAGTCCCTGATGCTGTGAGGAAACAATACTAACCAATGTGCCACCATGCTGCCCAACTTGCAACTATTGCAAACTGTGAGACAGAAAGCGATAGGCTTCAAGATTCCATAGACAGGTGGTTGGAATAATTGGACATGTGATAGACGAAATTTAATGCAGAGAGATTTGACTACATTTTGGTGGCAAGAATGAAGAATGGTGATATAAAGTAAAAGGCACAAATCATTGACATTGTCAGGGCAGATTGAGATAATGGTTAACATAGCAAATGGGATCCTGGGCTTTATAAAATGGGAGCATGGAATTCAAAATAGGGAACTCTTTTAAAAAGCTGATTCAGTCTCAACTGGAATATTGTGTGCTATTCTGAGCACTACACTTTGGGAAGGATGTGAAGGCATCAGAGACGTTGTCAAACAAATCCAAAATTAATTCCATGTATATGAGACGTCAGGTACATGGTTAGATTGGAGAGGCCGAGGGATCACTTGTTTCTCCATCAGGAGGATTAATCCTACTTAAAAACATAGAGGTGGCATCACAAGGTGGAACCCCTTCAGGAACGGCACAAACTACATCAGCCCTGTTATGGCCCACATGCTTGCCTACACAGTCCAAATGTGGAAGATCCCAGTTGCCCACCCATACATCTAAAGTAAAGTTTATTTATTCATCACAAGTAGGTTTACATTAATACTGCAATGAAGTCACCATGAAATTCCTCTAGTGGCCATACTCTGGCGCTTCAGTTTGGGTACACTGAGGGAGAATTTAGCATGGCCAATGCACCTAACCAGCATGTCTTTTGGACTGTGGAAGGAAACAGATGAAGACACACGGAGAATGTGCAAACTCCACACAGATGGTGACCCAAGCCAGGAATCGAACCTGACGCTGTGAGGCAGCAGTGCTAATCACTGTGTCACTGTGCTGCCATCACTTCAACATGATGTTGCTCCACTATGTGTCATCACTGCTACAAAGTGATCAATGTTGCAAACTTTCATACATTTTGTCATGACAGTTCGCTGCCTCTGAACGTATCTAATGGATTGCTACATGTGACTCTTTATGAGGTCAGCTGATGGAAGATTTGACACACTCATGTTGCTGAGACATTGTGCTGCTGGTGACGTGAGCAGCCTCTTCCATTCTCTGCCCAGGTGTCCTCAGGGATGTGGAAAAGAACAAGATGTGGGATTGGTTTTGGATTGCCGATCAAATCGCCGGCACAGACATGAAGGACCAAATGTCCTGATTCTGGTTCTGCAAAATCTAGCTGCAAAGATCCTGGAGTGGCTGCTTTTTTTTTTGAATCCCCAGCCTCACATCAACTCTGATTATCGTCATGTTTTTTTCTTTCATCAGAATGTTCAGTTAAGCAGCTGTCACTCCCTTTCTGGTCATTGATCAGACACAATTGCCATCCCCCACTCTCCTATTTTCACAACCTTGTTAACCCAGCCTGTCAGCATAATAATGTTCTGATTGTACTCTCTCTTCTTTCTCACTGCACCTTACAGTAGGTTAATGTAGAGTGAGGACACCAAGAAGAAGCTGTTAAATATGTCATTAACGCTGTCCCTGTAGCAAATGAAACACTGCCATTGGGATTATTTGATATGTTATATTTCATCAGATGAACTTTGTCACTCAATGGGTGGCCTGCTGTATACAGGATCATACTCATATTTGCTTTGTTTTTATGCCAAGACTTTCACATCTTTCGTGAAGAATTTTCTGGCTGGCTTCGAGGAATACCGATTATGGGAAAAGTACTCTCTCAGGCTATTTATACAAATTCAGCAAGGTTTTTTTCAATCTATAAAATACAGCTCGTTCTATATTTCCTAGTGGTAATTACATAGAAATTGTGTGCACTGAGGACTGCCATCTGATAATTACTCCCATGCAGGATTTGTCATATGACATAAAAAAGTTCTTATGCTTTGTGTTTTCAGAGAAAAAAAAATCAACACAGCGTACTTGATGAGTGAGCAGGACACCTTTGAAAGTCCCTGTCTGCTTCTCTGTTGCTCAATATTAATGATTCTTTCATCTATTGGCTCAGGAAGATAAATGCTCCAGCGCAGCAGATTATGACTGTAAATTCCAGCGGTATTTGATGTGAGGGAGTTTAACAAGAAGCTAAAGCTTTTCTTTTAGTGATGTTTGGAGGCATGGCAGGCTGCAGGTACCTCTGTCATATGGTGGCTTCTTTTTACTTTATTTTATGTATGTTGAAGATTGTAATGACTTGGTGTAAAAGAGAAGAACATTTCAAAGGGTTATCAGATAGATAAGGTCTGCATTTGTGACAAAAAAGTTTAATATAGTGATGAAATTGTGCCTTTAAGAAATGCATTTTCATCATGTTTTTGCAGTTTTTGCAAGCAGGCCTGGCCTTTTTGATTTTGGCATCGGACTGTGAACTGGAATCTTTTATTGTTACTGAAGCTATATATTGGACCTTTTGTTTACTTTTAATCTTGGGCAAATGCAGTGTCTTGGAGCTTCATGACTTTTTTGGGAATTGTTTGACTTGCGACTGATTGGCAGGTCAGGTGCCTTTGGATAGTTTTTTTTACGCACAAAAGAAATCCAAAGGTTTTTATTTTCAGTTTGGCAGAACTTGTTTGGGCTGCAGGCAGGATGCAATGATTTTGTGTAACACCACCCCGCCCCCACCCCCGCCCACCACCATATTGAAAATTCTGCTATTTGCTGGTTGGCTAGAATGGGAGAGAAGTGGTGTCTCTGCTCTCGAGATACGCTATAAGTACCAGTGCAGGAGGGCTGCAGCATCTCAATTCCCCATCCAAAGGACTGATTCACATCAGGTGTTGCAAAGCTGCAAATTACAACATCACATAATCATTATGTGAGCAGACTTGCTTTCTGTGCTAAGCCTTTGGTTGTATATTTCTCCCGGCTCAATATTACGAGGATAAAAGTTTAGATAGGGTGGACAGTGATAGCCTTTTTCCTAGGATGGAGAAAGCTAGCACGAGGGGACATAGCTTTAAATTAAGGGGTGGTGGTTATAGGACGGATGTCAGAGGTAGGTTCTTTACCCAGAGGGTGGTAAGGGTATGGAATGCCCTGCCTGCATCAGTTGTAGATGCGCCAAGTTTGGTGGCATTTAAAAGGTTAGTAGATAAGTTTATGGACAAAAAGGGAATGGTTTAGGTTAGAGAGTCATTGCTTTTTCCTAATTGGTCGGAGCAACATCGAAGGCCAAAGGGCCTGTTCTGCGCTGTAATGTTCTATGTTCTATGTTCTATATTCTAAAACATTGCAGAAATTCCATTTGCTATATATGTTTGGAGGGATTTTTGCTTGGAACAACATATTTAGCTGCTAAGATTTATATAGTATCATGGTTGTCTTTTCTTTCTCATTTGTAATTCAGAGAAGTTATTGCTGATTTTTCTAACTATAGTTCAACTGTATTCTTAAATAAATTTTGTTTGATAAATGCTCTCTAGTGAGTCACTAGAATCATACTTGGAGTGAAACATCTTGGGGGGTAGTTCTGCCAAAAAAATTCTGAATTTGTGGGAAAACTGTTTTTTTCAGTGGGAGTTCACATTAGAATCTCCCACATTCTATGCATTGCAGAGGTCATCAGTATGAACCTCATTAGATTTCAGGGGGTGAGACGTATTCACCCTGAAGAGACTGAAATAAACAGTGGCCCCGAAGTGTCGGTCTCAGCTTGATAGCTGCTTAGCCTGGGACTCCCACAGTGTTGCCCCCCTCCTCCCCCCCTCCAAACCTCCCACTGCCCAGTCACAGCCCTCTATCCATTAGTGGGCCAACCCTGATCTCCCTCATACTGCACCCCCCTCATTCCAGCAATGATGATCTCCCCCACCCTCCTGGCAGACATCCCCCCAACAGACCTCATTGCAGACCCCCCCTTCCCAACCCGCACAAAACCCCTGGCTGACCAACTCCCTCCCAGCTCACCCCAATCACTGGCCTCCTTCCAGCCCCCACTGATTCCTATGCAAAGTGGCATTGGGACTCCCCCAACTCCCACTGATCATCTCCTGGGCAATGCCTGGCGGGCAGTGCCAAGGTGCTCCCTGGGCGTTAGCACTTTGCCTCTTGGGCAGTGCCATGGTGCACAGGATAGCATTACCATGCTGTCCATACCCCAAGGACACCAGCCCCTACTGCCGCCTAACCGCGTTGGAGGCAACGATCGTGCCCTCTTCAGCTGTACCGCCAGTTCCTCAAAAGTGGGGAGCTATAGTATTCCCCCCGGAGTGAATTGCTCCTGGAGTGTTGGGGAGGGGGGTGTAGGTGGTGTGGGGACGAGGGGGAGGAAGAGACTAGCAGGCCCGAAAAATTCAATCCCAGGCCCACTAATAGCACTTAAGTAGCCTCATCTCTCAGCTGATTTCCAGTACTGCACAAAATCTACTCGTAATCTGAGCCTGGGAGACGCAAGCATTGCGTGAATGCTCACAATCCCACGAATTGGCCAATATGTAATTCTCCCAGCCCACTGTGCACCGGGATGGGAAAATCATTACCCCCTTCCTCCACTCCATGACTAATGCTAAATTCAAAGTGCAAATCTTATGGTCTAGTTTGACTTCATAAAAACCTTGGAGTTTCTGATCTGGATTATAACAATATGTTTTCTATAATTCCAGTGCTGATTTTTTTTTTATTAAGCCTATCAACTATTTTCTATATGCAACACACAAATGAAAAAATAAAGCTGGGTGCAGAAATATTTAGAGGTGCAAATAAATGCTGCAATCTATCAGTGCATGGGTTAATCATACTGGCTTGACTGATTATGGATCCAGCTTCCAAAATGCAATATTCTAAGAGAAATATTCAAACTGTAAACAAATTCAGTTATTCATGAGGAAACGGACTCATTTGAAAATTTGACGTTGAACTCCACTGGATACTTCTAACACCATTCAGTTATAACTAGGGAATCATCTGCAAAGGGTTATATGGTCGCAAAACATCAGCTCTTTTCTCTCCTTAAAGATACAGTTAGACCTGCTGAGATTTTCAGCATTTTCTTTTTTGCCTTCAGATTCCAGCATCTGCAGTGATTTGATTTAATCTCCTGCAATGCCTTCTCTCCTCACTCCTGCTGCACTACCTCAGGTGCCTCATGGATTTATTCTTGGATCCATCTTTTTCTCATCAACATGCTGCCCATGTCATCCTAATACTTAGCATCAGTTTCCACAAGTATGTTGAGGACATCCAATTCTACCTTACGATCACTCCTCTCAACACCTTCACCGGTCTAAATCATCAGATTATTTGTCTAACATTCAATACTGGACGAATAGAAATTTCTTCCAACTGAACATTAGGAAGACAAAACATTGCCAGAAATTCCATTTGCTAGCCTCCAGCCCCATCCCTTCCGTGGCAATTGTTTGAGGTTGATCTATGTTATTTATATGACTTATCTGACTCCAAAATGAGCTTTACTCTGCATGTTTGCACCATCGCTGTCTGTTTCCACACCTGATCGATGTTTGCTATAGCCAGCATACGCTTACATTCCAGTTGATACCCAGATATCCAGACTTGGATTTTCCATCGGGCTTCAGAATCCTGAAGCTAGGACCAAATGGAAGCCTAGAGCCACAGTTTCTGGAATATGTGTGGGCAGCCGATCCTATTCCCAGCACGCATCTGGGAAGCTTCCTCAGCTGCTGGATTGCAGTGTGAACCCCATCTGATATGGTCCCCCACTGTTTTCGCAGCCCTCTGCCTCCAAACCCACCACGGGACCTGCTGAACTTAGCCTGCAGCCCAAATAGAATAAATGCCATATTTAAATTCCATGTTTTATCTATCTTTGTGTTACCTTGACAACGTGCTGATCCATCAGCCACTCTCCGTTACTATGGTTCATCATGTTTATATTATACCTTACTATTAACTCTCAAATCTCCTATATGTCCAACACCCCTCTCAACTATCAGGTCTCTTTCTTGAATAGTAAAGGCATTGCCTACAATGTCACTGGTTTTGGATGCAACACGGAATGACTGATTCATTGGGCCAAATTTTATTTAAACAGACCTCCGTAGAGTGCAATACTGGGTTGGGAATCCCCAATTTACAATTGGAGTGAGCTTTGCTGTGGCTTTTTAACTGATGATGTAGAGATGCTGGCATTGGACTGGGGTAAACTCAGTAAGAGGTCTGACAACACCAATTTTAAATCCAACTGATTTATTTGATAGTATACTTGCTAGCTTTCAGCCTTTGTGCCTTTGTCAGGCGAATGAGGTGTTCTGGTCTGCAATAGCACTCATATCAGCACAGACGGTTTACAGATTGCTAGGATTCCTAGGATTCGCATTCTAATCAGCAATCTGTAAACTGTCTGTGCTGATACGTGTGCTATTGCAGACTAGAACACCTCATTCACCTGACGAAGGCACAAAGGCCAAAAGCTAGCAGGTTTACTATGAAATAAATCGGTTGGATTTAAAATTGGTGTTGTCAGACCTCTTACTGTTTTTTAACTTAGCCACAGCTTTACCAAGCAGCAACCTGGGGGGTGAATCTCACAAAACTTCTGAATTGGCAGGAAAACTGTTCTAAAACCTGACTGTTTCAGCTTCTCACCCGAATCTCCGCACTCCGTGCACTGCAAGTGTCCCAGTCGTGTGAATATCATTAAAATCACTTTTGATTGTGATTGTGGGGGTGTGGAATGCACTGCCAAGTAAGATGGTGGAAGCAGGCATGCTGAGGTTATTTAAGGCATACTTAGGTAGGAACATGAGCGGAATAGAGATGGAGGGATATAGAAGACTATTTTAAATAGGGATCAAGAGTCTTGGGACGTTCCTGGGAATCAATTGATTCCTACGGACTTCCAGCGTACTTTTCTGGCTCATTTGCTTTACTTTTGAACTTCTGGGGATTCCCTTGAATGTGTGCCTAAGATGTGCATGTTATTGATGTTTTTCTCTTTTATTCCACAGGTGCTTCATCCCACCTTGTTATCCAAAAAAGGGCGTACACGCAATGGGTCGTACAAGGGCTCCTCTTGGATTTTTCGAGAGTAGCCTAGTGCTTCGTGCTGTTAGTGTATGCTTAAACTGGACCATTTGGGCAACATAACAGCTCAATGACTATCACTGTTTGCTGTGCAGATACATGGATTTGGGCCGGTATCTGTGGGAATTTGCGCATTCTCCCTGTGTTTGCATGGGTTTTCTCCGGGTGCTCCGGTTTCCTCCCACACCCCAAAAATGGACTCTTAGGCTGGTTGGTGAAACAAATTGTCCCTAAATTGTCTCCCCAATCTGGTTTCCAATGTGGATTTCCATAAACAAAGACAAGGGTCATGGGTGAAAGAGGGAAATAAAGGTATTAAAATGGTGGCGCGGGCTCATTGGGCTGAAGGCCCTGTTTCCAATGCTGTGTTGTTCTTTGTTCACTTAGGAGTGAGGCCTATTCATGTCAGAGTCTGCCAGTTCTGGAACTCTGTGTGTGTGTGCTGGTCTCGTTCTGTCAGTCTCCCCACTTGTTGGCCAGCCCGATTACTGGCCAGCTCAGGACCTCCTCAGTGCTGCCCCTCCATGGCCCGATCGTGACCCCCATAGCAATTCCTGGGCTAGCCTTGACTCTCCCTTGTCACAGAACACCCCGATGAAGAGCCCACCACTATAGAAAACAAGCCCAGTCTACAATATTTAAAGTCCCATCTTGGGCCTATCTGAGGAGCAGTGCAGGCAGAGGAATCTGTGAGTGATACCACACATCAGCCGTCTGCTGGGTCAGGCCATTTGCCATACCAGTGGTCTCTTAAAGCCACCACAATCCTGAATTTTTTTACTGCTGATTCTTTTAAATTGCAGGAGAGAATGTCAGCTGCATAAAACAGAATTCAGCTCATAGCTTCATTTGACAGATGACTGATGCTCAGTTCATCAGAGTTTAAAGGGTTAAATTATGAAGGCAGGTTGCATACATTTTGCTTATATTCCCTGGAGTTTAGAAAGTTGTGATGTAATTGATGCAAATTAAAATGATTTCTTTCTGAAGATAATATTTTGGGACCCAGTATTTGAGTAATTTGAGACATGACATATGGTAAGGAGGGAATGTTGTTGACTAATTGATGACTAATTGAGTTACATTAATTGTCATTATTAATCAACAACTTTGCTTTTGCTACTGTTATTGGGCATCTAGCAGGAAAAGGCAAATTACAATGCTTGGGAACATCTTCAGTCAGTGTGCAAGCATAACACCAACCTTCCTGTCACTTCCCATTTTAACTCACCATCTTACTCTCATGCCCACATATCCATCCTATGCTTGTTGCAACACTCCAATGAAGTACAACGCGAACTAAAGGAACATGCCTCACCTTCCGATTAGACACTTTACAGTCTCAATATCGAGTTCAACAAATTTAAAATTGAACTTTCTCCTTCATCTTGACTCTTTTTTTCTTTGCTTGTCCCTATGCAACCCTCCTCTCCACTGGGGTCATCTGTCACTTGTCCTTTTGTTTTGCTTTCACTGACCACTGACATTTATTCTCCTATTAACATATTCTGCTATCTTAACTTTGATGCCACTATTAGCATCTTCTTTTAGTCTTAAATGCTACCATTAAGACTCCCTTTCTCTTGTGTCCATGACATCTTTGTCAATCTCTTCATAGCTTCCACCTATTCCTGACCTTCTATTCTGTTCCACCTTCTCCATTCAACTCTCCAACTCTAATCTAGTACTTTTCTACCCTTCTAATAAAAATGAAAATATCGCAGGTGCTGGAAATCTGGAACAAAAACTGGATAAACTCAACAGTTCTGGCAGCTTGTGTGGAGAGAGAAAAGTTTTGAGTCCGTGCGTGGAATTGTCCCCCCAAAAATTCTAAGTGTTGAATTCATGGGAAAACTGGAGTAATTCACGTTTGTTTTTTTAGTGGCAGTTCAGACTAGAATCTTCCACGCTCTGTGCACTGCAGAGGGAACCAGTGTGAATTTTATTAAATTTCAGTGTGCGGGGCCTATTCCTGTAGAGTGGGCCATCACACATGCACTGATCTGTCAGTGCTAAGATCAACACATGCGCAATGGCTGCACAGATGTTGTCAGACCTGCTGTGATTTTCCAACACTTTCTGTTTTTGTGTTTGCAATCTTTTACTTTTGTTAGATCTCCTGAGTTAGATAGACAGATTTGCTCTTACATAGCATTTGTCATGACTAACAAATATCTCAAAGAGCTTTGCAGTACTTTTGAAGTGTAGCCACTGTTGTAATGCAAGAAATGCAACATCCAATTATGCGCACAAGTCAGAAATGAACAAAACCAGGAATTCCAATGTCCCTCACTGAGCATTCCTGAAACATCCAGCACTGTCAAAAAATAATCTTGTAATTTTTACATTACAACATCAAAATGTGCAGTGGAGCACACTTGTCATTATAAGCTCTCATTTTCATTCATCAGTTGTATATTTTTAAAGAAACATGGTCACCTTCTGCTCAACTCTACAGCCAGCATATTATGATATACTAGATCTCAGTAAAGCTGTCAAATTGCATCAGAATAAATCTGGTAGAATAAAACAGCCAAGAGACTGGAATGGATTAGGAACCGATTGCTGGGTACTCGGGAGAAAGTTATTATAAGGTACAAGCATAATGAAATGATTTAGACCACATTGTAAAACACACAAGTAGGGCTGTGCTATCTAGTTGAGTAATTTAAATTATTGCTATTTTGAAACATTGCTGTGAAATGGCATAATTATAACATTTCCAGTTACTTAATATATATATTTTTACAGTAAGATACTATTTTCATTATTATTTGATATCAAGCAATTTGCAGTCTGGTTTTACCACATGAACATAATACGATTTGAAGCAGGTAGACTTTTGATAATAGTCCCCTGACATTTCATTACTCATTAGAGGCTGAATTTTCAAGGATTTAGGGACAGCCTGAGGAGGGAGCTGAGCGTGGAAATCCCTTCCTCATTCCAATATTCACACAGCTGTGTGAAAGGGGACTACGCATTGTTGAGTCTACACTCCAGGTCCATGGTGGGTTATTGGGTTACTCACTGAGGAGTTGGCTGCCTACTCCATTGCGCCAAGTAGAAATGGTATTAGAACAGCGTGATAACAGCACTCACTTTCAAACCAGGTCCACGATCAAATGGGCCATTGGTCTTTTCAAAATGCATTTTCAATATCTTGTCAGCTCAGGAGGTCCACTGCAATTCTCTCCTGAGAGAATGTCAGGGATAAGGGTGACCTGTTTAATGCTACATCATACAATGTAATGAAAAGGTTTGCAGGTGTGAAATCTTCATTGGAGGAAGAGGTGGGGAAGGAGCTGGAGCTATTTGCCTCAGAAGAAAGTGTAACTAAAAATGAGAAGCATGAGGAGGATAGTGGGGGAAATGACAAGAGATAGCTGTGCAATGACTCCATCGTAAACAGGGAGCACCAAATAAAGAGGCACTTCTCTAAAGCCACATTGAGTATATGAATACACCCTTGGAAATGAATCGTTGTCCCACTGCTAGATGAGTGTCTTTAATACACTGTCACCTCACCGCTTCCAGGAGATGCCCGTTCCACAACAAGAGAGGCAATTTAAAAGTGTCCTTGAGATTCTCTGGGCTCATAGTGGCTAAAGGTTTTACCTTTACAAACCAACACCAGCCATCTTGAGGAACAGAGCAGAAGATGAACTGAGGCAGCTTCAACAATACTCAAGAAACTTGACACCATTCAGGACAAAGTAGCCTGTTCGATGGACATCCAATTTTGCACCTTAAACATTCTTTCCAGCTGTGTATGTGCCATCTTCAAAGTGCGTGGCATTAATTCACCAACACTCTTTCTATAGCATCTTCCAAACCTGTGACATTTAACATTTAGAAGGACAAGGGCATGAGAACACGACTGTGTGAAAAATTCTTTCTAAGTCACAGAACATCAATCTGGGAAATACATTCCCCATTTCTTCACTGGCTCAAAATCATGGAACTTGCTTCCTAAGTGACGTGTGTGTGTACTTACACCACATGGATGACAACAGTTTATGATGTCATTGCACTACCACTTTCTCAAGGGCATTTATGGATAGGGAATAAATGCTGACCTGTCCGTTGAAGCACAAATGCCATGTTTGGCAGCTATCAGCAGAAGAAATCTCACCGAGCACCCAATTTGACAATGATGGATATGCGATTCATTCACATCGCAGTAGACTAAGGGTTGGATTTCTGGCTGCAATCTTCAACGACACTGCTGAGAATATTTCACTCAAAGGCTTGTGAACGTGTGGAATTCCCACTACCTACCTATCTCAAGGATAAAAATTCTGCACAATATGTCTCATAAAAAACTAATACAGCAAATAGCTTTACGTTTTTTAAATACATGACTGCTCTGTATATCTGGATTGTCAACCTAATGTATTTCTAGAAGCAAGTTTTCCACTGGGGGCAGAATTTGGTGACCAGCACTTGCAAGCATGTCGACTACATGAAAAAACATGAGGCATCCTTCCAGTAAAATGTTGATTTGTTTTCTTCTCACAAAGCTTGCTTTAGTAGAAGCTTGTCACAGTTACACAGGATTTGCCTCAAGCAGTAACATCATTCTTCACAGCAGAAAACTTAGATGTCATGTTTCAAAGAAAACTATTTGACTCTTGTGCTAATAGAAAAGGCAAAATACAAACAACCCCAGCTTAAAGGGATTCAATCTTTTGATGGATATTTGAGAGTTAGAGGCATCTCATAAGCCTATATATTCCACTTTCTGACACATTAAATACTAGTGGTGGTAAAGACAAAATCAATCAATATGTTTGTGCCACCCAATGATTCCGAACAATTGGTTAATCACAACTTTTCATGCCTCTCTGCAATGTGATTTGGTCACCATGTTTAAGGCTGAGTTTTATTTCTTTGTTAGTTCCCATTCTCCCTGAGCATGATGCAGAGCAATGGAAGTTGGTTCCACTAGGTGAAATATCTGAATGCATGTTGTCAGAGATGTGTGTTCATTATGAGCCTGCAACTCTTGGTTGCTCCAAATGTCTTCATGGATTTGGCTACTCTTTATTAGCATCTGGGCCATTGTAGAGAATTGCTAACTCTTGATCCTCAGGATGATGATCTCCCCAAAGTTGTGTCAATTGGCGTTGAGTCCTTTGTCTCCTAATTATAACAATTAACAAGGCAGCATTGTCTACAAGCTGCATTCTCCATTCTTCATTATATCTATGAACTGAGACAATTGAGTATTCAATGTTAGTGTCTGGTTATACACAAAACAGGAACACAGTCCCCAGCCCTTAGTCTTTGCAGCAAATGCCAAGGCCATCCCTTGCATTGTGATACAATCCCGGAGGAGTACACATGGCTGAGCTTTCACACACGTCTGAACATTCACAATAATGGTCATCATTCAGGTTAAAAGACCCAAGTCTTTGCAGTCACACTTTACCTTATGTTGTTTGTCCTCCACTGGTCTACACAGCACCTAGTGGATACCCAGCCCTTTCACCTATATTACCTATACCTCAGGAATTCATCAAGGTTCCTTGACAGCACCTTCCAAATTCATGACCTCGACCATCCACAAGGACAAAGACAGCAGCCATATGAGAACACCACCACCTGGATGTTCTCCTCCAAGTCATTCACCATTCCGTTTGGCAATGTATCACCACTGTTCCTTCACTATTACTGGGTTAAAATCCTGGAACTTACTATCTAACAGCATTGTGGGTGTATATACGTGACATGCACTACAGTAGTTCAGAAAGGCAGCTCATCACTGAAGGACAGTTAGAGATAAACAATAAGTGCTGGTTTGGCCAGCAGTGCCCACATTTTATGAATGGATTTTATAAAGTTATTGATATGTGCAGAAGCGCTGAAGTGGTTACTCATCAGCTGAAGGGTATCGATGGGAGTACCAATATGGCTTAGCACTACATTAAGAGACAGTTTAAAGATTCAGATGTTCACCATCCATATCAATGATTTGGATGTAGACATGAAAGGTAATGAGGGTGATTCTCCCAAAAAGGTTCTAAGGCTGAATTCACAGAAAAACTGATGTAAATCACGATTGTTTTTTCAGTGGGAGTGCATACTCGAATCTCCCACACTCTGTGAAGTGCAGAGGTCAAAGTTGTGAATACCATTAAAAGCTCTGGGGTGGAGCCTATTTATGCCGGTGTCAGACAGTTCCAGAACTCTGCACATGCGCAATGGCCCCAATCTACCAGCCTCTGGTTTGCGAGCTAATCCAGGAGCCTCTTAGTGCTGCCCCTTCACAAGCATTTCCAGGCCAGTCCTGACATCACCTTCTATGTCCAGGAGCACCCTCATCTCCAACACTCACTGCCCCCCAGCAGTGAAAATATCTCCACACCCCCCATTCAGAGGAACCCTCCCCACTCACCTTACATGAGGCAGATGTCCCGTCCATCCCGGGAAAGCCTCCCTCTGGTCCTGACCAGACCCCCATGTGAAGTGGCAGCGGGACACTCCCACCCTCACTGATTGCCCCTAAGCCCTGCCCCTTAGATCCTGCTCTCTAGGCCCCATCCCCTTAGCATTGCCTGATGCCTGGTATAGAGTGCTAAGGTGTCCACTGGGCACGGGAACTTTGCCCATTAGGTAGTGCAGAGGCACTGACTGGCACTGCCAGGGTGCTCATGCCCGGAGGCATCATTCTCTGCAGGTCTCTGATTGCGCCCCCCTTCACTCCAGTCAGATCAGGTCATTAGCTGCCGAAAGTGGGAGCTAGTCTAAACCTTGCCTGCGTGGAATTGTACTGGTGAGTAGGAAATGCTAATGCAGTCCAGGCCTGATAATCACATTCAAATAACATTAAGATTAAAATGACTTACCTGCTCTTCTTGCCGGTTTCCAGTGTGATCCCAACTGTGCTGGATATCTGGCACCTGTCAAGAACACATGTGATTCTCCCGGCCCGAGCCACAAATTCCGAATCAGGGCACATGCAATTCTCCCAGCCTAAGCCACAAATTCCAAATCGGGCCGCATGTGTTTCTCCCAGCCCGAGCCACCAAAAAATTAGCGAGTCAGGATGGGAGAATCATGGCCAATATTTCCAAGTTTGCAGATGTCACAAAACTAAAAGTATTTGACTAGTGAGGACAATACAAAATGCTTCAAGTGGATTTACAGAGGCCAAGCTCGTGGTCAAAAATTTGGCAGATGGAATATAATGTGGAGAAATGTGAGTTATCTGCTTTGAACATAAGAACTTAGAGCAGGAGTAGGCAATTTAACTCTTTGAGCGTGCTCTGCAATCCAAATGACCATGGCTCATCTCATTTCAGCCTCAACTTTCCTGCTCATTCACCATTGCCCTTCAAATCCTTCCTAATTAATAATCTGCCCACCTGTTGGAAAGAGATAGAGAAGCTGGTGAATTGGTGCAAAAATAATAATCTATCCCTCAACGACAGTAAAACAAAGGAGATAGTCATTGACTTCAGGAAGCATAGCAGAGGACATGCCCCTGTCTATATCAACAGACATGGAGTGGAAATAATCAACAGCTTCAAGTTTCCAGGTTTCCAGATCACCAACAATCTGTCCTAGTGCCTCCATGCTGATGTTATAGTTAAGAAAGCCCACCAACGCTACTACTTTCTCAGGAGGCTAAGGAAATCCAGCATGTCCACTACAACTCTCATCAATTTTTACAGAGGTACCATAGAAAGCATCCTTTCTGGATTGGTATGTCTCCTGCTCTGACAAAGACTACAAGAAACAGGAAAGATTTGTGAACAAATCATAGTCCATCACGCAAACCAGCTTCCCATTCATTGGCTCTGTCTACACTTCCCACTGCTTCAGGAAAACAGCCAGCCTAATTACGCTATGGACATAGTCTCTTCCACCTCCTTTCATCAGGGAAAAGATGCAAAAGTCTGAGGTCACATACCAACCGAATCAAGAACAGCTTCTTCCCTGCTGCTGTCAGACTTTTGAATAGAGTTTCCTTACATTAAATTGATCTTTCTCTGCACCGCATCTATGACTGTAACACTATATTCTCCAGTCACTTGTTTCCTTCTCCCCCATGTAGTCTATGAACAGTATGCTTTATCTTTATAATGCACAAGAGCTAATGCTTTTCATTGTACACCAACACATGTAACAATAATAAATCAAATCAAATCACTGCCTGTGGAATTTGCATGGTCTCCCCGTGTCTGTGTGGATTTTCACTCTCTGCTCTGGTTTCCTTCCACAGTCCAAAGATATGCAGGTTAGGTTGAATGGCCTTGCTAAATTGACCATAGTGTTAGGAATTTAGCAGGGTAAACATATGGGATTATGGGAATAAGGCTTGGCTGGGATTTTTGTCAGTGCAGGTTTGTACAGCCTCCTTCTGCACAATGGGAATTCTATGGTTGTATGACAGTCGATTGTCAACCAGGCAGCTGAGTCAACTATCTTATCAACTTTTTAACTACACTACTGAACTTACCATACACCACCTTGAATTGGAACTATATCATCATTCCTTCACTTCCATTGGGTCAAAATTCCCTTCCTCACAGCACGTACGCAACTTTGACTACAGCAGTTCAAAAGGTCTGTTCACCACTACCTTCTCAAGGGCAATTAGGAATAGGCAATAAATACTGACCTAGCCAGCAAGGCCAAATCATATGAAAAAAAATTAAAAGAGAGTAGTGAAGCTGAAAATTGTAAGGAAGAAAGGAATTCCAGAGCTTTGAGTTTCAGATAGCAGACGTGGGTGGAATTTTCCAGCCACGTTTGCCCCAAAACCAAAAAATCCTGCCTGAGGTCAATGGGCCTTTGCATGATTCACCACCCTCTGTCCTCTACGATGCCATTGGCAGGTGGGAAGGGAAAATTTCCCCCATTGTCGCTGCTGGTGGAACACTTAAAATCAGGAATGTCCAAGTGGCCAATGTTGGAGGAACACAGAGATAGTGAAAGGTTATAGGGCTGGAGGAGATTCTAGGGAGGGGGAGTGGTGAAGCCAGGTATGCATTTGAAAACAAGGATCAGAAATTCAAAATTGATGAACCTTAAAGTATTAATCACATTTCGTATTTTCAGAAACAGTGTTTAGTGCTCACAGTGCCAGGGTCCCATGTTCCGTTTCAGCCTTGGGTCATTGTTTGTATGGAGTTTGCATGTTCTTCCTGTGTTTGCATGGCTTTCCTTGGATGCTTCAGTTTTCTCTCACAGTCCAAAGACATGCAGGTTAGGTTGATTGGCCATGCTAAATTGTCCCTTAGTGTCAGAGGGATTAGCAGGGTAAATACATGGGGTTACAGGAATAGGTTGGGGTTGTGGTCAGTACAGATTTGATGGTCCGAATGACCTCCTTTTGTACTGTAGGGCTGCTAATCTATGATAACTGAGTTATCAAATGTACAATACTTATTAAAACTTTTGGCAGACTTTAGGACAATAAAACTCAGGTATTTGTGCATGAATACTGTCTACTTCCTTTTCCTCACATGAAATCTTTAAAGAGACATCACTTGATTTGATTTATTATTGACACATGTATTAACATAGAGTGAAAAGTATTGTTTCTTGCACGCTATATAGACAAAACATACCATTCATGGGGAAGGAAATGAGAGCATTCAGAATGTAGTGTTACAGTCATAGCGAGAATGTAGAGACAGATCAACTTAATGCAAGATAACTCTGTTCAAAAGTCTAATAGCAGCAGGGAAGAAGCTGTTCTTGAGATGGTTGGTACGTCGCCTCAGACTTCTCTGGCTAAAGTATTCTGTAAAATTTATCACCAAATTTTCTTCAGGTGAAGGAGCCTGAGACTCCAAAAGCTTGTGATGCCAAGTAAACCTGTTGTACTTTAACCTGGTTTTATGAGACACCTTACTGTGCTTATCCCAGTCCAATGCCAGCATCTCCACATCATGGTTACAATGCAGCACAGGAAGTTTCTATGCACTGTTAAAATAAGTGGGTTGTAGGTTTTGTTGAAGTAATAAGGTTATGGACTGGAATTGCAACGTAAGGAATAAAAGCAGAAACACTGGATAGACATAGCAGGTCAGCCAGTTAGTGTGGAGCAAGAAACAGAGTTGGAAAAAGTTCAAGATATATCTCCTTTTAAACCAATAAAAAGGCAGAGAGGGAGAAAGATAAAAGGAAAAGACTATGATAGGGTGAAGGGCAAGAGAGATTAAATGGCAAAGGCATTGATTGTTCAAGACAAAACAAGATGTATTGGAGTGAGTAAAGACACAAAAGATCCCAAATCACCAACATGGTCCCTCCATGTTGATGCTATAGTTAAGATAACCCACCAATGACTCTACTTTCTCAAGAGACTAAGAAAATTTGGTACATCCACTACAACTCTCATGAACTTCTAGAGATGCACCATTCTTTCTGGTTTTATCATAGCTTGATATGGCTTCTGCTCTACAAGAAACTACAAAGGACTGCGAATAAAGACCAGTCCATCATCAAACCAGCCTCCCATTCATTGACTGTCTACACTTCCCACTGCCTTGCAAAAGCATGATCAAGGATCCCCTGTACCCAGACATTCTCTCTTCCACCTTCTTATGTTGGGAAAAGATACAAAAGTCTGGGATCATGTACCAACTGATTCAAAAACAACTTCTTCTCTACTGCATTCAGACTTTTGAATGAACCTACCTCACATTAAGTTGATCTTCCCTAGCTATGACTATAACATTACATTCTGCACTCTCTCCTTTCCTTCTCTATGTACAGTATGCTTTGCCTGTATATAGCGCAAGAAACAAAACTTTTCACTATATGTTAATACATGTGATAATAATAAATCAAATCAAATCAAATCAAAAAGATGGTTCTAGTGGAACTGTAAATGGGAATTACAAAATCTTCACTGGTCCAGAAAAATGAAGGCAGAGATTAGGAGCTCAAATGGTTTAATTCAATGTAATGTCTGAAACATTGTAAAGATTGTTTCAGAAGCTTATATGGAGCTTCACTGAAACAGTATGGAAGTTAGAGGGAAGAGAGGTCAGATTAGGAATGGGGCGGAGTATTATAATGCCAAGCGACCATAAATTCAAGACATCTTAGTGGATTGAGTGAATGTATCCTTTAAAGCACTCAGCCAATTTACATCTGGTCTCTCCAATGTAGAGGAGGTCACATTGTAACTGTGGGCAGCACAGTGACACAGAAGCCAGTACTGCTGCTTCTCAATGCCAATGACATGAATTCAATTCGGGCCTCAAGTAACTCTCTGTGTGGAATTTTCACATTCTCACTGTGTCTGCATGGGTTTCCTCTGGGTCCTCCAGTTTCCTCCCAAACACAAAAGATGTTCAGGTTAGGTTGATTGGCCAAGCTGTATTGATTCTAACTGTCAGGTGGATTAGCAGGGTAAATACATAGGATTATCGGTGAGATTGTTGTGCAGGCTCAATGGGCTGAATGGTTTCTTTCTGTACTGTAGGGATTCTCTGTTTATGATTCGAACTGTATATAATACAGTAGATCAATTTGAATGAAGTGCAAATGAATCACTGTTTCATTGGGGAAGGCTGCTTAAGGTCCTGGATATTAGGAAGAGAAAAGATAAAAGGATAAATATTTCCTCTGCTGTGCTTGCATGGAAAGGTGCCATGGGAACATTTCAGCTCACCTGCTTCAAAGGACAGTTTTCTATTTCCATATTAATGTGGCCCTGATGTTAAAATGGATTGGGCTTCCTGCATCACCTTCCTTGAAACAGCCAGATTTCTCGAGAATTAAAATTTTCATTTATGGTTAAAATGGAATGCAGTAAAGGTTGTTGTAAATATATATCTCTGTTCCTGTTTATATCTTGTCCCGCTGCCCACAAGAATGGAGAATTTGGCATTCAGCCAAGACACCTCTCACTGCAGCGGCATCGGAAAATCCCAGCCAAAATGAGGCCAGAGATTTTCAGTGATAATGTCATTGATTTTCAGAAACTACCTTAGCTCAGATCTAAGGCAGTTAATTCTCTGTTCTTCTGTATTTTTCATTGTTATTATCAAGCCAGGCATTCAAGCCTATCTTGTCTCATGCTGGGTTGTGACAAAAAAAGCAATCCAATTAAGAACAACTTTCTAAAGAACCTCAGCGCAAATCATCAGGTTCAAATATGGCCATTCTGGCTGTAATGGAGATCGTGGAATACATACTTGAAATGATGAATACATTAGCTGAAGGAAATATTCCCAACACATAAGATGATGTAATGTTAACGCTCACCAATGTTATCTTTGCTAATACAATAATAAAAATGGAAAATGATGGATAAACTCAGCAGATTTGGCAGCATTCGTGGAGAGAAAGAACGTTAACATCAAGGACCTAAATGATCCTTTTACAGATTTCCAACATCCACAGTATTTCACTTTTATTAGGACTTTTATACTCAAATGGAGTGGAAAATGACATGTTGGGAGAATGGGCAAGGGGAAATGTAACTATTCACATACTTGGTTCACATTGTTAAGTTTAAATGATTCCTCAGAGATCATTTCGGAAAGCAATTATTTCATTTTGAATAGAAATACTTTTAACTATAATCATCAATTTTGTATCAAATTATAGAAAACAACAGGGAAATGGTCTTTGGGTCCTGTGGAGATTAGCACTAAGTACTCCTCTGGTAATGGATTGGATGAAGTTTTGTCTATTCAAAGTTATGACATTTGCTATGATGGCCACGAAGGACACTGGGGATTGTCAATAGATCTCCCAGTGGGCTTCGTGGAGTACAAACTCCTTTATTAAATGAAGGGAGGTTGTCCAATGGGAAGTGAGCAGTGAGGTTTAAACCCGTTACTTCAACCTGGACTATTGTAGGTCATCGGGTATTAATTTGTTTGCTGTAAGCCATAGATGTGGCTCTTCCTTTGGCTATCAATAAAGGGGTTCATGGTGATGGAACATTGACCATGGTACAATTAGTACAGTAAAGGCAAGTTGTCGTAGTCCCAAATGACCATCGGCTGCTTTCCTCTTTGAGGGGGAGAGCTGACTACTGGTGATTTAACCTGAGAATCACTTCACCTCAGGCGAGGGACAAGATTGAGAAGGCAGGACCTCCAGTTCAACAGGTACAAGAATTGAACCCACACCTTTGGCATTCCTCTGCATCACCAGCCAACTGAGCTAAACCAACCCCTAATATTACCGTTCTATTTGATCAAACCAGAATGGCTATAACAGGATCCTTAATATATGGATCTATAGAAAACATGCAACCTGTAGTTTAGCTTGAATTATTTGTTTGTTGACCTATGAAAATATGTTAACTTATTCTGAAACTCCATATTAAAAACACAATTTTATGATTTGCAAATTATAAAATGTAGAATTTGAAGACAAAAATGTTTAATTTCCTCTATCCACAAGTACAACTATCATTGTACAATATGGTACATTTTTCTATTGCAAAATGGTAATACCACTATAATATTTTAAACAATTCGACCAGTGTTTATGTTGAAAAAAAGAATTACTGTCACAGTGTCAGAACGCAAACCTTTCCTCAATAACAATGTTGACCTGCATTCAGCAGGGATTGTGAAAATATGTACGCATTCACTAGTGTGAGGGTAATAGTTTTTCATTGTGATAAAGCCTATACAATATTTGCTGCATTGTGTTATCTTAGGTGACCTCAACAAATAAAATCCATAGTTTATTTCACATATTAAACCTACTATTAAACATTTCACATTGCAATGTTCTCTTGCTGGCTCAGGGCTGATGAATACATCCTGATTTTAATTAAACTGGCAGCAACATATGATATATTGACAGAAAGATAAACAGAGTACTCAAGCCCTTTTATGATCTTCTGGTAAAGGGAAGTTGTTAAAATCCTTTCTTATGCCATAAAAAGACTCTGCACTGGCAAGTGTGTCTGTATCAAGGGTTAACCAATTGAGCATTATTGAGTGACAGTGTGATCAAGTAGGGAGAGCTCCAAGGTCATTCAATTATAGTAAACTCTCAGCTCAACTTGAAATTGTTATATTCTTCTTTTATTTTGCCAATTTTCTTTTTTCCTGAAGTTATCAGCTCCTGCGGGCAAATGATTCCACAAGCATTGGGTATGTCTCACCAAGAAGTCATTCTTCATCTATGAACCTAGACAGTGAGTGTCACCGGACTATTCAACTGTTGGCGGCATCGTGGTTCAGCCAAATTGCACTTTCCAATAAGGATCCCTGAATAGAGATTTGAAATGGGATTTTTTTTTGTTCCCCTTCTTACAGAAAGTTGAAGTTCACACTGTATTTAGCAACTAACTTATTGCGGGCTATTGCTTAAGTTCTGGTAGTAATTATAAGTACAGATTCAAGTCTTCCCTAAAGGAACTTGCATTTATTGTAGGCCTAACATCATTATGGTCCTGCATAGAAATAATCCTGAATCTACTTTTCTTTAACTGTGCTAAAATGAATGTTTAATTAACTGATTCAGTCATTGCATGGATATCTATTTGGGGATTTCAGACAGATGGTTGGGTTTATATGATTGAAATCTTATTGTTTGTTTTGGTTCAATAATGAAAAAGCAATACAGTTTTCAGTATAAATGGGTAAAACTTCCACTGTAGTTTGAGTAAAGTTCAATAAAGTCAAACATGAAGTAGAATAAAATAGAATATTTTAGAACATTTGTCATTAGAAATAAATTTCACCATATAAAGATTCACATTCGTTTCTTGAGTATTCATTTTCTTTACTGTCTCATAGAGTTTTTTAAAATTGTTTGCTGCAGTACTATTATAGCTTCACAGGATGATTTTACTCATTTCATTATATTTTGCCACATTTTGAAAACCCCAGTGATTATTCTTAATATTTCGATTGACAAACTTCATTGTTTGTCAGGAAGAGGGAAAGGAGTTCCTTCAAAAGGAAGTCTCAACATATAATCTGCTCAGTGCAAGCAAGTGAAAATAATACAACTATCCCACTGTTCAATCAAGAGTGTTTGTTGATTTGAGTTGAGTTTCTATGCTGTGAAATGGGAAAAAGAAAGAAAACCAAATTTTTTCAGCAATCTTGCTGTTCCTGCTTCAGGTGCTAGGCCATTTCACTAAAGCAGCTCATACGAGAATGTCATTAGTTCCTAAGCCCCAGGTGAATTTGCCACCGTTCCACATGATTAAGCCAGATAATTGTGTGTTGATAGCGAATGTGGCCTGTGAAATACAATTTCTGGGACCTTCCTAAACAAACACAATGTTGAAGGAGTCAAAGTGCTGTCATTACAGTCCTCTATCACAGCCTTCACACTTTTATACATCACTGCTATGGCTGGTTGTACTTTTCCATTGTACTCGGCTGCTCCAGAATATGGCCAGACAAACCCAATTATGTCCAGCATTTATTAAACTATACCTGTTGCTGTGTCCCATAGCAACGATGCAACCTAATGCTGCACAATGTATCTGGGAAATCTATTGAAAATATTCTTTTTGAACTGATGGTTCGTAATTATCAACCACATATTGGTCTCCCTCTGGTGCTGGTACTCTGGGAATGAAGATTGGTCCTTATCATAAGAGAGGGAAGAGGGATGTAATTTTCAGTGATATCTGTGACAAAATTAATCTGATTGAAATTGCTTATGATTATTTTGCTGAATGCTGAGTGGTGGTACAATCACTTAAGCCCCCCTTTTTTTTCCTTGACTAGCCTCTTTAGATGAAAGCTAATTAGAGATCCTTCGAAAGTACTGATGTCAAGCAGTAAGGAAATAGTTTAGATAGCTGAGTACACTGCCAGCTAATTGGGTTTCATGATTACAGAGATTGCTGTTATTGAGAATGAATAAACTGTCTCTCCCACAAAGCTCCTCATCAAGAGGAAGGTAAAAATAGATATTGGATTTGCGATAGACCTAATTATCCTTTACTGTTTTCATTTACACCAACCACGTCACAGCAACTGAATTCAGTGATTGTATTTTGGTTGTGTTTTGATACGGAGTCTACAGTAAATTGTGAAGTGCTATACATGCAACTATCTTTACAGCCATTAGAATTATGTGTAGCTCCTGGAGCCTAAGGACTAAGTCGGCCAAACTGCCTTGTTGAAATAAATCAAATTGGGTGCTGGCTTTCAATGGCAATGAGTAAATGTAGAGGAATGGTCATCTGTGAGATAAGTACTGCTAGCTGTGCTTAGGCAATAGAAAAATGCTATACAATAGGTTCCAGGTCAGCCAGTAATCTTCAGAGGATACAGTTTATATGCAAGATGACATGTAATCTCCTAACTCAGAGTATACTTGATATTTTCGATTTCATGCTGGACACAGATTTTATAGCTGAAACAATATAAAGTAGTTTACATAATCTGTGTAGTCCACACTCAATGTTTCATGCTCCAAAAAGTGACAGCTTTAACATGCTTTTCCACATTAAAGCATTACATTATCAATCATATGGTCAACAAACATCAATTATATCAAGAACTCAATGACAAATGTAGACACAGTATAAACAGAAAGGCAAGGGGCTGAGAAGCAGATTAAACGGTGAAGATTTGTGTTTAATTTGTGGAAGAATTTGATGGGGTTCGGACCTGAGTCATAGGGGAAGGATTTCGATGATTGATCCACTTAGAAAGATTGTCAGTCACAGCAAGACTATACAAATTCACTTTCTAAACTCCAGCCTCAAACTGGTCCTGAAAATGGAAGCATGATTACGGCATGTGACTCACCAATATTTCTCACTACATAGTCAGAATACTATAATATTATTAATATTATAATACATACTATTGTATAAATACCATAACCCAAAACAAAGCTCAGCTAACAATCACAATACTTAATAGTCCAGGTACCTCTTGTAAGTAGAGTATTAGAAAACAGTGTTTGTAAAGAAGAAGCAATACATACTGCAAGAGAAGCATGGCCAGTGCTACATATAATATTTTTCAGAAATCACCAAATCCGCTTCTTTAGCTTCCAATTTGCAAAATATTTTATTTTATTCATTTTCATAGTTTTAAGATTTTAAAGAAATCTAGAATGGCCTTTATTCTGTTTGCAAAATTTTAAGGGCAAGCAAATGGTCTTGAGGCAGAACATGTTATATTCACCATTGACCATAAGACCATAATAGAAACAATAGAAATAGGATCATGGTTGATCTGACATTCCTCAAACCACTTTCCTGCTTTTTCCCTGCAATCTTTGATTCCTGTATTGATCAAGATTCTATCTATCTCAACCTTAAACATATATAATTAATGGAACTTTACCACCTTGCCCACCATGGAATCAGAGTGGGTGAGGGTCTGACAATGGAAATCTCTGTTGACTTTGGGCGGGAATCTCTGGTCTTGCCCAAGTGAGATTGTAAAATCCCACCCAATAACTCTGCTCCCATAGCTCTTTGTGGCCAGGAAATTCACAGAGTGGGATTTTATGGTCTCGCTCATCCCAATGTTATAAATTTCTGCCCAAAGTCAATGAACCTTCTTATTTTCTGTCCCTCACCTGCACCGATCCTCATGACAGGCAGGGCATCCTGTCAACATTTACCCAATAATGCTGTTTTAGAATCCTATGTTTCAATGAGATTACCTCTCTTTGGCGGGTACATGTCAATGTAGCAGAGAAGACAAAGCCCACTCAGAGCAATTTGAAGGAATACAACTATTCCAGGCTATTGATGTACAGCAACTGAGTAAATTACCTAGGCACAATAGAGGAACAAAGCATGATAAGGTTTGGACCTGTATGTTCCTTACTTCCCACATCAAGGTGTTGGAATCCTTAGCATAGCTAAGACCATTTCAACTATTTTGTGATTTCTCAATATGTGTAGTCTGCTTGCGAAAGCAGGCATGTTAAAGCCTATGTCATTTCTGAAGGATACATGAGCTATATTGAGATGGAATTAATTGATAGCCTCATAGCAAATGCACCCGGATAGTAGCAATCAAAGCATGATTGAATTCAATATTCAGTTAGGAAGATAAGAGTGCATTAAAAACTAGAGGGGGATGATCGTTGACTTCATTATCCTCCCTTCCCCTGCCTCCCAATCCTAGCTGATCACTGGCTCTGATATTCCCTCCTGGCTGATCCTTGGCCTTGGTATGTCCCCAGCTAGTCCTGATTAGCCTCCATCCCAGTCAATCTTTGGTCCCAAAATACCCCCCTGACAATTGCTGGTCATGATATTCACCCCACCCCCCCAACTTGGTCAATCACTGGCTCTGATAGCCCCCATTGATAGCCAATGCAGAGGTCATTCCCCGGCCTCCCTGTCATGGCCCTGTCTCTATTATGGCCCCATCTCCTACAGGGCCCACCCTATTGGAACTGCACAGAGTCCAATGGGCACCGCTGGTGCCCAGGCTGACAGTGCCATTGCCCAAGGGGAACTGTTTGCCCCTGCCCCCAACCATCTGAGGGACTTCAAGGGCCTCTGATGCTACCACTGAGGACATCACATCTAGTCCACGTTAGCGGGGATTTCCACCAGTGAGGTCGTTAAGTGAACCTGGGTGATTGGATATCGGGCTCACATATAATATTTAAATAAACTTATAAACATTTAAATTAGCCTCAAGCTCTTTCTGCTTGTGAGGTTGATTACGCTGGCAGGTTGGGGCCGGTAAGATGGCGAAAGAGGGGAAATAGGGCACGAACCCAATTTTTTACCTCTCGCCCAGTCTTACTGGCTCACCTTGCTGATCGACTAGCAAGATGAACCAGTGGGATCACTCCCTTGTATTTTACACAGAATAGATGCATTTCAATGAGAAAAAAAAATCTAAGGGGAGTAGCCAGAGTCTGTGGTTGACTAAATTAAGTTAAAGTCAATATCAAACTTAAAGAAAAAGCATATAGTTGCAAATAGATGTGCCATAAGTCAGATATTGGACAGAAAAGAACAGTTGGAAGATTACTAAGAAGGTAAAACTAGCACACGAGAGAAAGCTAACCAGAAATATAAAGATGGAAAGAATTTCTATAAATAATTAAATAAGAAAAGAGTTAACAAAGTGAGTATTAGTCCTATAGGAAGTGAGTCTGGAGAATTGATAATGAAAAGTGGGGAGATAGCGAATGAATTGAACAAGTGTTCTTCACTATAGGGGATAGAAGTGACATCCCAAAAATAGCTGCAAATCAGGAAGGGAGGGAGGAACGCAGGAAAATTACAATCACCAGGGAAGTAGCATTGAGTAAATTGTTCAGGCCGCAGGCTGACAAATCCTCAGGTCTGGTTGGGCTTCATCATAGAGTCGTGAAAGAAGTGACAAGGGAGAAAGCTGATGCATAGACTTTAATTTTTCGAAATTCCCAAGATTCAGGGAGGATTCCATTAGATTGGAAATTAGCACATTATTCAAAAAGAAAGCAGGAAATTACAGGCCAGTTAGCCTATCATCTGCCATTGAGAAAATGTTAGAAACTAAGGATGCTTCCATACAGTACTCACCAGAGGCCTAGGACTGTGCTGGATCTCAGTCCAAGTATGAGTGATAGCAAGAAGATGGTTTTGAGATGGAGATCATGTGGGAGAGAGGGATGTGGGACAGAGGTTGACAGCAACAGCAGAGGGTGGCTTTTAGTAGCCCCATCCTTCCCAATGTCTGATCCCTTGTGCAGGCACTGAGTGTCTTTTAACAAGGGACCCCTTACTCAACCCATCTGAGTTAGGTTAATGCCAGAGATGGCAGGAAGAGACCTTTCTGCCAGGCTCACTCTACTTGTGACCCCATTACAGCCTTGCTTCAAACATGTGCCAAACAGCCGAATCCTAGAGGTGAGGTAGGAGTGATTGCCCTTGATATCACGGCCACATTTAGAGATGCAGTTGCAAACATCAGAATGCACAGAATAAATGCATTCCAATGAGAAAAAAAATTCTAAGGGGAGAGTCCATGGTTAACTAAAAAAGTTAAGGTCAGTATCAAACTTAAAGAGAAAGCATATAGTTGCGCCAAAAAAACCCGACAAAACTGAAGTCAACGGAAATCAGGGATAAAGTTCTCCACTGGTTTGAGTCATACCTGGCACAGAGTAAGATGGTTGGGCCGCCATCAACATTCTTGAGATTACCATTGATCAGAAATTCAACAGAATTAGCCACATAAACACTGTGGTTAGAAGAGCAGGTCAGAGGCAAGGAATGCTACTGCAAATAACTCAACCCCTAACTCCCCAAAGCCTGTCCATCATCTTCAAGGCACAAGTCGGAGGGTGATGAAATACTCTCCGCTTATCTGGGTGAGTACAGCTTGAACAACACTCAAGAAGTGAGCAAAGAGCAAAGTAGCCTGCTTAATTGGCACTATTCTACATTCGATCCCTTCACCACTGAAGCAAACTCGCAGCTGTGTATGCCATCTACAAGGTGCACAGCAGGAATTTACCAAAGCTCCTCAGACAATGCCTTTCAAACCCACAACTGCTAACATTCAGAAGGACAAGGAAGCCAACAGATGGGAACAACACCACCTGAAGTTTCCCAACAAGCCTCTCAACATCCTGGCTTGGAAATTTATCTCTGCTCCTTCACTGTTACCAGCTCAAAATCTTGGAATTCCCTTCCTAACAACAATGGTGGTGTACCTACACAGCATCCATTGACTCTGTCTACACTTCCCACTGCCTTGGAAAAGCAGCCAGCATAATTAAGGACACCACAAACCGTGGACATTCTCTCTTCCACCTTCTTCCGTCGAGAAAAAGATACAAAAGTCTGAGATCATGTCTGAGGTCATGTACCAACCCACTCAAGAACAGTTTCTTCCTGTTGCCATCAGATTTTTGAATGGATTTATCTCATATTAAATTGATTTTTCTCTACACACTAGCTATGACTATAATTCTACATTCTGAACTCTCTCCTTTCCTTCTCTATGTACGGTATGCTTTGTCTGTATAGTGCACAAGAAACAAGTCCTTTCACTGTGTACTAATACATGTGACAACAGTAAATCAAATCAAATCAAAGACTGGAATGATTGAAAAAAAAACAATTCACCAGCACCTTCTCAAGGGCAATTGGGAATGGACAGTGAATTCTGGCCTAGCCAGTGAAGTCCATACCCTTTGAATGAATAAGAAAAGGAAGTGAACATTAAATACCACATAAGGGGCTAGACTGGTGGTGGGGCAGAAAGGCTGCTATGGGCCTTTCTGCCTCAAATTTAATTGGGGCAGAAGCAGGGAATCGATTAAGTTTTCACCTACTAACTCCCTCCTAATTAAATGTCCCCCTCTTCACCCCACTCTCACAGTGGGGAAGGTTATAGGGTTTCATCTCTATAGAAACAACTCCATTGTTGCTATTAGTTTCCAATGTGTTCACTGCTTCACATTTCGCTGAGTCACACAGCAGGAGTCATTTTCTCAAACTGACTTAGAACAGCAAAGTTCAATTCAGTGATTCCATCTCACTCTCTTAGCAAGATGGATCATCTAGTGTCCTTAAATATCTGTAAGCTCCTTCTCTTTAACCAGAGGACAAGCTTGCAGCATCACTCTAGCTGGTAGTGAGCACACAATTGTCTTTACCCTGCTGCTCTCAATGATTGCTGCTCTTCTCTCTCCCTGTCATTCTTTCTCTCAATGCTGAGAGTTTCCTGATAAGTCTGCCTCAGGGTGTATGTTTGTAAGCTAACTTCTCCATCCTCTGTTTTCAGCTGTTAAATCTTCCATATACATTTCGATTCTTGTATAAACGAATAAACTCAATCAAACTGAGGGTAGCCCTTAAAGCGATACTGCCAAGAAAAGAAAATCACAGTTGAAACTCAAAACATCAAATCAAAATGTGATTAAGAGGGGTTGTTAAGGTACCCCAGTCCCTACAGTGCCCAGCGAGCGTGGAACGCCTTGACAGTGCCTGTGGACACAGTATGTTCCATCTCCACATACTGATGGATGCCAATGTAGCCATGGTAAAGGGGCAGACAATGAGGTCAGATGACCCCTTGGCTGCCCTCTGGCTGGACTTGTTTGTGGCGAGTTTGGTCAGGCCCAGGAACAATTTCCCAAGGAGAGCCTCCTTGTTCTTGGTCTACTTCCACAGGAGGTGCCTGTAGATCAGGGGCTTGAGGCTGAACTGCAAACAAAACTGTAACTGGAAGATTTTCAAAGTAACTAAAAAAGGAGTGTGGTCAAAAGCAACAGTCCATGGACTCCACAAGACTGAAAAAAGGGCAGATGATTTGGGAGTCTGTGAACAGATGCAATCTAACATTGTATGGGAGTGCTCCTTTGAACTCCAAAGTCCCTGATGTTAAAAGGGAGGATCCTTCTATGGAGTGACCTCTAATGGGGACTTCTGCCACCAGATGGCACTAAGGCACACCATGGCGTGTGCAGTTGACAAGCAATGGTAAGGAAGTGAAGGGTGTGCGGTAGCAGTTCATACAGGAAGCTCTTCAATGCAGTGAGAAAGGGCATGGAAGACAGTTCCTTGAAGTGGCTCAAGCTGTAAGGCTCCAGCTCCTGAAGTAGGGTGGGATTCAGGACTTGGAGCTGATGTAAAATTTCGTTGAGCACAAGTGTGCTCAGATGGGAGTTCCCACACATCTGCATGGTCTTGAGACCTTGAGCGCCATTGGGTCTGAATATGACCGTTTGGTTGGCATTGGCCAAAAACTGGACACTAACTGCTGTGCAATGCTCCGGGCACATGGATTTCAATAGCACTTCACCTGGGTTCCCTTTGTCCATGGTAATTAGCTCATATTGACTTATTACTGGACAGGACTAGCAGATCACATGCTCCTTTTTTTAATCTCAACTTGAATTGGAGATAATTAAAACATAACCATCTTCTAAAATCTCACATCTATAACAAGAGGCTCTTTTGAACCTAAGATGTCTGCAATAACAGTCTGAGCAGTCAAAAAAGATCATGTGGCTTTAGGATTTGTGTTATGGGAGATGAAGATAGCTCTGGAAGATGCTCTATTGTGAGATGCCATTCTAATAAGAAATAATTTATTATTGAGTGAACTCCCCCATTGAAACCCTTCACAATTTCCTTCAAGCCTTGCTGGATGTTTCACACGCTGGTCAATAATTGCAGAAAATGTGGGTGTCTGGACAGCATTCTTCTTTTAGATGCAAATGCTCTGAGGCCAAAAATCTAAGGTTGGGTATCTCATAAAGATGTGAACTTGTCCTCCAACTTGTTCCTGCTCCTCCTTCTCCTTTAATGGGTAGCACGGTAGCATAATGGTTTCCATTGCTACCTCACAGCACCAGGATCCATGTTTGATTCCAGCCTTGGGTGACTGTTTGTGTAGAGTTTGCATGTTTTCCAAGTGTCTGTGTGGGGTTCAACTGGATGCTCTGGTTTCCTCCCACAGTCCAAAGATGTGCAAGGTAGGTTGATTGGCCATGCTAAATTGCCCCTTAGTGTCAGCGTAAATCCGTGGAGTTACACAAATGGGGCTGCATAGGATTATTGCCAGTGCAGGCTCAATGGACCAAATGGCTTCTTTCTGCATTGTAGGAATTCTACGAAGCTTCCTCCTCATTAGTGTTTTGTTCTTTATCTGGGTGTCTCTGCTTCAATCCTACCCCACATACCAGCGTGTGTGTTCACCCTGCCAGTGCTTGTGCAGTTGGAATAGGCAATGATGACAACTATAGACTGCTGGTTTTGAGGATGGAGCATGAGTTCTGGAACACCTTCAGAAAGAGTACAAAAATATACCGTTAGAATGGTGTCCAAAAAGCACCACTTGAGAGAAAGCTTAAAATTAATCATGGCGGTTTGCTTTCAAATAAGACTAGGCAAGTGGAAGAATTAAGACAGGAAAAAGATAATGTTAACTCTTAGCTGCAAGGAGTCCTCCAGCTTCACTATGGCCCATTCTTTCTTTGCTCCCATGCAGCACCATAGAAACTGGACTAAATCACAACATTTGAGCTGGTATACATAGTTTTAAGATGTTCTTTGCATTTTTAGTTTCCATTATTGCTCGGTCAAGGTTTTTAATCACCTTTGTCACTGATGACGTAACATTCATCTCCACTCAAGGCTTTAACCAAAGGGAGATGCCCTTCAGTTTAGCAGAGTCGCATTCCCTGTCCTGCTGCTAGGAATGGAATAATGGGGCTCTCTGCTGATTTACTGACAATGTAAAGAACATAAAGACAAGTGAGAATTCAGCTTGTAGCTGAAACATGTACCACAGGAGTGTGACAGTCTTATTTTATGATGTAAACTTTCCAAATGGAATGCAAAAGCAGTTGCATTTTGAAGTTTGGCAATAAATTATCTCCTGTTGCAGCATTGGCAGGCACGCCTAGCTTGTAAATATGGCCTTTCTGAGGGCCCACCATGCATTATTAGTCAGAAATGTTTTTATTTGGCCATGAGACATGGGTATCACTATCTAGGCCAACATTTATTGTCCATCCGTAACTGTCATTGGGGAAGTGGTCATGAGTTACCTTTTTAAACTGCTGATTCTATGTAGCATTAAGTACATCCACAGTGCTGTTTGGGAGGTACTTACAGGATTTTGACCTGGTGAAAATGAAGGAAGGGCAATATATTCCCAATGTAGGGTGTTGGATAACTTGAAGAAGAATTTGTAGGTGGTGCATTCCCATGTGCTTGCTGTTTCCCCCAAAATTGAGCAATTATTTATAATATCCACACAGAATTTTACTTTTATACTGATGTTTTTAAATTATTTGCCTTCGATGGATTATTTGCTATCAGGTCAGAGCATCACAATTTGTAAGAATTCATTTGAAGCAAATCCATTTCCAATTATTGAAAAAATAGTTTTCAATATTTGTACTTTCTTTGATAAACTGGAATTCTAATGGCAAAATACGAGAAGCAGTGCACTACAAGAACTATGCTCATGCAAGTAAACAAATTAAAATATTACTGTGAGATAGATTTACAGAGCACAAAGCTGGTCTACAAATAAGTAAGACTCATTTATTCAAGTTATTTTATCTCCTTCAAGTTATTATTCATAAATTTTGGCTCCTTAGTGTTTCACTGCTATAGATAGCAATTGGGCTGTGTGGGCACATGGTTATTTGTCTGTCATTGGGAACGTATTTCAGAAGAATACAGAGTTGGCAGAATATGGCATCGGTCAGTGTGTAATGTTGATTTAACGCTAGCGGTGACCCTTGTTCTCCAGCTCCCATCTTCTCTTATGAACATACAAATTAGGAGTAGGCCACTTGGTCCCTCAAGCCCATATTCCTGCCTACCCCCGATAACAGGCAGTATATGTCACAGTGGTTAGAACTATTGCTTCACAGAGCCAGGGACCCAGGTTCAATATTGGCTTGGTCACTGTCTGTGTGGTATTTGCATGTTCTCACCGTGTCTGCATGGGTTTCCCTCGGGTGCTGTTCCCACAGTCTGAAAGATTTACTGGTTAGGTGCCTTGCCATGCTAAGTTCTGCCTCAGTGTATCCGGATGGGCGCCAGAGTTGGTAATTGGGGAGTTTCACAGTAACTTCCTTACAGTGAAGTTACTGTAACTGCATCTGTCCTTCCTTCCCTAGTTGTGACACTAATAAATAAACATTACTTTACTAAACCTTTCATTTTTTTGTTACTCAAGAGGGTCACAAGTAGGCTTACTGCAAGGGGTGGCACAATATTACAGTGGTTAGAACTGCTATTTCACAGCTCCAGGGACCTGGGCTCAATTCCTGGGTCACTGTTTGTGTGGGGTTTGCACATTCTCCTTGTGTCTGCGTGGGTTTCCTCCGGGTGCCCAAGTTTTCTCCCACAGTCCAAAGATGTGCGGGTTAGGTTGATTGGTCATGCTAAAATTGCCCCTTAGTGTCCTGAGATGTGTAGGTTAGAAGGATCAATGAGTAAAATACATTAGGGATAAGTGGGTAGGGCCTAGGTGGGATTGTGGTCGGTATAGACTCGATGGGTTGAGTGGATTCTTTGTGTACTGTAGGGTTTCTATGATTACTAAGAATCTACTCAGCTTGTCCTTAAAAATATTAGGATTCTGCTTCTACTGCCTTTTGAAGAAGAGTTCCAGAGGTTCACACAACCACTGAAAGAAAAGAAATTCTCATTATTTCTGACTTAAATGAGAGACCCTTTACTGTTCGATATTGGCCTCTAATTCTAGATTCTGCGACAAGAGGAAACATCCTCTCTACTTCCATCCTGCAATACCCCTCAGGACCTTAATGGTTTTGATGAAGCTGCCTCTGAATCTTCTCAACTCTGGTTCATACAGAACTAATCACTTTGATCTTAAAACATGCTCTTAAAACATGCAATGCTGAGCAGCAGAGAGGAAGCACCCCAGTGCTATATGAATGGATCACCAACTATTCGCCAGTTAGTAAATGATTGATTTCCACAAGCTCTATGTCAGTTTGTACAAGTGCTGGTGATTTTTAAATAGTTGAAGTTGTTGTTGCAAGCAGTGAAGACCTTTGTTCTGACTTCCAGGGTTCTGCTTACACCAACTGTTCCATCATGGGTCACTGTAGTTACCATCGCCCTGACAAAATAAGAGGGAGAATGAGCAGAGGCAGCACCATGGGCAACAAGAATTAGGAGAGGGGCAGGGAGAAGCTCTTGGGAGGACACGTGTGTGGAACAGCTGTGGAGGGAATGCGTGACTTTTAAACATTTGGATTTTAGGTACATTTCAAGGTTATGATTCACTGACTGAAACAAACCATTAATGGATTCATAAATTTTAAAATAATCCATAGAAAATGATCAGTGCCCAAATAACCTATTCTTTTGACTTGGTGTACAGAATGGGAGAGATTAATGTTTAATATTTAACATTTCTGTGTAAAAAGCTTTAAGCGAATATAAATGACAGTGGATATCAGTTGAAAATTTGGCCATTAATTTGACATTTTATTTTTGCAAGGAAAGGCAATATTTTGATGATTTTAACAGTAATGATGGACTCCATGTGACATATTTAATGATGTATATACCATACAACACTTACTTCACACTTTATAGTTTATTTTCATGAATATAATATACTTTTTGACAACATCCTTCATGCAAGACAATTCAAAGTAATGTATACAACAAATTACTTTTTGATGGTCCCTGTAATTCAAATTTTAAGTTCAAATTGTGACCTTTCCAGAAAAAGGAGCATCTGATCTCAGATGTATTAGTTACATTATGTTACTGCAAATTGTATCAATTTCCTTGCAACTTTATTTGCCTCCTTCCATTCTTTTTCTCCTTAACAACATCGTCATAGAATCATAGAATCCCTACAATGCAGAAGACGTCATTTAGCCCATTGAACTTGCACTGATTCTGATCTAGTATCCAGTCCCTCTTTCCTGCCCTATCCCTATAACTTCATAAATATATCATGGCTAATCCATTTAACATATATATCTTGGCCACTAAGAGGCAATGTAGTGTCACTAAATCACCTAACCTGCACATCTTTGGACTGTGAGAGGACACCGAAGCATCCCCACGCAGACAGAGGGAGGACGGGCAAATTCCACACAGGTGTTTGCCTGGGTCCCTGGAACAGAGAGGCAACAGTGTTAACCACGGTGCCAATGTATTTCCCGTATTTCAGTAAAATGTCCAAATGTGTTTCACAAGTTATTCAGCAGGAAGAGAAAAAGGTTTGGAGATTTGATTGAAGTAGTAAATTTAGAGAAGATTTTTAGAAGTGAAAAGAAATGTGATTCAAAGGCAAATTCCAGCATTCAAAGATATGTCACCGAAGCCATCTGTTGTGACAGGAAGGTGTAAACCATACCAGAGTTAAGAAAGCAAAGATTGTAAAAAGAGTTTTAGAGGGAGGATGGAGTGAAGCTTTATATAGGGGGATTTGTAAACAAGGACAGGACATCAATCTACAAGTGGACAGAGAAATAATGAAGGTAGTTCAGGTTACGTGCAGTGAGGAATGGGATTTTATATGATGTAGGAAATGGGCAGTGAAGATTTGGATGAATTGAAGTTTGTATTGGATACAAGTCAAATGGCTAATGAGGACAGGAAAGGAGAAAATTTGGGAATGACATAGGAATGGAGGTGTTCCATATTACAGGACAAAGCCTTTCATGAACGTGTGGGTTTGGAGTTCTTCATATTTCACTTCTACTAGTGTCATGTCCCCGCCAGTATCTTTAGCCAAGTAACCATGCTGCATGAGTGACTTGACACAGTGGGCCCTATTTTACCATTTTGATTCTAAGTGCTGGGCTGACTTGAAACTTGGAGTGTTTCAGATCCGACTTTTAGACCCGTTCTCAGGCACCTCCGTACACAATCTGCCTGAATAAATATCACCAAGTCAGAATCACAGTGCACAAGCCTGTGAGCGGGGCTTAATGCACGCGAATCCTATAGCTCTGATCAGCACCTCCAATTGCGCACGCACAGAGAAAAAATAGGAAGCTTTTCCCCTGTCACATCCCTTCTGGGCCATATAATGCCTGCCTCTGACTCCCACAGATATTGCTCTACCCCCACAACATTACTGACCCCCTTATCTCTCCCTCCCTCTACGACCCAGGCTGATAGCAGGTCCCTCCCCCATTCCTTAGGGGAATTTTACAGTAACTTTGCTGTGATGTTAATGTAAGCCTTACTTGTGATTAATAGATAAACTTAACCTTACTTTACTTTCTCCTCCCCACCGATCTCAGATAGAGTGACAGTGGACCCCCTCTTCCCCCCACTGATCTCAGGCGTAACGGCAGTGGACCCACCTACCCTCCCACCCCACAACCGCACCAATCCCAAACAGAAAACTGTCAGACACTGGCATTTACTTCCTCACTAACCCTCACTGATGGATTGCCCAAATCGGATTTCTATGGGGCATGTCTGTTTCATGCCGATTCTGCTTAGGCGAATGTGTTGGTAAAGGGGGAAGTGCTGGTAAAGTTGGGTGCGCAGCCTATTAAATCACTTTAAAAGCATTTAAATGGCTACAGTGCCCATTTCAGGTGTGGTCCCAATCACAGCCATTTTCGAGCCTTGGTAAAGGGAGAACTGACGCAGAGAAGGCGCAGATCGCACTACTCGTCTCTCGCCCAACTTTCCCAAGTTTTTGCACTTGAAGATGGGCACAATACAATGGTAAAATCGGGCCCAGTGAGTACCAATAGTCCAATTTCCTTTGTTTTCAGCTCTGACAAAGGATCATCCAGACTCAAAACTTTGGATCTATTCTCTCTCCACAAAAGCTATTAAACCTGCTGAGTTTTTTCAGCGTTTTCAGTTTTTCTTTCAGATTCCTGCATCTGCAGTATTTTGCCTTTATCTGAGTGCCAGTAGTTTATATGTCTGTGTTATGCTCCAACTATACAGCAGAGCCCAAAGATGTTCTTAATGTCTGCACACATGCTCTTCCCAGCAGAGAGCAATAGATAAAATTCAGGACTATGAATCCTGGCTGTTTTCTCCCTCACGATAGTCCAAGAACTCAAGACCATTTGCAATTGTGACCACTGCTGCTACAAATTAAGATGAGCTAATTCAACACATTGAACATTTTTAGCAACAGAAAAATATTTAAGGAGTTGTTTTAATGCAACATCGTATTCCAGTGATCATTCTGTTGAACTCTGATGTTAAAACAAAGCTCTTTTCAATCTGAATATTGCATAAGATAGAGGACAGCATTCTGTCTTAAATTTTTTGGTCATAATTATCAGCCTAATTTTAATAGATATTTGAAAGATTTTAAAATCATGTTTGTATAAGAACTTAAGGCTCTAATTTTCATTAAACTCAATGAGGCCTCATTTACTTTCATCACTGACTAGTACAAATCTGATATACAGATGACCAATGTTCACAGGATTTGGAATTATGAGTGAAAGGTACTTCTTCATTATTTTCCTTTTAACACCCTGGCTGTGAATCTTATTCAGGAGTCAATTTTAATTTCTGTTGTCGTCTGAAGGCAGCCACTAACTCAACTCACATTAACACATTGTGTAAGGAGCTGATATGGTTTATCCACATTTCTGTCTAATGTGAATTTCTTCTTACCTAAACAAGTTTTATTTCAGTTTGCATGCAGTGTAGTGGTCTAAATTTCCTTAGTGACCTGAAAAAACACATTTTAAACATTTCTATTATATCAGTATATATTTTCCTTTGCCTTAAAATTTGTGTTTGTTACATTGATATGAAAATCATACCTGCGCATCATATAACGGGTTGCGTTGTGTGCGCATTAGGTTGATTGGCTGTGCTAAATTGACCCTAATGTCAGGGGGATTAGCAAGCTAAATATGTAGGTTACAGGAACAGGGCCTGGTTGGGATTGTGGTCAGTGCAGATTTGATGGGCTGAATGACCTTCTTCTGTACTGTAATGCTTCTATGATTCTATGACAGTTAACTAGTTGAATCAACATCATATTAAAGCACAAATCATGTGCCCATCACAAATGTCCAATCATTTCATGGAGTATTACGGTTATTTGAATTAGATGTCATTCTAACTGGACAGATTGGATGGACAATGTATTTGGAACTACAATATTGTGCTGAAAATGGATGTTTTACTATTATTGCATTTGGAAGTTTTCAAGCTGTGTTAATTCCAGCACTTTACAGCAGGTGGCGGTGTTGGTGCATTTATCTACTTCTTCCAGCCAGAAACAAAGGTTCCTGTTTTATTTGTTCCAGATCAGTTTTCTTAAAATTAGACCATTACCGGCAAAAATTGCTTTATAGTAGCCCTGGATTTAATCTGGATTGAAGTGAGGGTATTGCTAATGGAAGTATTTTGTGTTGTTTAACTGCCCTCATCCTTTACTTTCCCATGGTTGATCCAATGTTGTTGAGCTCTTTTGTTTGCAATGCTTAACCTTGTTCACTGGTGGAATGAATGGGCCATTCATGTCACTGATAGTGCAACTCCTGTCAGCTTAGTGTAATTGACAGTGTACTTAGGATCCAGCTCTTTATTAGCTGCTACACAAGCACATTTTTCTACCAGCTCACCTTGCTACCAAAATATTGCTACGATGCCAACCTTAATGTGCATTGAAAGACAGCCACCTAATTGCACAGTGAAGCAGGCGAAAGCACCAAGAATGGTGTATAATTTCCGAAAGTGCTCTGAGCCTTAGGCAAAAGGCTTTCAACTGTATCTCAAACTGAATGATAAAATATGTTCTACAAATTATCTGTGAAGAAGAAACACGTGGAAGTGGCAGAGGACCACAAATGTAACACTTGTTAAAAAAATATGAAATGCCACTCATTCCTCCCTCTCAACTCCTCTTGTTAGAAAGTCCATGGTTGAACAATTTAGTTGTGTAACATCTGTATTTTAGGTGCTAGGAACGCAGCTGCAGGTCCAAAGTGATGTCCACACTGTATATGCACCATTCTGATGCAAGCTACGCCAGACAACATTTTGGGTAGCTCGTTAAAACCAGCGGTAAGACCATGTGTGGGAAAGTGTACGCAGTGAGCAGGATGTGACATCACCTAGTATTTATTATATATGTAGATATCACTTTAAGAAACTGCATCAGATGGTGAACTGCTAATTATATTGAAACTGTGTCTGAAGGTAGTGGGTAGTATTTGTCCTGTTTAATGGAGGTGTGTGGTGTAATGTTCTGATATGTGTATATGGAGGAACTGGGTATGTAATACTTCATAGGTTTTTGGTAAACTGTCTTTGAAGGCGCCTACAATCTGTGTCCTCCTTGGAAAGGTACAAATCCAACAATATGTAATACTGATTTGACTCTAGCGGTCAATTTAGACTTCGACCCTCCAGCTAATAACTTATCTTAACTTCACAGAGCCGAACAGTGATATTTAGAGAAATCATCAACTGTTTTCCGGGTTAGTTAGCTGGCTCAAAGTCCTGAAACATCATTGTTAACAGCAATGTGGGTGTACCTATGAAATATTGAAGGGCAGCATGATGGTGCAGTGGTTAGCACTGCTGCCTCACAGTGCCAGAGACCCAGGTTTAATTCCTCGGGACACTGTCTGTGTGGAGTTTGCACATTCTCCCTGTGTCTGCATGGGTTTCTTCTGAGTGCTCTGGCTTCCTCCCAAGATGGGTTAGGTTGATTGCCCATGCTAAATTGACCTAGTATTAGGGGGATTAACAAGGTAAATATGAAGGATAATAGGAATAATACTTACATGGGATTGTGGTCGGTGCAGACTTGATGGGCTGAATGGCCTCCTGCACTGTAAAGTTTCTATAGATTCTATGGAGTGCATTAGTTTAATATGGAGTCTCACCATCACCTAAAGAGATATTAGGGATGGATAATAATTGCTGGCCTAGCCAGCAAAGTCCACGTACTGTGAAAGAGAAAAAATAGATGCTTTCTTAGGCTATTTGCAGGATATTATGTGATTGGGAAAAATGAGACATTAGAAAAAGGATGAGGTGTGAGCATAGGGTCATCTGTGATGTTTTTAGCCTTGCCACTGCCACAGAGATAGTGTTACCTATGATGGCTTAGCACCACTTCCTTCACAAAGGTGATGACATGCAGCCATTTGCTGATTTGATGCTTCTGTCTCTGGTTATGTGGCATGTAGTTCTGAAAGGGAGAGAAAAGTGTGCCAGTGAACATGATGTAATGTGACTGGTTGATTTGGCTGCCATAGCTGGCAGCATACACAAGCTGTGTGGTGTGTGTGTGAAGCAATGCCAGGTGTGGGTGAGATGAAACTATGAATTTGAGGAAGGAGTCATGGTTGATAGAGACTGTTGGTAGGTGAATGAAGGAGATGGTGTATGGAACAGTGGACCGAGTGGATCAGTTGTATCGATATGGCATTTGAAGATGCATTTAACTTGTCCATTCATATGAAGTAATGGAATTTTTAGCGGCACTGCACTGAGATTCTTGAAGCCACACCTAAAGAGTGTGTTGGCATGATGATTATCCCACTGCCATCTTAATGCACACTCAGAAGGCCTCCTAGTCCCCTGTGGATTCAAGACTTTTCTTTTCTGCCGGTTACCTCCTGTATTTAAAGTCCCCTATGCTTCACGGAGAATGTTAGCACACAGTCTCTACCATGTTTTTCTGTGTTTGTCTAACTTGGACATTTTTTCCTTGTCACTTCCAACATCTACTACAGTCAGAATGCAGCTCCCCTTTAAGAGATGCGGGTTGACTTGAAGTAGTGCAGGCTACTTTAAGTGGTGCTAGACTTTCATGATTTTGCACCCTCTGCTCAAGTGTATAGCCACTCAACGGTGTGCTTAATACTAGCTGCCTGCTACACTCACAGTAATGAGCAAATAGCATAAAGTTTGCCTACCGCCTGCATTATTAGCAATATGTCTGGATTAATGGTGCATTATAGTCCCATCCCTGTTTTGGGGCCTTATTAAATTTTGCTGCAAATGAATCCTGACTTGTCTTTGATTTGGGAAAATATGTTTACATTGACTCTAAGTCATGTAATATCTATTCAAGCTGTTTGAAACTACAATGATTGGGCTGTCAAATTTTTAACCCTTTGATTAGAATCGAATAGAATCCCTATAGTGTAGAAGGAGGCTATTTGGCCCATTGAGTCTGAACTGACAACAATCCAGGTCCAAGGTTATTCCTGTTTTCTGGGACAATCCAACTGTATCATTTTTCTAGCGTTATCATGATGGGAAAAAGTTTGAAATCATTTACTATTTAATTGGCTAAAAAAACTGATGTCTTTGCCATTAAAATATCAAAATCATCAAGGCTAGTCCGCTTGCATCAGAACTGCAACTGAATCACTCTATGACTTGAATCTACTTATTTTACATATGGCTCTAAACAATAAGAACGTTTGAGCTTAGGGTACAACCCCTTATCCTGTCTACTAAAATAGAAATATGGAATGAAATGCATAAAGAAAAAGGCCTACAGAATGCATGTAAACTGCACAATAATAAAGTTCTTCATAGCACATTACCATCTGTTTGGCAAAACATATTCCCATAGGGCTCAGTGATGGGCCCATACTTTTGATTGGGGCCCTTAGACCTAGGCCTTAGAGGTCTATGTGTTAATCTGCACCTATCCTTGAAAGATAAAATCAAAGACTACAATTTATGTTACATATTTCACAATCAAAGGTTGAGAAAGTACTTCAAAATGGATTCACTGATGGAACCCTTGCAATGAATAATGTAAGAAATGCAACGGCTAATTGCACAAACATATCAACAATGTGATAATGAGTGGAAAAATCTGATTTTGGTGATGCTGTTTCATGATAAACGTTGGCCAAGTTATTAGGAGAATTCTCCAGCTCTTTTAAATAGTGTTGTTAGATGTTTTTATGTCCAGTTGAGAGGACAAATAGACTTTTTTTCATTTTGAATATTCAAAAGATCAAAATGTCTCCTATGCTGTACAGTCAACCAAGATCTTGCACTGAAATCTCTGGACTTGAACATGCAACCCATTGCCTCAAAAGCAAAAAGACTACTACAAATTTATCCATGACAATATCTGAGATAGCTGTTCAGCATCCAAAAGGAAAGTTAATGGTAGTTGAGTATAGCTGATGACAATTTTCACTCAATAGTGCACTTAGGCAATCCTGTTAATCTTAATGGTTAAAGAATAGTATTGTAACAGCTTCCTTGTTTTATTTTCATAGATTTCAAGAGGGACTATCTTCTTCAAAAAATATTCAGTCGGCGTTTTTGTTGTTTGGAGGAGACAATACATTGTGTTATTTTCACAATGTGATGTTATCTGTAAGTGATTTAAGTATGTATTTAATCTTTAAGTATGTAGTTTCATTATAGTAATTGACAAACATTCACCAAAGGCATTTCAAAATGTTGGCATCTCTTTCCAGAAGACAAAAAAATGTAATAACTGTCAATGTCTTATCAATTACATTGTTAAGATTTGTTTATGTCTATTATATGTTAAGGGAAAAAGCTGGTGGTTATTCAAGTACCAATTAGTACAGGATAGCTGGGGCACTGAGTGGCTAGGAGTAGTGTTGATACTAAACAAAACTTTCTCAGCAAGAAGAGGGCTGTATCTTAGTTTTGACTTCACCAATTGGTGTGGAAATTGTTAACAATAACCAAAATACCTTTACATACATTTTGTGTAAATAATTGCCAAGGCAAGCATTTGACTATAAAATCTAATGACTTAGGATTTTATTTAAATGAATCCTTTGAGGATCTCTTTGGAATAATAAAAAAGGATGAAACCAGTCTTCCTCATGAGGTGTTTTTCTGAGAATCTGGTGATGGAGTGGAACATTTGCTTGATCACAAGTAGTTCCTATGATCCTGTCCAATTTCTTGGTGACCAACACCATTCACATGGATTGGGAAGATAGCTGTGTCATTAACAATGCCTCAGGACACTTGAAATGAGATCAAATAAAATGCAATGTTGTCACTCTGACGAAACCTGGTTCCCCATATTTGAGTGATTGTAACAGTATAGAAGCATGTTTGAATACCCACTTCCAAATGGGTTGGAAATTTTGTCATGAGATAAAGGGATAAAATTCCAGGTCCTGTTCTGCACCCTTCCGAATAAAATTATCATTTCTTACAAGTCCAAAAATACTATAAATTAACCTTTGTAATATTAGTGGACAGATGTTTAATGTGTTCATGTGACATTATTCTTTCATTATTTGATGGAAGTGTTAAATATTGAAAACTAACAACTTTGTTTTAGTGTCCAGATTAAAATAGCAAGCTTAATAATGTCATATAATCATATTAAGCATTTGTCCACTTCTATCACTAACAGTATAATATAACCCAGTGTAGTCATGTAAGTGCATAATTTTCAACACATATGTAATTTAATTTTTGTTCAAGTTTAGCAGCAATGTTAGAATGATAGAATTTCAGCAATGTATTGTAAACTGCAAAGGGTATAAGGATAACATTCAACAACATTTCTGATAACACTAACAAAAGAACTTCTAGCAGTAAGAATAGAAATGTTGCCAACAAAACATAGTCACATTCCTAATCAATTTGAATTGGTCCAGTAAAAGAGCAATGAATTTCACTAATTGATTTTGTTGTTAATACAAACTTTTGAATCTTTAAAAGCTTCTTGGTGATAGAGGTTTTACTACTAGGTTGTTACTAAATCTTCTTTAAAAAGGGAGTAAACTTATTGAAGCTTATATTTACTGCATTATTTGTCCCTTGTATATATCTTGAGGTTATAAATACTTCTAGCACTCTCTAATATCTTGTCATAATTCTGACAGAAGAGCTTCCAGGTAAACATTGGGTTACCATTCAAATGCGTTTTCATTGTCGTGCCAAATTCAGATCCATTCTGAGTCACGTGGGCCCTTTTCATTTTCAGGATGTACATTTACAACAAACAAACAATAACCGTTTCTGATTTTTAACTGTTTGTAGTAAGGGGCACAAAAGCAACAAGATTGGAATAAAATCTTTCACAAACCGTTTGAGCAATTTGATTGGTTAATGTTTTGCGAATGGTAGCTTTGAAAGTATTGAGAGACTTGATTAATTTATTCTGATTGTCATTTGTTAATTGATAACTTTTCTTATTTGGCTATTGAATGAAATGGTCATCTTTTGAGTGTCTAGTACTAACTCGATTACATTTCTGAGCCAGTCAGTGTTGTTAATTTAGCTACTGGCTCTTTGACTGTCTAGTCACTGAGACTGCAAGCGATACAAGATTGAATAACTGAATGTGAAAGACTATAATTGTTGTTAAATAATTGGACAATTGCTTCTCTACCTTCTCATTCAGCACTCTATCCTCATTCCTTCCAAATTTCTCCAGTTGCTTAATCAATTGTTACAGTGCTGATCTGCACCATTATGCTTGAGTGTTTTAAATTAAATTCCTCCGTTAAAAAAAAATCTTTTCTACATAAGGTATGTTACAGCTAAGATATGTACATAATGCATGTGTGCTAGACTTCTCAATTTTATAATTTTACCTACAGGTGATTTATTGTTACATTTCTTTCTGTTGCCAAATATATATATTTTACTGGTGTATTTTCTCACTGTTTCCTCTGTCATACTTCTCTATTTAAAAAAAACCTGTAGAATTTAATTCTAAAACACCCAAGCACAACTGTGCAGATCAGCACTGTAACAATTGATTAAGAAGTTGAAGAAACTTTGAAAGAATGAGGGTAGAGAACTGAATGAAAAAGTAGAAAGGCAATTGTCCAATTATTTAACAATAATTACAGCATTTCACATCCAGTTACACAATCTTAACTCACTTGCATTCTTGGTGACCAGACAGTGCATTTGTTGCAAAACAATTACATTCCTAAATTGTTCTTTACTTTGCTTGAATGGGCAATAGAGTTGCAATGAGTATATGTATTGTTCCTGAACAGGAATCCAACATATCCTGAGGGGATTAGGTAGGATTATTCATGTTTGAATCTGGGATGAGCATTCAGATACTTTTAAATTTGGGATTAAAGTATGTTTGCAATAAAATGTTGATTAATTACAAAGTTTAATAATCAAATGTTGGTATGCAGGACCTTAGAAAATCTAATTCTAATATTCTAGTGCTCCAGCCGATTAGAAATGGGGTTACAATATTCTAACCATAATTAATTCTTCTTTCAAGGGATTGTCTTGCTGGGTATGTGGAATCTGAGAATTAGCACTAAACTATCACATCATTCAAGACAATGATAGCAGCCGTGCTTTCATTCTAACAGAACTATCTAACTCAACAATGATTGACAGTTAAACCTGGAACATTTAACTTGGTGCTGAATGTTTTTATCAACTGAGCTAAATTGAATATTTTCAATCTTAATACAGACTACATGTAAATAATCTCATTAATATTAAATCTACTTACAATAAATCTCCACTTACATTGAATATATTGACATGTCTTAAATTAATATGTAACTATGTAAATATTATGAACATATAACAAATGTATCACTCATTCATAATGAGCAAATCAGTCCCATTGGAATGCTGGATTTAGTCCACTGAAAAGCACTGCAACAATAATTTGAGTACAAGTGTATGAAAATATATCTCAAACCATTTTTAAATATCATAATGTGATTAATTATTAAAAATGTTATACCTTGCAAGCCAGGTGGTTTATTCCACTTTTACATCAAGCAATAGATTTTCAGCAAATGTGGGGGAGACAATGAAATCAAAAGTCAAGAAGAAAAGATAATAAAATATACATAACTTGAAGGAAAATGAGTCTAGCTTAGTTAAAAATTATGCCAAATACCTGCAACCTCTGGGAGTAGTGAGAGAATGGGATGACCCAAGAACCAAAATTGGCTGATGAAGCAGGAAGCTTAAATTGGTTTGGGAGAAATAAGGGCACATTTAACAAGCTCACAAAATAGAAAAATAGCATCTTAATTCCCATACTCATTTCTGTATTGCCCTTATCAATATCAACACAAACCGTATGTGAAGGCATTGCCAATCATCATACACAAAGTAAAATGAAGGAAAAGTTTCCTCAAGGAGTTGCCAAAATATTCACTCAATTTCTAATGAAGAGAGCAGTAATGGTAAATACTAGCTTTCCATTGGAAGTGAATCCTGTCAGTGAGTTGAAGACAAGCCATCATGACCCGAGTTATTTATTATATGAATGTTGAGGCTTCCACGACTTTTGGAATTATGAGTGAACCACCCATGATTTTCCATTCAACCATCCATCAGGACACATCACAAAGATGATCCCTGCATCCGAGGGAATGTTTCATCCTCTGTTAATTAGTACAAAGTAATTCTGCATTCAGTGAGTTGATTACAGAGAGTTAAATCAACCATCAGACAAAATAATTCACCTTCAGGATATCAATCTCATGAAAGACAATGGCCTAGTGATATTATCACTGGATTGTTAATCCAGAAATTCAGAGAATGTTCTGACGAACCAAGTTCAAATTCCGCCACTGCAGATGGTAGATTTGAATTCAATAAAACAAAATCTGAAATTAAGAATCTACTGATGACCATAAAACCGTGAGTCAATTCCTAGAAAAACCCATCTGGTTCACTAATGACTTATAGAGAAGGAAATCTGCCGTCCTTACCTGATCTGGTCTACATGTGGCTCAAAAACCACAACAATGTTGTTGAGTATAAATTGCCTTTGGGCAACTTGGGATATGCAATAAATGGTGACCAGCCAGTGACACCTATGTCCCACAAATGAATAAAATAAAAATTAGCATTGGGATGATTCTGCTATTGATGAGTTGATTCTGCCAGCATGTGATCCAACTCCAGGATATATTAAAGCAATAATTCTGCTTTCAGAAAATTTATTCAGCCCTCAGAGGTGATTCTAACATCAAGAAGATGTTACTGTACCAGGACACCAGATGTCTCTCCCAATGGATTTGATTCTGACATTAGAGATGAGTCTTCCCTCAAAGAGATGATTCCACCTATTAGAAATCAAATTGGTGATTCTGCCATCACAGAAGTGTTCTTTGATCTATGTAAACCCCATAGCTGATGTTTTCTGGGATTGAACTATGTCCAATCCCACAACTGCACCATGCTGTCTAAAATAGGATCCAATGCTATTGTTACCGCCCGAAGATTGAGAATATCTGATCAGTTGCCTTTTTTATTCTCCCTCTTTTAAATGTTCTGAAATGAATTCTCTCTCTCATTCAAGCCTTGAGTTTCTCTCTTGCTCATTTTCTTCTCCATTTTCTCTCTAGCCTTTCCAAGGCCATAAACTACTCTATTCATTCATTCAACTTTCATTATACCGCAGTAAAAGGGTCTGGTATATATTGGGTTAATGTAGAGCTGAGTATAGTACCACCCATACAGTGATGTAAGAAGTCACATGATCCAGAGCTAAAGTCAATGTAGTGTTGAACAGAGATGTGTTAAGACCTAAACATGGAGATAGTTCCTACCCTGCACCTTTACTATATGTGTGCATATAATTATGAGTAGTTAATAACACACAGGAGACAACAAAGATTTCTTTAACAAACACATTTTGTGACCAACACCATCTCAAAAGTAGCTATGCCACCGAACATTAGAAATGTTTTCATCTCCAGATCCATTTTCCCTTCTTTACAAAACAGTCATATCATTGCCATTGCGAGTGAAGACATTTCCTCTGTCTTGGAAACTATTTCCCATCATCAGTCTTCCTTTCCTCTCCAAAATTATTGAAATTTGCACTGACAGATCTTTGAATCATGGTCTCAAAGTTTGGGTTAGAATATTTATTTGCTCTCATTACCATAGAAATGACCTTGGCTTGAATTTCATTATCCAAGAAGTTGGTGTCAGGTCACATCTAAAATTATAAAATCCTGTAAATCAACCCAAACCTCCAGCCTCCACTTCCAGGTTTAACAGCGGCAGGACAAGAGGTGGACAATCAACCCTGTCTTCTTTTGGCAATTTCTAACATTAGCAAGCAGATTTTCCAGGAAACCTGGCAGCTGAAACTTTAAATGTGTGTGCCTGGAGGAGCAGGAATGCATCATCCCAGCACCCCCAACCGTCTTCAATCAGACTTTAATCTAATGCAAATCAAACACAAATTAAACTTATACAAGGGAAACCCAGACATCCTGCCCATAGCCAGCTTCCTTCATTAATATCCAAGCCCCATTTTTTTGTGGGAAAATTAAGTTTCTGACTCACTTCTGAGGAAGTAATGGGACAATTGCTGAGAAGTTTTTCAACCTTGGTGACATCAGAAAATTTAGCAGGAACATCAAAACCTTTATTAATTTTGTTGGTAAAAGTGAACCAGAGGAGATAGAAGTATGGTAGACTGAACTAGTACGTATAAATATTGCAGTATCTAACGATTCATGTTCTTATTGCAGAACTGAATGTGACTGTAATTAATGCCTTACCACAGTGGCTACACTTAAAGTGACTTCAGGAACTGTGAAGGACTCTGGTTATCCAATAATTATGGAAGTTTTTTTTTACTGTTCCATTTTATGCATAATGATGGATTTTACAATTGTACCTCAACAATATCTCAAGGATGTGGCACATGGCACAGTGCTGCCTCACAGTGCCAGGGAACTGGGCTCGATTCCCAGCTTGGGTCACTGTCTGTGTGGTATTTGCACATTCTTCTCGTGCCTGCGTGGGTTCCTTTGGGTGCTCTGGTTTCATCCCTTATCCAAAGACACGCAGGTTAGGTGGATTGGTCAAGCTAAATTGGCCAGTAGTGTCAGGGGGTCTGGTAGGGTAAATGCATGAGGCTATGGGGATAGGGTCTAGGTGGGATTGTGGTTGCTGCAGACAAGATAGGCTGAATGACCTCCTTCTGCACTGTAGGGATTCTATGATATCAATTTCTTTTTAACTGTAATCCTGAAACTGCCAGCCACAAAATTCTGCTCTTAACTATTTGGACTTGCTATTTATTCAGCAGCGGAAGGGTTAATGGTGTTGCTTCATCAAAGAGAGCAAAGCAATTTTATTTCAAGCCACACACTCTCTTTGAAACTACCATCATGAAAAGCATCTAAGGACATTTGGGCAATTGTTTTCAAACCTATTCCTATTCAAAATGAAAGGCAAATTAACAGTAGTATGAATATGAATCATTGTTACATGTGTTTTCTTTTCCTTCGAGCTGTGTTTCAGGGTGATGTAGTGTCCTCTTCAGTTTCACTGAAGCTAGCATATGACTTTATTATTCAAAGCTACAGGTGGTCCACAAGTGTGGTACATCAAAGACAGTTGATTTAATCTAATAATATTTTACCATAAAAACACAGGAATCTTTGAATACACTAAGTACAAAGGTTTAATTAAGTGAGATCAGAAGACAGTATAGTGTTACTTGATTTCTATCAGTCAGTGACACTGACACTAAACTTCTGCTAGATAACATCAATGTGAATTACATTTACAGTTTTTGATGCACATTCCATCTCTCGACAGCATTAAAAAAAAATTGCAACATTGTTAACAAATCTAAAATGTTCCATTATCTTTGACATGCATGAATTACAGTTTTCTATTATTTATTGGCACAATCTGTGTTTTGAATATTTAATTCCTGCTGAGAATATTTATCATTGCTAAACCTAACATTTTGCCATGTTGTGATGAAAAACAATCCTCATGATAATTCTATTATCATGAACTATCCAACTCATTTTCTGTCAATACAAAGCTGTATCAGCTGTGCACTGATGTAAGACATGAATCTTCATCGACACGTGAAGTGGCTTCAACTTTGCAAGTATACAAAATCACCCCTGGAAATTAGTCTCACACGTACACTTGCACATTTGCTTCCACTGACTAGAAAGTGGTGTGGCAGTAGAGAATCAGTGATCAGGCAGGTTGATCTCCCAGACTGGGGCTATCCCACTGCACTTCACTGTGTGCTGGTGCCTGCGATGGTGGTTTGCCCAGGCTATGGCAGAATAACAGATCAGAGTATCCAATGAGGTTAAACCGTGGCCTTACTTGATGCGATTTTTTTAAAGCCATCTTGACCTTTTCGTTAAGATGAAATATCAGATCAAGAAGGGGTACAATGTCTCATCCTGTCAGCTTGATCTTGCTTGTCCCACTTGTGGGGACTGTGAATTGGATTCAATCTGAATTGCTTTTTTTTAACTGGAATAAAGTACTGAAAGGTACCAATATAAAAGAATAGAAAGTGGTGTGGAATTGACAGAACCACGTAATCAATGCTGACTCTGAGCAGCTGCATAATATTCAAGATCACCATTAATATCCGTGATGTAAAGTTGATGTATTTATGCAATATTGGCTATATTGTTCTTACTTCAAACTCAACCGCAATACAAAAATATTCTTGTCTTTCTCATCAATTTCATGAAAGAAACACCATGATCAGAATCTTCCATTCTGGAAGTTTGGTGATGGATTCAGAGGTGGGAATGAATTTCCGTTGTGGCGTGGGACAGCTGACAGCACATGATTTTGTCCTGTTCAGCTCATTACATATGCATCTGCAAGGAGCTTGACAAATCTCATGGCAGGGCCTGGCAGGAAGTTGCCGTTCCCATGGTTACCTCGTGGGGTTGAAGGTTGGGGCGTCATGTTAAAGGGCACTCAGACAGCCACTCACTGCAAACCAGGAGCTCTGGATTCTGCCAAGACTAGAATCCCACAGTCCATGTGGCCTCACTGTTCAGCAAAGCCTCACTGCAGGTTCTCCTGTAGGCTGTTTCGGAAATGCAGGATGGCATCACTAGAGATGGCAGCAGGAGGCCCTCCTGTCTGATTACAGTGACCTGCTAAGAGGTCTCATTGGGCCCATAGGCGAACTACCCATTAGAGAAGAAAAAGAATGAATAATCTGCTGTGTTCTGGCAGGGTAAGTGGGAATCTCGACATAGTGCTAAGTATCACTCATCAGGGCATTAAACATTAGAATCCATAGAATCCCTACAGTACAGAAGAAGCTATTCGGCCCATTGAGTCTGCACCGGGCAGATCCCACCCAGGCCCTATTCATATAACCCCACATATTTACCCTGCTAATCCCCTTGACATGAGGGAGAATTTAATGTGGCCAATCAAACTAACCCGCACATCTTTGGATAGTGGGAGGAAACCCTGGAGCACCCGGAGTGAACCCACTCAGACACGGGAGAATGTGCAAACTCCACACAGACAGTGGCCCAAGGCTGGAATTGAACTCGGGTCTCTGGCGCTGAGAGGTAGCAGTGCTAACCACTGTGTCAGCCTGTGCGCCCACATTGTAAACGTGTGAGCAAAGGCAAGAATTTGGATTGCAGGACTCAGCAGTTGATGAAATGTGTGAACTAAATATGAGTCACTTCGTGCTCTCAGTTGCAAGATATTCTGCTTGTTAATCACTGGCAGGGCCTAGGAGCTGGCATAGGCATATATACTCCTAAACTGCTTGTACAACTGTTGGGATAACACTCAAATTCTTCTGTCTGTATGGTGGACAAAAATGCCCACCATAAGAGGAAACTGGCCAAGACCAGAGGCGGCAATCCAGACTTTGAAGTCCTTAACCCTTTTCAGGAGGATGCTGTTGAGCTACCTGGGAAAAGCAGGACTGATTTTGTACTGAAGGTGAGAATTAGCTACTACGCACAAAGTGGTAAGAAGCAATCCAACTGATTGCCTTGGTTTGTGGGAAATTTAGTTGAAGTATGTTCACTCAGTGGTATATTGAATTGAAGTAAAAATTTGCATCAAAGGCTTTGAAAACTCAGTCAAAGTTTGCAGAGATCTAGTTAATCCCCTGGCTGAGAAGGTTATGGTCGGTGACAAGCCCTTGGTGTAAAGGACCAGAATTGACCTGGAGTTTCTGCTCATTTTGTAAAGAGACCCGAGGCTGTTCAGTTCCTCAAGGGGTTATTACACCTTCCAACATTCATTGCCATCATCAGCTGGGAGTGTTCTGTCAGTGGCACAAAGTCTTACTTAGTTTGATTCCACCGCTACCATGTCTCATGGACGTGCCAGGTTATTTACTTCATGAAGGTGGACTATAGCCTGACTTGGGTAGATATTCCAAACATATTTATTTACACCAAGGTAGGATACAAATGAAACACATCTCCCCTGAGTGCTGCCTGTTTGCTGTACATAGTCTCTAGCACATGACTACTGATGACAAGGTGAACACTTATTAGCATATAACCACTTTGATCGCTGATAACTGCAGCCATAATGGAAGTTCGCATTGCAGTTCTTTCAATGTAGAGTTCTTCTAACTATATCCCTGTGGAAGCTAAGACATTAAGCATCAGACATTGCATTATGGCTGGGTCCACAAGCAAAGTAATTGAGTAGGCAAACACTTCCAAACCGGAAAGGATAAGCTCCAAGTCCTATGCCTGTTTGGTGCTGGATTCTTCCATGTTTCTTGACATTGCATGTAGATTTTGGGCAGGTCAGCCAAAGCATCAAGCACTAGTGCCTGCCCATCAATCTCCTTTTGTGGCCTGATTCATCAAAGTTCTTGTCAGTACTTCTTGCAGCAAAACATGTGTATGACATCTTCCTCTGGTGAGCAAACATCTGCACTATTCTTTCTTCTTCCACCCTGACTGTAGGTCACTTGTGCCCAATGTCTCACCAGATACAAATCCCACTACTTTGCCTTTCCCTGGATTGAAAACTGTTTGTATCATAGGTCGCAATGACTGTAAAACCAAGTGATAGTCTTTCTTCATCTTTCTTTCACCATTGCCTGCCAGGTAGCAATCCTTAGGCAGCTAAAAAGAGAAAGGCATAAATGGAGAATGGAGGAAAATAAGATACATATTCCGTCTGCGACTTGTAAATCAGAATACAGAATGTGAGATGATTGTGAATGAGAGTAGCATCATTTTCAATGGTTTCAACTTTGCTGCTGGCCATGGCCCCAGCAATGGCAAGCACAGTTTCCTTCATTAATGTAAAAGTCCTCCACCAGTTAAGTGCAGTTGTGTGTCGTATTTCCTCCAAGAAAATGACACAATTTCTTTGAGTGATGTGGTTACGATTGATGAATTGCTGCATGTAGGTGTAAACTGTGAAATGTAGGTGTGAGGCTTGAAGCAGTGTTAGAAGTGAAACTATGAATTTTAGGTGTGAGCCATGATTGGTAGAAATTCCTTGATAGGTGAGCAATGGGTGTATGTTGCAATGAACAATGCGTGTGTCAAATGGTGCAGTTATTGGGATATGGCATTTGAAGATTAATTGACTGATCCTTTGCACTGATGTAAAGTTGCTTCATTTTTTTGAAGCACTGCATTCAGAACCTTTGGTTTCAATTCCTCGCATGAATCATTATGACTATCTGATTCCATTGCTACCTCATGTCCTAGCCTCTTATAGGATAAAGCAGATTTTGCCTCTTTCCCACCTCCTCTGAGGCTTCACATCGGAACGTCAGAAAGTATGAGAACATACCCTCTCCCATCTTGTACCATAATCACTGTTCGAATGGCTTCCAAAACCTTCATCCACAATGCACCTTCTTTCTTAAGGAAGACAGACAGACATTAATTCTAGTTTCACTTGTGTTAGCCTTTGCTCAGGTGTGCGGCTATTCAGCAGTACACTTAGTAATGTGAGCAGACAACATGAAGTTTGTGTACTGTCTGCATGAGAAGAAATGCATTCAGCATAATCCTACATCTTAATCCATTTCTGGGCCTTGTCCAGTTTAGCTCTTGCTTTTCAGCATGCCTTATGGTTGAAATTTAACTTAACTTAAATAGTTGCATTTTAATATGAATAGGACCAAGATCTAGGAGATTTTCACAATGACTTCATTGCAGCGTGAATGTAAGCCTACTTGTGACTAATAAATAAATAAACTTCAATTTTACTTTACTTTGAAAGATCTGTCCATAACAAAATAGTCAGTGATCTCAAAACATGACATATACCAATGATTTGTGCAGTTTATTTGCTTTTCTACTCTGTACCCCAATTATCAAATGCTGCTGATTTTCTCTATACATTTATTCGTTACATTCTGCTTATGCTAATTTATAGCAAGTTGCTGGCAAAATCCACAAAGTATTTGACATCATCATTAACACAATAATAAACTTTTATCATTTATCTTCACGCTTGATCCTAAACATTTAGTTTGACTTAATAAGTGCATGTTCCTAGTGGGGAGACTTGGAATGCTGATTGGGAATTTACCTGTGGTCTGCTCCCTGTGGCTGAGGCTTCCCATTGGGAATTTGCATTTGTACTATTTCCTTGAGGTTTTATATCTGAATTTATGATGAGCAATAATTTCATTTTAAATCTGCTACATGGCAATTCACTGTTCAACTCAACTCTAACTACATTACATTTTCTAGCACATTATCACAAATTAAACATTTTCAAATCTATTCACAGATTAAATGATGATTCAGGATGCTTTATTAACATTGCTACCAACAGAAAATAAATTGCTTTCACTAAAGGTACTTATAATTCCACAAGCAATGGCAGCCATGTTACAAAATATCTCCTCTAAAGGCATGCATCTTTTTTTCTATGGAAATGCAGAGCGAAAAACTGGCAATAAAATTTAGAATAAGCATTTCTAATTGCCACAACCGCTCATTTTCTTTAAAGTAAAGCCATGTGTTTAATGGTTGTAAAGTAATACAACATTTGTTGCAGTGGCATACTGTATCCCTGACAATGAGAAAACAAAAGAACAGCAACAGAGATCAGAAATTTTCCTTTAACCATGGGGGTTCATATTGTTCAACCAACTGCAGTGATTGTTGTCAATATTGGATTGAAGCCTTCTACTAAGGTGGAGTTTTGAGAAGGTTCATAACTGGTCCCTTTGCACCAAAAGTTGTTTTGTGATTGGCAGCCACAGCATTGACTCAACATGTAGGATAAAGAGCACGTCAAATTCACTTTGAAGTGTTTGCTGTTTATTACTCATAGTATACAGCAACAAATGTTACATGCTGTTAAGGAGCAGAAGTAATGACCTGGGATTCCACCAGAATGTTTTAGTTATGATGCAGATAAGAACAAGATACATTTGATGCCAGTACAGCAAACTTTTCTTTGACAGCCAGTGTAATTTCCAGCTTTGACCAATAAAGGACAATTTTCTAGGCACACCTGGTGGGACAGAACTTTGTCTTCTGCCAGTGAATAACTGAAAATCATACACGTACTGTCTGTGATGTTCTGCTTAATAATTTCAGTGGCCAGATTTCCATTATACACAGAAGAAAATATTGGCAACACATATTTGGAAAACTAACAACTTTAATCATTTTTGAAACTTGAAAGAGATCCACCATTTTTATCCTTTTAATTTTTAAAAACTCATGCTCAGGATATGAATATTACTGGCAAGGCTGATGTTGTTGCCCATTTCTAGTTGCCCTTGTGGTGTTGAGCCTCCTTGAACAGCTAGAGTCCTAGTGGTAAAATTACTCGCACACATTGGAACAGCTGGAGTCATTATACCCGAGAAATGATGGGACATAGATGCATGTCCAAGTCAGGATCATTGGAGAAAAGAAAATGGAAGGTGATATCAGTGGATTTCTCAAGCCTGGTTGTGAAGACACACTGGTACAAGGATACTCTGGTGGAGACTGTTCAATTTTTGACTCAGAGCTTAGTTCTCCATTCTCACCCCAGACATTCAGTGCTGGGCAGGTTCTTCATATATTCCTGAGTATAATTACTCAACACCTCTCAGAATTTCTACAGTGCAGAAAGAGACTATTTGGCCCATTGAGCCTTCACTAACAATCCCAACTTGGCCCTATCCCTGTAATGCCATGTATTTATCCTGTTAGTCCCTCTGACACTAAGGGGCAATTTTGTGTGGCTGATCAGCCTACCCCGCACATCTTTGGACTGTGGGAGGAAACTGGAGTACCCAGAAGAAACCCATGCAGACACAGGGAGAGTGTGCAAACTCCACACAGGCAGTGACCTGAAGTCAGAATTGAACCTGGGTCCCTGGTGCTGTAAGGCAGCAGTGATAACATTGCATCACTGTGCCATTCCCTATTCACATTAGCTTACTTACAAGTTATTTAACTTCAATCAACAGAACCTATTGGAATCCAATAAATTTCCCTTTCTTTGTTAAATTAAGTTGCTAGGCAAACAAAAATTAATTATTAGAATACAAAATTTGATAATTCATGCTATGTTACTACACAGTGAATTTTTAACATGTTCCATATTCTTCCCTCCATCCTGGCTTGAAAACAAAAATAAAATTATCATGATTACAACATGAAACTTTTCATGTTCCCATAAGTTATCAATACACAAAGTGTCCTCTTTGAGAATATCTACCAATTTCTTTAAGCAAGCAGTTCTTTTCATAAATATCTGACAACAGGTGACTTGTGTAGACTCATTTTATTTTTTCCAATCTTCTTCCTTTCCAACATCTCCTTCATACATACAAAATCAGGGGCAGCAAGGTAGCACAATGGTCAGCACTGTTGCTTCACAGTTACAGGGAACTGGGGGCTGATTCCCAGCTTGGGGCACTGTCTGTGTGGAATTTGCACATTCTCCTTGTGTCTCCTCCGGGTGCTCCAGTTTCCTCCCACTGTCCAAAGATGGGCAGGTTAGGTTGTTTGGCCATGCTAAAATTGCTTCTTAGTGTTTTGAGATGTGTAGGTTAGAGGGATTAGTGGGTAAGTATGTTGGGGTATGGGGGGGTAGGGAATGGATGGGATTTGGTTGTGCAGACTTGATGGGCCAAATAGCCTTTTTCTGCATTTCTATGATCAACCCTCAACGTCTTTTCCAGAAAACTGCAGAATATGGACATTCTCCCAGAGTGAATGGTTATTCATAGCATTCTATAGGCATATTGTTCCTCAGTTGCCTCTAAAATCAGAATAGCAGACTCGTTCAGAGAAATGGCAGATAGAGTTTAATCCAGACAAATGCAAGGTGGTGCATTTTAGAAGATCAAAATCAGGTTCAAATCATACAATAAATGGCAGGACTCTTAGAGCATTGATATACAGAGGGATCTGGGCACTAGATCCCTAGAAGTGGCAACATAGATGGATAAGGTGGTCAAGTAGGCATACAGCATGCTTATCTTCATTATAAAAGTTGACAAGTTATGTTACAGCTGTTTAAAATTTAGTTAGACTGCATTTGGAATATTGCATGTAGTTCTGGTTATCACACTATCGGAAGGATATGGGGTGCTCTGGAGAGGCTTTAAAGAAGGTTTACCAGGATGTTGCCTGGTCTGGAGGGTTCCAGGTATGAGGAGAGATTGCATAAACTTGGACTGTTTTCATTAGAAAGTTGGAAGCTGAGGAGTGACCTGATAAAGTTTACATATTATGAGAGACATAGATAGGGTGAATAGTTAAAAGCTTTTTCCCAGAGTGGAAGGGTTGATTACCAGAGGGCACAGTTTTAAAGTTAGAGGTGGTAAGTTTAGGGGAGACTTGCAAGGCAATGTTTTTTACACAGAGGCTGGTGGGTGCCTGGAATGTGCTGCCAGAAGAGCTGGAGAACACATGACAAACACATAAACTTGAGAAGAAAAGAGTGATAGAAACTGTATTTTGGCGCAACCTTGATGGGCTGAAGGGTCTCTTCCTGTGTTGCATTGTTCTTTTGTCTACTTTCTTTATTCTCTTTGTTGTTCCTTTAAAATATTCTAAATACATTGCCAGGTTTGTCACTTGTAGCGATGGACTAAGGTGCTTTTAACTACTCTCTTTATTTTCTTGATATCCATCTTAATGGACAACATCTGATTATTTCTTCCCACCGAAAGTACAATGAATCTTCACATAACCATTGGGAAGGTTAAAACATAGAACATTACAGCACTGTACAGGCCCTTCGGCCCTCAATGTTGCACTGACCAGTGGAACCATCTAATGACCCTCTAATCTAAACTATTCCAATGTTATCCATATGCCTATCCACTGACCATTTGAACGCCCTTAAACTTGGCAAGTCCACAACTGCTGCAGGCAGAGCATTCCACGCCTTAACTACCCTCTGAGTAAAGAACCTATCTCTGACATCCATCCTATTAAAACCACCCCTTAATTTAAAGCTATGTCCCCTTGTGCTAGCCATTACCATCCAAGGAAAAAGGCTCTCACTGTCCACCCTATCTAACCTTCTGATCATCTTGTATGCATCAATTAGGTCACCTCTTAACCTTCTTCTTTCTAATGAAAATAACCTCGAGTCCCTCAGCATTTCCTCATAAGACCTTCCCACCATACCAGGCACCATCCAGGTAAGCACCTTCTGCACTCTTTCCAATGCTCCCACACCTTTCTTACAATGTGGCAACCAGAACTGTACGCAATACTCCAAGTGTGGCCACACCAGTGTTTTGTATAGTTGCAACATGACCTCACGGCTCCGAAATTCAATCCCTCTACCAATAAAAGCTAACATACCGTATGCTTTCTTAACAATCTTATCAAACTGGGTGCCAACATTCAGGGAGCTATGCACATGTATAACGAGATCTCTGTGCTCATTGACACTACTAAGAGTCTTTCCAGTAGCCCTATATTCTGTACTCCTGTTACTCTTACCAAAGTGAATCACCTCACACTTTTCCACATTAAACTCCATTTGCCACTTCTTGGCCCAACTCTGCAGCCTATCTATGTCCCTCTGCAAACTGTAATATCCATTCTCACTGTCTAAAACTCCACCAACTTTGGTGTCGTCAGCAAATTTACTAACCCATTCTTCGACACCCTCATCTAAGTCATTTATAAAAATGACAAACAGTAGTGGTCCCAAAACAGATCTCTGAGGTACACCACTTGTAACTGGAGTCCAGGTTGAATATTTCCCATCAACCACCCTCTGTCTTCTATCAGCTAGCCAATTCCTAATCCAAACTGCCAAATCACCGTCAATCCCATGTATCTGTATTTTCTGCAGTAGCCTACCATGGGGAACCTTATCAATTGCTTTACTAAAAGCCATATACACACGTCAACTGCCTTACCCTTATCCACCTCTTTGGTCATCTTTTCAAAACCTCAATAAGGTTTGTAGGCATGACCTACCCTTCATAAAATCATGTTGACTATCCCTAATCAATTTATTTCTCTTTAGATGATTATAAATCCTATCCCTTAAAATTCTTACCAAAGCTTTGCCTACAACAAAAGTAAGATTCTCCTCTCTGTCCCTTAACTTTGGAATCCCCAATCACTAATCCTTTTCTTTTCTTCCCCCTTCCCACCTGAGTATCAAGGACAGGATCTACTCCCAAGACCTGTACCCCATGTTTTACCCCGGTTGAGTCTTCCTCCCCAACAGCATCCAAAACTGTGTACTTATTTTGAAGAGGAACAGCCTCAGGGAGTCAGTGCTCTGACTGCTTCTTACCGCTTTTAGCAGTCACCCATGTACCACTCTTAGGAGTAACTATCTCCCTATAACTTTTGTCAATAGCAGCCTCTGCTTCCCGAGTGATTCTTAGTTCCTCCAGTTCCAGCTCCAGGTCCCTAACACGGTCCTTAAGGAGCTGGAAATGGATGCACTTCCTGCAGATGTAATCAGTCAGGACACTACTAGTGTCCCTCACCTCAAACATCCCACAGGAGAAACATCGCACCATCTGCACTGCCATCCCTATTACGTCTCTTACCAACAAACAACAAAAAAAAACTTACCTGCTCTCACTCCGAGTCACTGTCTTTTTTTTAGGTTAGAGGAGGAGGGAGGGTCAGATATTCTACACGTGTAGAGTATCAGGATTCCTCACCAATCCAATTTATGGGGGTCCAGAAAAGAAAACTATTACCCAGGCCTTCTTCTGACTACTTCCAGTATCCAGTTAAAACTTTAAAAAACTCAAGAGGTTAGTTAGAAAAAAAAACACAGTAGCGTACCCATGAGCTCTCCTCTTACCAATCGTTTCCCCTCTGATGTGCTCCCAAGGAATAATGAGTGTGGGGCATCATTTAAATAACTACTTTCATCCCTTCTCGGTCACTTATCTCTAGGAAATGAGCACACATTCTTCTAAACTTAATGTCTTACTTGCTTTTAGCACTTCCCCAACAGTAGCAAGTTTCAGCATAGTGCTCAATTCTAATATATCATTGTTTGCACGCATCCGGTCTATATGCATAAACAGTTTAACTGCCCAATTAAGCTTCTTAATTGAACTACTTTTTCCTTGGTTGTCTTCCTTCTGTGAGGAATTGGCCCAATTTATTAGGACCCTGTTAACATTCTCCAGGTAAGACTTTGAGTTAGGGTTATTTCCAACATTATCTGCTTAACGTCAAACCCTATATATTTTAAAGGTCCAGAAGCCAGACTTTAATCTTATAAATTCTTTTATCATTTAACCTATCACAAATTTCTCACATTGCAGATCCTCCCCACCCACTCACAGATAATCATCTATGTGCATTCGAAAAATGTCTGCTGGTTTTCCTTCATCGTACCAATAAAATATTGCCGAATCTGTGTTTAGCTGAAAATAATCAGTTTTCAGGAGGACAAATCGAACTGAAAAATACCATACCCTGAATACATTATTTAGCCTATAAAAACGCCTTCAGCCTTCATAATTTTTCCTTCAGATTGCTAGCTTCTTTGAGGCTTGAAGATTACCTTCTCTTCTGAAATTATTCTCCTTGCAAAAATACTGCTGTGGTGTCAGTGCATTTACTTTCACACGGGTATTCACTAAAAGAAAAACTTCACTTTTCCTGCTGTTGAGGAGCCTACTCGAACTTCCTGGTCACCTAATTGTTCCTCAAATCCCCATGCTATAGGCTTGCCTCGCTTTTATTGGTACCATCAGATAGTATTTTCTCCGCACATATCCATCTATAGAACAACAATGGATGTCCTTTGTCTGGCGCCTCTGTGTAAATGGCAAACTGCCTCCAGCTATTAAGTCTTTTTTGTTTTCTTCTTTTTTGTTTACCATCCAACTTAATTGTAACTACTAGTGCCTCTCTATCATAGGGATTCCTACTTCTTGTGTTGCCTCTTGCCTATTTGATTCTTGCTCTTGTTAAACTACATCCCTTAACAAATCATCTCCTTTTCTACACCACTGATACACTCCTTTGAGTTAATGGGTCTGTGAGGTGTTGCTAACACTGCTTTCTTCCATTAGCCTCTGCACTCAATGATTTCTCATTCCTTAATTCCAAACTGCCTCTGAACTCATCATGCGCTCTCCCCTCTGATTTCACTGCTATTTTAGCTTCCTTGAAACTCTTCCTCCATGTAAACACATGAATGTCTAGTTTATAGTTCATCCTAATATTTAGTTCTGGGAAGATCGTTGTTGCAAAGGTAAGGCAACTAAAATGCCATAATTTAGAGATTGGAAGAACACCTAAAAGAAAATAATAGTTCAGAAATTTATCAATGTTTGTTTATTAGAGCCAGGATAGAAGAGATAGAACTATGAAACAGCAGGTGGACTTCCTTAGCTGGAGAGCTGGAGACATCTCTACAATGCTTGAAAGATGCGCAGTTCAGAAAAATGTTTTATTTTGGGAGATAAGGCTAACTAAGTTTAAAAGTATTTAGTGAACTCTGAAAGACTATCATCGTGGAGATGTGTGGAGCTTAAAAACTTCACTGGTTTTAACTTACCTCTGTGTTCCACAGTAGATAAAAGGATCCATGCTGAAATAGAGTTGCTGTTAGCAGGCTGGATGCAGCTAGGATTTAGAAAAGTCCAGGGAGTTATGAGGGGCAGCTGAAAGTTATAGTTTGGGCCTTGTGTGATTTACAGCTCTGATAAGATTGGGGAGCTGTTCTGCATAGTTTGGGGTGAGGTGCCCTGGGGAGCAGAAACAGCAGAAAAGATCTATAGTTTTGTGCTGCATTAATTTAAGGCTGAGAGAAGCCCTGGAAATCACATAAAACTAAGTGCAGATGGGAAACTGGAGCTTGGAGAAACACAGGAGTAGTGCTCACTTGGCAAAGCTGAAAGCCTGTGAAAGAGCTGGAATTGTTCCTGTAATTAAAGGGGAAAGTACAGTTTTGTGAATCCTGTGGATCACAGTCTCAGGAGGAGAGACTGAACTATCAGGAGATGAACAGTCATTGAGGCCATTCAAGGCAGAGTAGCAGTGGAGGAAATTCAGAGGCTAGATTTTCAAAAGAAAAGGACTGAAATCTCTCATAACTGATATCTGGGTGAATTGCTGAAAGATCCATGGAATCTGTCTTGGTATTGTGATGATTTTAAGAGTTGTGGCTTTAAGAGGTTTATTTTGATGACGTTTCTCTGCAGGATGTTCTTGACTAAAGTTACAAAAGACTTCATAAGTGACTCTGACAAACGTAAATTATCCTTCCTTTTTCTTCTCGACCTGTCTGTATCCTTGGATACAATTCACCATATAATCCGTCTTTATGCCTCTCCACTGTTGTCCAGCTGGGTGTGAATGCACTCATCTGGTGTAATTCTTTATCTATTTAAGCATCATTTGCAATGGTTTTCCTTCCGGCTCTTGCACTGTTTCTTCTGGTGTCCCCAAAGGCTTCATCCTTTCCCCCTCCTTTTTTTTCTATCTACATGATGCCAACATCATTTGAAAATGCAGCTTTAGTTTTTACTTGCACACTACCAGCACCCAGATTTAGCTCAACATCACACAGCTCAACTCCTTCACTGTTCCTAAATTATCAGACTGATTATTTGAGTTCAAATACTGAATGGAGAGAAATGTCCTCCAATTAAACGTGGGGAAGAATGCAAACTGTGCAGTTGTTCCAGTACCAAACACCAGACCCTAGTTACCATCACCACAGGCAACTGAGGTCCAGCACTCACCTCAGCTCATCTGCTGCTGAAACCCTCATTGTTACCTCTAAATGTGACAATTCAATTTGTTATAACTACAGCAGTTGTTACTTATTTGCTGAGCAAATCAAATCCCTGAGGCAAACTTGTCTTATTGGTCATATTCTTTTTTTTGTAAGAAAAGTAATGATATCAGCAGCGAGAAATCCAGTAGCAATTTTGGGATTTTTAAAATTAAAACTAAATGCTTTATTAACAAGAAGAAAAAAAAACCTAAGCACACAAGTGCCTGAATGTTCTTGTTCTTCATGCCAGCATGATCTTTCAATCCCACTATTGTAATTGGAGATTTCTAGTTTTCTAGCCCCAATGCAGGGAAATGCTCAGGGAGAAGTGGAAAATTCTTGTCTAGATTATAGGTGCACAGTTAAAATCAGTCTGTGAAACATCCCCCCAAAAGACTCCTAATTTGGTCTTATGCACAAGTAAAGACATTCCAGGGAACACTCCCATATAGATACTTTAACTATAAAAGTCCAGTAATCTAAGGCAAAGCTGCTGTTATGTTAATAAAGTTTACCACACAATCTTTCAAATTCACTTCCACTCTGCTGTGGAAATCCAGGAAACATTCAGAAACAAGAGTATTTGCAGCCCAAAACATTGCTGGCTTAAATGGTTGACTGATTCAAATTGCATCTTCTCCCATCCTAGAGCCATTTTCAAGTGATCTTCTCTACACAGCCAATACCTCAACTATAACTCTAAAATACCCTATTTTCCTTTTCAGCTCAGCTTCCATTGTTCTCATACCTATTTGAACTCAAATCCCTCTAAATATAAGATATTTTATGTTTCTGTTTTGTTTCTGGTTTTGGGTCAATAAAATGTAACATACCCTCTTCTGTTTACCCATTGAACTCCTGTAAATGCACAATGTTTTTTGTCACCTCTGATTTCCCTTTGATTTTCAGATCAACTCTCAGCTTATCCAAAAATGCAAATGTTAAATCCGACCTATTTACTTGTACCTCAAATCATCACAATATCTCCATTACAAATGCACAAACCTAACACATTTGTCCTTTCATACCTGAAACCTCACAAACAATCTGTTTCTAGTAATGTTTCCCAAGCTTAACTAAATCATTTACCAACACACCCACACAGCCTTCTTCACAGAATAATACAATATTCCCCAAAGATATTTTAAGAAATAACATGCATTATCAACAATGCAATCCTGGCTATATCTAAAGTTCTATTCTTCATAGACCTGAAGTCATCAAAAACTCAGCAGCCCATTTTCTTACCTACAACTGCTCTGTTTGCCTTTCACCCCATTCTTTTCTTCTCTCCCCCCGCCACCCCCTTCATTGACCTACATTATCTCCTGGTCAATCAACATCTAGATTTTAATGTTCTCGTACACTTTTTGAAATCACTCCATGATCAGGCTTCTCCATTTTTCTTATCTTTCCCAGCCCTTTACTTGTCCAAGGACTTAGAATAAATCTGGCCACTTGCACAACCTTTAATCACTGCATCATTGGTGGTTGTGCCTTCAGTTGGCTCATTCCTGAGCTCTGCAATGACATCCCTTATGCTTTTCTATCTCTACCGCATTTAAAACCTATTCTTTGACCAAGCTTTTGGTCAGCTTATCTAATATCTCCAGTGTAGCTCAGTGTGAAATATTGTTTTATATTGCTGTTATGATATTGTTTGGAATGCTTTATTTCATTAAAGGCACTATATAAACAAAAATTGTTGTTGTTATAGGAGGTAAAGTTGATGCACAGTAAAATTAAAAGAAATGAAAATAGACAGATTATCATTGTGATAGGACAAATTCCTGATAGCCAGTAGAAAAATATTCTTTCTGAACTTAACACAATGATAACTTTGCCATGGCTGAATAAGAAGGCAATTAAGATATTATGGAAAGGAAGTCCTGTGTACAGGTTTGAGGTCACAACAGAACATCTTTGTCTCTGGCTGTACCAGCCCTATGTAAAGTATGGTGGTGTATGTTAACAGCAGATGTCCTCATAGCAGATGGCATAGCTCTGTAGCTGGCTTTGCTAACCCAGATCCTGTGAAGACACTTCCTCACAGCCATTGCCAGTCAGGATTGACAATGCCTGTAAACGAATTGGTGGTGCCTTGTTGGATGCACTGTTTGCGAGCTGATGATTACATTGGCATGCCACCTTTCATGTATTAACACTGAAATTGTGACAGGCTGTGGTCAAGCTGCTTCTAAAGAACCATCTAGCATTATATGTGGGTTCAGACCAATGTTTCTGCTCCTCACTGTCTCCATAAGTTGAGTAATTACCTTTTCACTTGGAAATCAGAACTAGCCACAACATACAAGTGGAGTCAAGTCAGACTATTGCACAGTTTGATCATAACTTCCACTGATTTGTAGTCTGCTGCGCTGAATATGTATTTACATTCCACTGGCTTTGATCGGTGTTCCGCATTGGTTACTCAGATTGAATATTCTATCTGTTCAGACTTCTGGCTGTCGTTCAGTTTTATCATTAATAATGAACATGGTTCGTGAAATACATTTGTCACACATTTTTCTTTCTTGTATCGAAGTATTTTATATTTCCCCATATCAAAATAAATTGACTATTGGTTTGGCCTGCTTACCAGATTCATTTAAAACATCCTATAATTTCTACGTTGCCTCCTTTCATTCCATTTCATCAAATTTAGAATTGTTTGTAATTTTGAAATTTGCATGTGATTTGTTATGTTACTAGACTAATACTTCAGAGGCCTAGAGTTCAAATCCCACTGTAGCACTTTGTGAATTTGATTTTGGGTAAGATTTAAAAAAGCAGGTATTAATATCAGCATGAAGCTACCAGATTGTTATAAAAATCAAGCTGGCTCACTAATGTTCTAGCACCTGCTGGGAGCTATATGTGATTCCAGTCCCATTCCAATCTGGTTAACTCCTGGCATTTGCTGGGAACTCTATGTGAATAGAGTTCCCATTCTAATCTATTTAACTCTAACTGCACATTGATATGACTGAGTAAGCCACTCATTTGAATCAAATAATTAAAAAAAAATACAATACGTATAAAACTAGAGAGATTACTTCTCATTGACCTAGGTATCAGATTCAGACTTGACCTGCCCAGTCTCACTGACATCTGTGGACCTCTGTTAAAATTGGGAGAGTTGTCCCAAAGATTGACCACACAACAGCCAGACAGTCCCCTTCATTAAATCATACAGTACACTCAATATTCTAAGGCTCTTCCATCATCACATCTGAGTATAACGTACCTAACCAGCTGCCTCTAGGGAAGAAATGGCAGCGTTATGATAAAATCACTCGACTAGTAATCCAGAGAGACAGTCTAACACTCTAGAGACATGGATTCAAATCCCACCATGGCAGCTGGTGGAATTTAAATTCTATGGCTATATATGGAATATAAAGCTTGTCTCAGTAGCATAACTATCATCAATTGTTGTAAAAACACATCTGGTTCACCAATGTCTTTAAGGAAAAGAAATCTGCTATCCTTATGTTACAATCCCTGCTGATATTACTACTGGGCATCCCAGAATGGAACTATTGCTCAACAGAACTTTTTTTGCTTGGAGGCATTGATGAACAGTGAACAGAACTGCCAATTAACTTTTAGTAAAATAATATAACATTTATTCAACAAGAAAATATTAACTCTAAAACAATGCACCTTCATCCCACCTATAGGGGGTAGGAGTGGGAGAAAATCTCTGGCCTCCCGATGACATGTTTCTTGCAGTGGGAGGCAGGGCACTGTTTGCCAGTGGTGGGATCTTCTGGTCCTGTCGTTGTTCATGGGATTTCCCATTGATTGCACCCAGGCTGCTGGGAAACCCATGGCTGAGGTGCATTGTCGGATTGAGCATGAATAGTAGGAGAATTCTAGTCGATATCTTTATAATGTGTATAGATTTTTAAGAATAACACAAGTTACAAAACTTATCTTCTATTATAATGTTCTTGGTAAGTACACAGTTCAGGTGAAGCATCAGAATAACTGTGTTCAGACACACCACGCTCTGAATTACAATACCACCCAATATATGTGGATTTTCCATCAAATTCCTCCCAATGCTTACTACACTGTGAGTCAACTAGTTTCACTGGGCTTCCAAACTCCACTGCCAAAGAAACTGGCCTTAGAATATTCTCTTAAACAATATTTTCTCTTGGAGCCCTTCACTAAGGATCCACTTCCAGGATTTCAATCTCTCCTTCAGTACTTTTCTGCTCTGGATTGCCATATGTGTTCAGGCTTCTACACACTCTGTTAGGTACCAGCCACATCATTAGAACACTAATGTTTCACAGGTTGTATTGTGTCACTAACCTTAGGATTATTTCGGGTGTCTGCCTTCTCACTAACTGACTTCACCAAATCTCCACCTTTCAGTTCTATCTTGACTTCACCAGGTCTGCATCTTCATTTAACTGGGAGGCTCTCTCTGCCCCTTTCTTTACCTTGTCCAGATTCCAGTTCTTTGTTCAGTTTGACTCTTTAGTCTTCTTGATATTTCTTTTCTCGTCACCTGGTTTCCAGAACTATCTGTTACTAGAACATAGAACATAGAACATAGAACAATACAGCACAGAACAGGCCCTTCGGCCTTCGATGTTGTGCCGACCAAAATAAAAAGCAATGCCCCTCCAAACTAAACCATTCCCTTCTCTTCCATATACTTATCAATTAACCTCTTAAACGCCACCAAACTTGGCGCATCTACAACAGCTGCAGGCAGGGCATTCCACTCCCTAATCACTCTTTGAGTAAAGAACCTACCTCTGATATCCGTCCTATAACTCATACCCCTTAATTTAAAGCTGTGTCCCCTCGTGCTAGCTTTCTCCATCCTAGGAAAAAGGCTATCACTGTCCACCCTATCTAAACCTCTAATCATCTTATATGTTTCAATAAGGTCCCCTCTTAGCCGCCTCCTTTCTAACGAAAACAACCTCAAATCCCTCAGCCTCTCTTCATAAGACCTGCCCTCCATACCAGGCAACATCCTGGTAAACCTCCTCTGTACCCTCTCCAATGCCTCCACATCTTTCTTATAATGTGGGGACCAGAACTGCACACAATACTCCAAGTGCGGCCGCACTAGAGTTTTGTACAGTTGCAACATGATGCTGCGGCTCCTAAATTCAATCCCCCTACCAATAAAAGCTAAGACTCCATATGCCTTCTTAACAACTTTATCCACTTGACTGCCTACTTTCAGGGATCTATTGACACATACACCAAGATCCTTCTGTTCCTCAACACTATTAAGAGCCCTACCATTAGCCCTATACTCTACACATTTATTGTTCCTGCCAAAGTGCATTACCTCACACTTTTCCACATTAAACTCCATTTGCCACCTCTCGGCCCAGCTCTGCAACTTGTCCAAGTCACTCTGTAAACTAAAACACCCCTCTTCACTATCTACCACACCACCAACTTTAGTATCATCTGCAAATTTACTGATCCATCCCTCAATACCCTCATCCAGATCATTTATAAAAATTACAAACAGCAGGGGCCCCAAAACAGACCCCTGAGGCACACCACTCGTCACCGAACTCCACGATGAATATCTCCCATCAACCACCACCCTCTGTCTTCTATCTGCCAGCCAATTCCTAATCCAATTAGCTAAATCACCCTCTATTCCACACATCTGCATTTTCTGTAGAAGTCTTCCATGGGCCACCTTATCAAACGCCTTACTAAAGTCCATATATACTACATCAACCGCCTTACCCCCATCCACCTCTCTGGTCACTTTCTCAAAAAAAAAAAGCTTCTGGGACTTCTGGGACTTCCTTTTAGACCTTTCTCCATTCTCAGGTACTTGGTTTCAACTGAACGACAAGTGCTTATGCTTTTCAATGTGTGTCTCTGGTTGCTAACCCTGCTAGTTTCATGTTGTAAACTTTAATTACAACGTAGATACAGTTTGAAATGAAACCAATACCCACAGGCATGTAGTTGGTTGATATGAGCTAACTAAAGTTTTAACCCTTTCTGATATAGAAACACAAAATTAAATTTACTTAAATTTATACCCTATTTCTAACATCCATAAAATACAAACATTTATTACTTAAAACTACCATTGTTTCCTGATACTTACCTGGTCTGACCTACATGAGACTCCATATCCCGCAATAAATGTAGTTGATTCTTAACTGCCCTCTATAATGGCCTAGCAAACCATTCAGTTCAAAGGCAATTAGAGATGGGCAACAAATTTTGATCTTGCCACATTCCATGAAAGAAAACAAAGTGATGGAGGCATCGTGATATAAGATCAGGAGAAGCGGGCCTGTGAGTCCTTGGCATTTGACTATCATGACATCAGGAGAAACATTAGAAAATAATTCTCCTGATGATTACCACTTAATGCCCTCATTCAGGAAATGAATTCAAATACCACAATGTTAAAGGTCACTTTAAGAAGCATTTGTAAGGGCGGCACAGTGGTTAACATTAATGCCTTACAACGCCAGGAACCTGTGTTCGATTCCCGGCTTTGGTCACTGTCTGGACAGAGTTTGCACATTCCTTCCGTGTCTGCGTGTGTTTCTTCCGGGTGCTCTGGTTTCCTCCCACAGTCCAAAGAATTGCAGGTTAAGTGGATTGGCCCTGCTAAATTGTCCCATAGTTTCAAGGGGACTAGCTAGGCTAAATACATAGGGTTATACATTTAAGCCCTGGGTGGGATTGTGGTTAGTGCAGACTCGAACAGTCAAATGGCACCTTACTGCACTAAAGGGATTTTATAATTTTGAGTGTAGTAAAAGCACTAGGTAGCAGGTTTGTGGAATTTTGTTGTTTATTATCAAGGGAACTTGGTAGCACCACAACTGAATGAGCTTGTCATGTCCTGAAGGATATGGCTTGCAAAATGAGCCTATGACTTTCCCTCCATCATCAGCTCATAAGTGGGAAAGTTCACTATGATTATACAGTATTCAGTGCAATTCCTTAGAGAATGCATCTACCTGTTGCCCGCTACAGCAAGAGTCTGAACAATATTGAGATCTGGGCTAATAAGTGGAAAGTTGTAGTTATGTCGTATAATTGCCAGGCAATGTCCATCTCCAATAAAAAGGAGGATCTAACTATATCCCACAACATCTTTAAGCATTACTACCATGATAACCCCACCATCAACATCTTGGGGGTTATGACTTATTAGACATATTAAATAGACTAAACACATAAATGTCATGGCTACAAGAACAGTTCAAAGGTTGGGTATTGGTGGGCAAGTGCCTAATAAACTTGACTCAGAAAACCTTTCCACCACCCACAAGCACAATACTCTTGTGTGATGAAATGCTGTCCACTTACCTGGCTGAATGATGCTCCAGAAATTCTCAAAGCCAAAATAGACCATTCAACTGGCACTTCTTCCACCAGCTTAACATGAATTCCCTCCACTACAAATACACAGTTACTGCATTATGTACCATCTGTTCTTTGCTCTGAATACAAACCAAAAGTAAAACAGCAGCTTCTGCAAATACATCACTAATATAGCACCATCAAATCATGTGATCAGCTCTTAAAGCAATCTGCAACCTTTTAAATGTGCAACAATTCCTCTCATAGGCACTGAGTCAAAACGTTTTATTTTCCTGAGTATTGTCAGTGTACCTATACCACATGTACTGCTACAATTCTAAGAAGACTACTCACAACTGCCTTCTCAAGGCCAGTCAGGGATAGGCAACTAATGATGACCTTTCCTGGGAATTAATTTCTTTTTAGATTCTGAATTTAAATAATTTATGTAAATTCAAAACAGAAGCAGCTACAACATTGAATCTTACTTTGTGTTGCTTAGTATTTTTCCTCATTCTAATATTATGCATCTAACGAGTCTTGTTGCTCCAGTCAATTACTTATCCATTTCCAAGATTTATAGATTAATTTCCCAAGCCTGGAGTATTTAGTAGTTTTTCATTTGGAAATTTATCAAGTCGTATCTGCTATTCTAAGTACACTTCATAAATTCTACTTAGGTTGTCAATTCCTCAACGTCAAGTTGTCTTCCTTAGTATCAAGTTGTCTGAAATCTATTTACTTTAAGTGTTAAATTGATTCAAGATATTTGTGCATATATTTTCTAGAGTTGGAACCTTCACTGCTTTAACTCTCGGCTAAGTGGCAATTTATAAGTCGGGAAGCTTTTGTGCAAATATGAAATATGATTTATAAAATGTTTACAGATAAATGATGGTCTTGCAATTGAACAAAAAGGAACATTTGTGGTAGACAGCATCTCAGGACTGCTGCACATTTGTAAAACCAAGTGGGGATTCTTACCAAAAGATGGCAGAGTGTTGTTTCCAGCTAGAAAACTGTTTGCTTGCAGAGAAACTGCTCGTTTTTTTTCTCCAGATCTCACCTCACTCTGTCAAAAAAAAATTCAAAGGGCATGTTTCATGCTGCCATAGGAGGGGATGGGACCCCAACTCACCGGCAAGAGAAATTGGGATGCCATTCTTAAAGGGCACCCCAATCAGATCATGCATAATTCTGCCTTACAGCTCACCATGAAGAACTTAGGGGCTCCTCTCTCCAACCCCAATCGGAGTTGGCACTTCTCTCCTCACTTCCCCTCATCATTAATCCCTCCCTATATCCCCCAGTGGGAATCCCAATCCCCGGAAAGTGAGGATTCCCAGGATTCATCCGATTTGTCCTGCCTGTCCCAATTGGGTTCTCACCCAGAACAGGTGGCAACCCAATAATTATACAAACCCGCTAATTTGAATATCACTGGCAGATTGACAGGCCATTCACTTGCCTCACATCATACACCTGGCCTGCAAGCAGGAATGGCAATGGATGGGATTTACAGTTGCTACCCCCAGGGGGAAATATGGCGTGCTGGTCCTCGAGGGTACAGGGGAGCACCACCATTCCTTCAGAAAAGAGGGACAGCCTTCCCCCTCCATTCAAATCATGGGCCACCCCATATACACTGCAAGAATGAGAGTGACAAAAATGACCCTCCCCAGTCCTCCTCCAACCTCAGATTCCCCACTTAATTCCCCTTGCCTCCTCAGGTACCCACTCAGGTTCTCTTCTGGTCATGTATCTTGGCAGTGCCAATAGTACTTTGTCTTCTGGCATCCTGACACATTGTCTTGGGTACAAAAGTGGTTCAGTTCCTCTTCTGGAAATTACAATCGTTTTGAAGAAATCACAGTACATCAATCAGGCTTAGACTCTCTTAGCATTGAAGTTAGGATCAATGAGGTACTTGAGGTGCATTCAAAAGATACAATAGATTTTGATCAATTTCCAAGTAGGATGGTTGGAGATTAATCAAAATCCATTGTATCTTTTTATGAGGCACTGCACATTGTGTTTGTTACAAATCGAAGGTTTCTGTTGGAATGCAGAGGGTTTTAAAGATTTCAGCTTTCTTGGAATTCCCAGCAACTTCAAATCAAAGCAGTGATTTGGAGCTGAGTACACAGCGATGCAGACTAGAACCATCCCCCACCCTGCCTCCCAGGTGAAATTGACATCTCCTCTCTGTCAGAGGACTTCAAAGGAGTCTGCTCTCACCTGAAGCTTCTGACAAGGAGAAAGGAAAATCTTTGCTGCAGAAGCGAATGCTGCAATGAGTTGGAAACTTGATGGTGATTAGAATTTTCACAGCTGACAGGCAGGAATGCAAATGTTAATCACAGGGCTGCCTGAAATCACCATGCCAGGGGTGATCTTCAGGTCTGACAGGGCTAGAAAAGATTGTCCAACCACAACACCCCTACCCCGGCAGAAAGGGATGAGGTCAACTCCTTAACCCCAGCCTGATCCCAACCAACTCCCAGATTCTTTGCAGGATCTTTTCTCTGCAGCCTGGCAGCAGCAGAAAGGAAAATGATCACTGTAGCTGCTTCCTCAAGCCCCCTTGGGCCCAAGGGATCAGGCCAGGGTGTTGGTGCCAGGGTGCTAGGGCACAGTGCACTGTAGGCATTGCTAAGGTGTGTGATTTGAATAATGGGTCTAATGGAGAAGGGGAAGGGGGGACTGCAGGGATGGTCTGAGCAGGGAGGGGAGCTGAGAGCAGTGCATCAGTCTAGTCTGTGTGGTGTGTTTGGGTGGGGATTATCCATTATTTGTAGATAAGAGGGAAGATACCCCTCTTTGGTGAGGGGTTGGTGGTACTCACTTGATCAATGTGGGTCTGGGAGGAAGGCAATAAATTACAGTTTATTAGGCAAGAGGAGGCCTATAAGAAGGAAAATCCTTTTCAGTGCTTTGTAAATTCCGCGTAAAATCCACATATCCATGTATTCTAATAAGTCTCTTCGGCTCCCTTTCTAAAGTCTCAGCATCTCTTCTAAAATATGATGGCTAGAATCAAACACAAACTTCAGCTGAGGCCTAACCGGTGTTTTCTAAAAGTTTAAAATCTTTTATTTGCTTTGTATGTCCCAATTCTTAGCCCATCTGCATTTTTAGCAGCCTTCTCACTTTGTGTAGTTGCTTTTAAAATTTTGTACATATGCACCAGGGGTTGGATTTTCATGTTGGGAGTCGAGAATCGGGAGATGGGACTAACCCCACCAATTTAACCTTGTCTTCATCTTGAGGCTGTTGGCAAGTGGAATCTTCAGGGGATCCAGGCTCTGAGTGGTTGGAAATGGGCCGACCTCGAACCTAGTTTCAAGTCAGCAGGTTAAAAGGATGGCTAAAAAGTCTGAGTCTGTGCTTCCAATCAATCAGCAACTCATCTACGTACAGTTAAATCACTTGAAAAAAACCCTTATCTATTCACTTTATGACAATATTCACAAGCCCTATTAAAACAGTTGGAAGCTGTTGAATTCTGAGTAGAAAGACTCTTCAAACTAGTTATATAGAACCTGTAAAAATGATTAAGCTTTTGGAATGTAGCCAAGAGCCCACAAAACTCCCAGAGTAAGCAAACAGAATTCAGAATTGCTGTTTCAGCAGCTGTCTACATTGAATACATTAAAGCAATAAGGAAAAGATTAAATATTTGTTTAATGTTTCATCTTGTAGATATTTCCAGAACTTAGGATGACTGTTTAAAAATAAGGGTTCAACCACTTAAAATGGAGATAAGCAATTTTTTTTCTCTCAGAGGGTCATGAGGCTTTAGAATTCTTTTGCTGAAAAGGTTGTGGAAAAAAATGTCTGAATACTTTTAAGGCGGAGGCAGATAGATTCTTGGTAAGCAAGGGAGAAATAGGTTATTGGTGCTATAAGGATTGCAGATTTGAGGTTACTTTCAGATCAGTTCAGTCATGAGTGGCACGGTAACACAATGGTTAGCACTCTGCCTCACAGCACCAGCGACCCAGGATCGATTCCGAGCTTGGGTTACTGACTGTGTGGAGTTTGTCTGTTTTCCCAGTGTCTACATGGGTTTCCTCAAGTTTCTCTGGTTTCCCCTCATTAGCCAAAGACGTGTTGGTTAGGTGCATTGGCCATGCTAAATTCTCCCTCAGTGTACCCGAACAGACACCGGAGTGTGGCGACTAGGGGATTTTCACAGTAACTTCATTGCAGTATTAATGTAAGTCTACTTGTGACACTAATAAATAAACTTAAAACCGATCTTATTAAATGACAGAGCAAGTTTGAGGGGCTGAATGGCTTGCTCCTGCTCCTTGTTCATATGTTCTTATTTGCATTTGGTTATAGAAGGCTTCCTTTTAATAGTGTGAAATGTGTTCTACCTTTTTATCAATTTGATTAACATTTTTTCACTCACTTAAAGACTTTTTCATTTTTATAACACTGATTTTTACTTGACAGCTTGCCAGCTGACAGAAGTAACAATCTGGCAAACACTGTTTGTGGGGTAGTTATATCTTCCAATGACAGCACTGTCATAACTCATCTTACTGAACACAGATACAGCTCGAACATTTGATCAACTAAAAACAAAGCAAAGCCATCTGACTTACCTCTGAAACACTTCCACATTCAATCCATGGCCATACCTCCATACAACTGGTATTAAATCCGTCACCCACTCCCTCCTTCTCCCCCCTCCCCCCACTCATAAAAATGCCTTAGAGGAATGGAAACAGGACCTCAGTTTGCCCAGCTATTTCTTTCATTTCTGTCTCGATTTGGTCTTAATCAGGACCATGTAAATGCTGCTTCATGTCTCTCAGTTCCTGCTTCCAATTTAAAATTGTATCATTTTGTTTATATTGCCTCTGCCCATTCTTCCTACCACAATGTATTTTTCCACATTTCCGTATGTTAACTCTGATCTATGATGTTTCTGCCCAGATCTTTGTTCTCTTGAATCCTTTTACTATATTCATCATTGTTTATTACATACCTGAATTCTGTGTCATATACAAGCTTTGAAATTGTACACTGTATATTCTCTTCTAAGATTGCTTTAGTTTAAGATATAAGTTTATTTAATTGTGTCACAAATGGGCTTACATTAACACTACAATTAGGTAACTGTGAAAATCCCCTAGTCACCACATTCTGGTGCCAGTTTGAGTACATTGAGGGAGAATTTAGAATGGCCAATGCACACAACCAGCACATCTTCCGGTCCATGAGAGGAAATTGGACCACCCGGAGGAAACCCATGCAGAGGAGAATGTGCAGACTCAGCACAGACCGTGACCCAAGCCGGGAAAGGAACCTGATGCTGTGAGGCAGCAGTGCAAGTCATTGTGTTGCTGTGTCCCTCATCTTTGGCCCTTGCCATTCATCCTAATTCTCAACAGTTCTTTGAATGCTATTTACTATTTGAGTGCTATTTTTCTCTCCTAGACCTCTGTTCACCCTGTTTTTCCTCTCTGACTTTTCATCTTAGTGTCCATTGCCCTGCTAAGTTAGTTTAAATCCTCATCTATATCAGTGGCTAACCCCTTCATCAGGACATTGATCCCAGCTATGTTGAATTGCAACACATCCACTTTGAACGTATCCTTTCTGCTACAGAACTATTCCCAATGCCCAAGGAATCCGATGTCTCCCTCCAACAGCATTTCTGCTTTCTTTTGCTATTCCTATACCCACAGAAATGTGAAACTTGAGACATTCTGTAGATTTAATTTCCTTGCAATCTCTTGAAACTCCATCAGCAGGATCCCAACACTTTCTCTTCTGTCCTGGTGCCCACATGAACCATAACTTCTGGCTGCTTCACTTTCCTTCTCAAAATGTTCTGCATACTCTCAGTAATTTACTTTACTCTGGCTTCAAAAAAGCAATGCACCAAGGAGTATCATAGCACCAGTTCCAGAAATATGTTGCTCATTCACTATTTTGTCTCAGTTTTCATGGTGGAAGACACAGGTAGTATGCCAATAGTAACAGATAATACAGAGGAAATAGAAAGGGAGGAACTTATAGCAATCATCATCAATAGAGAAATAGTACTCAACAAACTATTGGGATTGAAGGCAGATGAGTCCCAGGAGCTGATGGCCTAGATCTTAGGGTATTAAAGGAAGTGGCAATGGAGATAGTGGATCCATTGTCCACAATATTCCAAAATTCTCTGGATGCAGGAAAGGTCCCAGTGGATTGGAAAAATGCTGATATGATGCAAGGTTATGTTGCAGCTGTATAAGATTCTTGTGAAGCCACACCTGGAGTACAGTGTACAGTTTTGGTCTCTTTACTTGAGAAAGGATATGCTGGCAGTGGAGGGGACACAGAGGAGATTCACTGTGTTGATTCCAGAGTTGAGAGGGTTGGCTTATGAAGAGAGACTGAGTAGATCGAGGTTAACTTATTGGAATTCAGAAGAATGAGGAGAGATCTTATAGAAACATGTGAGATTATGAAGGGAATAGATAAGATAGAAGCATGGAAGTTGTTTCCACTGGCGGGTGAAACTAAAACTAAGAGGCATGGCCTCAAAATAAGGGAGAGCAGATTTAGGACTGAGTTGGGGAGAAACATCTTCACACAAAAGATTATGAATCTGTGGAATTCCCTGCCCAGTTAAGTAGCTGAAATTATCTCATTGAATGTTTTTAAGGCAAGGATGGATACATGTTTGAGCAATAAAGGAATTAAGGATTATGATGAGCGGGTGAGTAAGTGGAGTGGAATCCACGAAAAGATCAGCCATGATTTTATTGAATGGTGGAGCAGGCTCAAAGGGCTACTCCTACTCCTAACCCTTATGTCCTTATTCAGAAGGAAAGGGAGGCAGAAAGTAGGAAACCAATTAGTTTAATGTCTGCTGTTGGGAAATAGTTAGAATCTATTATTAAGGAAATAATAGGACATTTGGAAAGTCAAAATACAATGCATCAAAATCTGCATGGTTTTATGAAGGTGAAAACATGTTTAACTAATTGCTAGAGTTTTTCAAAGATGTACCAAACCATGTAGATAATGGGATCCTGTAAATTTAGTATATCTGGACTTCAGGAAAATATTTCATAAAGTTCTGCTTAGAAGTTTAATACATAAGGTAAGATCTCATGGGGTTAGGGGTAATTTCTTAGTTTGGATAGAAGACGGTTAAGTGACAGAAAGCAAGCTTTTAGTAGTGGAGTGCCAGGGGTGCCATAGGGTTCAGTCTTATTTACAACTATATACAATCTATATGGCAGAGTTGGATACAGAGATAGAATATACTATTCATAAATTTGCAGATGACATTAAAATAGGTGGAATATTAAGTTGCAATGAGGAAAAAAGAAAGTTACAAATGGATATAGATAGATTAGGTGAGTGGGCCAAAATGTAGCAGATGGAATTTAACGTGGATAAGTGTGAGGTTATTCATTCTGGTCAGAAAAATGGAAAGGTAGATCATTATCTAAATGGAGAGAGACTTTGGGATACTTCAGTGCAGAGAGATCTGGGTGTCCCTGTGCATGAGTTGCAGAAAACTGGTATCCAAGTACAGCAGATAATAAGGAAAGTGAATGGAATTTTGGCATTCATAGTTGAAGGAATAGAGTATAAAAATAAGAAAGTGTTGCTATAACTGTACAAGGCATTGGTGAGACTATATCTGGTGTGCCGTGTATAGTTTTGTTCTCCTTATTTGAGGAAGAATGTAATGGCATTAGAGGCAGTTCAGAGAAGGTTCATGAGATTGATTCCTGAGATGAGGGGTTTGTCTTATGAAGAGGGATTGAACAGTTTGGGCCAATACACTCTAGAGTTTAGAGAATGAGAGAAGAACTAATTGAGATAAAATAAGATGATAATATATGTTGACAAAGTAGACACAGAGTGGATGCTTCCTCTTGCAGAGCAATCTAGTACAAGAGGTGATAGGAAAAGGGGTAGCAAATTGAAATCAGAGATGAGGAGAAACAATCCTGTCATATGGTCATGAATCTGTGGAATTCACTACCCTAGAGTACATTGGATGCTGGGACATTGAGTAAATTTACGAAGATAGACAGATTTTTAATGAGTAATGGGTTGAAGGGCAATGGAAAGCAGGCAGGAAAATGTAGTTAAGTCCGAAATAAGATCAGCCATGATCATATTAAATGGCGAAGCAGGCTTGAGGGGCTGAATTGCCTACCTAAATCCTAGTTCTTGTGTTCTTATATTAAATCTATTCTCAAGCCCTCAGACCATCCCTGGTCCACCAAAATTCCATCATTTTCCCCATATTGAAGTGCACGCGTTCTCCAAAAAGTCATTACTCCACTGCTAATTGGCACTGAAAACCCGTTTTGATTGACACACTCTTTGATGATTTCAGGACTGTCAATATCTGCTCTCCCTGCAGGATGTTCACCCTCAAACTTTCCATCACATTATAAATACAAAGTTTATATGATTGTTATGTCTTGGGCTTGACTCTTTAGATAGAATGGAGGAATGAAGGGAGTTATGAGACCAATTCTGAATTCTGCCCAACAACAAGTTGGGATAGACTGGTTTATTAAACGCTAAAAGGGAGGCTAGGCTGTTTTACTGGGGAAAGGGTACAAGATGATCACAGCTGTAACTACATCTGTGAAAACATGGGTCTAACAGGGTGGTGTGAGGAATGGTAAGCACAGTAAGAAGTCTCACAACACCAAGTTAAAGTCCAACAGGTTTATTTGCTAGCACAACCCTTGTCTGAAGTGTGGTATCCCTCAGACTAAATCACCAGCAGTCTCTCTCAAAGGGGAAGGCAGTCCATGGTCCTCTGGGAGCACAGATATTGTTAATGCTCCTTTCAGTTTGTTTATTACAGTGAAAGTCTTAATACTTAAAATCTTGTTGTGTGATCTTTCCAGTCAATCACTGGAATGTGAAAACCTTTTAAAAAGTTATTGGTCTCCACAGGGATCATAGTGGCAGCTACACAATTATCTCCTGGAACGCGTTTTTGTGAAATTCTCAGTCTCCTCCATATCCTGTAGTGATTCAGCTGTTCCCAAACTTAAAAATTGGGCATGCTGCAGTTCCCACATAGTGCGGGAATTCCAGGTAAAGGGTCTCAGTGCTCCATTTCAGTGTTCTGCAAATAAAAAGCCTATTGTTTTTAGTGTTGTCTTACTCTTATTCACTTATTTATGGATGTCAGTTTTTATTTCATGCAATTCAGACCCCTTTAATGTTTAACTTTACTGAATTAATTTTTATCCCCTTAGATCTAATTAATTGCTTTGATTAATTATATATTGTTGCCTTTTGCTTAAGGTACTCTGCATCCTTTTCTCCTCTGCACTGAATTCTCACTCTCAAGAAATTCCTGTCACCACCCTGTTTCACTAATTCCCCAAACGCTGTGTGCAAAACCTACCTTAGGGTGGTACTAATTAAAAAGCAAGCACTTCTCCATAGGGAAGATATATCACCCCAAGCAACCCAAATACACCCACCATTTTGTTACAGTTCGGGACTACCGAACATCTGGACCTTGCTTCTTGTCTACCATTTGACAGTGATTGTGTCCATCGTGAAGGATTAAATTAATAAACATCCAGCACTGGTAAATGGAAGTGCAGGCAAAATCATACGAAACTAAAACCTGGATAAATTATTAGATGTAACAATGTCCTGGACTCTCTTGAGGTTAAGTTCAGTTATCTCCCCGTATTAATGGAGGAACTTGAAAAGAAAGTCACTTGATGTGGATATTCATAAGAAGTTGTGATATCATTTGCTGAAAGTAGTGCAAACTGCGGACCAAGGCTGCTTTTTTGTCTGAGTGGGAAAAAAAACCATTTTTGTTATGTTAGCATACGCTATGCTAACCAAATTACACATGATATATCAAATTGTGAATTGTATGCATACAATGACAGGTCTTGGTAACTGTAACCCATTGAACTCTGCACAAATTTTAATTACAGAAAAACAACTGCAATTGATATTGCGAAATAAGAGTTCATAGTGAGGAATGTGACAATACTATGCCTTTCTAAAAATATATAGGTGTGTCATATGGATGGAATAGATCTAGCTAAGACTAGGTTATTGTACATCTTCAGTTTATGTAATGGATGAGCATGGAGCATGGAAAATTTGCAACAAAAGATGAGGTAGGAATAGAAAATGATGGTATATGCATCTATTTTAGTGAGTCAGACATCTATACCGGTATTTTATGACATCGCTCAGGTAAAATTTGTTAAATCCTACCCAAGGCCAGTTCCATCCTATGAGCTTCACCTTGATTCCAGAGTGGGTGTGCTGGTAGAATTCCAGCCCCAATTCCTTTCTACACTATCCACGTATCCTGGATGTTTTCCATAACATTCATACTGGCATGCCACCTCCTTTTATTCCTCCTAAGTTGTTCCTAATGTTTCTAGTTTTAAGATAGACCATTTCTGGATTTCACTTGTCCCAGGAGTATATGAATGATCCCATTATAGAAAGGGAATACTTTGTAATTCCCAGCACTCCTTATACGCATCCTTTTTAAACGAGTTTGTCATATTCAAAATTGTTCAAAGTATGCCTTTCTTCTTAAACTGTTGCAACCCTTCCAATTCTCAGTAGCTCGTGATTTCCTGCTCGTGTTAGATCTCAATTTTGGTCACTGTGGTTATTATATCTTTAAGGGCAACACAACAGAATAAGGGTCACATGGCCAGTTGGGGGTGGCCTGACGATTGTGCCCCAATGAACAAGGCCAGACGAGTGGTAATGATTGTGTGAGGTTCTCATCATTTTTCTTGCTTCTCATTATGTTACCAGCACTGGACATCCAGCATGTTCAGTCTCAAATTCATTTCCAAAATGAGGCTGAATAAATTATATAAATTAAATTCAAATGTGATCTAAATAGAATTAGTGGGCCTAGGTGGTTCACTTGCTTGTGTGGCGTTGTCGGACAGAGATTCTCCCCAGCATGAAATCACAGCTGCTCCCCGCCAATGGGGACCAGACCTAATATCCTCGCCGATGGAACCAGAAGCCATTGAAGCCCATCGGACAATCGAGGGGAAGGGGATTTGGTGTCCCTTGGGCAATGCCAGCCTAATACTGCCAGCCTGGCACCTAGCAGTGCCCACTGGGCACCCTGACTGCTCATCAGGCACCTTGGTACTGCCCACCATCCAGTGCCAATGGTTGGGGCCTGATGTCTCATGATAACCATGAAACCATTGCTTATTGTTGTAAAAACCCACCTGGTTCACCGAGTCCTTCAGAGGAGGAAATTTGTTGCTGTTATCTAGTCTGGCCTACACGAGACTCCAGACCTACCGCTTTGTGTTGACTTTTAATGGCCTCTGAATTGGCCTTACAAACCACTCAGAGGAACCTATTATTGCATTCCCTATTAATGTCAATCCTGCAGAAGCATCTTTGGCAATTGAAGGGACAGAATACCCCCTTAAGGACTTAATTTATAATTGACCAACTCATGTTCTCAATGTTTCGTTAATATTTAGGCCTGAGTGAATGAGTTATTGAAAACAGTACAAAGAACCTAAAAGGAGAGGGATGTGGTGATTGTCCCTTTAAATGCAACACAACAAAGTGAAAGTCAAAATACCTGTGTAACTAATTAGGACGCAGAGGATGGAATCACCTCATAGTGAGAGAGGCTCCAAGGCAGAGACATTTTGGGAGCTAGTTACATAAGGTTGCTGTACAATTCTTATTAATAAATACTTCTTATGTTCACTAATGAAGTCTGTGATAGTGTATCTTTACAGTCACTTAAAGCTAGATCTACTCATATTCATTAAATGATGACAGTGGTGATGCAGGGTTAGTTTAAATTAACCTTGCACCACTCTACCTCCGTTTCGATTTTTCATGCTCATTCCATTAGCTCAATCCTTGAAGCTCCAAATATCTGAAGTTCTTGACACAGGTAAGCAAAACCCTAGAAAACTGGGCTTTTCTGTGCATAATGTTAATAGTTCTTTAGTGTTATTATTCCTTCTTCAGATTATAGCAGTGCATCTCTTTTGAAAATTATTTTTGCAATATGAATGATTAAAATAAGCAACCCTGCATTGTACCTTTCATAAATGATGCCTGAATAGAGAAGGTGAAGTCTTTGTTCTTGCCTCATATTCATGACTGCTATGCAACTTAATTTACCGTAACTTAAACTCGATTACACAATTTCAAGTCTTTGGTTAGCAAAATGATGTACACCTATACTTCTCAATAATTTGTTGATACTTTTCCCATGATTTTACAGATTGCTCCACATATATTTTGGTGCTAGAAAGATGAGTGGATGCCAACAGTATAGAATAAAACAGTTCTTTGCTTTTATGACAAATTGACTGTTACAAATTTAGCCTTTCCCCAGATATTCTCTTGAGTATAGTAGTGATAATATCTATGTTAATGTGAGCATACTATCTAACTATAGAGAATGCACCAGGGGTATAACAATAGTTTCCCTCCTGGGATATGAGCCAGATATCCTGCTCACATCCCTCTTCAATCTTTTGGAAGGTAGTGAACGAACATATAGAACATAGAACATAGAACAATACAGCACAGAACAGGCCCTTCGGCCTTCGATGTTGTGCCGACCAAAATAAAAAGCAATGCCCCTCCTAACTAAACCATTCCCTTCTCATCCATATACTTATCAACTAACCTCTTAAACGCCACCAAACTTGGCGCATCTACAACAGCTGCAGGCAGGGCATTCCACTCCCTAATCACTCTTTGAGTAAAGAACCTACCTCTGATATCCGTCCTATAACTCATACCCCTTAATTTAAAGCTGTGTCCCCTCGTGCTAGCTTTCTCCATCCTAGGAAAAAGGCTATCACTGTCCACCCTATCTAAACCTCTAATCATCTTATATGTTTCGATAAGGTCCCCTCTTAGCCGCCTCCTTTCTAACGAAAACAACCTCAAATCCCTCAGCCTCTCTTCATAAGACCTGCCCTCCATACCAGGCAACATCCTGGTAAACCTCCTCTGTACCCTCTCCAATGCCTCCACATCTTTCTTATAATGTGGGGACCAGAACTGCACACAATACTCCAAGTGCGGCCGCACTAGAGTTTTGTACAGTTGCAACATGATGCTGCGGCTCCTAAATTCAATCCCCCTACCAATAAAAGCTAAGACTCCATATGCCTTCTTAACAACTTTATCCACTTGACTGCCTACTTTCAGGGATCTATTGACACATACACCAAGATCCTTCTGTTCCTCAACACTATTAAGAGCCCTACCATTAGCCCTATACTCTACACATTTATTGTTCCTGCCAAAGTGCATTACCTCACACTTTTCCACATTAAACTCCATTTGCCACCTCTCGGCCCAGCTCTGCAACTTGTCCAAGTCACTCTGTAAACTAAAACACCCCTCTTCACTATCTACCACACCACCAACTTTAGTATCATCTGCAAATTTACTGATCCATCCCTCAATACCCTCATCCAGATCATTTATAAAAATTACAAACAAATATAGAACAATAATCATGATGGAACTCACGTATTTCAATGTACTTTAGTTAATAACACAACATAATGAAAGTAATGCACTTCTCTAGATTAGTGGGTCATCTTGTTTGACTTAAAGTCATTTCTAATGGTCCTCCCACAGTTTAATCTTTTGGGGCTGACTTGTTCCTAACTCTCCATGTGGAAAGTTAACTGAATCCGGTGAGACAGAATTTATATCCTGCCTGATATTACTTCAATTGACTTCTAAACCCAATTGTGTCAGTTACCTGATGAGTTAGGTTAAAATTGTCTATGCAGCTTTCTCAGTAAAGACCTGACCGACTGCCTTTAGTTTTTCTTTGTTCACAACCTGGGCCTGTGCCAGACAAGTCATGGAAAAAGTATCCAGAATGCGATGCTTCCTAAGACAATGGATATGGGTGATGTTTAATGAATAAGACAAGCTGAAAAATTGTTTATCATTTTCAGCCTCAGCTTTGTTCATTATAATTTTAATCGACTGATGTATCATGCAAACATACTTTGCTTTAAAGAGACTCATAAATGTAAAATCTTTTGCAATGACAGGGATCTTATGGCCTTTGTTGAACTCCCTGGAAAGTTAGGTTAAAATACTAAATCAGCTTTATCAATATTTGTAAGTACACAATTTTACTTCATGTTTGGAATTGTTAACATTTACAATCAATAATGTGCAATTAGAACATAAAAATGTCTCAGACCACTTCACAAATGGAAATAGATAGGAAAATAATTCTGAATCATTGATAGAGAGGTTAGAAGGGGGATCTGAAAGTTTGGCTGAAAACTTAGATTTTGAAAAAGTTAAAGGTGGAAAAAGATGTTGAGAGGAAGAAGTGTTTCATTGGGGAGCTCCAGAGACTACTGCTGGGTGGCATGGTGACACAATGGTTAGCACTGCTGCCTCATAGCACCAGGGAACCAGGTTGGATTCCTGGCTTGGGTCACTGTCTGTATGTTCTCCCAGGTGCTGATTTCCTCCCACAGATTAGGTCATGCTAAATCCTCCCTCAGCATATCCGAACAGGTGCTGGAATGTGGCGACTAGAGGATTTTCACAGTAACTTCATTGTAGTGTTAACATAAGCCTACTTGTGACTAATAAACTTTTACTTTGAGGATGTTGCAGACTTTGATACCAATGATGGGGTGAAGGGAGGAAGTTTATTTTGCTTAAAAGGACAGAGCAAATGATCAAAGGGTGCAAGAGCAGACTTCAATCTAGGAGTTTGTAGAGATATAGGAGAATGAGGCCACGGGAGGAAATGAAGACAAAGATAAGGATTTAAAATCGAAGCTTTTTGCAAGTGATCAGGCAGGAGTTTCAATCAGTGAATGGGGGATTTTGCAGATTGTTGGAGAATGAGGCAATGTCGAGGACATCATTGGAATAATCAATTTTAAAAATGAAAAAAGCATAGATAAAGAACTCAGAAGAAGTTTCAATTAAACAGCATCTTAATAGTTAATAGCCATCAATTAACCAATAAACAATATTAGAACTTCATGTTTATTTGTTGATTTGACAGCTAATAGACAGTAATCAGCTGGAAGTCAGTTCTGGGGATCTCTACCATGACTTGTGATTGGCTATCACTCAATCCCTATATAACCAAAACTTTAAGTTAACTTTAAATCAACAAATTTATTTCTGTTTTGAAGCAACATGCAAATGCAATTGATATCACTTTGAGTTCAGTTCAAGGCCCATTTTAGTCAATAATAGACAAATATAATCATAATGTGAGTTTGCAAGTGCTGAGATTTCGCTTACTTCTTTCCAGATTAAGAGATCGGATTTCATTAAATTCCCACATAAATTTTGCAGGCGAAAATTGAACTGCACAGTTTACACAAACTGTTGAACAGTTCACAACCTTTTACACCTTGTCTAAAATGAGTATAAAACTGCACCTACAAATTATTTGTGATGGAACAAATAAACTTCATAAAAGAAAAGGAATGTTAAACAATAATTATGAACTTGTGGCCTAAATTTGATTCGAGAGAGGGCAATTGAAAATAGAACCGTAAAACTTAGTCATGCAACTATTTTTCACTTGCAATATGGCCAAGGATTGTGACTTTGATTTTTAGTCCACGAGCAGATAACATATACATTGTTCACTTATTAATAGATCACTTGGAGGTTCTGTGTAATAAATGACTCATTGAATTCTAAGAAATACAAAATTCTGGCTGAATGATCACTGCATTTTCTAGCAGACAATGTGCATGTCATGGAAAAGATGAAGTAATTTTTCTACACGTCAAAAAATTCCATGTTGAACATTAAAATAATCTGTGATTCCATGCAATTATTACTAATTAATGAAACCTTTATAATTGTCTCTCATTGTCAGGTGGTGATCAGACACTCTGGTGCATTAGAACAGATTAATTACATGAAAGCACATGGAAGACAAAATAATTAAATTGAAAACCAGCAAGCTACATTATAACACAGGGAAAAAAAAAAGCTGCGATTTTCCGACCAAGTTGTGCCTGGTGCAGAATGCATTAGTGCAGAGCAGGATTGGAGCGTCACGGGTGAATGGTTTCGTGCATTCTGTGCTGGTGCCAAATATTATCGGTATCTTTCCACCCAGCACTCTGGTTCCTACCCTTACCGGAATTCCAAGGCAACTGGGTAGGAACCAGATCAGTATATTTAAATAAACATTTAAATATACTGATCTGGTATTTAAATAAACATTTAAATATGCTGATCTGCTCAGAAGGCATTAAAGCCACTAGTGTTTGGGGATATGGCTGAACATTGCCCATCCAATGGCGCCATCCTGGCAGTGCCAACTGGCACATTGGCATTGTCAGATGGACACTGCAAGATGAGCACTGCCAGGGTAGAGCCAAGGAGGATGCTGCTGATGGGACTGGATGATGAAGAACGATTCATGAATGGGGGGGGTCTTGAATGGAAGGATCGTGAACAGGGTCATAAAGGGGGAACCACAGGATGGGCCCCAATGCCAGTGATCTATGTTGGGGAAGGGTTGGGGAAATATTTCTTCAATGATAGAGGACAGTGTAGAGAGATTAGGGCAGGGCAGTATCCTCAATTTTAATTTGATACTGGGGCACCCTTTAAAAAGGGCACTTGAATTCTGTGAAGCCAGGCCAACTGATGTCTTTAGACCTTGCCCCTCTCAGAAACAAAGTTCATTCCTCTCCCAAAAAATGATTAAGTGGTCCACATAAGTACTGATGGTTGTTTTAATCTTCCTGACTCTCCAGTTATGTCTCGATATCTGAGATGACCTTGATGGCCTGCTTTTAGGCAGCAACACATGTTTGACTGTTAAGTCCTTGGAGTCAGGAGCTGGAAAAGTGTGTCACTCATAGGGAGGGGGCATGTCTATGAGCTGGAGACACCCAAAGTCCCCTGGCTGAGGGCCCCCAGCTGTACTCCTGCTGAACTTCTTCCCTTTGGGTTCCCCAGAGCTCCTGTGCTCCTCCATGAGACAGTGGGCCAGCAAGAGTGAGATCCAGAAACGTTGCCCTCCTCTGGTATTGATACTTGCAGATTTCCACCAGTGCCTGCCCCTTGTGGTTGAAACCCTGCATCATAGTGTAAATATCCCTGCCATGGAGTGCATACCCTGCACCAAGATTGCTACTGTGGACAACAACCTTGCAGTGTTGGTCTTGGTGAGCTGCATCATCTCCTTGGATAGAAAGTGATGGAACTCTTTAATTGGCCTTGCACCCCAGAGGGGGATGCTGTCATTCTTTTCTGATCCTCGTGGCTCTGACTTTGCAGTTTCAGCAGTTGTGAGATGACCAGGCCCATCATTATGTGACCAGGCACATCATCGGCAAAGCACTCAACAGAAGCTTGGGCTCCATCATCCCACTGAGGATCAGTTCCCCAGATGTCCCTGCCTCTACTTGCTGTGGACCCTCAGCTGTGAGGTGCTTACCTGTGAGTGACTCAGAAGCCTACAGATTTATTCAATCCTCCGAGTTCTGAGATCTGCCCTGGGTGCGAGTGACAGCTGTGATGCGTCTTCAGTGGTGGGGTTGGGAAAGTCCCCGTCTTGATCTGCTGGATGGGTTTAGGCCTATTCCACTGGCCGGCCTGCAAGAGAAGGCACATGCATCAGTGGATTACAGGGAATATCAATTACTCACTTGAAACTTGAGGAATGTGTTGAAAATTCTTGTTTCCCTGCTGCCCCCACTTCTTTCTCCTCCCCAGCCAGGCCAATAGCTTACTGTTCAAGCATGTGAGGGTTCTGAGCTTGAGCATTATTCCAGCTGAGTACACCCACTGGTGCTTGTTGTGGCTGAGTTTGTCCTGCAATGACATAGAGAGGAAGAGTGTAGATGACATTTGTGATGGTGATGAGATGTGACAAGTGTGGGGCTTGGGTGGGGGCTGGAGTGTGAGAAGCATTGCAGCCACTGGGGGAATATGGTGAATGTGTGGGAGGATGGGAGAACCTAGTGCCTGGTATTGGCAATGGTCAAGGTGGCTGAGTGTGATAAAGTGTTAGGTATGTAAGAGGTTTCAGTGATAGACTCTGTGATTCACCTAACCTGGCTGAGCGAAGAAGATCATTCATCTTCTTCCCACACTGCTTACCCATGCTCTTCCAGAGTACATTTACACTGATCAGGGCTGTCATTGCATCCTAGGTGGAGGTGGTGACCCTGCTGAAAGGCCTTCTCTTGAAGTGGGGGTAAAGTATGTCCCTCCTCTGGTCTACTCCATTCAGCACCCTGGTGAAGACCCCATCTGAAAAGTGTGGTGCTGTCTTTTTGCCTGCCATTGCCTTCAGTTCCATTTATATGGAAGTCCCCATTACTTGCTGCACTTAAGTTGTTACACGGTAAGAGGTCTGACAACAACAGTTTTAAATCCAACCGATTTATTTGATAGTAAACTTGCAAGCTTTCGGCTATTATAGCCTTCTTCAGGCATGATTCAAATAAATCATTTGGATTTAAAACTGATGTTGTCAGACCTGTTACTGTGTTTACCCCAGTCCAACGCCGGCATCTTTACATCTTAAGTTGTTACACAGCAAGCGAATTAGAGGGAATGTGCTGTTGGAACAGCATGAGACTTGTAGGCACTAAAATTATCACAAACGCAGCATAAGATTCGACCCAAAAGTCTGCTGGCACATTCTATTCCTCGCACCAGAACCAACACTGCCATGTTTTTGGGAAGATTTCACCTTTAGTCATTTTTTTGGGAAAGTTCCACCCAAAGTATGTCACTAACATTTACCTATTGGGAATATTTGCAACTGAGTATTGTTGAGCTGAACATAAGTTAAGTGTTAGGATGTACAAAATGGTCCCTAAATATTTTACAATCCGGATGCTGTGATTCTGATTCATGCTGCAATAACAACATGTTAAAATAAAACGCTGAAGCAAATTATAACATTCGGGAGTCATGTCTCAGAAACATAATTAGCTATAAATCACTTAAACAATGTATCAAACTTCATAAGACAGCTAAAGCCAAGAGTAAATGCTGACAATAGGAGGGTATTGGAAATAATGGAAACTAGAAAGCCAGCAGTCCGTAGTAATTATTCAACATTGATTACACTTCAAAAGTATTTTATTGGCTGTAAAATAATCTTGGATGACTGGGTCATGAAAGGTGCTATATAAATTTTTACATCTTGGTTCCAAATGAACTCATAAATTAATGCCATCCTTGTTGCCTAATTAACACATACCTTTTAATCTATTACCATAAAATTCTATAGTGTAGAAATTACTTTTTACTAGCAAACTCTGAATGTGCATGTGCAATATTACTTAGCTTGTTATTTCATGGAGCTAACAGCTTATTTAATGTAAAACACAGAGGAATGGTATACATTATATCATCCCTGAAAACCAAGGTATCTGCCTCTGAATGTACAGAGAGCAAATGTGGAACCTGGACCTGGATTTTTGCAATGATGGAAAGCCTCTCTGTCATTGTGAAAATGGTGTAAAACCACTCTTGAACATGGCACCTACAATTTTGCAGGGCTGCAGATGGGCCTAGATCAGGATTTATATATGCAGATTTCATTAAGGCAGCTGCCCAGATAAATCATCAGCCACCTCCACTCTAATATAATTTTAGCGACTCAGTTGTGTGAAAAATAATGTGTGCATGTTACATCTAGTAGGAAGTCTGACAACACCAGATTTAAGTCTAACCCATTTATTTGATAGTAAGCTAGCAAGCTTTCGGGGTTTGCCAAAATAACTTTGCCCTGAAAGCTAATGAGTTTATTATCAAATGAATTGGTTGGACTTAAACCTGGTGTTGTCAGACTTCTTACTGTGTTTACCTCAGTCCAACACCGGTATCTCCACATCAGATCTAGTAGGAGCAGGATTGAACTTTGTGGAGCTCTTTGGAAAGATAGGACAACTCTTTGCATATTAGAAGGCCCTTGGGATTATTAAAATTAGACATGAATGTGAGCAAAAATTGTAAAACCTCATTAACCATCAATCTCACATAAGCAATCAAACGTGTCAAAATGAATTGCTGAAGGCAACAGTCAGAAGTGCCACCTGAACTGAGAAAGGCAATTGTTATGCTGTTAAAGCATTTAAAAGTTTTGCCTTTTAAATCTTTGGAAAAAATTGTCTGGGATTTTTAAAAAAATCATTACTTGCTATTCTACTCTGTCTGTAAACATAGTCTGAGGGTTTCAGTTATGGATTAACTGCATGATTGATTTCACAATCTCACATTCACACAGTAGGGTGCACACCATTTCACATTTAGTTGACAGATCCAAGTGATTATAGACTCTTTGAAGTGGATTCCAATGCTTGTTTTTTTTTAAAGGGATTAAGCGCCTGAATGATTGTGTATTTTTTTTTAAGAATGCTGGTGAAGGAATATAAATGTAGTGGATCTTATGAATGAGAGTTTTTAAAAAATAGATCTGCAATATATACTTAGAACTTTACTTTGTTTAAACTCCAATTCTGGTAGCAACTAAATAGGCATGGAAAGGCTGAAAGGTTATGGGTGGGAATTATGGGTTTGCATGAGTTAATACCAGGATGGCATAAAGTCTATGTAGGCTCTTGGGAGATGGATAGAGATGTATCGTGGATGCATTGGTGATCATTTTTTGGAGTTTTACAGATTCTGGAAGAGTGTCTGAAGATTGTAGAAAATGTAACCTCATAATTTAAGAAAGGAGGGAGAGAGAAAACAAGGAACCACTGACCTGTCAGCCTGACATAAATAATAAGGATATTGCTGGAATCTATTCAGAAAGGTGTGATAATTGAACATTTAGAAAATAGTGGTCAGATTAAACAGAGTCAACATAGATGTATGAAGGAAATCATTGACAAGTCTGTTGGAGAATTTTGAGAATGTTAAAAGCAGCATGATTAAAGGAGAATCAGTTGAAGTTGTCTGTTTGGATTTTCAGAAGGTTCTCTAAAAAAATTCAAACACAAGAGGTTAGTAAATTAGATTAGAGCACATAGAATTGGGGGTAATATGCCAGAATGTATTAAGGATTGCAGAAAAAGGGAAACATGGTGGCACAGTAGTTAGCATTGTTGCCTCACAGCATCAGGGGCCCAGGTTCAATTCCCAGTTTGAGTCACTGGCTGTGTGGAGTCTGCACATTCTCCCTGTGTCTGCATGGGTTTCCTCTGGGTGCTCCAGTTTCCTCCCATATTCCAAAAGGTGTGCTGAAAAAGGTGTATTGGCCATGCTAAATTCTCCCCCAATGTACCTGAACAGGTGTCGAATGTGGCAACCAGGGGATTTTCACAGTGACACCATTGTAGTGTTAATGTAAGCTTACTTGTGATAATAATAAATAAACTTTAGGATATTGACAAACTGGTCAAATGGGTTGATCAATAACAAGTGGAATTCAATCTGGATAAGAGTGAGAGGATGCACTTGAACAGGACAAATAAGGCGAGGAATACATGATGAACGGCAGGACCCTGGGAAGCAGCATGAATAGAAGAACATTGGTGTTCATGTACACTGGTCACTTAAGGTAGGAGTACAGCCAGATAAAGTGGTTAAGAAGGCATATAGTATGCTTGCCTTCATCAACCAAGGTGTCAAATTTAAGCATAGAACAGTACAGCATAGTACAGGCCATTCGGCCCTCAATGTTATGCTGTTCAAGTGTGCTTCATGTGCTTATACAATAACCACTTGAAAGTTACTAAAGTGTTCAACTCCACTGTCACAACAGGCGGTGCGTTCCACACCCCAACCACTCTCTGAGTAAAGAACCTACCTCGGACATCCCTCCTATATCTCCCACCATGAACCTTACAGTTATGCCCCCTAGCAAAAGTTACATCCACTCAAAGAAATCCTCCTCCAAATAAACCTGTTGGATTTTAATCTCATGTTGGTGAGACTTCTTATTGTGCTTTCCCAAGTTCAATGCCAGCTTCTCCACATTGAATTTAAGAGCAGGATCGTTATGCTGGAAACACCTAAAACATTGATATATACAGCTAATGTATCATGTACAGTTCTTGAATCCACATTGTAGGAGGGATGTGATAGCAGAGAAGATTTACCATGATATTGACTGGACTGGAGAGTTTTAGTTCACAGAATCACACAGTGCAGAAGACGCTCTTTGGCTCATCGAGTCTGCACCAACACATGAGAATCCCCGGACCCATCTATCTAATCTTACTTACCAGCACTTTTCCCACAGCCTTGAATATTATAATGTGCCAAGTGCTCATCCAGATACTTCTTAAAGGATGTCAGGCAACCCACCTCTACCACCCTTCCAGGCAATGCATTCCAATCCATCACCATCCTCGAAGTGAAAGAAAGTTAGAGTGAATCTACAATGCTCTTTTGCTCTTTACTTACTTTTTGAAAACCTTGTGCTTGTTATTCATTTACAAGTATGTTTTTGCTGCTGCAATTCCGATGTCTCTCAATTCATTAGCGAAAATAATTGGCACAAAAAGGTACAATTTGTTCTGTGCTATCTTGTAGTTTAGAAAGACTGGTTAGCAAGGTCTTACTGTAATTGAAAGCTAGAATCATTCCATGAATCAAACTGTCCCAAATTTCACTTCGTATTGTGAATAATATCCAAATAATAACATCATGGTGGGGTGAGAAATGAACAAAGAAATAACTGATGCATTTAAAAATGGTACAGCAATTATCGCTGGGGGGGAATTTAATCTACATATCAATTGGTCAAACCAGGTTGGTCAAGGCAGCCTTGAGGAAGAGTTCATGGAACTCCATCTCTCTAGCAATGAAGGACAAAATTCCATTTGCAGATAGCTTCCTTGAACAATATGTAATAGAACCTACGAGGGAGCAAGCCATCTATGTGATGAGACAGGGATAATTAATGATCCAATATTGGGAATCCTCTTGGAAGAAGTGAACACAGTATGATTGATATTAAAATATAGATGGAGTGTAAGAAGGTAAAATCCAATACTAGTGTCTTGTGCTTAAACAAAGAAGACTTCAGAGGGATGACGGAGGCATTGGCTAAGGTAGATTGGGAGCAATATCTTTATGGCGAAACAATTGAGAAACAATGGAGAATTTTCAATGCAATCTTTTACTGTGCTCAGCAAAAGTATATACCAGTGATAAGGAAAGACTGTAGAAAAAAAGATAATCAGTCATGGATATCTGAGAAAATAAAGGAGGATATCAAATTGAAAGAATAGACATACAAAGTGGCAAAGATTAGTGGAAAACTAGATGATTGGGAAATCTTTAAAGGTCAACAGAAACTATAAAGAGTAAGGTGGATTATGAGAGTAAACTATTTCAGAATATAAAAAAAAGCAGATAGCAAAATTTTCTACAAGTATATAAAACAAAATAGAGTGGCTAAAGTAAATATTGGTCCTTGAGAGGATGAGAAGGGAGAATGTAATAATTGGAAGTGAGAAAACAGCTGAGGCATTGACAGGTATTTTGTGTCGGTCTTCACAGTGGAAGATACAAATAACATGGCAAAAATTGATAACAGGAAGGCTATGATAGGTGAAGACGTAAAAACTATCATTATCACAAAAGAAGTAGTGTTGGACAAGCTAATGGGGCTAACGGTAGTTGAGTTTCCTGGTCCTGATGGAATGCATCCCAGGGTACTAAGAGATACGGTGGAAAAAATAGCAAATGCACTAGTGGTAATTTACCAAAATTCACTGGACTCCATGGTGGTTTCTGCAGATTGGAAAACAACAAATGTGATGATACTATCTGAAAAAAAGAATAGACAAAAGATAAGTAACTATAGACTGGTTAGTTTAACTTCAGTAGTAGGCGAAGTGCTCGAATCTATCATCAAGGAAGAAATAGTGAGAAATCTGGATATAAATTGTCCCATTGGTGAGCTCAGCATGGGTTCATGAAGGGCAGGTCATGTTTGACTAATTTGCTAGAATCCTTTGAGAACATTTCATGCGCAGTGGACGATGGGAAACTTGTGGATGTTGTGCAACTAGATTTTCAGACGGCATTTGACAAGGTGCCAAACCAAAGACTGCTGCATGAGATAAAGGTGCATGGTGTTACGGGTAACATATTAACATGGAAAGAGGATTGGTTAGCTAACAGAAAGCAAAGAGTGGGTGTAAATGGGTGTTTTTCTGATTGGCGATCAGTGACTAGTGGTCTGCCTCAGAAATCAGCATTGGGACTGCAATTGTTTATGATTTACATAGATAATTTGGAGTCGGGGACTAAGTGTGGAGTGTCAAAATTCACAGATGACACTAAGATGGTGGTAGAGCAAATTGTGCAGAGGACGCTGAAAGTCTGCAAAGGCGTATAGATAGTCTAAGTGAGTGGACAAAGGTCTGGCAGATGGAGCATAACATTGGTAAATGTGAGGTCATCTATTTTAGTAGGAATAACAGCAAAGTGGACCATTATTTAAATGGTAAAACATTGCAGCATGCACCTGAGTGTCCTTGTGCAAGAATCACAAAGAGTTGGCTTACAGGTGCAACAGGTAATTTAGAAGGCAAATGGAATTTTGTCCTTCATTGCTAGAGAGATGGAGTTTAAAAACAGCGAGGTTATGTTGCAGCTGTTTAGGGTGCTGGTGAGGCCGCATCTGGAGTACTGTGTACAGCTTCAGTCTCCTTACTCGAGAACGATACAGTGGCATTGGAGAGGGTCCAAAGGAGATTCACTACATTGATTCTGGAGTTGGGAGTGTTGGTTTATGAGGAGAGATTGAGTAGGCTGGGGCTATACTCATTGGGATTCAGAAGAATGAGGGAAGATCTTATAGAAACATTTAAGATTATGAAGGGAATAGGTAAGATAAAGGCAGGGAAGTTGTTTCCACTGGTGGGTGAAATTAGAACTAGGGGACATGACCTCAAAATAAGGGAGAGCAGATTTAGGGCTGAGTTAAGGGGAACCTTCTTTACACAAAAGATTATGAATCTATGGAATTCTCTGCCAAGTGAAAAGTTGAGGCTACCTCATTGAGTGTTTTTAAGGCAAGGATAGATACATTTTTGAATAGTAAAAGAATTAAGGGTTATGGTGAGTGTGTGGGTAGGTGGAACTGAGTCCACAAAAAGATCAGCCATGATTGTATTGAATGACAGAGCAGGCTCGATGGCCTTGATGGCCTACTCCTAATTCTTATGTTCTTATGTTATGTTCTAATGATCTTAATGAGACTATTAGTAATGCTTTTCATGGAAATTTGTATGCCTTCACTTTTAAAATAGAAACATGGAATCCTACTGGGCAGAAGGAGGCTATTGAGAGTACACTGACCACAATCTCACCTAGGCCCTTTCCCCATAACCGCATGTGTTTATCCTGCTAACCCCCTTGGCACTCTCCTTATGCGAATAAGAAAATTCTAAAAGAGATCAAATGAAGCCAGTACAATGCAAAGTACAATAGGGATTTTTGCTATGCAGTTTGTTGATGTTTCGGAATATGTTCAATATACCCATACTTCACCTCTTCTCCACAAATTCTCTTTGGTGATTACATTTACTCACGTATCCTCTTTGCCCCTTGAGGGACATAAGGCTGCTATGCATCTCTACCACCTTTCTCTATCTGTAGTTATATTTTTGATTCACCTCATAAAGATCCATTAGCCATCATAATTCTATGCCAGGTTATCATTAGCCTGTCTGGTTTCCTCTTCCCTGGTGGTGTCCTAAGGACCACTTCAGCCATTCTTTCCAACGGCATTCTGATTCCACAGCTATTGGCTGTATTTCGCATCATAGAGTCCATACAATGCAGAGGTGGCCATTTGGCCCATCAAGTTCTCACCAGAGTATCTTACCCAGGCTCTCTCCCCTGTCCTATCCCTCTAAATCTACACATTTATCATGGCTAATTCATCTTGATCTCATTTATAATACTGCAACAATATTCAAGTCTAAAGTCAGAGGTCATGTTTGGGCAGGAGGTGAGGCAAATTTTCGTTAAACGTTCATTATGGAAAACTTCTAATTTGTTCATGTCTGACTTTATGACTCACCAGCATTCTGATCCATTGAACAGAACATATTTGACATTGCTTCACCGAGTCTAACTTTTATCTTTATACTGCATTGCTTGGACTTCCAGATGGATTAAAGTCGAGCAAATGCATTGCGAGTCTTGCAGAGTCTTGCCTTGATGTTCTTCTTGGTTCTATTGTATTTTCTTGATAAGACTTTCAAAGTAAATAAAATATCCTACTTTCTCTGGAGGAACTTCATTCACAGTTATAGGTGGATTAAGAATGGCATTGATGCTGTTGTTTAGATGGTTAAAACACTTGTCTGCCTAGCTCCAATTCTCTAATAGGAAAACAAAATGCATTTAAACTTTCCTCAGTGTTTTCTATGTGACTGGGGAGTACGTGCTTCCTTTCCTCAGCCTTGCAGCCCACCTGCAAGCACCTATGCCTAGAAAGGGAAGCATTCTAGGAAACAGACCAGAGAAGGGGCTATATTGGATTTAGTTCTGAGTAATGAGCCAGGGCGGCTGGTTGATGTTGTAGTAGGGGAACATGTGGCTAACAGTGACCACAATTCTGTCTACTTTAGGATGGAAAAGGACGCTTGTTGCCCTAGGGGCAGGGTGCTAAATTGGGGGAAGGCTAACTACGGTCGGATTAGGCAGGAACTTTGGGAAACTGAATGGGAATGGTTGTTTGAGGGTAAGTCCATGCTAGGCATGTGGGACTCTTTCAAGGGAATACTGAAAATGTTGCAAGATAAGTATGTGCCGGCCAAGAGGAAAGATGTGAAAGGTAGGATTAGAGAGCCGTGGATTACTAGGGATATTGAAGACTTGGTTAGGAAGAAAAGAGAAGCGTACGATAGGTCGAAGCAGCTGGTAACCGAACCAGCGTTGAAGGAATATAGAGAGAGTAGGAGGGAGCTCAAACAGGGAGTTAGAAGGGCAAAAAGGGGGCGTGAAATGATTTTGGCAGATAGGATTAAGGAAAACCCAAAGACTTTTTATTCCTATGTTAGGAATAAAAGGGTGGTTAGAGGAAAAATTGGACCTCTTAGGCACAGAGGAGGGGAACTGTGCTTCGAGCTCGAGGGAATGGCGGAGATCCTGAATGAATACTTTGCGTCGGTATTCACGAAGGAGAGGGGCTTGTTGACAGCTCCTGTCTCTGAGGGAGCTGTGGACCAGTTGAGGGAAATATCCATACTGATATTCCATACATATGTATCTTTACCTCCATACCGGAGGAAGTGTTAGAGCTTCAAGGTAGCATTAAAACTGATAAATCTCCTGGGCCTGATGGCATTTATCCCGGACTGCTTAGGGAGGTGCAAGGTGAAATTGCTGGGCATCTGACGCAAATCTTTGCCTCTTCCTTGGACACAGGTGAGGTCCTAGAGGACTGGAGAATAGCTAATGTTGTACCATTGTTTAAAAAGGGTAGTAGGGATAACCCTGGAAATTATAGGCCGGTGAGTTTGACGTCAGTGGTAGGGAAGCTGTTGGAGGAGATTCTTAGAGATAGGATGTATAGGCACTTAGAGCGTTGCGATCTGATTAGGGATACACAGCATGGATTTGTTAAGGGGAGGTCGTGCCTTACAAATCTGGTAGAATGTTTTGAGGAGGTGACGAAATCAGTGGACGAAGGGCGAGCCGTTGATGTTGTCTATTTGGATTTTAGTAAGGCGTTTGACAAAGTCCCTCATGGGAGGTTAGTCGAGAAGGTCAAAGCAAATGGGATACAAGGACAGGTAGCTAGATGGATAAGCAACTGGCTTGGTAATAGGAGACAGAGAATAATAGTGGAAGGGTGTTTCTCTAGCTGGAGGTCGGTCACTAGTGGTGTGCCGCAGGGCTCGGTACTGGGACCTCTTCTATTTGTAATAAATATAAATGACTTGGAAGAGGGAGTAAGTGGAGTGATCAGCAAGTTTGCAGACAATACAAAGATGGCTGGACTTGCAGATAGTGAGGAGCATTGTCAGGTGATACAGCAGGACATAGATAGGCTGGTAGCTTGGGCAGATAGATGGCAGATGGAATTCAATCCTGATAAATGTGAGGTGATGCATTTAGGGAGAAAGAATGTAGGGGGAGGTATATGATAAAGGGTAGACCTATTAAGAGTATAGAAATGCAGAGGGACCTGGGGGTGCAGGTGAACAAGTCTCTGAAGGTGGCAGAGCAAGTGGAGAAAGTTGTGAAGAAAGCATACAGTATGTTAGTCTTTATAGGAAGGGGTATCGAGTACAAGAGCTGGCCTTTAATGTTGCAGTTGTATAAAACGTTGGTTAGACCTCATTTGGAATACTGCGTCCAGTTCTGGTCGCCTTACTACCGGAAGGACGTGGAGACTCTGGAAAGAGTGCAGAGGAGGTTTACCAAGATGCTGCCTGGTATGGAAGGTCTGAGTTACGAGGAGAGATTAGGCAAATTGGGACTGTTTTCCTTAAAAAGACATAGGCTTAGAGGAGATCTGATAGAGGTGTACAAGATTTTGAAGGGGATAGATAGAGTAAACAGGGTTAAGCTTTTTCCTAGGATGCACTCAAATAGCACGAGTGGTCACGGGCTTAGGGTGAGGGGGCTAAGGTATAATTCGGATGCTAGAGGGAGTTTTTTTCACACAGGGTGGTGGGGGTATGGAATGCGCTACCAAGTAAAGTGGTGGAGGCAGGTACTCTGGAGATATTTAAGAAATACTTAGATGGACACATGAACAGAATGGGAATGGAGGGGTATAGAAAACTGATTTAAAATAGGGATCATGAGCCTTGGGAGTCCCTGGGAAGTGTGTAAATAGATGATGATATTGATGTATTTGTTTTTATCCTACAGGTCTTTGGTCCACCTTGTTGTCTAACGAGGGGCATACACGTGATGGGTCGTGAGAGGGCTGCTCTTGGATCTTTTTCGAGAGTATCCTACTGCTTCACGTCGTTAGTGTACGCTTGACCTGGACCATCTGATGGGCAACACGACAGTTCAGTGACTATCTCTGTGCTGTGCAGATACATGGATTTGGGCCTGTGTCTGTGGGAGTTTGCACATTCTCCCCGTGCTTGCGTGGGTTTTCTCCGGGAGCTCTGGTTTCCTCCTACATCCCAAAGATGTGCTCTTAGGCTAATTGGCAAGACAAATTCTCCCTAAGTTGTCTCAAATTTGATTTTTAATCCATAGATCTATAAACATGGACAGGGATCATGGGTAGAGATGGGAACATCGGGGTGGCGGCGTGGGCTCGTTGGGCCGAAGGGCCTGTTTCCCGTGCTGTTTTGTTCTTTGTTCTTTGTTCATTTCCAGATATTAGCATCTGGCAGATAGAAACACAGTTTAAAGGCCATATTATTATTTCTGTCACTAAAGATGATGGAGGTAAAGTGTATGCCCTATTTATTAGTTTGCTTGTCTTTAAATAATAAATCTCAAAAACTAGTGGATGGATTTTGCTGAAATCTCATACACATATAGTGTAAGGCCCACAGAAGAACTGATCACTTTTTGATGAAGATGCAAATCCCGATCCTGGAACGTTTTAAAGATCGATTAATATTGGGAGAGAAGGTGCATTGACTTTGTTTAGAATGTTGCAGATCATTGCAGCTGCTGTGCCAGAATTTGTCACAGCTTTTGAAATGCAGAGTTTTTAGAGCAGATTGTTGGATACGGAGTGTCCTGAAGCCTCCTTAGTGAGATAGCAGTTCTGAATAGAAATATTTAATTTTTTCAGCTATTGAAAAACTTCAGGGAAGACCTGCGTAATTGTGAAAATGTTGAGTGAACACAGCATGATGGAGGTACAAACTCTACCAAGCACCCTCTTCTATTATTAATTTAATGGGATAGTCACAACTTTGCCATTGGACAATATTTCTTTTGTTTTGTTTTACTTCCAGCATTGACCCCACTGTCTCCTTTTAATTTAAACAGCTTCATTGTAGGGGAAAATAATAAGTTTCACTTGGCGATTCCTCTTTAACTCAGTAACAATGAGGAAGAAAAGACAGATAAGAAAGAGTTCCACAGGACAGGGATGCCATGGTCATCCAACATTATGGCAGGTGCTTGTGCGAGTTCTAAATATTCACAAACCAGAATCGCATTCCAAAGATGCTCTTGTCTGGACTGCACATCAATGAGCAAATCCTGAAAAGACTCTGCTTCTCTCAAGTAGCCTATATTAGTATAAATAACTTACATATAATAAGTATGTATATTGAGACCCTCATTGATGACATTGGAAATGAAAATCAAGAGAGATCGAAAATGAGCTTCCAATTTCTTATCGTGTTTTTATATTATGACACAAACTCAAAATCTTTCTCGAAGAATGATTAAAACAAGAAATCCTCGATCCCCTTTCTTCAGGTACCATGCCCTAAGACAGTATTGGTGACTTCCATTAGATTGGTTTATGATTATGCTGGGCATAGTATTGCAATGGTTTCCCATTGCCTCCTGCAGTAAGCTAACAAGGAATTTCTACTCTTGCCATCTGTCATCAGGGATATTGGAAGGATTCACAGGTCGATAGTCAACTTGTTTGGCTACATCATGAACACACTTCTCTTGGCCATCGAGTCCTGGCATGGGACTTGAACCTAGAACTTTGGAGGTGGGACTTGAACCTTGAATTTCTGACCCAGAGTTAGGGACCTTATCACTGCACCAAAAGACCACCTGGATTCCTAAACAGAATAGTGGAATTGAAAACTCAGATAATGTGCGGCTGCTTAATATTCTAGACATGGATTAAAGTTAAACAATTTTTCATCTCCTCTCAAAAAAAAGTGCTGAAGGATAATGATTCCAAAGTCAAATTTAGAATGGGTGCAGGAGAGCACACAAGACAACTGCCTGAATTCAGGCTGTTAAAGAGTTATCAAGCTTCAGCTAATTCAGATGCAGACACAGTTAAAAGGGTTTTCTCTCAGGATGACTGTTAAGAGAATTTCATTTTAAGTCCACAGCACGATGCATTGCTGGAGCGATGTGGGGCTGCCCTCAAAGGGCAACTTGTTAAGTAGTGATAGGCTGTGATTTACGATGATTGTGCAGCAGATTGTTTCATTTGGAAAAAGTGTTCTTCCAGATTACTCTCTGTAGAGAGTGTAAGCTTTTGGCTTTGACAGTAAATCTATTGGTTTTCTATTTAAGATGCACACGTACATAGCGATAAGTGTTAATTCTAAAATGGTGGTGCATCAAGAGAAGTAGGCTCCATGGTATTTTAAAGCTCCACGCAATTTAGTAGATTGTGCTTTACAGAAAATGTACTTAAATTATTACTTAATGCCATATATATTATAGCAGTGCTTTTAGTGAATTTAGCCATCATACTTTAATATAATTATTGTAATTATATTCTAATAAGTAAATCCTGGTGCTAATTTTAGCTTAAGAATATTTTTGTTAAAGATTAATAAACTTTATTTATCCAAGAACTATATTTGAATTAATCAAAATTAAAACAGTAATTTTGAATCTAACAAATAACTCAAATATATTTCATTGTCTTTGCTTGCTTTTTATTACGGTTGTTTAAACTTCATTGGACTGGGGAGGGGCTAGGGTTTGGGAAGAAGGTTGGAGTTGGGGTGGGAGGGACAGCGTTTATGAATTAATTATTATGTACAGAAGCAAAATACTGTTGATGCTGCAATCTGAGACAAGAACAGAGAATGCTGAAAAAACTCTTTAGGTCCAGAAGCATCAGAAAGAGGTAACACAATGGCACAGGGATGGCACAGAGGTTAGCACTGCTGCCTTACAGTGCCAAGAACCCAGGTTCAATTCCAGCCTTGGAGTCTGCACATTCTCCCCATGTCTGCATGGGTTTCTTCTGGGTGCTCCTGTTTCCTCCCAAACTCAAAAGATTGCAAGTTAGGTAAATTGGCCATGATAAATTGTCCCTTAGTATCAGGAGATTTAGTGAACCCCTACCATGCAGAAAGAGGCCCGTCGGCCCATCGAGTCTGCACCGAACACAATCCCACTGAGGCCCTATGCCCATATCCCTACATATTATACCCACTAATCCCTCTAACGTCCGTTACCCTGGACACTAAGAGGCAATTCCTTAGCATGGCCAATCAACCTAACTCACATATCTTTGGACTGTGGGAGGAAACCGGAGTACCCGGAAGAAACCCATGCAGACACAAGGAGAACATGCAAAGTCCACACAGAGAGTGACACGAGCCAAGAATCGAACCCAGGACCCTGGAGCTGTGAAGCAGCAGTGCTAACCACTGTGCTACCATGCCGACCATAGTGGGGTAAATCTCTGAGGTTGCAGGGATAATCTCTTGGGTGGGATTGATGTTGGTGCAGATTCATTGAGCCAAATGACGTCCCTCTGCACTGTCGGGGTTCTATGAAAAATGCAGAGTTAACATATAGAGGCCTTTTGGCATTTAAGAGGCAGGTTCAATGCAGGAATCCACTATATAATTGTTACCTGATAATGGTTTGGATGGAAAATTGATTTGGCTGCAGCTTAAAGAACCAGGAGGGAACTGATCACTAACATGGTGAGAAGGAGAAAAGCAAGAAGGTATCCAAGTGTTTGGGATGTCTGCTCTAGCAAGGCCCCAAGATCCCAATAAGCTGCCTGGGATGAGGATGTTGACAGACATGACGGCAAGAAGAGACAGGCTATTTAAAACCAAAGATAACATAGCTGCTGAAAGGTGGCTCTGACCGCACAGAGTGCTACCTCTGCCATATACATTTTTATCAGGTAACCCTATGTGTAAAAAAAAATTACATGCAGACATAATGGGGGGAATCTCAAGGCTGTAGGAAATGGGACCTGCAGTAAAATTTGAAAATAGTCCTTGCGGGTCAATTACATAAGAGGCTCCTGCTCTAAGTGGTCTTGTTGAAAGAAGAAAAATGTGAGAGTGATTATCCACCCCAGCAGCAGCAAGTAGACAATTAGTCTAATTGAAGGACCAATTGGTGGTTCCTGTCACTGCTGGTATTTTACTGATGACAGATGAGCCACCCCAACTGAGATTAGAGTATAACAGGGACTTTGAGGGAGCCTCTGGTAGCAGAGCAGGGATCATTGATGCCTTATCTTAATCCCCCTATGTAGAGGGAATGAGCAAACTGAGTTTTCTGAGACCATGTAGAACTTTAATAAAAATGTCTTTATTCAACATGCATGAGGGAGAGCAGAACTCGTGGCTGTAACTACCGCTTGCTTCTGAGTTACTCTACTGAGCATTGGTTCTTACAGACTTTTATACCTCTTTCTTTACATTACAAAGCATCACATTTATATCAAATTGTCATATTGTTACTTTGAATTGGTTACCATTCTGTTTTGAATTACATAATACAGTTCCATTGTCTTGTGTGCTTTAGCTTTTCTCATTTTCTGAACATCTCCTGTCCATCTGTTTACAATATCAAAGCACTGTATTTGCCAAACTGATTTCAATGGGGTCTTAATTTCCCATCTCCTGGATATTTGATTAGCTTTTCAGAGGCACAATGGTTTCCCTAGACTTTTGGGGGCTTTGATAAGTGATATTAATTCTCTTATGATTGCTGTAGCCTTGGAATGATCCCACCTAGGGTGTGCCTGTTCAGTGCCATCTGAGATGTAATTACTTGTATTTTGTCCTGTTTGCCTGCTGTGAGTGTGGATACTACAGTGCTTTCCATACATTCCACTCCTGCTGCAATCCACACTGCCTGGGTTTGCCCTACTACACCGTGTAATCAAGCTGCTGGGATTAACCCACGGCTGTAAGCAACCCTCTCCAAACTGATGACTTAAGAGCTGGAGCCATTCTTCATATTTGAAATTAAGAGAGAATCTCAATTTTAAAGCACCTTCATAGTTCCTTATTTGCCTCAGCAGTGAGGATGCGTACCATCTAGAGTTGAGACATTCTGATTGGACCTCCCACCTCAGGAACCCATCCCCTTCTTTAATTGGGTCCCTAATATGGAGGCAGAGTCTTATTTGACCATGTCTTGTAAGATTGTGTCTTGGAGGTGATGTGATCCTAACAGCAGAAAAATGTCAACGCTGGTTAGATTTCATCTTAGGAATCCAGACATAAGTGTTCATAAAACTGTGCACATACCTTCTTTGAATCCACAACCATGTTTATCTTCACACTAATTCTCCAAAGTTTCTCTAATGGATGGATGGATTGGGAAAACCACATAGATCTTTTTTTACGGCACCATTCCTGACATTCTTTAAACATGCCATATTGGCAAGTTTAAAGTCACATGCTGCAATGTTGGTCAACTTTCCACTGCAGTGCTGCATCAGCTTACTGTGCAAGTTGCTTTGCTGAAAAGAATTGTTTGACTTGTACAATTTGGTCCAACCATTTCTCTCCCAGAACAGTTTAGAGACAAGAAACAAGTAAGAACAATTGTGCTCAATTTCAATCCCCTGATGTTCTGTACTCCCAGCAACTCATACCTTACAAGTCAGCACTATCTATATATTAAGCACTGAAGTAACCTCACTCAATGGCTTGAGGCTTATTCATTGTAGTGTAGGGAAATACAGTGGCCAATAATAACAATCCCTATGTCCTTGGGGGTTATCACAAGCAGTATAGCGGGAAATCCACTTGTAAAATGTAACATCAGAATGGGTTTGAACTTCCATCAACTGCTTTTATCAAAGGCAGGATTTTACATTCACGGAGTGTGTGTGTGTGTGTGTGTGGTGGGGAGGGGGGGCTGGTGAACAATAAGTTGAACTGACTATTAATAAGTTATTTTAAATGGTAGGTAATTTTGGCACTAGCCTATGACTATATTATGGGAAACCAACAAGTTGCCATCAGGTTTGTAATCCAATATCAGCATGCTGGATTTTATGCAAGTGCAAGATGGCAGTACTTGTCCATTTGCAAACATAAATTCCCAGCCCAAGTATTTGAATGAAACTAAATTGATGAAATTTGCAGATAATTCACTCCAATACAACTTTAAAATTGTTATAGCTAACAGCAACTGTGAGGAAGCTCAAGGCGTTAAGTTCCTCAGGCAGAACACAATTTGAAGATTGGCTTTAACCAAAAGGGTGATTATAACCCTCACAAAAATATCAGCAATGCAGAAGATATTATCAATGAATGATTTTATCTCAAAACATACAAAATTACATTCTTTATTATAATTTACCACTAGCTGCACACATTACAAGTTCATTAACAGTGATGACAAGATTGCTGAGTACATCCACAGTCTGTCAGCAAAATGTAGCCTCATGGGATTTCATTTTTGACACTTTAGTTGTGCAACACATTTAATTACTGTACTTGTGGACAGCATAAAAGCATATGGTGAATGCTTTTTATTTGCCACTTATCTATAATAATTAACTCACAAACAGGTGAATGACTCCATAGACACAGATAGCAGGTGGATGTTATATACAGTGCAGTGACTAATATAGTTGAATGGGCAAGGATGTCCATTGCCGGTACTATAAAATTGACTTCAGTCATTTCAATCAATATCATTCAGCAGTTGTTATTCGAAATATAGAAGCCAAAGGTTTTTTTCTATGATTTATTTCTCTGAACACTGCTGATTCTTCCCCTGTCACTGATTATATATGTGTTCCAAAAAGTCGCTCTTTTCATCACTCTCTTCTGTTGAGATTCTTACCATCAAATTATTTTACTCACTCTAATCATAAAATCATAGAATCCCTACAGCGTAGAAGAAGGCCATTCAGTCCTTCAAGTCTGCACCAACAACAATTCCACTCAGGTCCTATCCTCGTAACCCCACATATTTGCCCTGCTAGTCCCCTGACACTAAGGGCCAATTTAGCATGGCCAATCAACCTAACCCCACACAGTTTTGGACTGTGGGGGAAAATCGGAGCACCTGGAGGAAGCCCATGCAAATATGATGAGAACATGTAAACTTGACACAGACAGTGTCCTACGGCCACAATTGAACCCTTGTCTATGGCTCTATGAGGCAGCAGTGCTAACCACTGCGCCACTGTATCGTGATGGTAGGACAACCTGTGTTTTGGTCTTTTCCACAACCATCAGTGATCCTTAACATCTGATTGGCAGAGGATCTGCTTACAATAAGATCATCTGAAGTGTTGCACTTTCTGTCAACTATCTGGGATGCAGAAATCTCAGTTTGAGAGAGCATGGTATCAGTGCCCAGTTAAACTCATAACCTCTGTCATTGATCTCACTCAAGGTTTGTGATATCAGATGTGAGTTTGAGGAAGTAGGATTAGGGGGTGAGATCCCCTTATTAGCATGTGACACATGAGTACTTGGAGTGCATCAAAAGCCTTTCTCCTTCCTGGTTCTGTGACTGAATGGGGACAGGGGAAACATACTAGGTTCCCTCACCCAGAAAGACCTCATTGTCCACCAAACATGGCAAAGCATATGCATGATTTTAATAATTACTGTTAGTCTCTGGGGGGTGTAGGCCATGGCGAGACAAAGGATACAATTTGTGACTTTACCAGCACATGCTCGGTGCTAATTTGAGAAGGAAATTGTTTGAAAAATGAGCATCAAGGTCAACAACTGGAAAGGGTACTGAGAGATGGAACAAAATCTGAAAAGCTCCCTTTATCCTTCTCCTTTCAGAATGTTCATTCAATCCATGAGCTTGATTGGCCGTGCAATTTGGAAGGGTGTGGCCAGATTGGAAGATCTCCTCATGGGACTAGTCCTGTGCCTAGCTGAGGTGACCATCAACAGATCCAAGTACTGTGTGGCTGAGAGAGTCATTCACCCATATTGCCTGCCTCCATTCCATGGCCACATCCATGTGGAATAGAGGCATATTGATTCTTTCATCCAATCCCTTATCAGATGAAAGCATCAGTGTCAGGCCTTGACTCAAAGCAGGCAAAGTATTGATGACATATTCCTCATAATTGAAGCCAATCCGCCAATATTTTCCATCAGTTGCTTTGTCCAGGCCCTTGTGATAATGGTGCAGCTCTTTAAATCAATCACATTCAGGTCTGTCCTCTTATTCCTCTGGTATTTTCTCTCTCTTTGGCCAACCTGTTACAGCCAGAGAGTCAGTTCGTAAGAGACAGACCTGGAGCTAATCTTACACAATTTTATAAACATTTATATACCGAGTTACATACCACAAGCATGCACGTCCTAATGTAACAGCCAGTATTTCTGTCTGAGTCTATTTACATATCTTTTGTTGTAATTTAAAGCTGTCAGTTACCTGACATTTGAAGGGATGCCACTTACCTCAGTGTAATAAAATTTTAAAGGAAACTTAACCAATCAAATTAAAATGACAATCATGGGATTAACAATGCACTTCAGTCATCCCAGTACTTACTAGTTTCACAGGACCTCTAGTATAATGGTAGATACTGAGTGCTGCCTCTCCAAGTATACCTAGATGTGGATGTGGCCATGAAATGGACACAGACAGTGAGGATGAATAACCCTCTCAACTACCCAGTGCTTGTATCTGCTAATGGTCACTTTGACTATGCAGAGGACTAGTCCCACGAGGAGATCTCCCAATCTGTTCACATCCCTCCAAACTGCATTCTGCTTCACAGTGCTAGGGACCTGGATTCCTGAAGTTGTTACAGATCAAATTGGAATGGAGAGGGTTGCAATGATTTCTGATTGCTGGGTAATGTTGGCAACTTCAAATCAAAGTTGTGTGTATACACTGGGGCTGAGTGCCCAGCTGTGCAGACTGGAATCCCACACCCACACCAAGTGAAATTGACATCTCCTCTCTCTCAATGGACTTCATCTGAGCTCATCTGTACTTCTGAGAGAGAGAAAGGAAAGTCTCTGCTGCAGGATAGAGTGCTGTGATAATTTAACATCCTGCCAGGTGACCAGGCACATGGAGGTTAAAGTGACTTGGCCAGAATTTTCACAGCTGACGGGCAGGAATCTGAAGTTGATCACAGAGCTGCCTGAAATCACCGTGCCAGGGCCAATCTTCAGGTATGCCAGGGCTAGAAGGGGCAATTTAGCCATCACACCTGTAATCTGATGGCGAATGATGAGTTCAGTCATTGTTCCCAACCTGAGCCCACCCAACTCCCAGAAACATCAGGGGACCCTTCCTCTGCAGCCTGGCAGTAGCAGATGGCCACTGAATCTTCAGTTGCCTATGGTCCCAAACTCTGAAATCACTGTGCCACTATACTGCCATCACATTTACATGGGCCCAGAGAAGCCCCTTTACTGTAAACATCCTGGGTGGTATTTTGCACAGGGTGCAACAAACCTTCTTCAAATTTTTAGTCTGTCTGGATTGAGTGAATACAGTTTCATATTTCTGGAGAACTGCTCCACAGATGCAGATGGAGCTTTCTGAACAATGAATTGTGGCAAATGTAACTGCTTCAATGAGGGTGTCATGCCTGGAATGAAGACTTCAATCTCAATCAGCCTCACCTCGATTGTGGAGTAATATTTGGAATGCTTCAGCCGCTTGTGCAGTACAAGGTCATCCATCTATATTCAAGATGCACCATCCGTCTGTGAAATTCTCAAATAACATGGCAAATTTATCAGCAGGATTAAACTCACTAATATGGCACCACCAACAGCCACATACATTGTGTCTGTTCACTAACTTGTGCTTAATTTGGGAGACAGTATGATCATTGGATTGTAACATCCTTTCAAACTTCCAACACTTCATGCATTTGTTTTTTGTTGCAGGGATAAAAAGGAAGTTCATAACAAAAAGAAGAGGCAAAAGACAGACAGCAGCCCCTTCATCTTAAAGCACTTGATTCATCTTGAAGCCATACCCCTCTAAGTAATGGGTCCAGCTGCCCTGGAGTCAATTGCAGAAGGTCAATACAGAAAATATCCATCATCAACAAGTTAGTTTGCCACTTTCCTGTTGGGTCTTTCTTCCTCAGGCATTCATAAATATCACAGATATTTGTGATTAGTTCTCGCACAATTCTTCTGGCAAGTCAAAATTCTGAGATAGAGTGTTGTTACGACCACAGTTCCCCTATTATACAGAGGGAAAATAGTGCAGCTGCTTAAAATCTGAAATAAAAATGTAAAGTGTTGAAAATACTCAGCAGCTCTGTGTAGAGACAAATGGAGTTGATTGTTGGAATTGAATGTGACTGATGATGGAACCATCCACCATAGTCAGTCTGCAACCCCCATCCCAATGCCTGACCCAATTTAGTGGCATTCAGGTACTTACTTGATTGGAGTCAGGGTCTTAATTGCTCTTAAGCAGATGTCCCACCACTGTGAGCTGCCAGCCAATGAGAGGCCAACAGCCATCCAGTATCAGGAGCAGGAGTAAGAGCCTCAGGTTTCTGTAACGCTGCTGGAGGCTGGAATGAAAGTAAGGAAGATAGGTTGTTACAACCACTAAAAGAAGGCCCATCGAAGAGTGTGTAATGGGGTGGAGAGGCATATTCAGACAATGTTCCTTGTGGGTGGCCCATGTTGCTGACAGCTATCTCCATTGTATTTGGTAAAATGGACACCCACTTATCAGTCCAAATGCATATCCACCAAGATTTACCTGGTGTGTTGCTTGTATGATGTGGATACTCCTGCCTCTGAATATTGTTGGAAGTGCGATGAGGCCCTTAGTGGTCTATAGGTGGTCATTGAAAGATTGCAATTGGCCAGAAAAAAATCCTCCCAGCATTGCAGGTTGATGATCTTTTAATATAATTGGAAAAAGCTAGAGATTTGAGCTGGCACAGAGATAGGAGAGTGGGGGAACAACAAAAAAAGTGATAAAATTAGAGGCAGGAGACATTTAAATTACAAAAATGATAATGATACAAGACAAGTAAGAAAGCAATGGAACAAGTAAAGAAACAAAGGTGGATCCAGTTGAGAGGTTTCCTATCAGGGAAGACACCTTCTGAAGGGCTTCTGTAATCTTGTTGTAGTGTCAAAAAAAATCACTCAATATATTGAGGAAATACACAGCACCAGAGGTAAAGCAGGAGCTGGTACAAATAAGGAAAGTGTCATTCAAGAAGCTGTAACATCCATGTTACCCTATGTTTCCACATGAATGGGTTAGTGCTCCCAGAATGTTGTGTGAATACATTAAGCAAATATCACATCTAGTCTGGGATGCCCAGTTTGAGAAGATCCATTTAATGCAGATTGATCACTTACCTAATTACACCATTTCTGAAGTAACCTTCTCCCTGTCTCCTGAATGTAAGATCAGGTCAATCTGATGACCCTCCATCCAACCTTGTGCAAGCCAGTCCAATTACTCACCTCTGTGTAATATGTTCCTTCACAGCTCAGAAACCAACATATTACATAACAATATTGAAGTGACTATTAACTCTCTCATTATCCTTAGCTTGGCCCATTCCTACCACACAATGTTTTGGTTTCATGTAGATTTCTAGGAAGTGTGAAGTTAGAGATCCTAAGATTCTTTGGTCCAGAAATGGAAGAACATAACTTTATTAAATTATTTAAGCTTCTAACTAGGACAAAAAGGTTCATCCCTACAACTATTTTAAATTAATGAATGATAAAATGATAACAGTACAAATAGGCGATAAGCAAATTCAGAACTGGTACTAGTATTTTTTCTTCATACAGGATGAATGATACCCAGGATAATCTTCTGGGCAGAGTGGAGGAGACAAAATCTCCTTCAAAAATTTGTTGAACATAGTAATTGGGAGATATGTTTGGAAGAATGCATTACGTAGACTGGATGACGTTTCCCATCAGGGCTACTCTAGATATATGAGTAATACGTGTTACTTTTGAACTTGACTGGGGTTTCGTATGGACAATGGTAACTTCTAGGGCATTTTCTTCATAAAAATGCTCCTAGAAACTTGTTTTGCTTATTTATAAGCTCACAGTATAAATGTAGAATTGCTTTCAAAAATGTAATCACATCCCTTGCTTTTGAGATTAAAATTTTGTATTGACATACTGTTCATCTCCCTCCCCGAACAAAACAAAAAGTTTGCCTTCATTTTTTCAGCAAAAGATTAACTTTTTCCAAATTGCTTCAGAATTCACTTGTGTTTTTATAAGCAAATAAAGCCAATGAGAGAATAATTTTCATTTTTTGAAATAATAGTTTTATTTTTATTCTTTGGTTGTAATATTGTATACATATAGGCATTACCACAAAGGATTTCAAATGTTTGAGGGACCATGCAGAAATAAAGCATAATTTAGCACGGTAGCCTCTGAAAGCTTCCAAATCAAATCTTCAGGACTCCGAGCAATGATTTATAAGTATAAAAACAAGTCACATGTTAGCTCTTCAACATCAACAAACCTCTCAATGCTAAAGGAAATATTGTTTTGAATTTTGACTCTATTATTCAATGAATGTAAAAAAAATAAGGGCCTGGAAATTTAAATCAGTGCTACCCACAATTTGGCACTCATTTTAAAAAAAAATGACCTGAAGCGCATACATAAATGTCTGACTTTGGTAGCAGGTTAGGCTTTCAAGGTGGGTCTGGGGAGGGATAGTATTTGAGAGGGTTTCATTAGCAGCAAGTTGTACCTATGTAGCATCTTTAATGTAACAAAACATCCTAAAGCCCTTCCAAGAATCATTACAAAATATGATACTGAGCCACATAAAGAGATAGTAGGATAGATGGCCAAAGGATTAGACAAAGGGGTAGGATTTAAGAAGCACCTTGAAAATGAAAAGCAAGGTGGAGGAATTTAGGATTTGATTCCTGGCTTGGTTCACTGTATGTGTGGTGTCTGCACATTCTCCTCATGTCTGCATGGGTTTGCTTCAGTTTTCTCCCACAGTCTGAAAGACACGCTGGTTATATGCATTGACCTGAACAGGCCCCAGAATGTGGTTACTAGGTGAATTTCACAGTAACCTCATTGCGATGTAAGCTTTATTTGTGATGCTAATAAATAAACTTTACTTTAATCCAATCAATAGGATCCTGAAACAAACTTTAAAATCAGCAACTTTTGTCATTATTCCTTTAGGGCACTGCAGGGATTCTTTAATCTGGTGCATGCTTGAAAATATGTCCTGGGACTTACAAACTTCTTGTACATGTCTAACTGTGCATGCAAAATGAAACTATTTTGTGAATGGGCATGAATTTGTGAACTCCTTTCAATCAGCTGAGTCCACTTAGGACTGAAGTTACATTCACGTCTTTTTGGTCCTAACATCACAACGATGGGAATCAAAACAGCAGTTTTATTCTATCAGCTTCACATAATGTGTCACCCTCTCCACCACAAAATAATTCAGGCGAATATACGCTACTTGGCGACTACCCACGTTATTTTGGCTGTGAGGCAATCAAATATAACATATTTCCTTGAAGGAGTAGAATAGATATGTGATAGGCTCCTACAACATATGGATTAGATTATATAACTACAGTTGTGAAACCTCCTGTCTAAACCCTGTCCTGCGCCAGAGGATAGATGCAATGGAATAGATGGACAAACCAAGGTTTTCAATAAGCCGATCTACTAGTCACCTAAAACCATATGCTTGAATCAGTTAAGAGAGGCCTAATAAAGTATCGCAAAGAAATTGAGAAACTGTTCCATATAAAATGCTTGGTACTGCAAAATATTGCTTTGAATAAACACATTACCACGCACTTTTTAAAAGAAACTAGTAGCCATTGGAGGGCAGGAGCATTATTATTTGCACTAGTACAATACTGCTAACTGTCTGCATTTGGTCAATATTAATCTTTGATCATTATATTGTTAACATTGGAATTGGTGGTTGATTTTTCTCTGCTGCATTTTGTCTATGAATTGATGTTCAGTTTGCTCTACTTTTGTAGAAATCCAAATAATTTCTTTTTTGCACAATAACAGAACATCAATTTATAAAATGTTCAGAGTAATTTAATCTCACTGCCTGGTAGAAATGTGATTTTTTTTTTTTTATATATATATATACCCAGTCTGAACTTACTTTCCTTTGAGATCAATAAAACACTCTCCGTGGATGGGGTAAGAGAGCTGGTTTGAAACAAAGGGCTGATCCCACTCCATTGGCTGTATTAACTTAAAATTAATTCCATTCATTTCATATGATGTGTGTGTGTTTACTTGTTTGTAAGAACAAATAAGAGCAAGAGTAGACTATATAGCCCTTTGTACATGTTTATATGTTTGCTGTTTTTTCCCAAAGGAATTATAATTATTTAAGTTGTGACCTTTATATTCAGTTTCAAGGTTCTCAATTCCTGAATCATCTCTTAGATCAGTCAATATCAGATATCTTCCACGTTAAGTAACTGGGAGCTCTGTCAGTTCCAGTGCTGTTGAATGTGCTATCTCATCATTTACGTATGCTTACATTTTTATAGTAAACTGCTGCTGTCATGAAAGGGAATCAAATCCTCATTTGTGAAAGCCAGCAGAACCATATATTCTTTCTTTATATAATAGATTTTCCCTTCCATTCTTTTCTTTTCCATCCTAAAAGTGTACTCCTTTCTCACCACTTATTATATTTCCCTTCAACAGATTTTCTCACTTGAAACCTACCTGTCTGTAGTTCCCTCTACAACTTCCCAAATGGCTACTTGTATCTGCATGCCTCTCTTCATTGGGTCTTTTAATCTGCTAAAAACAGTCACACTTCAATCAGAAGGATGTAACTTTCTCAAGATCTTTCACAGTCAGAGTAATAGGGTGAAGGAAGGGGCAAGCCTTGTTTATTCTGTGATTTCTACTTGACTGCCCTCTTGAGACACTTGAACAGTGCAACCAATGGAGAAGCACAAAACCACTGAGAGGGACATCGGAATTTCTGCATCTAATGGCGTTTGTGCAGATTCCAGGAGTTGCTGTAGATTCTGGATGAGCAACAGCAGCAAATATTTTGCCACACCAAATTTACTGCTGAAAAATCCAGGTTAATATTAGAATGATCTTCATCACACCATGTGTATAATGGGGCTGGCCACACACACAAGCTCATGAAGGGGGGAGCTTTTTAAGTGCATTCAAGTAGTCGGTTACATCTCAGAAATAAGGAGGCAGGTTCTGACCTCCATGGAAAATGGACCTTCTGTGATCTAGTAAATAGATCTAGTGATCTAGTGGCTGAGTACTTCCAGTGCTGATCTGTGAACAATCTATGTGCATGCTTATAAACTCAGCTGCACTATGGAGCTGCGGGCACCTTGGATATGTCACAGATTTTGCATCTCAATACCCGATAGTACAAATTGTGAGAACTCAATCACATTGTATCAATCAATGTTCCTCTATCAACATCTTCCCTTTGTAATTATCTCTGCACATGGCAAAGTTTCTTCACTATTCTCCCCATGTCTGCATGGGTTTCCTCCCACACTCCAAACATCAAGTTGATTGGCCATAATAAATTGCCCCTTTGTGTCAGAGGGACTAGTAGCGTAATATGTGGGGTAAAGGGGTTTGGACTTGGGTGGGATTGTTGTTAGTGCAAGTTCAATGGGCCATCTGGCCTCCTTCTGCACTGTTGGGGTTCTCCAACCACCTGACTGTGGGATTTGACTGTCATCTCATGACACATTGTTGGTTCCAAGCTAGTGTTAAAAATTCCAAAAAGCAAAAACTTTCTTCTGAAACATCATTTCATTATTCTGAAATTTTGTCTGCTTCCTGCCATGGTCCTTTAGCTTATTGACACAATGTTACAAAAAAAAATCCTTTTCACTATATGTACAAAAGTAAAGTTTATTTATTAGTCACAAGCAGGCTTATATTCACACTGCAATGAAGTTACTGTGAAAATTCCCTAGTTGCCACACTATGGCGCCTGTACACTGAGGGTGAATTTAGTATGGCCAATGCACTTAACCTGCACCTCTTTTGGACTGTGGGAGGAGAACGGAACATTCCCAGATACAGAGAAAACATGCAAACTCCGCACAGACAATGACTCAAGCCAGGAATCAAACCTGGGTCTCTGGCATTGTGAGGCAGCAATGCTAATGAATGATTCAAAATGAGTGTGGGATTTGACTGTCATCTGACGACACGCTATTGGGAATATCAGGACCACAATGCTATATATCAACTGCCAGGGAAAGATGGAGAGTTGCTGTGCACCTGACATGGGACAAGTGCACTGTTTTATACAGGCAATAGTGTACATGGCAAAGGTCACTGTGTGCCAACAGGCAAGGTGGCCAATTGGGCAGGGAATCCTAATTTGTTTTGTCAATAATTTATTTCTTATTTAGGGCTACGTGGTCACACAGTGGTTAGCACTGCTGCCTCACAGCATCAGGGACCTGGGTTCAATATCCAGTCACTGGCTGTGTGGTGTTTGCATATTCTCCCCGTAACTGCATGGGTTCCCACTGGATGTTTTGCTTTCCTTCCACAGTCTAAGTATGTGCAGGTTAGGTTGATTAGCCATGCTAAATTGTCCCTAATATCAGGGGGATTAGCAGGATAAATGAGGGTTACAGGAATAGGGTCCAGGTGGAATTGTGGTTGGACAGACTCGATTATCCAATGGCCTCCTTCTGTACTGTAGGGATTCGATGATTCTATGTGAATCTTAAATGGTGAGAGGCTGGGAAGTGTTGAATTTCAAAGGGGCTTTGGTATCCTTGTTCATTCAGATACAGCAAGCCAACACGCAGCCATAGTAAGAAATCATGTAAACAAATAGTATATTGACTTCTATTACAAGAGGATTTGAGTATAGAATAAATATGCCTTGCTGCAATTCTAAAGCACCTCACTGAGATCACAGCTGAATATTGTGTACAAATTAGCTTCTGTAGGAAATATATATTTGCTATAGAGAGTGTGCAACAATGTTCGGCAAATTAATTCCTGAAATAAAGGAATTGTCTTGTGAGGAAACATGAATAGTCTAGGCCTTTATTCTCTGGCGTTTAGAAGAATGAATATTGATCTCATTCAAACATACAGGGAGCAGCAGCACAGTGGGCCAGGAGACATAAGTAGAGACCATTTAGCGGGCTCTCCACTCCGCATCTCCGGGCTCTGGATTTCCAGAGGCATCACTTCCACGCTGATTTGTTGATTAAAATATTTTAAAATAAGTTTTAACATTTCATTAGCGAGCCTGGGACTGAAGTCCCTGGGCCCACTAGTTTCTACCCCACTTCCACCAGAAGTGCTTCACTCCAGCAGGGTTTAAACAGCTTCACTAACAGATAGCTAGCGGCCTCACCCTCCTGGAGTGAAGAGAGGCCATAGATGTCTTGCTAAAGGTTGGAGGTAAGGGGTTGCCCCTTGGGCATTGCCAGCCTGCCCTGGCACTGCCCAAAGGACAAATGGCAATGTGTAGGGGACACCTTGGCACTGCCAACTGGCTTTGGGCAATGCTCAGAGGGCAGGGCATAATGGGGGAGCCTCTAGGGTGATTGATGGGCAATCTCGCTGTCACTCTGCATTTGGGATCAGTTCAGAGAGAGGGAGAACAGTGGGGTAGCCAGCAGGGAGGGGGTGAAGGAAGGGCAGGGGGGTGAAGGAAGGGCGGGGGGGGGGGGGGGGGGGGGGGGGTGGACAGTAGGACAGCAATGTGAGGTTGTGGTGCTAGACAACAATCGTGATGCTAGGAATGTAGGGCCCTGCGCTTCCACCTATCTCGGTGCTGACAGATTGGCGCATTCACGGTGGCCCGTTCAGCGCTGTGTTACTGGCCTCTCCAGCAGAAATAAGCCTCATCCCCAGATTTATAGTATGATTCATGCTAGGGCACTCTGCAGTGCTTAGAGTGTGGGAGATTCATTTTGAAAATCCCACTAAGAAAACCAATGGGATTTACTCCAGTTTTTACATGAATTTGGCACTCAGAATCTTTTTAGGAGAATCCTCGCCACTAAATTCTTTCAGGCCTTGACAAGGTTGATGCAAAAAGGATATTTCCCCTGGCTGATGGGTCTGAAATCAAGGGACTGAGTGTCAGGATAAGGGGCAGGCTATTTAGAACCAAAATGAGGAGGAATTGATGAATCTTTGGAATTCTGTGCCCCAAACGGCTGTGGGCCCAGTTGTTGATTATGTTCAATACAGTGATCAATAGCTTTTTATTAAAAAAATTAAGGGATGCACGATAGGACAGGAAAATAATATTGAACTAGAAGATCAGCCATGATCTTATTGAATGGTGGAGGGAATTCAAAGAGCTGAATGACCTCCTCCTGCTCCTGGTTCATATGTCCTTATGTACTAGAAATGATTGCAATAATTCAAATGCAAACTAAAAAGATGAAGTAAAACATTCTTCGTTACAGGCTTCCCAGATGTACAACGTTAAAAAGGAACATGATAGTATATTTGTATGTAATTCATGTCTGCTATTTTAACAAAAGCAACAATAAATTTACCACTTGTTTTTCTATTTACTCATGGGATGTGGCCATCATTGACAATTATTGTCCATTCGCAGTTGTCCTTGAAAAGATGATAATGAATTGCCTTCTTGAACTGAAGTCTGACTTTGTAACAGTTTGGTACAGTTGAATGGGTTACTTGGCCATTTCAAAAGGCAAATAAGAGCTAACCAGATTTCTATGGCTCTGAAATCACATGTAGGGTAGGCCAGGCCAGGTATGGATAATAGATTTTCTTCCCTAATGAACATTAGCGTACCAGATAGATCTTTACTATAATGAAGCTTAATGGTCACTATTCCAGATTTATTAAGCAAATTTATATCCCATCAATTGTCACGGTAGAATATGACCAATGTCTCCAAAGTCTGGGCCTCTGGCTTTTTAATCTAGTGACATTACCACTATACCACAATCTGCTAATATCACAGCACAACTTCAGCTCATAGTTTGGAGCTGAACACAAGATACAATAGAATAACTAACTAATTAAATCCTCCTCCATAAAAGCAAATTACTGCGATGCTGGAATCTGAAACCAAAAGTTTTGACTCAAAATGTCAGCTCCTTTCTCTCCTTACAGATGCTGCCAGACCCATTGAGATTTTTTTAGTGTTCTAAAATCATCCTTCAATTGGTTTATATTTCTTGGGGATTAAAAAATACAAAGAGAAAAGTATTTTGCATTTATCCATTTTTTTCCAAAATTTTAAATTGTACTTGCTATTTTTTCCACATAGTGTCTGATCTAATTAATACCATCAGAATCTGCCAAATGAGTAGATTGACTTTCAAACATTAACCAACTTTTCACTTTAATGAGCATCAGGACAGTCTCCTTTCTATTTCATTTGTTATTGTATTATTGCATGAAAACCTCCAGTGACATTCTGAAAAACCAAAATATTAGACATCTTCAGCTGATAAAATGTTACCACAAATAATTGGTCTTTTAATTTTAATTGCAATCCCTTTTTAGTCAAGGCTGAAATGCATCACTTAAAATCTCATGGAGATGTGATTTTTGTTCCCTCTTTCCTGAAGAGCTTTCCTTAAAGCTCATGATACATTGAAAGGAGTAATCCAACTCAAATATAAATCATAAGTTCTTGAAAGCAAATTACAAATGAAGATAATAGGGCATTGCTCTGCAACTAAAGCATCAGCCAATCCATCTCGGGCAGTTTCTTTTCAGACAAAATTGCAGTAGCACTGCTATCATCAGTAATAGTGCAGCTTGATTACAAGGTTACAGTAAATAATCCTTTTACATGACATCACTGAATAGAAGAGTACAAACAAGGCTTGTCCACTGAAGTCAAACAGAAACATAAAGCAGGGTACTTGCCCTTTACCATTTCTTTAACGATTGGTCCAGTGCTTATTTATTTTCGCTTTGTCGATACTTCATAATCACCAGCAGCTCTGGTAAAGCCTTAAATTGCTTTTGTCATTATGAGCAAATAGCTCATTGTACATGATTACAAGTTTGACATGTTAATGGTAACTACAACACAAATTACAACTGAAGAAAGCTAGGGCGGAACACACTCCTAATTTACAGCATCAACCCAGCCATTTCCATAAGGATCGTCTTTTCTTTGCGCTCTCTCTTTCTCTCGCTCACAGAGAAACAAAGGTATGATTAAAGTAAAAGAAAAACTGATTTTTCTCTGGCCTGCTGCCAATTAATGCTCAAAAATGGATGTGGTATGGAAGAGAAATGGCTGATAATCATCTCCCATTCTGCTCTTGAACAACACTTGTTTATGGCTTGTTTAGTGTCAGCACTTGCCTCTGCCCAAAGAAGGTAAGTTGAGTGCAAGGAAATGTTTGAGGGCTTTGCAGACAGATTTCATCAAAACACAATGGGTGTAAATCAGAAGCAAACAAGGAGCTCCAATAAAAACATTGTGGAGAATCAAGCCACACAGACTCCTCCCTAGGGCACAACTGCCCTCCTATCCAGAGCATAACAGCATGAAATTGGCAAATAGCTGCAACTGGCATTTATAGAGCAAAATGTTCTGAGGCACTTCATAGTAGCACTAGCCAACAGAATTTGGCACCAAACAACAAATTGATGTTACGATAAGTGAAGAGGTCAGTTATAAGAAGAATGTCAGAGGAACAGAGAGACCTAAAGAAGCTGATACGTTTATTCATGTAATTTCAGAGCTTAGGAAACCATTCAGCTGAAAGCTATGGAGCAAAATAAAAATGGAGATGTGCAAGATGCTGGTCTTGGAGGAGTATAAACATTGTGGTTGGTTACAAGACTGGAGGAAATAGAGATAGGGAGATATGAAGCCACAAAGGAATTTTGTGAGAGAATTTTAAAATTATAACATTGCTGCACTGGGAGATGATGTAGGTTAACAAACACAAGAGTGGTAGATGAAGGGGATTGGGTGTGATCAAAGACATGGGAACAGTTTTGAATGAGATCTCACTGTGTGACACCAAAGAAGAGATGAGGGTTTTAGATCAAATGAACTAAGACATGGGAGGTACAGGGGAATGTTATGGAGCTGGGAGTAAGCAGTCATGGTGATGGAATGGTTGTGGTTGTAAACTCAGGATCAAATAAGATGTCAAGATTTCAAATAATCTAGCTCATTCTCAAGAGGGTTGCCAGGAAGTTAAAGGTGAGAGCTAGAAAATAGAATTTCTGCCAGGGTCCAATGACTAAAGGGGATAAAATTATGTCAGGCAGAAATATGGGCATGGGGATTATAATGTCTGATTCACCCACACCTCTTCATTCTGATGCAGGCAGCACATAAACAATTACATGTTTGTTGCTTACTGCCACTGCTAAACATACAGGCAAGTGCTTGCATGAGTACGGAGTACAGAATCATATGAGGTGAACTTGCCTTTTGAAAGAAAAAGTCCATTTTAGTTGGTGCAGGTAATGGAATTCGTTGCGTAAATGACTGTCACTGGAAATCCACACAAATGGCACAACATGACAGAGAATGGTTCTAAAATTTTCAGATGCAGGCCTGAGTGCAGGAGATGCACAGGAGAAGGAAGGTCCTCTGTCAACAGAGTTAAATTGCTCTCCAGACCAACTTTGAGATGGCAATGGAAGTAGATAGCTATGTAGCTCAATGCCAGAGTATAGTTCTGAGGACCTGGATGCAGTACTGCAAAAGTTCAATGACCTCACATGAGTGGTCAAGATCAGCAAAAGCGTATTTAAATATCATATTCCACTAACTGCGTCATTAACTACACAAGCTGCTCACTGTGCCACGTCCCCATCACTCCATTACCAACAGTCTTCATCAATCATAGCTTATACCCATCATTCATAGTTCTACTGCACCCTCACACATTTAGCTTCTGCAAGCTTCAGACTCAAAATTTGCACATACTGTCACCTAGTCGACCATGACAGCTGCATCACTCAAACACACTGCACCCTTTACACTGACACACTTTTCTCTGTTTTACAGGAGAGGCTGGCATAGAGCTGGAGCTCATCAGGGAACAGGTTTGTCAGCATGTTATTATCTCCACAGAGAAGACTGTGCTCATTCTCATAGAATTGTCATGATTGAGACAGTGACCAGCATTAAATTACTGAAGGTAACAATATGCTCCTACATAATCCACTTTTCATCTCATTGAGCCAATGTCTTTTGATTCCCAGCTTGCAGATGATGTAAGTGTGCATCTTGTGCTTTCCCACCTCTTAAGACAATCTTCCCTTTTTACTTTTCCGATACTGAAGAACTGCCATATGTGTGGAGTTTTCGCATTCTCCCCATGTCTGAATGAGTTTTCTCTATATGTCCTATTTCCTCTCACAGCCCAAAGATGTCTCGGTTAAGTTGATAGGGGCGACTTAGCATGGCCAATGTGTCAAGGGGTTAAGCAGGGTAAATACATGGCATTACAGGGATAGGGCCTGGGTAAGATTGTGTTGGTGCAGGCTTGAGGGGCCAAATGGCTTCCTTCTGCATTGTAGAGATTCTATGGTTCATGTCCATGCAAGTCCAAGAGGTACAGACTGGTGACAATGAAACATCCTCGTATCGAGTCATAGAGTTAAAGTCATAAATGTTCACAGCATGGAAGCGGGCCTTTTAGCCCAACTTGTCCATGCCCCCCTTTTTTTATAAACCCTAAGCTAATCCTAATTGCCCGCATTTGGCCCATATCCCTGTATACTCATAAACCCACGTAATTGTCTAAATGCCTTTTTTAAAAGGCAAAATTGTACCCACCTCTACTTGATTTCACTCTTACAGCCACCAATTCAGGTGTTGCCATGGTGTATAATTTAGAAGGAGCATCGAGGCGAAGAATGTGATGAATGATCAGGCAGAAGTGGCATGTAGCCAGGGCAGGGGGAAAAGTTAGTGCCCAGAAAATAAGTTTGTACACATATATCCTGGAATATAGAAACATAAAATTCCTACAGTGCAGAAGAGACCATTCAGCATATCAAGTCTGCACTGACTCTCTGATAGAGTATCTCATCTCAGCCTTTTTCTCCCCATCCTACCCCTCTAATCCCTCATATTTACTATGACCAAGGCAATTTAGCATGGTTAATACACCTAACCTACACAGCTTTGGACTGTGGGAGGAAACCCATGTAGACACGAGGACAATATGGGAGCACCATACAGACCATCACCCAAGGCCAGAATTGAACCCAGGTCCCTGAAGCTGTGAGGCAGCAGTGCTAATCACTGTGCCATTGTACCATCCATAATGAGGGCATTGATGGGACAATGTACAGGAAAAGGCTGACTGATATGCATACAGAAATGGATATACATTGGCTGACCTGCATGAATGCCAGTGGTCACTGTCAAGGAGCTAACCAAAGACAACATCAGCTTAGTACAGGACTTTGTGTAGAACTTGGAATCCATCCTTCGCAGTATCCAAATGGTGGCCACAAATGGGAATTCATCTATCAATGGTTTTGTCAAGGGCAGGTCATGCCTGACGAGCCTAGTTGAGTTCTTCGAAAATGTGACTGAACACATTAATGAAGGAAGGGCAGTGGACGTAGTGTACGTGGACTTTAGTAAGGCATTTGATAAGGTCCCACATGCAAGGCTTCTAGAGAAGGTGAAAGGGAATGGGATCCAAGGGGCTTTGGCCTCGTGGATCCAGAACTAACTTGCCGACAGAAGGCAGAGAGTGGTTGTGGATGGGTCTTGTTCTGCATGGAGGTCAGTAACCAGTGGAGTGCCCCAGGGATCTGTTCTGGGACCCCTGCTGTTTGTCATTTTCATAAATAACCTGGACGAGGAAGTGGAGGGATGGGTTAGCAAGTTCGCCGACGATACAAAGATCGGTGGTGTTGTGGATGGTCTGGAGGGATGCCAAAAGTTGCAGCAGGACATAGACAGGATGCAAGACTGGGTGGAGAAGTGGCAGATGGACTTCAATGCAGATAAATGTGTAGTGGTTTATTTTGGCAGGAATAATGGGATGAAGGAGTACAATATAAGGGGTAGGAGTCTTAGCTGTGTTGTAGAGCAGAAGGATCTCGGGGTCCGGGTCCATAGGACTCTTACATCGGCCTCGCAGGTGGAGGAAGTGGTCAAGAAGGCGTACGGTGTACTGGCCTTCATTAATCGAGGAATAGAGTTTAGGAGTCAGGAGGTAATGATGCAGCTCTATAAGACTCTTGTCAGACCCCAGTTGGAGTATTGTGCGCAGTTCTGGTTGCCTCATAGGAAGGATGTAGAGGCTATTGAGAGGGTTCAGAGGAGATTTACAAGGATGCTGCCTGGATTGAGAGGCAGGCCTTATGAAGATAGGTTGAGGGAGCTGGGACTCACTGGAGAGACGTAGGTTGAGAGGTGACCTGATAGAGGTTTATAAAATGTTGAGAGGGATAGATAGGGTGGACTCTCAGACTATTTCCCTGAGCAGAAATGGTCACTACGAGAGGACACGGATTTAAGGTGCAGGGAAGCAAATACAAAGGAGATGTCAGGGGTAGGTTTTTCACTCAGAGGGTGGTGAGTGAATGGAACCGACTGCCATCGGAGGTTGTTGAGGCAAACTCACTGGGGTCTTTTAAGAGACTTCTGGATGAGTATATGGAAGAGAATAGGATAGGGGGTTATAGATAGGTCTGTGGATTGGTAGATGTGATTGGTGCAACTCATGGGCCGAAGGGCCTGTTTATGCTGTATTGTTCTGTTCTATGTTCTATCATGGACATGTCACTGTTTTTGGATGATGTTGCTGAGGGGCAGCATGTAGCTATCAAAACAGCTTCAGAAACAGGAAGACATTAGAGAAGGATAGCATGGTTACAATGGCAAAAGCCTCAGACAACAGCCCCAGTGAAAATGAACAAAAGCATCATTGACACAAATTACAACATTAATTAAATATTTATTTTTGCCTGTTGTCATAATTCCTGTCCAGGCCAATAACTTTCAGAAAGATATTTGTATTTCTAGTGACTGACTGGAAGAATCTCAGTTTTAAGATTTCTAATGTAATAAACAAACTAAAAGCAACTTTGTCCTCTCACTTATTTTAGTAGACAATTAGAACTCTACACTACAGAAAAGATCCCCCCAATTAACTTTTAAACAACAGAAGATCCCTGTCCACAATTCAATTTTACTCCGTCTCTTAAAAGTGGACACTTTATTCTGCAGGAATCAGTCCAAGGTTATCATTAGCTGCTAAAGGACTAGTCTCATTGTTTTTCTGGCTGGGCAACCTTTAAACCCATAACTGACATTTATGGTGAGAAAATAATTGGAGATTTTTCCTTTTCACCATATGAGATCAATCTTCGAGTCATTTAAATTCTCTTAGAGAAAGATGGTGCCCTTTGTAATATAAGTTGGTGTGGGGAGTAGGCTGAGGGATCTGGTGATATGGACAGCAGGATGGAGGTTAATGTGCTACTGTACTCAGCTTTGCTGACCTGGTTAGATCATTAAAGCACTTCCTGCATTGAAGCCTAAAATGTAGCACAATGCCCCTACTGCTGACCTCCAGGCATGCCTTCTTTGGGTCAGTGGAGATTTCTTTGCTCCATTACCGAAGAAGAGAACCTAATTGTGACTGGGGCAGTAAAAAGTCTCAACACCAGGTTAAAGACAGACAAGTTGATTTGGTAGCACAAGCTTTCAGATTGCTGCTTCATCGGTGAGCGGTAGTTGAGTGTGAAAGAGGTGTGATGGCAGGATTTCTCAGCATAGTCTGTGTTATTGGTTGACTTGAGTAGGTTAGAGATCTGTAGTCCTTTCGGGATCTTGTTTGCTTTCTTGTATTTTGTAGAAATTTGATCTGTGTCGATATGGGTGATCTTCTTGGAGATTCTCTCCACTGAGTTGGCAGTTTGCAGTGTCGATGATAGCTATGGTGTGGAGATGCCACTGTTGGACAATAAGAAGTCCACTCATCAGATGAAGGAGCAGTTCTCCAAAAGCTCATGCTACCAAATAAACCTGTCGGACTTTAACGTGATGCTGTGAGACTTCTTACTGTGCCCACCCCAATCCAACACCAGCTCATGCTCACTGCGATGCATCGAACAATCCTTCTTCAGTCATGGTGGAAATCTTTCACATCCTAAATCCATCATGAAATTTCTCCCTGTCTTCATGGAAATCCTTCACTCCTCCACATTCAAATCTTTGGATTGGCCTTTTAAATAATTATGATCACAGCACATGGGTCCTTATCCAATCTGTTACTGAAAATCAATGCTAAACTTCAGAGTAAAACAATAATGATGAAGTTGCATTAATCTGACACAGTCAAGCACATTTGAATTCTTCCTGGTTTCAGACACAACTCCTGCCTTGCCCCACTCTAATCCAAATGCAATCTTTGAGTTAACATTAGGACTGATGTTACTACTCTTGGTGGAGTTCAAAATTAAGGGGCATTTTAATAAAATATTAAACAATAATTCCAATAAGACATTCAGGAGATGCAGCTTTATCCAGTTCTGACAAAGGGTCATCCAGACTTGAAACATTAGCTCTTTTCTCTCCCCACAGATGCTGTTAGACCTGCTGAGATTTTTCAGCTGTTTGTTTTTATTTTGGATTCCAGCATCTGCAGTATTTTGCTTTTATCTTTATCAGGAGATTGGTCAGAATGTGGAACTTTCTGCCTTAACGATTAGCTCTTAATAGCACAGATACATTTAAAGAAAAACTGAGATAATATTTGAGGGACAAAAGGGTATAAGGATATGGTGACAGTATTAACTGAAGTAGTGTTAAAGACAGCTTTTGTGGGGTGTATTGTCAGCATATGATTAGGCTGAATGGCCTCCATTTGCTGTAAATTCTATGTAGCTTTAATAGATCAGAGACAGCCCAAAAATGAATGATAAACAGTCTCCTTGGCATTATGGAGCCCTTTAAATGAGCTTCCCCTTGACTTATCAATCCCTAGAAACCCTGTGTACCTGGTTTTATCAATACTGTTTACACTGGATGTCTGCATACACAAAGGTCAAAAAATTGCAGATAGTCCAATTGGCATTTATGCTGGAGAACCTGCTTGTTTAGTCCACCCAAAACCCCATCACAAACACAAATAGCATGCCCAATGGAGAATAAAATCAAGATGTGGCGATGCCAGCGTTGGACTAGGGTAAACACAATAAGAAGTCTCACAACATCAGGTTAAAGTCCAACAAGTTTATTTGGTAACACAAGCCACTAACTCCCACTCACCTGATGAATGGGCAGGACTCCAAAAGCTCGTGGCTTGTGCTATCAAATAAACTTGTTGAACTTTAACTTGATGTTGTGAATAAAATCAACCCAGTGATATTGAGTGCTCAGGTTTACTGAACAGTTAAGTGTCATAACACAGATATTGCTCTCACACAAACTCTATCTTCAAAAACTGGTTTTGCTGCATAAAGATGACCTCCTCAGATTTTGCTGAACCACACACGCCTGTTTGCTATCCTTTCGTAAATGCATTCTGCTGCTATCATTCCCCCTTTTCCTTCAAATTTGAAGCACAATTTTGGCCATGATCCAAGCATAGGGAACATGATAGCCTCAGAGTGCTTTTGTTCAGGAAAATAGAATCTTACTGAGGCTTGGATACCTTTTCTGGATCCACAAGAAAATTTAATGTTTTCTTTTAAGACGTACATTAAATATATAAAATTTGTGAAAGAACATTGCGTAACAGGTCAAATTTGACACAAGTGCAATTCAGTTACCATTCTTTCAGTACAGATGCTCCACCACACTTAGACTTATCAATTACATATTTCACATCAAATATTCTCTGGTATTTACAACGAGGGAGTTCCTATCCCCTCAATGTATAATGGCAGGAGAGTCTTAGACTGTGGCCTTCCCCCATTCAGCCTTTGTGGTACCAAGTTTCAGTGCATTCCTCAGCACATAGTCCTGGACTTTGGAATATATTAGTCAGCAACATTCAGCCTTATGTTGAATGTTGCTGACTCCTTGCACTAAAAGATCAAGAAGTTTCACAGACTAAAGAGCATCTTTCATTGAGCTGATGGTCCTCCAACAGCAGTTGCAGCGTGCTTCTCTGAGAACAGGCTGCAGAGCACTGAGTTATGTGTTAAGGATCTGCTCATGATGAACTTTGGCAAAAGTGACATTATCTCTTTCCAGACCTTCTTTGCCCAGAAGGTGGTGAGTGATTACAGCCATCACAGGGACATGTCTAAGTTCTACCAACTTTCTTCCCATGGCCTTGAGAGAGTTAAAGTAAAATTTTGAAACTTAACCTCTTCAAGCCTGACAGGGAAGCCATCAATGCTTCCTTACATAAGCCATCAACTAAAATAATAGGAGAAAACAGAAAATATTGGGAACACTTAGCAAGCCAGACAACATCTATGGTAAGAATAGCATTAAAATTTCAGCTTGGTGATGCTTTACCATTAAAATTGCAATTGAATCATGATGGCATGACTTGATCTTATCTGTATATTTAAGTTTATTATTGTCACAAGTAGGTTTACATTAACACTACAATGAAATTAGTGTGAAAATCATCCAGTTGTCATACTCTGACGCCTGTTCAGATACATTGAGTAGGGAGAATTTAGCGTGGCCAATGCAGCTAACCAGCGCATTTTTCAGACTGTGGGAGGGAACTGGAGCACCCGGAGGAAACCCAAGCAGACTGTTACCCAAGCTGGATATTGAACCAGGTCCCTGGCACTGAGGCAGCAGTGCTAACCACTGTGCCACCCCCTTTAACTTAAAGTTATATTCTGCACTTTTCCTTTCAAAAGAGCAGGGAAAATATATTATGGTCCCAGTTGATGTTAAGTGAATGGAAGACCCCAGAATGGAACTCTGGCTCACAAGATGGTATTTATTTTTTATAAAACACGGTGGAACAGAGTCACAGGACAGCTAACTAGTTTTAACAAGAAGGGAAAAAATATGAAATGAAAAACTTGAATTATGATACAATGTCTTTATTCCTTCCTCATTTTAATAAATACACACAGATTTTAAGGTTAACACAAATTGCAAAATACATTGTAAACTATAATGGTCCAATTAACATTAAATTCCTTTGTAAACACACACATTAGCTGTGGTCAAATACACACAGACAGTCTGAACCCAAGTTAGTGTTTTCAATTTTTTCCTCAATCATACCAGATGATTGTCATGTGAGTGTTTCCAAACTCCACTCCCAAAACATATCTCATTATAATGATTTCCCTTGATGATTTGCATTACAAAATCCAGATCAAGTTTTCCAAATGACACTTAAACAAAACATTTGCTTCACTTTTAACAGCAAATGCAATCCAGGATTTATTTGTCTTGATTGCTGTGCAAACTGTTCACTTTAACTCTCTAGTTAATTGAGACTTAATTGCTTTAACTGTCAATTTCCAGCCACATATAAATTTCACTTCCAAACTTTGCTATCCCATTTTAAATCTAGTGATTTAACTATCTCTTTAACCTAGAGTATTTTGTTTACTCTTCCTTGAATTTTTCTGAACAATACTTTGGTCTCTATTCACTTAACACTCTTTCTGTCCCAATTCCCTAGAAATCCAGATTGCGTTGCATTGGATTCCTTAGGAAGTTTACATCTTTGCAACTCTCTTGTCCTGTCCAGTTCCTTCTAGCAGAGTTGGGAGAAGTTTACTTCATACCTATCTCCAACTGCTGACAAATTCAAAAAACACTTAAAATCTTCTCTACTTTGAAAGGCTCTAGCTGCTAAGCAATCACTGCTGGTTTATTTACTCTTCTTGTCTTAGCCCTTTCCAAACACAATAGAATCTCAATTTGAATTGAAACCATCCCCACACATATAAATCTTTTCCCAGCATGAATTCAACTGTAGGTTCTACCCTGCCAGACACAGAAATATTAAAGCAATCCACTTAAAACTATATCTTATTTCTAATGTTTACCAATACAAAAATAACTTCCTTAAAACTAACTTTATTTTCCTAGCAAACAGGAACATAGCAGAAAGGTAGTGGAAATGAAGTGTTCAAAACTTATCTCTTTTTAACTGACACCTTGCTTAATTAAAACAAAAGCCAAATTGTCTCTGCTTCCCTTTTACTATCCTTGTCCTCTGCTTCCTCAATCTCTCACTTCCCATCAAATATTTCTAAATTTAGCATCAAATAATGCTCATTCAAATAAGAATCTGCCTTCCTATTTCTGCTGCTGAAGTGGATAACCTCACATTTATCTGCATTATACTGTCTACATGTATACACACATTCACTCAACCTGTCACACTAAATCACACTGAAGCATCTCTACATCCTCCTCACAGCTCACTCTCCAACCCAACTTTCTGTTATCTTCAAATTTGGAGACAATACATCTAGTTCACTTATCCAAATTATAAACAGATAATGTGAATAGTTGGGTTCCAAGCATAGATCCTGCAGTATCCCACTAATTGCTGCCTGCCAATCAGAAAAATACCCATTTATTCCAACTCTGTTTCCTACCTGCTAACCAGTTTTCTATCCATCTCAAGATGCTGCTCACAATCCCATGCACTTTAACTTTACATAGTTACATGAGGCTTCTCAAAAGCCTATTGAAAGTCTAAATAAATCACATCCACCAGTTCTCCCTGGTCAACTCTACTAGTTACACCCTCAAAGAATTCTAGTTAATTTGTCAAACGTGATTGCCTTTTGGTAAATGCATGCTGACTATCTCGTGTCTGATTATATCACTGCTTTCCAAATGCTGTGCTATGAAGTGCCTTAATAATGGACTCCAACAGCTTTCCTACTGCCAATGTTAGGCTCACATAAATGCGAAGTTAATGATGCCCATGAAACCATTGTTGTAAAAACCTGCCTGGTTCACTAATGTTCTGTTAGGAAATAAAATCTTCCATCCTTGCATGGTCTGGCATAGCCAACGCTTGATTCCAAACCCACAGCAATGTGGCTGACTCTTAACTGCCTCTGACATGGCCTATCCGGCCACTCAAATCAAGGGCAATTCAGGATAAGCAACAAATGTTGGCCTAGCCAGTGAAGCTTACATCCCATGAAAGAATAAAGCAAATACAATTTTCAACTTAAATAGTGGACCTCAGCATTTCCACTGCAGTTACTTCTTTTCGTACGTCAGGCATAAGGATATTGAACTGCTTTTCATCAGCTTTCCTGAGTTTTGGAGGTCAGCATGTGTGATTCTGCTCCACACACTGTTACAACTAAATTCATTGGCAGAGCAATTGGCTCTTTCCGATGTAAGTAAGAATGCAAGAGAGAGATTGTCATGTGCAATTACTATTGGATGAGGAGGTCTCATGGTATAGTGAGCAGCACCTCTGCCTCTGAGCCAGAAGCTCTATGTTCAACTCCCACCCAGGACTTGATGGCCAAGGAAAATGCGGCCATGATATGGTCAAACAGGCCGAGTATCAACCTGAAAATCCTTCCAACATATACTAATGGCAGGGATAAGTAGGAGAAAATTTCTTGATCAGCCATGCGATGGAAAAAAAGCATGGACTCTAGATCCATAGTTCTGGCCTACGACAATTATATTGCGACAGTCACTTGGACTGCCCAAGTGAACTGCAATGCACTATTATGCAATGTTGAGCTCATGTTATTTCTCTAAACAGACCTTGAGGCTCTAAGTAGTTTGAAATCACATGCATCATTGAAAAGCAAATTGCTTGCTTCAGGTAGCCTTTTAATGTACAAGGTGTTTTTATTAATTTCACCACTGACAAAATTGCTAAACATGTTTTAATGTTAAATATTTTAATAAAAATGTTCAACATATTAGTTACTGTTTGTAAGGCTATTGAAATAAAATCATTTGGCCTATTATATTCACACTATTTTGCTGGAAGAGCAACTCAACCAATATCATTCCTTTGCTCTTCCCCTGTAGTCCTGAAAATCTTCTCTCTTCAGGAACTCACTCAGTTTCCTTGAGAAAACTGCAATTAAGTCTGCCCCTAACTAGTTGCCAATCATGTTGTCATTGGCTCTTTTGTCATTCACTTTAGTTTTTGATACTTGTACCCATGAGAACAGCTTCTATTTACCTCTGCTCTGACACATAAAAGTTTTGAACACCTTTTCCAAATCTCCTTTCAATCTTCTCCTCCAAGGAAAACCAACAAATCTCTCCAATCCAGCCATGTAACTGAAGTCCCTCATCCCTGGAACCATTCTGACAAATCTTTTCTGCACTCTCAGTAAAACTTCACATCCTTCCTAAAGTACAATGTCCAGCTGAGGTTGAACCATTGTTTTATAATTTTCATCATTACTTCATACTTTTGTACTCAGTATCTCTATTTATAAAACTCAAGGTCCACTATGCCGCCTTAACCACATTTTCAATCTGCCTTAATACCTTCAATGATTTGGGGTTGCCCATTTAAGTTGGAGATTAAGAGGAATTTCTTCTCTCAAACGGTAATAGATCTGTGGAATTCTTTACTGCAGAGAACTGTAGAGATCATTGAGTATATTCAAGGCTGAGATAGACAGACTTTTAATCCGTAAGAGAATGAAGGATTATGGGGATGTGGTAGGGAAGCTTGAGTTGAGGAATATCACATGAGATCAGTCATGGCAGAGCAGACTCAATCTGCCAAATAATCTATTTCTGTTTCTCTATCTTATGGTCTTAAGTCTGTCTCCAGCTCCTTCCTTTCTTGTACCTTCTTTAGTAATTCCCTTTATGTTGACTCTCCTTGTTCATCCCATCAAAATGTATTACTTCAAATATCTCTGCAATAAATTTCGTCTGCCACTGGTCAAGCCTATGTTCTTTTGATGTCTCTCATTATCCTCTTCACAATTCACAATACTTCCAAGTTTTCTGCCATCTACAGATTTTGTAATTGTGCCCTATTCGTCAAAGTCTAGGTCATTAACGTATATTTTAAAAAAACATTCATCCTAAAACAAATTTTAATAGAAAACTCTATCCAGTTTGAGAAACAAATCTGTTGGGATTTGGGCACTGTATTAAACCACAGAATAAATAATCTTGTCACTACTCTTGTAAAAGGGAGCATGTCCTCCTTGAATCTGTTTCCTTTATGCTTTGTCACTGGACCCACAGCATCTCTACATCTTGTCACTGGACCCACAGACCCTCTGTGCAGTTTGAATCTCACCCAACCTGAGTCAGGGAGATCATTTGAGACAGGCACTTAAGAACTACAGTATTTTAATAATCCGCTATTGATTGCCAATCCAAGGATGGCCCGTTGCTTTTCCCTTGGACCTGGGGACATCTAGAGTGTGCTCCTCTTGATTTCATGAGCTCGGTACATTGATTCATGATGTTGGTCATTTTGGATTCTTATGGCAATCTCCAATCAATATTTTTTAAGCATTTACTAACTTTCTAGCATGTGCCCTACAACTAATTCCATGCGTCCTGGGATGGATCCTTTCTCTGTCAAGTGCAAAGATCCTTGTGATACATTCCTATTCTTGTGCCATTTTTACAGGCACTTATTGCAATATTCAGCCCAAATTGTGCATCTTCATCAACACAACTACTAGATTCAACCTAATTCTTGATCAATGGGAAAAAGTCTAGGCTTTCCTAGAATAAATTAACCTTTACTTGTATCCTTCACTTACAATTCTATCCTTCAGACTATCATTCTGGCCAATCGATATCCTATTTTGGCTTTGATTAATTACTATTGCTAGAGTCACTGTAGCCCAAATGTACAAATAGCCTCCTCTCCAGCTATAATTCCACATGTTCTTTCTTAAAGGAACAGTGCAGTAAGTTTACACTTAAAAGGATGTCAATAATACATACTAATTAAGACTTTCATCACTAAGTTTATATATAGCTCAATTTGTAAACTTAAATCTTACTAATTACACAAGTGTTAAATGAAGTCTGATAAACATTTACCATGACTCTGATTCCTGGCATTCAGCCAACTCCTTAACCATTCTGTCACTGACATTTTATTCCATGGGATTTAACTTTGCTGGCAAGCTTACCATATGACACATTATCAAATGTCTTTCAGAAATCCATAGATATCAAATCAAACCATTATCCTCATCAGCGCTCCTTGTTACCTCACCAAATCCTCAATCAAATTAGTTGAACATAATTTTCCTTCAACGAAGTCATATTGGCTTTACTTAATTAATCTACATTTATCAAAGTGATTGGTAATTTTACCCTGAATTATAATTTCTAACAGTTTTCACTTCACTGAGATGAAGCTTATTGGCCTGTAGTTGTTTCAGCCAATTTAAAAAAAAATGCAACATTTGCCACTCTAGTCTTACGACAAAACCACTGTACCAAAGGAGGTTTGGAAGATTATGACCAATGTATTTGACCACTTTTATGCATCATCGGAAGCATTACGTCTGTCCCTGGTAACATATTTACTTTGAATGCAGCCAGCCTTTCTAATATTTTCTATCTTTAGCAAGATTTAGACCATGAGCATCTCAACTATTTCCCCTTCCATTATAACTAAGAGGTATCTTTTAACTTGGCAAAAACAGAAAATGTACTCATCTAGTATTCCAGCTACGATCTCTGCTTCCATTTGCTCACAAACACCACCACCTCCCCCCCCCCACTCTCCGCTTGACTACCATCATTATTCATACAGTTGTCATTTCACTTTATTGGCTTTTAACCATCATCTTTGAGCTGTATAAAGGCATATTGTTGTTATCTGCTAGCCAATTGCAATGATGGTCACTGATCTTATTTGCACATTTCTATGATATAAAGTATCGTTAGTCAGTGTCATGCTATTGCTGATGCATTATCACTCTTTGCCTATTGAGTAGATGCCATCAAGTAGTTTTTTTTTCAATATTCTTTATTTTTCACTCCGATCATTTGCCTGTGACAATTTTTCAAGCTTAGGCTCACACCAATAATGTGATAATGAAGGTGATGGGTATGGTATTGAAAGCAACAATAGCTGAAAAGCATCATATGCATCCTATGTCAAAAAGGCTTGAGTTGACCGTCAAGGTGGGTGTGAATGATTATTTCTCCTAATTTGCATGGAAGAGTTTGTGAGCAACCGTATGAAGGATATTCCTATATAGTCTGAATGAAGAAAATAGCATGTAGTTATTTTTGTGGTTAGGTCTAGATGTTTCCTTTGAAGAAAAAATAAGACAGTGTCAATCCTGTGCACAAATAGAATTACACTAACATTGTTTCCTTTCCACCCTTGGAGAGGCCTAAAATGCCATGGCATTGATTACATGCAGACAAAGTGGCCAGATATTGCTATCATGAGATCTATATAATTGAACAAACCTTTGAAAAACTTGACAAAAGTTGTGCAAAGTTTGGAAATTGAAACAGATTGTTAACGGTAATGTTGACTTCATAAGTAATTGAGGATTATTTCAAAGTAAATGGCGTTCAGCACTGTAAATCTGTACCTTATCATGCACCAATCAATGAAGTAGCTGAAAGATCCATAAAATTCTCAAAACGTTCTTTCAAAACTTCAAGACAGCTAGGTTCATTATCATGTCATGTGAATAGAATTCTTGGCATGTTATAGAAACACTATTAATGCAGCTACCCAAAGTTCACCTGCATAATCACTGTTAAAGAGAAAGTTGAGAAATATGTTTTATTTGCATGAGTTTTCAGAGCGCTGGCCCTTCATCCGGTGAGTTTGACTTTAACCTGGTGTTGTAAGACTTCTTACTGTGCCCACCCCAGTTGAATGCCAGAATCTCTACATCATATGTTTTATTTGTTATTACCTCTACAAAATTCAGAGATAGTAGAGCATCAAGAACAATCTTAAATTGCTCAAAGTGAAGTGAGGGCAAAACAATGCTTATTTTAACAAAGAGATCACATTGGGACATAATTATGTCGAGTGCTAAATGGGTACCAGCCATAGTTTTAGCAAAAACAGGTCCCCTTTTTTAAGCAGTTCAAACTAAAGATGAACTATTTTGGCTATAGCATGCTGACGAATTGTTGTCATCTCATAATGATATCTCAGAATTGTCTTCAGACGTACCAACATATTTAGTCCCTAATGTTGTGAACACTGCTATGATGGACTTAGTTTCGTCTGAGTTGCTTGATGATTACATGTGTCTTTGCTACGTTACAACGTAAGAATGATGCACAATTCTATCAAGAGGAGAAATGTCCACTATAGTTCTAAATTGTACTTCTAAGGTCAAGGCCAGCCAAATTCAACAATGCTATATAGAAACAAAGAGGAATAGATGTCCTCCTGATCAATTTTCTTATTTGTGTATAATAATTAGTGTTGCATAGTCCTGCACCTAGATTACTATTGTTTCAGTGCAGAGATTATGCACTTTCAAAAGGTCACTAAAAGTAGACCAGGGTTGTCCATAAAACTAGAGAAGCTAAGTTCAATTTTGTTGTCAGAATTTAATTTACAAAACATTTTTCTTGAAGAATTTCAAATGATAAGGTTAAGTAGAGACTGAGGAAACCAGAACAAAGAATGGAAAGCCTGATCCAGCAACAAATCCCAAATGATGACAAGAACTGTGACTACAAAGTACTAGTATTGGCAGTAGCAACTTGTGTTATGAATGTTGATTAAAATAGACACAAAATCATTGTGTAAGATGACAGATTTATAGATGAGTTGGTACTAAAAGCCAAAGAATTATATGATGAAAGGAAACTTCCTGGGAAAAAGAAAATCAAGCCATGACTGACATGCAAATTGATGCTGGGATCCAGAAAACAATAGAATTCAACTTTAACTTTGATGATAACCTATCTGCACAATTAGCTGAAAGACTTCTGCTTATACAATAAGTTCTATAAGTCTATAATCAATTAGTTTGACTGGAAGGGAACATTCACATTTAGCACTTTAAAGTTGTTTTTGGGGAAAAGGCAGGAGAACGGGGATGAGGAAAATATCAGCCATGGTTGAGTCTACTCTGCCATTCAATGGGCCGAGTGGCCTAATTTTGCTTCTATGCTTTTGCTAAAACTAAGGCTGGTCTCTTTTTACACTCATGACATCATTATGTCCCAATGTAATTTCCTTGTTAAAATGAGCATTGTTTTGCCGTCATTTCTCATCGAGCAACTTGAGTTTGTTCCTATATGTCTGAAAATTTTCTGGCTTACTTGCACTCAGAATTTCAATTGGGTTGAAATCTTATTGTGCAATATTAGTATCAAATCGACTGATACATTATTCTCCTACTTTAACCAAAACATTTCCCATTTCAAATGAATGGATTAAAGCAATATTTAAAATAGTGTATTTTTTGGTTACACAGTATCCCCTGGTTCAAGCTGAATTTCATTTTGTATTGACGGAGCCGATTGAAGGTTAATATGTTGACTGTTAGAGGTCCACTTTCTTTTTGTAATAGCTCTTCCCCCTTGATGAGGAAAGGATAACAACATTCTTTCTTTGTGAAAACCAGTACAGAAAAACATAAGGAGGAGGAAAGATCATTCTGCCCAGCTTGTTTCTTCAGCTTCCAGCTCTTGTTTCAGAGCAAGGAAGTGTCCATTCTCTCCCAAATTTGTATTCCTGTACTCTCAAGAATTGATCTAATTCTGTTACAAGTGCTTCAATCAAGCTAGCATCTCTACACTATATGGCAAATTATCCTCAAAATGATGACTCCAAATATAAAAGTTATTACTTGAATTAAATTTAACTTATTAACATGTTAAGAGCAATTTTATGACTTCTTCATGCTCATTTTGTCTGAAGAGCTATGGCCATAACCCATTGTATCTCAGCACTCTTCCACTGGGTCTCCTGCAATCTGTCAAGCCTCTCAGTCATGTGTTTCAGTATCTCCATTAGGCTGCTGAGTGCCTGAACTCTCTGTAACTCAGCCATGGCTTGGATCCTGCCCATTCATGGAAATGATTTCCTGCTCAGGCCTTATACTGCAGACACCACCCTTGCAGTGTTGGCCTGGGTACCACCCAATACCAGCAATAATTGCTCCACCTGAAAGCTCTGGGAGTCCACTCAACAACCTTCCACTTGCTGCAGTGTTTCTGACTCTCCCTCCTGCATTGCCTGGCTCTGTTGATGCATCTCCAGCAGATGAGGGAGAATTGAATACAGAGGCCCAGCATATAGCCTGGGACCAGCTGAGTCCTCACTTCCAGCAGGCCTCTGCATGGCACAGGTCTCAGACATTCCTGCCTCCACCCTAAGCACATCAACAGATGTGTTGTGCGCACCACAGACTGACCGAGAAGCCTCAGCACTAACTTGACCTACTGAAGGGATAGTGAACTGTAAAGTTGAAGCTGATTTCCTCTGCCCTTCCTAAGGAGTCATCTCCAGAGCTTGTGGAGTTTTGATGGGAGTGCTGGGGTGGATGGTGGAGGGGTGGGTGCTGGTGGGGGTGCCAGTACGTCTGGATCATTTTCTGCCACACAAAACAGAAGAATCAATGCAAGGGAGGGATTCTGGGCTGCATGTAACTTACTTGAGATATTTCAAATATTTGGAGGATTACAGGTGCTCACATCTGTGACACAGCCCGATCTAGCTGTCACTGACGGTGCAATCATCCTCCTCTCCCACCAGATCGAGTGCTCATTCTTCAAAATTGGATATTAATGGCAGATCAAGCATGCCTGCTAGTCCTGTTTATTATGGGCATTCTTTTTCTATGGGGATAGAAGAAGGCATGTAAAGACTGATGGCTGGAAGTGTCAGGAGGTGGCCTTAAGAGGGCAGGGGTTGTATGGTGACTCATAGATAGGGCAGGAGGTGGAGGCAGGTGGTACATGGTCAAGGCTGGGAGCATGCAGGGTGTCAGTCATTGCGGGGTGAGGGGGGGGAAGATGGGAGTAGATGGGATGGTTTCAGGAAGATTCTGCAAACAGGATAGGGAGCATATGTTGCAGACTGGGAGACATGGGGAAAGAACATAGAACATTACAGCGCAGAACAGGCCCTTCAGCCTTCGATGTTGCGCCGAACAAGCAGTGACCCTCTAAACTAAACCATTCCCCTTTCATCCATAAACTTATCTACTAACCTCTTAAACGCCACCAAACTTGGCGCATCTACAACTGAAGCAGGCAAGGCATTCCATACCCTTACCACCCTCTGGGTAAAGAACCTACCTCTGACATCTGTCCTAAAACCACCACCCCTTAATTTAAAGCTATGTCCCCTCGTGCGAGCTTTCTCCATCCTAGGAAAAAGGCTATCACTGTCCACCCTATCTAAACCTCTAATCATCTTATATGTTTCAATAAGGTCTCCTCTTAGCGCCTTCTTTCTAACGAAAACAACCTCAAATCCCTCAGCCTCTCTTCATAAGACCTGCCTTCCATACCAGGCAACATCCTGGTAAACCTCCTCTGTACCCTCTCCAATGCCTCTACATCTTTCTTATAATGCGGGGACCAGAACTGTACACAATACTCCAAGTGCAGCCACACTAGAGTTTTTTGTACAGTTGCAACATGACGTTGTGGCTCCGAAATTCAATCCCCCTACCAATAAAAGCTAAGACTCCGTATGCCTTCTTAACAACCTTATCAACTTGATTGCCAACCCCACTGGAGTGAACCACTCTAGCACAGGAGGATGATAATCAAATGCTAATTGGAATTTAAATATTTAAATAAAACTCAGCACTGATTTCCGATGTGGAGTTGTTTACTCCAAACATTTTGGAGTCAAACATGCGGAGACCATGGCACCCAGTCAGAAGACCATGAGATGGCCTCCAGCCCGCTGCACTGCTAGAATTAGGAAAATCGCTCCATAGTACTTGGAGATTTGTTAATAGAAAATTAAAGCAGGGAGATTATGCTGAACTTCTACAAGACACCAGTTAGATCTCAGTTGCAAAACTGTACAGTTCTGGGTTCTTATGAGAAGGATGTGAACTGCATTGGAGAGTGTGCAGAAGAATGGTTCCATGGATGAGATACATCAGTTACGAACATAGACTGGAGAGGTTGAGACTGTGAACATAGAACATAGAACATAGAACATTACAGCACAGAACAGGCCCTTCGGCCTTCGATGTTGTGCCGACCAAAATAAAAAGCAATGCCCCTCCAAACTAAACCATTCCCTTCTCTTCCATATACTTATCAAGTAACCTCTTAAACGCCACCAAACTTGGCGCATCTACAACAGCGGCAGGCAGGGCATTCCACTCCCTAATCACTCTTTGAGTAAAGAACCTACCTCTGATATCCGTCCTATAACTCATACCCCTTAATTTAAAGCTGTGTCCCCTCGTGCTAGCTTTCTCCATCCTAGGAAAAAGGCTATCACTGTCCACCCTATCTAAACCTCTAATCATCTATATGCTTCAATAAGATCCCCTCTTAGCCGCCTCCTTTCTAACGAAAACAACCTCAAATCCTTCAACCTCTCTTCATAGGACCTGCCCTCCATACCAGGCAACATCCTGGTAAACCTCCTCTGTACCCTCTCCAAGCCTCCACATCTTTCTTATAATGTGGGGACCAGAACTGCACACAATACTCCAAGTGCGGCCGCACTAGAGTTTTGTACAGTTGCAACATGATGCTGCGGCTCCTAAATTCAATCCCCCTACAATAAAAGCTAAGACTCCATATGCCTTCTTAACAACTTTATCCACTTGACTGCCTACTTTCAGGGATCTATTGACACATACACCAAGATCCTTCTGTTCCTCAACACTATTAAGAGCCCTACCATTAGCCCTATACTCTACACATTTATTGTTCCTGCCAAAGTGCATTACCTCACACTTTTCCACATTAAACTCCATTTGCCACCTCTCGGCCCAGCTCTGCAACTTGTCCAAGTCACTCTGTAAACTATAACACCCCTCTTCACTATCTACCACTCCACCGACTTTAGTGTCATCTGCAAATTTACTGATCCATCCCTCAATACCCTCATCCAGATCATTTATAAAAATTACAAACAGCAGGGGCCCCAAAACAGACCCCTGAGGCACACCACTTGTCATCGAACTCCACGATGAATATCTCCCATCAACCACCACCCTCTGTCTTCTATCTGCCAGCCAATTTCTAATCCAATTAGCTAAATCACCCTCTATTCCACACATCCGCATTTTCTGTAGAAGTCTTCCATGGGCCACCTTATCAAAAGCCTTACTAAAGTCCATATATACTACATCAACCGCCTTACCCCCATCAACCTCTCTGGTCACTTTCTCAAAAAACTCAATGAGGTTAGTAAGGCATAACCTACCCTTCACGAAACCATGCTGACTATCCCCAATCAATTCATTTCTCTCTAAATAACTATAAATCCTATCCCTAATAATTCTCTCCAATACCTTGCCCAAAACAGAAGTAAGACTCACTGGCCTATAATTCCCTGGAAGGTCTCTCTTCCCCTTCTTGAACAACGGGACCACATTCGCTATCCTCCAGTCCTCCGGAACCACACCCGTAACCAACGACGACCTGAATATCAGAGCCAGAGGCTCTGCAATCTCCTCTCTTGCCTCCCAGAGAATCCTAGGGTAAATCCCGTCCGGCCCAGGGGACTTATCCAACTTCAAACCCTCGAGAATTTCTAACACATCCTCCCTATCTACTACAATACTTCCCAATTTGCAACCCTGTACCTCAGTGTTCTCCATAGCTACATTTCCAGCACTCTGCGTGAATACCGAAGAGAAATATTTATTCAGTGCCTCACCAATCTCTTCAGGCTCCACGCACAACTTCCCACTGCTGTCTATGACTGGCCCTAATCTTGCCCTAACCAATCTTCTATTCTTAACATATCGAAAGAAAGCTTTAGGATTCTCCTTAATCCTATCAGCCAACATCTTCTCGTGTCCCCTCTTAGCTCTCCTCAATTCACTTTTTAGCTCCTTCCTGGCTAATCTATAGCTATCCATTGCACTAACTGAGCCTTCAAGCCTCATCCTGACATAAGCCTCCTTTTTCTTCTTAACCAGCAAATCAACTTTTTTCGTACACCAAGGCTCTCTTACTCGACCATTTCCTCCCTGCCTGACAGGGACATACTTATCAAGGACTCGCAGCAGCTGCTCCTTGAATAAGCTCCACATTCCAGATGTTCCCAGTCCCTGTAGTTTCCTAGTCCAATCTATGCACCCTAATTCTCTCCTGATGGCCTCATAATTACCCTTCCCCCAGCTATAACTACTGCCCCCAGCTTCATGCCTATCCCTATCCATCACTAAGGTGAACGTAACCGAATTGTGGTCACTATCACCAAAATGTTCACTAACTTCCAAGCCTAACACCTGGTCTGGCTCATTGCCCAGCACCAAATCCAATGTAGCCTCACCTCTAGTTGGCCTATCTACATACTGAGTCAAAAAACCTTCCTGCACACTCTGTACGAAAACTGACCCCTCTAACGAGCTAGAGCTATAGCTATTCCTATGTTCTCCTTGTAGAGAAAAAGATGAAGAGGAGATTTTATAGAGATCCTCAAAATCATGAGGGCTGGAGAGAGTAGACAGGGATTAGCTGTTCCTGCTTATAAAAGGGTCAAGAACAAGAGGGCAAAGGTTGAAAGTGATTTTCAAAAGAAGCAAAAGTGGTATCGGAAAATCTTCTTCACACAATCAGTGTCCGAGGCTGGACGCATTGCCTGGAGGTATGGTAGAAGCAGGTTCAGTTGAGGTAATCACGAGGGCATTAGATGATTTATTTTCAAATAATGTGCAGTTTTATGGGGCAAAGGCAGGGGAATGGCAATAAGCCATAATGCTCATTTGGAGAGTCAGTGCGTACATGGTAGGCCAAATGGTTTCCTTCTATTTTCAAACAATTAAATGTTTCTATTCTCTTGTGAAAGTTACTATAGAATTAGTTTCTACTACATTTTCAGATCATGACAAATCACCACGTAAAACAACTTCTTTGGCCACAGAGGAGGTGAAATCATAAATCTGTGTCCCATGGTTACAGACCCTCCTGATAATGGAAATGATTTCTTGTTATTTATTGTTTCCAAATCACTCATCACCTTGATTAAATCTCCCTTTAATTTTGTGCTTCAATGAGGAAAACAATGCCAGCTTCTCCAGTCTCTTCACATAACTGAAACCTCTCAATCTGCTATAATTCTAGTAAATTTCCTCTGCAACCTCTCCAAGACCTTGTCATTCTCCTTAATCTGTGTTGCAATTAAGGGAAGGGGGGATAGAAAACATCAACACAGATTGAGGAATCTCAGAAGTAATATCACACTATACAAAATTAGTTATGAACTAGTGATGCTGTTGAATGAAGGTTTTTGCCAACTCTTCCATCAAGGCTGTTAATCTGTTATAAGTAAACTTTTTTAAAAGAGCAGAGGAAATAATCATATGTGGCCTATCTTAAATCACATTTTGGGTTTAGAAACAAACTCAACAGTTTGCAATGATCCCTGTATATTTCCTCCCATCACCTATCTACCTCATCCAACATCCCCTCCACCCCATTCCCCATCAACTCTGTCTAATGTGGTATCACTAAGCATGTCACAGGAGTAACTATTTTTGCTGCAAGTATACCCCAAGCGCACTATTTATTATTGTGTTGTTTAATTATTGCACATTGTTCGTAATTTGTTTAAATCAATTCTGTTCGATTTGGATGTATAGCACGCTGCTGTTACAAATTTATAACAAATTGAAAGTTGGAAATATGCTGGATAATAAGCATGAAAAAAATATCCAGGTGATACTTGGTGGAAATGGAGTTGATAAATGCTCTTTTTGTTTTCAGTGGATCCTACTGATGATTCACCTGAGCTGGAGGATAAGAATCCACTTTCTTGGTTTGTATCCATTAGGAACAAATTGCCCATTGATGCACTGCCTGTGATAAAGTTGCAAATGGGAACATTTTTCAGGGAACAATGATACTGGAATCATTTAGTGCAACCCTATACCTTGACAGGTGCCACTCTTCGACAGTCTAATTGATCCGAGCCATACTTATCCTCTAAATCTAACTGTTATCATCACAGCTCCAGCAGAAAGGAGCCCACAATGTGTCAGTGACATAAGACAGTAGAACAAGCACTAAACGAACTCCATGGGATAAGCTTACTGTCTGAATTACAGCACAATAATTCCCATTCAACTGAGAGCTCTGGAAATATTCCAGTTATATGAGCACTCTGGTATAATTGTTCATTATTTTGCTACATGACAAATCAGTTATCGGTACTTCCCATCATGTGGCTCTGCATGACAGGTGTAATGAAGAGAATTCCTACAATCACAATTAGTTGTTAGTGGGATAATGAATAAGGAACACAATGTTCATAATAAAACTGATATATATTGATTTGCATTTTCATGAATAGGCTTGGTGAATATGATTATAAACAGTTAGGATTCTTTACTAAAATTGGTGATAAATGTTCATGCTTTCTAAGGAAACCAGGCCAAAAACTGGCACCTTGAACTGCAGTGAATTCTGAAAATGAACAACAATTTTTTGCTATTTCTATTTATTCCACTTTAGCTTTCGCATTCACGCTGAACTCACTTCATAATAGAAAGTTATGTTTCATAATCTCTCATCCACTGCTTTTTGTTATCTTTCATGAACTAGATTCATTTGTGGAATCACTGCAGCTGAATGACAGTCATAATTTTATGCGTTTAAGTGAGATATGCAGAGTCAATTATCCAATTTGAAGCATTTTCTTAAAGTATATCATACTGTATGACAGCAGCCAATGTACAGCTCAACAAAAAGGCTGATGATATGGACTCTGAACTAAAACATAGGAATGTTTGTCACCTAAATTTAAAAATATCTAAATAACAGGCATCAGAGGTAACGGTATTCAGTTAATTCAAGTTAATAGGAAAGCTGATATACTCAGAATAGGTTTAATTAACATGGTTCATGAAGTATCAAATATCAGCCTCCTTTGTGACCTTAGGATGTTCAATTTGCCATTGAAATACTTTTGAAGTGTTTATTATTGCTGTAAAGAAGTGAACTTAGTCATGCAAACTTTGTATGTTCATGCACACAACTTTGTACATTTCCCTGTGTGTCCTTCATTGCTGCATCTTAAGTGTTATGCATTGTGTTCCTGATGAAATAATGAAATATTTAAATATTTAGCTAATTGTCAGTACAGATAACTTTAGACTCTCAACGTAGAAGAATTACTCTGAAATGGTTTCCATGACACACAGAGCAGACAATTCAAGCTTTACCAGATATCATCAAACATCTATGCCTGTACCTGTGCCATACTGAATTGCTTCTGGCATGAATCCTGGCCACATTATACTAGCATGTTACAACATCCTATTAAAAATATCCAGAATTTTTTTTACATAATTCACACAAAAGTGGGATTTAAGATAAAGAAAGCAACATGATTTAAAAAGAATACACATGCTGAAATACAACATCTGCTACTGATCTGTAAAGCTCCTGTAATTTAACTGTCCATCTGAAATTTTCACTTGAGCAATGTTCTCTGTACCCCATTCCTCTGTGCTTAGTGTGTCTCTGCTTTTACTGATCTTTGGAAATAAATGTCAGTGACATTTTTTTTATTCCAATAAATCCGGATAAGGCATGAAGTAAATTATTTAATCCACTCGTCGGGAGAGAGAACAAGATAAAAGAAAACCAGTTAAGTCTGGAAAATGTTCAATTACTGTTAAGTAATAATATAAAAACCGCTTTTGGAGTAAATAGCTAAGGTTTGTGCACTGATTCTCTTTCATGGCCTGTGGCTGAAAAATAAAATTCAAGGCCAAAAATAGTAAGGATGGATATCCATGTTATCAACAACTTGTTACATTACATTGAAAAGATGCAAAGAGGAATGAATTAGGCATCTTACATAAACATACAGGCAAGAAATACTTTCAAAAGTGTATAGTACATAAAACTTCAATTTCAATTTAATATTTACATTAATTGTGGAATACATTGACATGTCTTTGAGAAATGCATAATTGTTCCATGAGTACCAATTCTTTAACAGCTTGGTCCATGTTTGCATGATATTTAAAAGGCATCTTGCTACCAAACAGCATTTTAACATGTTAATGTCTTTCAAATTGAAATTGCATGACTTGCACAAAGTTGTATTGTCATAGGTAACAATGCCCCAGTGAACTTGTGACCATCAGTTTACTCCCTTGTGGAGTTTGAGAATTTTGCCGCCTTAGTAGCAGCTTGACGACAAAGGCCTCCAAGCATTTGTGATCCTAGGACAGCTCTTTATACATCTTTGATGCAACAGTTGGTTTCCAATTTAATGATGTCTCTTAAACTTAGACTAAAGTACCAAGAAATGAAAAACGGAAATAATCTTTTTAGGATTTGGACAAAGTGAGTTGGAAGCACTTTGCCTGTGAAGATTTCAAGAAAATCACTATTTAAAAAATCACCAATCCTTGCAGACAAAACGTATTTACTAATGAAACTGATCTCACCAACCTTATGTCATTTGCTCTATTTGGACCTTGCATTTATCCTGCCAGTTAGTTCAAGTTTTTTATTCATCATTAGGATTTGCCAATTAATCTCATTTCTGTTACCCCCTCATCCATCACCAATGCCAGTGTCTCAGAGTAAAAACTGAAATGAATAATCGAGACCCACGGCACTAGTATTGGCGCAAGTATAACATGTTTCAACTGTCGAGTAGAATCTGCATTGTCCATTCTTCGTCAGTGGTAAAGGAAATGAAATTAGACTAATATGAACCTAATTTTTGCCCTGATTAAAGGACTGCAATTTCCCTAGGCATTGCCTGACCAGTTCTTGACTTGTGAGATATTTCATGTTCTGGGAATGTCAGTCACTGGGAGTGCGCCTGTCTCCTTAGGTCATCATTCTTCAGATTCACTTGTTTTACACAGAACATAGGCTAAAAAATCTAGACTTCCTTTGGGGTGTTAATTAAGATGAGCATCAAAAATTAATCAGCAAATTCACTAGGGCGAAGGGGAACTGTCTGAAGGCCTCAATATAAAACACACTTACCGAGAGGAGAAATGAGCCTTCAGCTATTGACAAAGAGGAAACAACCATCCAGACCACAATATGACACAAAAATTCATATAAGTATAACATTTTACATTCATTTTACTTGTCAGCTTGTCACGTTTAATTATAAAGGTTGATTCGCTATTTGGTAGAATGGAAAATTGTGAAACCCTGGTCTTTTGAATATCATCATATGGCCAATATCTTTAGAAAAGTATGATTCTATGGAGCAAAATTAACAGGAAAAGAATGGAAACTATTACTTTAAAGTTTAAAGTATTATTTGAAAATTATTATGGATAGATATTTTTGTTTCCATGATGCAATTGTAACACATCAATCATTCCTGATGTATATGGACTTTGTTTTTCCAAAGGAACACCAATCTTCATTTGTCTATCTTCCATCATCCATATGCCTTGCAATATACGTCATGACAAAAGCCTATAATTTTTTTTGCTAAGTGCACCTAGGATATATTTTCTAATGCAAAAGATATAATACCTGGCAATGATATTATTACAAGTAATAATCTCAGGTTATAGCTATTTACTCTCCCAAAGCTCACTGAAAACAAAAAATTAAATACCTGTACGCTCGATTCATTCCATTACTATAGCAACATTATAAAATTACTTTTCAAACGATCCTTCTAAAGATAATAACTTTGATGTATAAGATATTGTAGGACATCCTCAAGTACAGATTAACAGTTTATAGCTTTGAATGCTTTTTTTTATATTTTATGCTGTGTATAAACCAAGCCCTTTGTACTTTTTGACAAGATGTAGAGGTATTTAACATCAGCTCAACCCAATAATGTGAAGCAAAATATCAACCAGCTTGTTATCACATCTCTGAAAAGTTGTGTGGCTGCCCAGTGGCAGGATTTCCACAAGCAGATATTTTAAGTGTTTCCCAAATCTGGAATGGTAAAAAAGAAACACAATTAAGAGATTTGTTTATGTTTATAAAGTGTGCTTGTGGAGTGCCAAGTTTGGTGATGCAAACTGGCTGGGAACGAATTATTGTGGAGGGTATTTGCACAGCACTTAACTTTTGTTCAAACTGAAAAATTATTTCTGTTGCTGTTGGAAATGTAGGACCATCATGTAACATGAATGTGAGCAGGAAGATAAAGAGCTTGGATAATGTTTTACTACCATTTTTGAATAAAATCCACTGATATATTTCACTTCCCAATTTGTATTATTTGTTTTTTTTATCTGTTTGAGCTTTGGATAAATATTTCAAATGTGCCAGCAACAACAAATAACAAATGGTGACCATGCCATTTTCCATGCAATGCAAGCCTCAGCAAACTGAATACTATGGCAATAGGAGCTGAGCATATAAGAAATCTCAACAGGTCAGAACAGTCAAACCATTCATAAGAAGTCTGATGATATCAGTGTTGCAAACTGCATAAATAAATTGAGACTTAAAAAACATTGGCTATATCTAACTTGGGTAAGGGCAGCACAGTGACACAGTGATTAGCACTGCTGCCTCACAGCACCAAGAACCTGGGTTTAATAGCTGGCTAAGTCACTGTCTGTGCAGAGCCAGTACATTCTTCCTTTGCCTGCAATGGGCTTCCTTCAGGTGCTCTGGTTTCCTCCCACAGAAGATGTGCTGGTTAGGTGCATTGGCCATGCTAAATTCTTCCTCAGTGGACCTGAACAGGTGCCAAAGTGTGGTGACTAGGGGATTTTCACAGTAACTTTATTACAGTGTTAATGCAAGCCTACTTGTGACACTAATAAATAAACTTTAAATTTTCTGTGTGGTAACGTAGCAATAGTTGAACATTAGAGGCTTCATCATTTTAGGACATTACAAATTGTTACTTGTAATATGTCAAAGGTGATGTGAATCCCCAGATCTGATCTAAACTGCTGATTTCATGTAAATTGGTTGGATTTAAAATTGATGTTGTCAAACTTTACTGATTTCATGCAACTCATTGGCCGAGAAATTGAATGGTGCGCAAGCCCTCTGCCATCTGAGTATCAATCCAACCTTAATGCTTTTTCACCTTATTCTTAAATGTCTCCATCCTCAATGATGAGGGAGCCAAGCAAATGATAAGGCAACAATTTACAACCACTTTCACACAGAAGTACCATTTGGATGATCCATTTTAGCCTCCTCCTGAAGTCCCCAGCATCACAGATGTCAGTCTTCAGTCCATTCAATTTACTTCATATAAATAAATACTGAAGGCACTGGATATAGCAAAAGCTATGAACCCTAACGCAATTTCAACAGTTGTCCTGAATATTTGTGCTCCAGAACTAGCCATAGACCTGGCCAAGTTGTTCCAGTACAACTACAAGAATTTATGCAACAATGTGGGAAATTGTCTAGGTGTGTCCTATCTACAAAAAAAAAGGACAAAATGAATCTTAAAATTAATGCCCCATTCTACCATCAGCAAAGTGATGGAAAGTGTCATTATTGCTATCAAAAGACCTTCCTCAAAATGTTCAGTTTGAATTCCACAGGAGCACTTGGTTCATGACTTCTACAGCCTTTGTCCAAACATGAACTAAATAATTCAATACTCAAGGTAATGTGAGAATGAGTGCCCTTGACATCAAGGTAGCATTTCAACAAATGACTGAGGAGCCCCCGAAAAATTGAACTCAACATGAATCTGGGGGAAATCTCTCAACTGATTTTAGTTATACCTAGCACAATGGAAACTTGTTGTATTTGTTGAGGCCCATTCATCTCAGTCCCAGAACATCACTGCAGGAATTCATCAGAGTAGAGATCCAACCATCTTTAATTGTTTCATCAATAACCTTCTCTCCATCACAAGATCAGGAGCTGTCTGCATTCAAACATAGCAAGGCCTGAACAACATTCAGGAGCGATAAGTAATATTCGTGCCACACAAGTGCCAAGCAATGATTATCTTCAACAAGAGAGAAATCAACCTTTTCCCCACTTACATTTTCTGCCATTATCATAGCTGAAATCCCTAGTATCAACATTTTGTGGTGGTGGTGGTGGTGGTGGTGGTGGTGGTGGTGGTGGTGGTGGTGGTGGTGGTGGTGGTGGGGTGGTGGGGGTGGTGGTGGTGGTGGGGGTGGGGGGGGGGGCGGTGGGTAGTGGTGGTTGGCAGTTGGTGGTTACCATTAACCAGAATTGTAATTGGATCAGCCACACAAATGTAGTGGAATTTTACTGCCTTGCCTGCCCAGAATCGGGAATCTTCAGTCAAAAAATTGAACTCAACATGAAAGCATTCTCTGTTGGCCTTGGGTGGGATCTTACAAGCCACAGTAGTCAAGGTCGTAAAATACCACCCACTGTGTACAAGAGCAAGTCAGAGACAGAAAATTTTGAAGTGAGTTGTTCACTTCCGACTTCCCAAACCCTGTCTACCATCTTCTCGTCTGAATGAGTGCAGCCCCTACAACATTCAAGAAGCTCGACACCATCCTGGATAAAGCAACCTATTTTGCTGGGCCTCCATTCACCAACTTAAATATGCAGTTACTTTTCCAATGACACACAAGGATAGCAGTGTATACCATCTATACAGTGCACTGGAGCACCTCACTAAGCTTCCTTCAACAGAATCTTCCAAATCTATGACATCTACCATCTAGAAAAACAAGAGCAGTAAATCCATGGGAACATGGCCACCTACAAATTTGTATCCAATGCATAAAACATCCTGATTGGAACAATATCAACATTCCTTCAATATTGTGAGTGGTGAGTGAGTGGAATTGGCTGCCATTGGTGGTGGTGGAGGCAAACTTGCTGGGGCCTTTTAAGAGATTTCTGGATGAGTACGTGGGATTTAATGGGATTGAGGGTTATAGATAGGCCTGCTATTTAGGGATATGATCGGCACAACTTGTGGGCCGAAGGGCCTGTTTGTGCTATAGCGTTCTATGCTCTATGTTCTATTGCTGTGTAAAAAACCTAGAGTTCCCATTTTAACAGTACTTTAGGTGTATCTACACCAGATGGGCCATAATGGCCTGCTACAACCTATTCAAGGGCAATTAATGATGGACAACAAAAGCTGGACTTGCCCTGACATTTACACCCTGTGAAAAAATAAAAAAAATCTTGGCTGTATTGTATTTGTATTCAGGAATGTAGGAACATGAATAGGGCATTTAGCACACATTCCTTCTCCCATCCCCACTTCCACCTTCACCATACAAACTGCATATGCCTTTTCTCTACATCTCTTAATACTTTTTATAACAGATAACCATAGATTATTACCAACTGACCCAACATTAATTGTCATTGACAGAAGAGAATTTGAAATTTTTCTTATCTTTGCTTAGTGAAGTGCTTCTTGAAGGCTATTCCCTAATTTCGAGGCCCAGTTCCCAGTTCTAGTGGAAATAGTTTGGGGGATAAATCTGATTGTGATGTGCAATGAACTCATGCATGTTGATTCCAGTGCAGGGTGTAGTTCAACCTTGTGCTGTCTGCTCATTTCTATGAAATTAGCATAAATCCAAGATTCACCATGCTGCTGATTAGCTAGATGCATTCAGAGAAGGCCAATATTGTGAATGGCTAGTACTATTTAATACTGGTCTGAACTGATTTAAACGGGAGGTGCATTCTACTTGAGACAGATGTGATAGGGAATCACTCAGGACTGGGAATTATCAAACATGGAAGGGGTAGGTTCCAAAGTTTTCAGACATTGTTCTGGAAGTCTTGATGGAAGAGATGGAAAGAAAGAGAGATATCTTTGTTGTATAAGGATCCAAGAGCTCTTCCAGTCTTACACTCAGAAAGCAGCGGGAGCACTTAATCATGGAGGCCAATGCAAGGAATTACTCTCAGAAAAATGAGATTCATTACTGTAACAAGTTCAGTGACCTGACATGAGTGGTGGACGTCAGTGAATGTATCATCAGATGTCATACCCTACCAACTATACCAGTTATTTCACATATCACATCCTCATCACTCACCTAGCAACAATTTCTATCAAGAAGGAATCATACTTCACATTCACATGTGAATTCTCACATACAGAACATTGTAGTTGGCCTCAACTCTACATCTCACTGCTTGCACATTCTACAAGCTATTCCAGATATTCACCTTCACACTTCCCTCACTCTCTTGCAGGACAAGATGGCATAAACCAAAAGGCAGCAAGAGCTAACTTGCGGGGGAAGGGGGAGGTGGTATGGAGCCAAGCATGACTGCAAGCCTGAAACACCATGAAGGAGATGTGGCATAATTGGGACAGCCATTTCTTAGAGTGTGGCCAGTGATGAACTGAAATCAAAGATGAAGGAAAGTTCATATCTCGTTCTCCTTCACAGATGTCACCTCCCACTTTGTTTTGCAATCTCTTTTGATTCACAAGTTGCAGATAATGTTAGAAAGTAGTTCTCACTTCCCTTCTTTGCACTCCCTAGCAATATCAAGGAGCATGGAGGTCACCTGCACCAACTTGGCACAGAGTTTTGCATTAAGTTGCAGCCGTCCTCTCCAGCACAGAAGTGGTGGTCAACTATGTTCACAAACTTGTGGATCTACACATGATGCATTGTAGGTGACCAAAGTCACAGCTTTCACTACAGCACAACCAATAGTCACCCAAAATTTAAAAGCCATGGTAGACGTTCAAATTGTCGTGATACAAGTTTAGGCCTGCTGTGGATTAATACAGATTTTAGGATATCATGGCAGTCCAGAAATCTAGGATTGCTAGGATTCCTGAGGTGCTACCCCTCGGAGAATGGCAATCATCCCATGGAGCAAGCACCAAATGCTGTGTTCCATTTCTCAACCACATACATTCTCCCACTCTTCAACCATTCTCAGAGAATCATAGAATCCCTACATTGCAGAAGGAGGCCATTTGGCCCATCGAATCTGCACTGACCACAATCCCACCAAGGCCCTATCCCAATAACCCAATGCATTTACCATTGCTAGTCTTCCTGACACTAAGGGGCAATTTAGCATGGCCAATCCACCTAACCTGCACATCTCTGGACTGTGGGGAAAAAACCGGAGCACCCAGAGGAAGCCCAAACAGACATGTGGAGAATGTGCAAACTCCACATAGAAAGTGACCTAAGCCAGAAATTGAACCTGGGGTCCCTGGCATTGGGAGGCAGTATTTGCCATCATGCCACCCAATGTCCTTGCTATTACTCATCAGCAAGTCAAACTGCTGCCACCCTTATCTGGATGGAGAAGACTTCACCTAGGTCTTCTAGGCCCAAAGCTGCTCGAGATCATCGTGTAAGTCCAATTGCAGTCTCCTCCATTAAAATTCAGCTGCTTTACATCAGCCATGTTTTGGCTACTGGGATAAAAAAAACAGAGAAAAGCTCACAGGGATCTGACACCAGGGATAGTAGAGTGATTATTGGATTTCTGTATGCAATATGGCATTGTTTGATTTATATATTTGTATTGGATTGCTTACTATGTCGTGGTTTTCATGTTTGCAGTGTGGCCAAGCAGTTGAAATGACAGTGAGTGTGAAAGCTAAGGAAGGTGGGCGATTGTTGTGAAATTGAAATTACAATCACTGGTACTGCACTCAAATGATACTTCATGAATATCCTGGACAAACTGAGAGTGTTCAGGGTGCTTCCTTCCATCATCTTCCTCCTCAAGAATTTGCTCCTGAAACTGCTCACTGTAGTCTGATGACAAGAGATTTCGCCTGATGACAGTGAGATTATGCAGCATGCCAGGGGAGTGGTTAGAGATGGAAGTGGAACTAGATTGGCTGGATCAGTGCAATATAATTGAATGGTGGGGTGAACTTAAGGGACCAAATGGCTCATTTCAGCTCTTAAGTGTTATGGTGAATTAGATTGGCCATAATTTCTCCAGTCTCTCCTATAACAGCATCTGAGTGGCTGGAATAGGAACTGCTCTGAGCCATCTAGTTAAGTGTTAAGGGTCTCAGGGCAGGGAGAGGTAAGAAAGGCCTGCAGGGCAGGGGGATAGGCCAGGAGAAGGGAGGTCCAGAGGTCACAGGGCCTTAGGGAAATGTGTCCTTAGTCACAGGGAACTTCTGATGGGGACATCCTCTTCCCGCCAAGATCAATCCATGTTCATTTTCAGGTTTCCCCTTCCATGCACAGAATCACATGCAATTCTTATTTTATTTGATGGAACTTCAACATTAAAGATTGTATGGCATGTACCCTACCTTATGGTATTGGTCTGATTTGACATCTGATTTGTTGCACTGAACTGCATTTTTTTCTGATGTGATCTTGACTCTGGACATACACTGCTGATTTCTGCTGGTTTCATGTGTCATCTATTGAGTGTTATCTTTTGTCCAATGTTTAGGTGGAATAACTCATTGATTGCATGATAATCATGAGCATCTCTCATCTTCTGCTATTTTTCAATTAGGACATTACATAGTCCTGGGAGTAATGAGAAGTGATAATTGGAAAGAATTGTTCACACTTGTCTGCTGAATTGCAATTTGGCAGTGAGATGAAGTTTGTGAGTTCAGAATAATTATATGTATTCACCTCAAGCAGTGGCACATCGACTGTTGGCTAATGATTTACATTGTAGAGTTAGGTGGTCTTTTCCAGATGTGACAATATGGTTTCCAAGGATGCTCCCAGCAATCTGTGATCTTTGTCAATGTCTTGGTGATACTATGAATAATGACAAAGAATGATCTGTGGGCATATACTCTGGATGGTGGCAAAGGATGGTACAACTGCACCAATATATTCTTCAATGCTGTTACAGTTAGGGAGAGATTGTTCTACAACTTCTCCCATTTGTCCTCACCACTCGATTATCCACACAAGATATTTATCTTAGAAATAGTGTTTTATGCCTTTTGAATGTTTGACTTTGAATAGTAGACACGAAACCAGCTTGCTGACAAGTTTAAATTGGAGGAAGCGATCAATGTTTATTCACACAACAATCCAAAATGTAGTCCTTGTAGAGACAAATTTGTGACTTCACATTGCAATGAAAACACTCATTCCCTCAAACACACAAGCACAAATATACAAGAAAAGATGAAATACAGAGACAAAGCATGCACTTGGATTATTAAAAGAACACATCCTGCTTCATGATGAATCATGATGGATAACAAGTTTAGGATTCGCCCCTTAAAGATGTATCACAACAGTGTTTAAAGCGAGGATAAGATTTGGAGAATTAAGGGGTGACATACTTAACACAGAATTTCTCAATTCTGACCTGATTATGTAGCTCCAGTATTTAGATTGGTAGACTAATTAACTTTCTAGTGAATGGTAACTCTCAAGAGGTTGATATTGTTGGAAACAGTGATGGTAATGCCATTGAAATCAAGGAGAGATAGGTAGATTCTCTCTTTTCAGAAGTGCTCATTGTCTGGTAATTGTATGGCAATTGAAAATAGTCTGATGGGACAGTGAATGGATGGACTGGATTTTTGTAAATAAGACATATCTGGGTAATTTTCTATATTGCTGGATAGATGCCATTGTTCTAGCTTACTGAAGAAGCTCACTTAAGGGCATAACTACATCTGGAACACGAGTCTTCCATATCACAACTGGGGATGTTATCAGGGACCTTAGTTTTTGCTGTATCCAGTGCCTTCAACCTTCTCTATATAATACATGAAGTGAATTACATTGTTTAAACTGGCATCTATGAAACAAAGACCTCAGGAGGAGCCTGAGATGGATCATTCCTTTAGTCCTTATGGCTGAAAATGGTTGCAAATGCTTAGGTCTCATCTTTTGCTGGGCTCCACTGTCAGTAAGAACATGAATGTTTTTGGAGCTCAATCCTCCAATCAATTGTTTATTTGTCAACCATGTGCCACAATTATAGAGTTTTGATCTGATCCATTGTTGATTGTGGGATCATTGAACACTGTCTAGCTTCATCACATTTTTAAATATGCCTCGTGCTGTTCCTTTCATGCTCCCTTATACAACTCACTGGTTTGTTTATAATAGTAGAAGGAGTGCTATGATGGGTTATGGCATACAGATTTGTGCTTGAACACAATTCTTTTGCTGTTGGAAGTCCACAGTGTCTCATGGATGCTCAACTTTAAACTGCCAGATCTTTTCTGAATCTATCCCACTTACTATGGTGGTAGTGCCACACAACATAATGGAGGCACAGTAGAGGATGTGAAGTCACAACTTTGTCTCTATGAGGATTGTGATCTCTCCTACCAATATTGTCATGAATAGATGAATAGAGACAGAGATCAAGCATAGGATCAAGTGTGAGATCAGGTACAATATCAGTTGTCAGCTTGGATCAAGTATGCCTCTTTTGTGAAGGCAATGAATTGCATTCAATTTGAATTTGAATTTTTTTTTGGAGCAGTCAAGGAGATGAATTAAGGATTTACCCTGTCTACTTTGTACATTGTCTTTGTAACTCTGAGAAAGGGAATTTTTTTAGCTTTGAGGACAAAAGAAGTCAAATAGATTTTTCACTCTTGTTGGCTTCCTCACCAAGTGTCATAGGCCAAATTTATAGTTATGTCCTTTAAGTCTCCAGGCAATTAATGACATGTGGGGACTATTTTGCATCCAGCCTCAGTTTTTAGGCTGCCTGGAAAAGTTCTGGGAGGATGGGGGGATGGGGAAACCTTGAAAAATGACCCTGCTCAGACATAAGTCAAGAAGGGAGGAGAACAGCCTCCTTTCAACATCAGGCTCTTCCCCCTAAAAGATCTACTCCCTACAAGTGTTCCACACCCTCCTGACCTCTCACTCAACCACATTGCACTCATCTTCTATTCCTGTCCTGACAACTCCACACTTAACCTGGTCCTAGATTCCCAGGATCTGGGTCAATATTCTGCTCCTGCTGCTGGTGAACTTGGAGATGGGGAGGGTATTTTATTTGGTGGAATGATGACATATTGTAATCCATGGCCTGCCCACCTGCACCAGAATGAAGTTTAGAATGGGAAGACCCATGCTTGAATTTCCTGGCCAATTAATGACAACTTAAGGGGACCTCATCTTGTCACCAAATATCTTATCCTAGATGCAGATGGGCTTGTGGTCATGTGATATGCATGGCAGCTCAAACTGTGCAGTCAGCTTGTCAGCCCTGGGGTTTGGGGAAATGATCACTCAATTGCTTAATCTAAGAACTCATGAGGGAGTTGCTGAGAGCCACACCTGATCTTATTGCTGATGGTCAATCCCACACCCCTCTCCATGTGATATGACCCTTCCATGTGGCGCTGGTCGGCAGAAAAACTGCCAGCCTCTGATTGGTCAGCAACACTCAGTAGGCATGACCTCTGCTGCTGGGGTTTTGATTCCAGGACAAGTTCCATTGCTAGCCATGTCATTACCTGAGTGGAATCTGGTTTGGCAAGTCCTCCCGAAAAGAGGCAATGGGAGTCTCTCACCAGCTCTCCAGCTGGTTGACAAGACCTCTCCCCAAAGATTCTGCAGAATTCTGTTCTGGGCTCTGCAGATATTTGCAGTTCCAATCCTGTTCACTGTAGCTTCTGGTGCTTTTGGGACTAGATTAGGTGGCAACTCTCTGAGATGGGATTTTCTCCTGATTAAGGGGTAGAAGTTGCACCTTCAATCAATTAATGTTCATCTGCATCATTAATAGCTGTGGTGTAACCAATATTGGTAAGAATACTCCTTCTCCGACTCCTCAAATGTCAGGAAGTGAAACCGGCCATCCTAAACATCTTGACTGTTCTTTAGTAGGCAACTAAGATGCTAAAGTACAAAAAAAGAAACCCATATTACTTAGCATACCTGATAATCCCTATACCACCTTTATATACCACAATCTCTGCTGAAATGCGGTCTTACTTTTAAAATTCTGAACCTCTCTAACACTTTTCATAGGCTGTCTTCTCCCTGTTACATGAGAACAAGTCTTTTAGCATCCTTTTTATAGTTCAATCCTCCTAAGCATAATTATATATTGACTTCCAGCAGCAAAGCACCCACTGGCAAATTCTCAGTCTTTATATTCCTACATGGCCCATCTCTACAAATTGGGAATCCATTCTCACTATCATTCTGTTCTAACAGACATTGGTTCACTGCTTCCCTTTCTCTCTCTCTCTCAGTCTCTCTTTCTCCAGGTTTTTTTGATCTGATTACCAAAAGCTATACTCAGGCTTTAACCAGGCATCTGACTTTCAATAAGACTTGACCTGAACCCCACAGTTAGACAAGGCAGGCTTGTCATTGACTGGAAGCAGTAATACAACACTGTGTCTTTATAAGTACACACTTTGACATTGAATTAAAAACATTGTTTAAAATATAATTATCTTATGTCTAGTTTTTATTTAAGCGTATCTTCACACACATCTTTTTCCCTTTGGAGAATAATGGAAAAAAAGTGGAAGAATCCCTGAGCTGATTATCAGCCCATTGAATAAAGTCTAGTGACAATTAGGCTCAAAAAGGAGTTTCAGGATTTGGGTCTAATGACGATATAGTTCCAAATTAGGTTATTCAGTAACCTGGAGAGGAAGTTGCAGGTGATGATGTGCCAATGCTTCTGCTGCCCTTGTGCTGCCAGGTGGTAGGAATCACAGATTTGGAAACTGCTGTTGAAGGATCCTGAGCAAGTTGGTCCAGTGCATCTTGTGGATGGTACACACTAACATCTGTGCTCAAGTATTAGAGGGACAGAATATTAAATACGGTGACTAAGGTGCTAATCAAGCAGACTACTTTGTCTTGGATAGTGAGCTGCACTCACCCAAGCAAGGGGAATGTATTCAATCACACTGCTCATTTGTAATTTATTGATGGTGGACAGGCTTTGGAGAGTTACTCACCTTAGAATTCCAAGCCTCTGTCCTGCTCTAGCAGCCATCCGATTTATATGGCTGTTTCAGTTAAGTTTCTGCTTTATGGTTTCAGGTTTAAATGCTATATATTTAAATTGGTTTGCTAAAGTCTTCTGCCATTAGCAGAAGCCTGGAGCATATTTCCTACGTGAGTGCCCACCTTCAGGATTCAAAATCCCAAGTTCCTTTCAGTATATCAAATGGCACTTAGATCTGTGTCTTGGTTATTGTTATTGTTATCCACCAACACTGAGAAGAAGACCAGAGTTGCAGCTGCAAACTGCTCCAGACCTCTGTTCCTGATCACAGGTCCAGAAAGTGTTAATAGTGTGCTTGAATTACTCTGATGGTTGCATTTACCAAACTTCGGCAGTAATGTGAAAGGAGATGAAGACATGAAATTTATGATGGCTTTGATGAGCATGTCATCACACCTTATAGCTTATCTTCAAGGCTTGAAGCCTTGGAAGCAGTGTTCATCTGTTATTTCTAGCCAGTTGTGTTCTAATCTTATATTGCAATGGGTAGCATAGTGGCAGGTACTTTGATGAATCTGACGTCATTGGCATCCTTCCTGTACTCCTATTCACCCTCCTCCATTAAATCCTGCTAAATATCAACTGAACATTCTAAGATCAATTCCCCTCTCATGTTAACTATGGTCAATGTTTCATGTTGCATTTAGCAGTTTGTAGTCTCTGGACTAAGAAGTGAGATTAACAGGTTCATAATGTTTATCATCATTGTCTAAAGTCAATAATGTGCACTAATACAAATATTCTATGTTCCCACCTCACCACGCGTCTTTGTCCCATAAAGGAAGAATTGCACTCACAAAGCAGATTCCAAAGCAGATTTCACTCACAAAGCAGAGGAACTGGCTTGACTTTTAACATATATCTTAAACAATTTGAGCCAGGATACTTCAAGTCAGTGATATCAATGACTGAAGCAACTTTAATGTAATAAAATATACCAAAGGATCTCAGAAAAATAAGCACACATTCTGAGCATTAGGAGATAGGGGAATTTATCAAAGACAATTAAAAGATGTCTTTTAAAGAGGGAAGAGATGTAGCAAAATAAAATGGCTCTGAAAAAGAGGCCCCATAGGCATCCTTATAGAAGACTGAATGGGTGAATTGAATGAGAAATAGGAACAGTGGGGTGAATGCTAGCACAATTTGAAGCAACTAAACTGGATGGATATAGTTTCTCCAATGTTAAATTGAGAAACATCTTCTTCATCCAAAACAAGCAGACAGATGTTGGGGATGGAGTTGCAGAGATAAGCTAGCTGAGTGGGATTTTTTGCCTGCCCCAAGACCGAAAAATCCCACTCGAGGTCAATCCCAAACTTTGCATTGTCAGTGTCTGCAGGAGGAACTGGGAGCTCCACCCTATTTGTGCAAATATAGAATTCAGTCCTATGCCATGATGTTGCTGTGTACAAAGGCCCAAGAATGGAAGCTTGGGACATTCATGAGCTAACGATATGGACAGAAAGAGAAACTATTGCAGGAGATGTGATGGTCTATGTTGGAGTAGAGAAAAAACATACAACAGTAAGCGTCTACAAAAGCCAGCCTATGCTTAAGAACGGATGTTAACAGTACAAGTTGCATGGAGGGTGACCACAAAATGGTTGGGGGGGGAGGGAATAAGTGCAGCAGAGGCTGGGTAACTGTGGAAGGGATAATATCTGGGTGCCCTTCAAATATAGCATCTAGACATTCAATCTCATGAAGTAATGGCAGGGACAGGAACTTCCTTTCTGGCCAACATCAGAATTCATGAGCTACATGAAGAAGCATATTTAATGGGCTAAATAGCACAAAATTGCACATTATCAGCTGGTCCCAGCCCCACTAGGAGATTAACTTCCGCCTTGGTGCCCAGCACTGAACTTAGACTCCAAAACAGAATGTTGCTGCCAATATTTCTGTTTTAGTTTAGTTGTTGTTAGAGGTGGTGAGTACTGGGACAGGAAAAAAGATCACAACTGTACATTACAGTTTAAGATTACGTAGGAAAGGAAAGATATAGAATCCTATGGTGCAGAAGGAAGCCATTCAGCGCATCAAGTCTGCACCAACCACAATTCCAATCAGGCCCTGTCCCAAAACCCCATGCATTTACCCAAATTAGTTCCCCGATACTAAGGGGTAATTTAGTATGGCCAATCCACCTAATCCACATGTCTTTGGACTGTGGGAGTAAACCAGAGCACCCAGAGACAACCCATGCCAACACAGAGAGAATGTGCAAACTCCACACAGACAGTGACCCAGGCTGGGATTTGAACACAGGTCCCTGGCACTGTGAGGCAGCAGTGCTAACCACAAAGCCACCATGCCGATATAAAAGTATCTGGAGATTTGCATGTATTTGGCACATGAACTGAGGTAGAGTAAAAGATCAGGAATATATTGGAGAAAAAAAAATCCCAAAATATCTAAAGAAATAACTAATGGCATGGTAGCACAGTGGTTAGCACTGCTGCTTCACAGCCCCAGGGACCCGGGTTCAATTCCAGCTTGGGTCACTGTCTGTGTAGAATTTGCACATTTTCCCTATGTCTGTGTGAGTTTGCTCCAGTTTCCTCTCACCGTCCAAAGATGTGTGGGTTAGGTTGATTGGCCATGCTAAAATTGCCCTTTGTGTCCTGAGATGTGTAAGTTAGAGGGATTAGTGGGTAAATGTGTAGGGATATGGGGGAAGGACCTGGATGGGAGTGTGGTCGATGCAGACTTGATGGGCCAAATGGCCTTTTTCTGTACTTTAGGATTTCTATGAATAGGATCACCAGAGATGGCAGTAACTTTATGAAAGCAGATGATTAGATCAAGGTCTGCAAGAAATCTGTTTATTAATGTCAGTGACAAATCTCAACAATGACACAGTATTCCACTGTTTTTTCCAATTCTTTAATCAATTATAAAACTAATATTTGTGTCTCCATTTTCAATAAATTTGTCTTAGGGATTATTGAAGAAAAAAATACATGGAGTATTATAAGTGTATCCTGTTTATGTATTGCTTCCTGTAAAATGAAATGAAAAGCAGTTTGAAAATATGAGCTCCCTTGAAATGGCTTTTGATAAAGCCTTCATAACTCATGCTTTAACTTATCAAGAATAAACAATATTGGAATAAGCTGTCCAGCCAATGACATAAAGCATTTCGATTTGACAGAAGTTTGATTCTTTATTCCGTATTGCAGATATTTGTAGCATTAGTTTTGTTTTCCAGAAAACCTCCCTATTTTTCAGGATGCTAATATTTCTTAGTGAACCTCTGCACCTTCAACTGAAGCCACATGCAATGTATGCAAAAAAAAACATTTAACTGTGCAATTGAGGAGACTGGCAATCCCAAAGACTTTTTAAATTCTTTCATGGGATATGAGCATCATTGGCAAGGTCAGTATTTGTTGCCCATTCCTAATTACACTTGAGAAAGTGATGGTGAGTTGCTTCTTGAACTGTTGTAATCCACCTATGGGTGCAGGCGTGGGTACTCCCATGCTGTTAGGGACGGAGTTCCAGGATGTTGACAGTGAAGTAATAGGATGGGATTTTATGGCCTTGCTCATCCCAAAACTGTAAAATCCCACCCGAGATCAATTGACCTTCCCATAGTTCGCTCCTTACCTGCTCCAATTCCCATGTGGGCATGGTGGTAAGATTCCAGCCAAAGTCCCAAGTCAGGCTGGTGTGTGGCTTGGAGGAGAACTTTAAGTGGTGATGTTCCAGCACGGTGGCCCAGTGGATAACACTGCTATTGCACAGCGCCAGGATCTGGGTTCAATTTTGACTTCGGTTGAACAAAGAACAAAGAAAAGCACAGCACAGGGACGGCCTTTCAGCCTTCCAAGCCTGTGCTGAACATGATGTGTGGCTAAACTAAAACTATATGCACTTACAGAGTCCGTATCTTTGCAATTCCATCCTAGTCAAACATTTGTCTAGTTGCCCCTTAAATGCTGCAGTTTTATCTGTTCCTATGACCTCCCCAGGTAGTGTGTTCTAGCCATTCACCACCATCTGTGTAAAAAACTTGCCTCACACATCTCCTCTAAACTTTCCCCATGCATCTTAAACATATATCCTCTAATACTTGACTTTTCTACCTCAGGAAAGACCGTCTGATTATCCATTCTGTCCATGCCACTCATAATCTTGCACATCTCTATTGAGTCGCCCCTTAACCACTATTGTTCCAGTAAGAACAAACCGAATTTACCAAATCTCTTCTCAAAGCTAATATTCTCTAGACCAGGCAACATCCTGGTAAAACTCTTCTGCACTCTCTCCAAAGCATCCACGTCCTTCTGGTAGTGTTATATCCAGAATTATGCACAATATTATAAATGAGACCTAACAAATGTTCTGTATAACTGCAGCATGACCTATCAATTTTTATATTCAGTGCCTTGACTGATGGAGGCAAATATGCCGTGTGTTTTCTTGACTACATTATCCACCTACATTGCCACTTTCAGTGATTGGTAGACATGTATACCAGATCTCTCTGCCTGTCAATATGCCTAAGGGTTCTACCATTTGCTATATAATTCCTACATGCATTGGACCTTCCAAAATGCATTATTTCACACTTGTCCGTATTAAACTCCATCTGCTATTTCTCCATCCAATCGGTCTATATCTTGCTGTATCCCCTGACAATCTTCTTCACTATTCACAACTCCACCAATTTTTGTGTTGTCTATGATCTTACTAATCAGAGTAGCTACATTTTCCTCCAAATCATTTATAAATATGGTGAACAACAAAGATCCCAGAACTGATCCCTATGGAACACCGCTTGTTAAAGTCTTCCATTCAAAAAAGCACTCCTCTACTGCTACCTTTTACCTTTCATGGCCAAGCCAGTTCTGTATCCATTTTGCCAGCTCTCCTCTGATCCTGTATAACTTCAACTTTCGTACTAGGCATACCTTGTCAAAGACTTTACTGAAGTCCATGTATATAACATCCACTGCTTTTCCCTTATCTATCACCTTTGTCACTTCCTCCAAAAATTCAATCAAGTTAGTGAGGCATGGCCTTCCCTTCACAAAATCTGTTTAGAATTTGAACAATCTCCCCACTTTTTGACAGTTTCCTCCAGATGCTCCAGTTCCTCCCAAACACCAAAGATGTATAGGTTAGGTAGATTAGCCATGCTAAATTGCCCCTTAGTGTCAGAGGATTAGCAGAGTAAATACATGGAATTATGGGGTTAGTGCCTGGGTGGGATTGTTGTCAGTACAGGCTCGATGAGTCTCTTTCTGCACTGTAGGGATTCTATGATTCTATTTCCCGAATTCTTCAATCTTGCCCACAGCCAGGATTTTCCAGTCCCACTGTTGTGAATGGAAAAGCAAATTCCCCATTCCCACTTGCAGCAGTGGTGGAGCAAACATGATTGGAGAATTCTGGCCAAGGCCTTGGTTTATAATATCTCATCCAATAGATGACACATCTGGCAGTGCAGCACTCCCTCAGTACTGCACTGGAGTGTCAACCTAGACTTTTGTGGTCAAGTCTTTGAAATGGAATTTGTAACCACAACTTTCTGACGCAGAAACAAAAGTAACATCCATTGAACCACAGCTGACTTGATGAGTCAGGCCAAGCATTTTGTAAAGGGGAATAAAAATGCAATCTTAGTTCTGCACAACAACCCGATATTCAGCTACTGCAATGATTAGAAATGAACCAAATGTAAATCCAAGATGACTATAACAATTTTGAAAGGTACATTACTTTTTTACACTAATAGCAAAATACTGCATAAATATATCATTTAGGTCACATTAGCATTAATGATATTAGAAAACAGAAAACAAAAGGAAAGGCATAGAGATATATAGTGCTGAATAATATTACCAGTCAATTTATCATCAGTTTTGACTGTGACTTGCACAAATTAACACATGCAACAAAGACTAAAGCAAGCTTAATTCAACATGCAATATTTCACTCACAAGATGTGATGATTGCAAGTTTGCAATCATGTGAAAGTGTTAATTAATATCAACCAAATCTTTGCAAATGAATGACTGTTTGACACTCCTCGATTTTTATTTTCCATAATTTTGTTTGCTGGAGCATTATGAACATATAAGACTTTTCTTCATCACCATCCATGAATTCACATGAATAGGAATTGATATAATTTATTTAATTTGGAAGCTTTCCTTCCACAGCAGGTGGAGGCTGTGAGCTGTGACTGTCAAATCCTGCCAAGGGTGCAGGGCATGACCTGGGAGACAGAGCTAAGGAACTGACCTTGTCACACTTGAACACACACAGCTGCTAACCTACTGTTTGGTCACATTATCTAGTGCAGCGCAATGTCATCTTCCAATTAACTTAGGATAAGAATTATATTGAACCCTAATTTGTAATAATGAATTGTGACGGTTTAGCATGAAAGACAGAGTGAAGTGATTCTTTATTCACAAGCAATGAACAAAACTAAAAACATTAGGAATAGTAAAAGAAAATAAAAGCATTAAATGCCAAAAGACATTTTGTGTTTCTATTTAATGGTAAATATGTATTAGATGAAATTTTCTGTAAAGTCATAAGGTAAATTTTCTTAAAATTATATTAGCCAATATTATTTTCTTAAATATCTTAATTTATCATTTGTTCTGTTTTTCTTCTTGACAATGTGAGAATCTTTTCAAATCAAAGATCTATTAATTCTGCAGGACTTTGAATTCATATTAGTTGAGCCTCAGATTGGAAAAGTGTTCTTGTTGAACACATTTTTCACAACAATTAAGATTATTCCTCAGTTTGTAACTAATATTGCAATCAGGGTTTGGGAGATAGAGTTAGAAGTACACCCAGAAGCCAAAAATAACCATATACTTTTGCATTGCAACATTAGAGAACATGTGTGATCAATTAATCAGTCAAATAACTAATTTTCACATCATAAAGTAATATATATTCCAATAAATAAAACAACAATCACACTGTTTGAGTGATGAATGAATAAATGATAATGTTGATTAATATATTATCACATTGGTTGTTGTACTGTTAAAGGATTTTGCTGTACAGCTCAGCCATCTTGCATTTCCAGAACAACAATGTTGAAATTCAGACAGTGATTTTTAAATATTTCATTGAAATTAATACTGGAATTAAAACTGTACTTTTTGTTACAATAATGACCTAAAATAATCATAGGAAAACAAAGGTCCTGAGTTACAGAAGTGAAGAATATCTTTGAACTTCAGTCAGTGTTGAGTTAACTAATTCCACTGATGGTAGCGGTGGGGACATACTAAAATCAGCACTTTACCAATATTCAGAAGTTATCAGAGAATTGCTGCAGTGCAAAAGGAGACCATTTGGCCCATTCAGTCTGCACCAACTCTCCAACAGAACATCTTACCCAGGCCCAACCTCCTGCCCTATCCATGATATTCTTGATATTTACTTCCCTAATCCCCCTAGCTGACACATATTAGGAAATTGGTGTCTGTGACTGTGGGGCACAGAGGATGAAGATGTCTCTTGACTCATCTAGCAACAACTGCTGGAAATACAGTTTGTGTTGTTGTTAGTGGAAGTAAGGCTTTGTTTTGGGTTTAGTGCAATCTTCTTTTGGAAGACAATAGTGGGAGTTGTGGGTGGACAGGGGTGTATGCACAAAAAAAAGGGACACAGAGGAGAGATAATGCATTTGCTTTTGAGATGCTGCAATTTTTGCAGGGGGATGTTAAAACAAACATGACTGATGAAAGTGGTCCAAGGCCTAAAAAGTGTTCTTGGGAGGGCTGGGCAGGGTCACATTAGAGTTCCTTTGACAAACTGTCCACAAATTAATACAGTAGAAACTCCTAGGTTGAAAATTCTGTGGACTAGGCACAAATGGCCAGAAGATGATTCTCCAACTAAGCAGTAGAAAGTTGTAGGATAAAAGTTAATCCAAAGGTTGAAGTTCAGAAAGCAGGGGATAGAAACCACAGAAATCATACAGTACAAAAGGAGGCAACTTGGCACATTGAGTTTGTATTGACCACAATCCCACTTAGGCCCTAGCCCTGTAACCCCACATATTTATTCTGCTAACCCCCCCTGACATTAAGGAGCAATTTAGCATGGCCCATCAACCTAACCCAAGACTGGGCGGAGAACTGTCAGATGGACTTCAAAGCGGATAAATGTGTGGTGGTCCATTTTGGCAGGACCAATGGGATGAAGCAGTATAATATCAAGGGTAGGAGTCCTGGCAGTGTTGAAGAGCAGAAGGATCTTGGGGTCCGGGTCCATAGGTCTCTTAAACCTGCCCTGCAAGTGGAGGATGTGGTCAAGAAGGCATATGGTGTACTGGCCTTCATTAATAGAGGAATTGAGCTTAGGAGTTGGGAGGTGATGCTGCAACTTTATAAGACCCTTGTCAGACCCCACTTGGAGTATTGTGTGCAGTTCTGGTCGCCTCACTATAGGAAGGATGTAGAAGCTATTGAGAGGGTGAAGAGGAGATTTACAAGGATGTTGCCTGGATTGGGGGGCATGCCTTATGAAGATAGGTTGAGAGGGCTAAGTCTCTTCTCCCTGGAGAGACGAAGGTTGAGAGGTGACCTGATAGAGGTTTATAAGATGTTGAGAGGAATAGATAGAGTGGATTCTCGGAGGCTATTTCCCAGGGCTGAAATGGTCGCTATGAGGGGACACAGGTTTAAGGTGCTGGGGGGCAAGTACAGAGGACATAGAACATAGAACATAGAACACTACAGCACAAACAGGCCCTTCGGCCCCCAAGTTGTGCCGAACACATCAAAACCTACCCAGCCATAGACCTATCTATAACCCCCAATCCCATTGGATCCCATATACTCATCCAAAGGTCTTTTAAAAGACCCCAGCGAGTTTGCCTCGACCACCACCTATGGCAGCCGATTCCATTCACTCACCACCCTCTGAGTGAAAAACTTTCCCCTAGCATCCCCTCTGTACTTGCTTCCCTGCACCTTAAATCTGTGCCCTCTCATTGCGACCATTTCAGCCCTGGGAAATAGTCTCTGAGAGTCCACCCTATCTATTCCTCTCAACATCTTGTAAACCTCTATCAGGTCGCCTCTCAACCTTCGTCTCTCCAGGGAGAACAGTCCCAGCTCCCTCAACCTGTCTTCATAAGGCATACCTCCCAATCCAGGCAACATCCTTGTAAATCTCTTCTGCATCCTTTCAATAGCTTCCACGTCCTTTCTATAGTGAGGCGACCAGAACTGCGCACAGTACTCCAAGTGTGGTCTGACAAGGGTCCTATAAAGCTGCAGCATTACCTCCTGACTCCTGAACTCAATCCCTCGATGAATGAAGGCCAGTACACAGTAAGCTTTCTTAACCACATCCTCCACCTGGGAGGCCGATTTGAGAGTCTTTGGACCCGGACCCCAAGATCCCTCTGCTCTTCCACACAGCTAAGACTCCTACCTTTGATAGTGTACTCATTCATCCCGTTGGATCTGCCAAAATGGACAACAACACATTTATCTGCGTTGAAGTCCATCTGCCACTTCTCCGCCCAGTCTTGCATCCTGTCGATGTCCTGCTGCAACTTTTGACATCCCTCCAGACCATCCGCAACGCCACCGACCTTTGTGTCATCGGCGAACTTGCACACCCATCCCTCCACTTCCTCATCCAGGTCATTTATGAAAATGACAAACAGCAAGGGTCCTAGAACAGATCCCTGGGGCACTCCACTGGTGTTAGAGGTAGGTTTTTCACTCAGAGGGTGGTGAGTGAATGGAAGCGGTTGCCGTCAGTGGTGGTAGAGGCGAACTCGCTGGGGTCTTTTAAGAGACTTCTGGATGAGTACATGGAATTTAATGGGATTGGGAGTTACAGATAGTTCTATGGCCTGGTAGGTATAGATATAATCGGCACAACTTGTGGGCCAAAGGGCCTGTTTGTACTGTAGTGTTCTATGTTCGATTTTCTATGTAACCCTCACATCTTTCAGACTGTGGGAGCAAACCAGAGGAAACCATACAGACACTGGAAGAACATGCACAGAAAGTACCCAAGGTGGGAATTGAACCCAAGTTCTTGGCACTGTGAGGCAGCAGTGCTAATCACTGTGCTACCGTTCAACCCAATACCTTAAATATGCTGAGTTTTGCATTACTAACTTCTCATAAAAAGTCAGTATTTAATATACATTAAAAAACCAGCCTGGAAGGATAGCAAACCAACATGGAACGAATAACAGAGTTGAAAAATTCCAATCATGAAGTCAAATTAAAGACAATAATTTATAAGAATCTGAAATTGTTTCATTAGTATGTAATTTGCTGTTATATTTGGATTTTATTTGGATTTCTTACAAAAGTTGGGATTATTTGAAAAAGGCGCAATTAAAATTGAAATGTAACTGTTAATTTCACCAATTATGAATAATAATACTTAAGATTTTGCTGATACATTTCAGTTCTTTGAAAATCAAGGAACATAGAACTACTGTGCATTGTCTATTAATTGTACCTTGGGAGATCTGATTCTCAAGACCCTGTTCTGAAGAGAAGCAGAAGGCAAAAGGAGGCGAATGTTTCTGTAACTTTTAAAATGGATATGAAGTTTATTTTTGTCTTGAAAAGCCATTAATGTTGTCAACAAAACAAGTTCCTTCCAATCATGCCAGGAAATTAAAATAGCATTTCAGTTCAGTGCATGATATCATTTTTAATTATATTTTAATTAAGAAGTAGTATAAGGCATGGATTCATCTCTTTTTAGCTTCTGTTGTGTGACTTTACTGGCTAGGGCATTTCATACAAACATGTACCATCTTTGTGTTGTTTAAATTTTCATATTTTGCTTATTTGATTAGAATTAGGGTTTCTTTTATTGATTGTAAGAGTTTGTTTAGCTGTTTTGAAAAATTACTGAAAATACACAAATAATAATTCATGAACATAGATTACCCATTACAGGTTCCAAGGTGGCGCTGGAGCATAGTGACTTGTTGCAAGCTGTGCCCAGAATACCCTGTAATTCTATCTTTTACTCTTATTCTATACTTTTAAAAATCTTCTCTAACTCTTTTGAACTCTGCAAAAAATGCTTTAATTATATTAAGTTGATCTTTCTCTACACCCAAGCTGGAACACTACATCCTGCAGCCTCTCCTTTCCTTCTCTATGCACTGTATGTTTTGTATAGTGCACAGGGAACAATATTTTTCACTGCATATGAATACATGTGATAATAATAAATCAAATCAAATCACATAAAGCTCATTGTGAACTTTATCACAATTTTTAAAGATGTCATTAAAAGTGTTATTGGATTCTATAATAATGTTTAAAGATAAGTTAGCATGAGGTTCACATTGTTCTAAAATTTGAATTTACAAATATTTTTTAATCTTATGTGAGTATTAAATATAACATACACATACACAAGTTCATCCTCAACCTAGGCCTCCTTACTCTACTTAGAGTATTCGAGGTTTTAGGAAGAATTATTAATACTTTATCTTACCAATACAGACTTACACATAAAGGATGACAAGTAGGAAAATAGCAGGTGTTAACCACAACCTGCCTCCTGTTAATAGATACAAAATTAGTGAATTTTTCATTAAGTCACCTGCTGTGTGCAAAACCCTGCAGTTAGTTTGAGATTTCAAGAAGTTTTGTTTCCGTAGGAAGTAGCACGGGAAATTCTTATACAGTCTGACTGTATCGACCCTTTATTGACCAATAGCACTTAAAAGTTCAGAGGAGATTAATATTCAATATGGTGTGCAAAATGGCTGTTGTGTTAACCTACATAACACAATCACTGCACTTCAAAATAACACTTTCTTAGTAATGCTTTGCGACATTCTAAAAAATATGGTAAAGTAGTATATAAATGCAATTATTATATTGTTAAAAGTATTTAAAGTTTATTTATTAATGTCACAAGAACGTTTACAAAGAACAAAAAACAAAGAACAAAACAACACAGGAAACAGGCCCTTCGGCCCAACGAGCCCGCGCTGCCACCCCGATGTTCCCACCTCTATCCGTGATCCATGTCTATGTTTATAGATCTATGGATTAAAAACCAAATTTGAGACAATTTAGGGAGAATTTGTTTTGCCAATTAGCCTAAGAGCACATCTTTGGGATGTGGGAGGAAACTGGAGCACTCGGAGCAAACCCACGCAGGCACGGGAGAATGCGCAAACTCCCACAGACACAGGCCCAAATCCATGTATCTGCACAGCACAGTGATAGTCACTGAGCTGTCGTGTTGTCCATCAAATAGTCCAGGTCAAGCGTACACTAATGACGTGAAGCACTAGGATACTCGAAAAAAATCCAAGAGCAGCCCTCTCACGACCCATCGCGTGTATGCCCCTTGTTAGACAACAAGGTGGACCAAAGCACCTGTAGGATAAAAACAAGTACATCAATATCATCATCTATTTACACACTTCCCAGGGACTCCCAAGGCTCATGATCCCTATTTTAAATCAGTTTTCTATACCACTCCATTCCCATTCTGTTCATGTGCCCATCTTAAGTATTTCTTAAATAACTCCAGAGGACCTGCCTCCACCAGTTGGCAGCGCATTCCATACCCCCACCATCCTGTGTGAAAAACCTCCCTCTAGCATCCAAATTATACCTTACCCCCCTCACCCTAAGCCTGTGACCCCTCGTGCTATTTGAGTCCATTCTAGGAAAAAGCTTAACCCTGTTTACTCTATTTATACCCGTCATAATCTTGTACACCTCTATTAGATCTCCTCTAAGTCTACGTCTTTCTAAGGAAAACAGTCCCAATTTGTCTAACCTCTCCTCGTAACTCAGACCTTCCTTACCAGGTAGCATCCTGGTAAACCTCCTCTGCATTCTCTCTAGAGTCTCCACATCCTTCCGGTAGTAAGGTGACCAGAACTGGACACAATATTCCAAATGAGGTCTAACCAGCGTTTTATACAACTGCAACATTAAAGACCAGCTCTTGTATTCTATACCCTTCCTATAAAGGCTAGCATACCATATGCTTTCTTCACAACCTTCTCCACTTGCTCTGCCACCTTCAGAGACTTGTGCACCTGCACCCCCAGGTCTCTCTGTGTTTCTATACTCTTAATAGGTCTACCCTTTATCATATACCTCCCCCCTACATTCTTTCTCCCGAAATGCATCACCTCGCATTTATCAGGATTGAATTCCATCTGCCATCTATCTTCCCAAGCTACCAGCCTATTTATGTCCTGTTGCATCGCCTGACAATGCTCCTCACTATCCGCAAGTCCAGCCATCTTTGTATCGTCTGCAAACTTGCTGATCACTCCACTTACACCCTCTTCCAAGTTATTTGTATATATTACATTAACGCTGCAATGAAGTTACTGTGAAAATCCTCTAGTTGTCACTCTCTGGTGTCTGTTTGCAAGTACTGAGGGAAAATTTTAATATGGCCAATGCACCTAAACAGGATGTTTTTTGAACTGTGGGACAGAACCGGAATACCCAGAGGAAACCTATGCAGATGTGGGAAGAACGTGCAGACTCCTGACAGACAGTGACCCAAGACGGGAGTTGAACCCAGATCCCTGGAACTGTGAGGCAGCAGTGGTAACCAATGTGCCACTGTGTCACCCCAGTACTTTGTAAATGTAGGCTGTGTATAAATATCTCATATATAATCCAATTGACAATTAAAATATAGCATTAAATTATCATGTTTAATAGATTTCATATTCAGAGAATCACATTGAACATGGATACAAGACATGACAATTTGCCGATCATGTTTCTTCATACAAAGCCAGTGAATGTACATTAACCACTTTCTAGCTTCCACTTTTTTTGCTCTAATAAGAAATTATCTTAAGGACAAAATATGATTGAAATGTAACATTACTATAACTACATGATGCAGGCATTAAAGTGAAAAAAGAGTTGTTTAAAACATTGAACAGGTTATTCTTCATACTCTCATTCTAATATAAATAATAAAGATTTATATTGGGGTTATTCTACCATATCCAGAAAATCAATTGCTTTTACAGATTCAATGATCCATTTGATGCCAACAATGTTATATAGAAAATTTCACCAGATGTTACTGTTGGACAATTGAACTTTTTCCAAATTGTTACTTGCATCTTATGTGGATTTATACCATATAGGATGGCATTACAATGCATGGACTGAGTAATTCCTGAGGTAATCCTCTGGAGTCTTCACTGTAGCGTGCATTATCTCAGCCACAGTACATCCCTGACCATCAGTAACTGCTCTGTCCATTAGTTATACAACACAACTGGATAGGTCGAATAATTTGTTCAAATTCTCCTCCATTGCAGTGATGTGATAGCCAGGCTTACACTTAATGCTTCTGTAAAAAATATCATTTCTTTGCTTTTCTTATAGTTATTCCTCACTTAGTGAGCTGGCTTACTCTAAGCTTATAGACTAAGAGGACGACTAGAAATAAATTACGCAATACATAACAGTATAACAGTAACACTGAAATACACAGAAAATTACTCTAGCACATTTGATCCAAAGAGAATAATCAATCTTATGCCATCCTCATGTGTAGCTGTTCTGAGAATGAGAGAAATACTAAGATAATGGTTGAAGCAAGAATCAAAGCTAAAAGATGCTAGTTAAATTCACGTAAATAGCAATTATCCAAAAACATTTATCCTATAGGTAAGAACACAACATATAGGCATTTGACTGATTTATGAATAGAGAAATAAATATTAAGTTGAAGGAATAAAATAGTTTGGATTTTTCAAGTGATAGTCCCTTTCATGCGGAAGCAGGAACTTTTAATTTGCTGTTGGTGTTGATTTTATATCAGAGGTGAAATCAATGTTAATTATGGATAAATACCCAAGGAAAGCAAAAATAATTAAATTTTAATTTATGATGTCCAGCTATTTTCTATTAAGAGCATGCATCTTCTCAAGAAAATTGGAGTTAAAAATTCAAATAACATTTTTAAATTCATCAAATTAAGCTAACATTCATTAATAATAATATGTGAAATTAAAATATTGCTTCAAAATTATTCTTTTAGCATCTAATGATATTCTCCAGATTATCAATCTAATCAAGACCAGAGTTTGGGGTGGATATGACAATGAAAAACTATTAGACAAAAAGTACTGGGAAAATGAATAAGCTAAATAAAGGCTGTTATCAATTAATGAAGTTGGTATCTATAATATTCTTCATTTTCTTTTATATTATCTTATTAACATGACTTTAATTTGAGTGATAACAGATAAGGAGGTTCATAAAATAATGAGGAATGTGCATGTGGTATTATCTAGCAACATTCAGTACTTGGCTTCAATAAAGATAACAATCCTTTGTATTGTTAAAACCTGTCTGACTCCCAACTACCAGACACTTCCTACTGCTCTGCTTACATACAAACACTCCAAATTAGCAATTCAACTCCTTATTTTGATTTTTGATTCCCCTCTGGCTACTAATTAAAGCTTAATCAAAACCGTTGAACTGATGTTGTAAAGAATTCATTAATATTAAAATTAGCCCCAACAATTTTTTTGGCAGGGTGGGTGGGAGGAAGAGAAATTGGTAAAATTCTATTGTCAGACAAATGTTTGAAACTCAGAAGTTCATGTTATTTGAGATTAATGCGTAAAAAGATTGTTAAATATTTCTGATGTAAGTGGTGGTTTTCTTTGTTGTTAATGCAACATAATGTGCAAAGTATGCTTAATTCCTGTACAATATTCACAGCAGCAGAAAGTTGAACTCATGATTTTTCTTAAACTTATAGCAGAATTTTAAAAATATATTAAATTTAAACAGAAATGAACATTGGATCAAAAAGACTAATGATATTCTGATATAGAACATAGTTTTTTTAGGATTAATAACTAATTATCAACTGAGAATCCAATAATATTTAAAAGTCTTACTTATTACAGAATGCATATTTTTGTGTATGCTTTTACTGTAATAATTTTTCGACATAGGATAAATTGTACACAGAGTTCTTAACTATTTCTCTGTGATCTGTTTCAACAAATAGACAATATGTATCTGGATAAATTAGTTCCAATTTTATTTAGAAAATTATTTTTCTGTCATTTTAATTTCCAGTAATCAGGATAGATCCAGTCACTCCATACAAATTTCTAGTTTCTGAACTTAAATAAACATATACAACAGCAGACCATGCAGAAATACCTCTGTTGCTGCTGTTTTCATCAAGCGCCTGTGTTTAAAATTTATTTGACAACCTTCAACAAATAAATCTTTTTTTTAGAAACAAGTAGCAAAGTAAAATCTCTCCAGTTAAATCATCCTTGTATCCAAAAAAGAAACATTAACACCGACATTTTTGACAACATTTTTGAAATCAAGTTCTGCTGTTAAATTACTTTTCTTAAACAAAAAAATTATGCAAGATTAAACAATCGTGTCATTACAAAGTTCAAAAATATTTTTTGTTGTAAGTAGTAATGATTATCTTGAATAAAGCTCTCTCAGTCTTCCGAGATTGACACATAAAATAGAATTTTTTTCTGTTCCAACTTTATATATGTCAATGCGTTAACATTTCCTTTTGATATAAACATAAACAGAGTTGATTTTTTTATGTTAAGCTGTAATATTTTGAGCTACAATTTCTATTTTGACAACAGCAAATCTCTTGCAACCTGCTATTTTGTTTTTCCTGAGTATTAGTATTCATGCATTTTAACCTTTTCCTTCAAACTCAAGCCCAACATTAACTGACATTCTATTTGAATTACTAGTTGTTTCTAATTACCTTTTGGTTTTGAAAGGATGGATAATTAGTTTACTTCGAAGATGAAGTTATCAATCTTGCTTTAAAAAAAACGGAATTCTTTCCAGAATAAGTATAGTTATTTTGTTAAAAATTAGCTGTTATTAAAGCCTAAAAATTAACATGTATTTAAACACTGTGAAAATTGCAAAAAAAGAAAATAAGTATTAACAGATAATGATAAATAAGATATGCATCTAGGCCACATGTAAATAGAATTTCTGACATAGAAATCTTGCATGCATATCCAAAGGAAAACAACATATGTCTACTTTTTCTCTGATTGACCAAATCAACAATGGCATGCATTGTACACAATTCTAAAATCTTGGTGACAATTTCTCTCCTGTTATTCAAATACATTTTGACTCATGACAAGAGGATGTAATTTACAAAACAGAACATGCCTATCAGTGGAACTTGAATTTGCATAATGAGGATACTTTCATTTCTGCGAGCACTTTTCCTTTTTTTTGACATACCAACTTGAAGCCAGGCAAGAACCCAGTAAAAAAAATGTCAATATACATAAGTAGGGAAATGATGAATAAAGCAGCCGCCTGTTTCCGAGTGCGAGCATTTATCACAACTTGAGTAAACAGAACAAGTTTTGCTTTCAGAATACAATTATAGCCCTGCTAGGACCTGCTGTTATAAAGTATTGTATCAAATTAGAAAACTCTGACAATGCCTTAAGCAGTAGTCATCACAGGACGAGGAAAAGATTTTTTTTAAAGTATTTTAAGGCTACAGTGAGATGTCGAAGAACAACATTTTGACACTAATTTAATTCAGTTGTTAATTTGATTACAATTCTGATCTAATTATTTCTGAAATGTCTATGGATAATGTACTTTCACATCTACCATACATGCAACTTACTAATCACTGTTTCTTTTGTGTTAGAACTTGCTTTTCCATAGGATATAAGCTGACTGATATCAGTTAGCACAATAATTGAAAAATAAGAAGGAATTTGTATTTATGTAACATCTTTCACAAACTTGGGACATCCCAAAGCACATAGCACTCAACAAAATATTTTTGAAACCAGTGCTGCAAAGAAACGCAGTAACCAAATTGAGCACTGCAAAGTCCAGCAATGACATAATGACCAGGTAACCCCTTTTCTGGTGATATTGATTGAAGAAAAGAATGTTGATCATAACAACTTTCTTGCATTTCTTTTGGCACAGGATCTTTTATTTTCACTTGAAAAGACAAATAGGGTCTCAGCTTAATGTTTGTCTGAAAGTTATCGCTTCTGACAATGCACCACTCCTTCAGTACTGTACTAAAATGCCAGTTGAAAATCATGTGCTTCAGCACCTGGATGCAAACTTGATCCCACAACCTTTGACATTAGAGATGAAAACATTACCACTGATACAAGGTTGAAAATATTTGCCTGAACATCTGAGTTCTAGAATCTTTCTTCAGTAACTGTAATTGAAATAATAACTGTAACTCAAGGAAGTTGAATTTAAAGTCTTGAACTATTTGTAGTTCTAAGAGAGGGTATAGGGAACTATCTTACTTCCCTATACTGTTGTGATTAGCCTAAAAATGGATTGACATGGAAACTGGTTTATTTAAGCTCGTAACAAAAATTACAATTAATTGACCCTATTATTATTTTGCACCTTGCAACATATCTATATGATTGATCATATAGAATTGCGGTTAATGTAAACAAATGGAAATTAAATGAATACAGCATTGATTTTTTTACAAAATATATTCAAAATTAATAATCATAAAATATTTGTCAATCAAATAAAGTCATTTCAAAATGTTATTTGTTTTTCTGGTTTATAATTATTCATCATAAAATGAAGTCTGGAATATTTAACTACTGTAATTTTTGTAATTTATGTTGTAGCTTAAAAGTAGGGCTTAAAAAAAATAAGTCTGTCAATATTCAGTGAATTTATGTATCATGCTTTTTTAACGTAAAGATTATATATGTACATAAAATGTGTGTATTTAGGATTTGTATTTATTCTTATATTGTGTGTAGAAAAAATAAGATTCTAAAAATATATAACCTCACAATTAATTATCAGATATTATTTAAAAACTGGCTACATTTTTCATTCAATTTTTTTTCCATTTGAAGTAAATTATGCAACATAATCTCATGCTAATTAACACAGCATGGGGGGAAAATTCCGTTGGCTGTTATTTCTCGTGATATCGCAAATACATCTGTGAAGATTATTCAGTTCAGTATCTGCAGTAAACTTAGAAAGCTTACAATGCAAAGAACATGTCTATTCTTTCCTTAGGAATACAGATATTAGAGTGGAAAACTTCATGAACATATTTTATAATGTTGCTACACATAGTGACCAAACGAATTCTTACCCCATATCATTAATTTTATTACACTTGAGATCTGAACAACAATTAATTGAGAAGTAATAATTAGCTGTGTTCAATTAATCACAGAGTAGATGGCACTCCTACTGAGGATAGTGTAGCTGGTTATTATGCTTTAGGTTTTGTTGTCAGTTTCTGGAAAGCACACTGTAAAATAATTAACAATGCAAAGCTTTGATTAAAGGGACAAAGCTTCACTTAAAAGATATTACTTCAATGATCATAAGCTCAGTCTCTAATATTTGTCTTACTGGAAAACAAAATGACCCAGTCTGTAACAGAAATACTGCTGTGTATATTCTTTATGTATTTTATAAATTTGTAACAAAATGGAGATTGCTTCATATCGTATACAATATTTTCCCAGAACAACTTTACACAAAATATTGGTGAGTTAGAAGCTAAGATAGGAATCAAATTGTGAGTCAAATAACACCAGAAATATTCATTTTGCTGATCCCCAATATCCCATAATGCTTTTAAAATTGTTTGACCATAATGTAATCATCATATGATTTTCATGATAAGTTACAAATTAATATTTACATCTAAATAATCATTTGTAGTACATAACTTGAGTATTGCTGAAAAAATATATTTTGTCAAAGCTTTTTGTCTTGCAATTATCAGGACAATGACAAAAATACCAATGTTAGGAGAAACAACCACGTTATACTGTATTGGAAGAGAGTGCTGATTTGTTGACAAGTTGACTCTGATTTGTAGAGACATTGCCATGGTGAATACACCAGTTAATAGTGACTGACAGTTAATTGCCAAGTATGGTTTGAAAATTTAAACCAAGGCAGCTTGTTTCTGATCAATCAAGGCATTGCTCTGAGGAAGGAACCTGCAAATGGCTACAACTTATTTTGATTAACTGAAACAGGCACATTTTGTGTACATGAGCATGTGTTCTTTGCAGACAAAAAGAACACACATACACATTGTTTCAATTAAAAAAAACAAGTGATAGCCATTCACTAATTCTAGTTTAGCAACTTATTGTGTTGCATGTTGATTATCTCTAACCTGGAATAATTCACTAATGGATTGATTAATTAGCTATGTTATCATCCTTCATTGCTGGCTATCATAAAAGATGGAATTTTATAGTCCTTCTCGCTAGTGGGATCTTCCCATCCCACTAAAGTCAACGGACTTTGAATGGTTCATCACAATTCTACCCCCGCCCTCCCCACACCATGATTGGACCTTAAAATTCCACCCATAGGGGTAAATCCTTCAATCCCAAGCAGAACATTTTAATGTCCATTGACTGTGGACAGGAATTCTTGGTCTCAGGGCAGATGCGACTGGAAAATCTTGCTCATAGTCTTGATACAATCATTGAATCTCTACAGTTCAGAAGTGGCCATTCAGACCATTAAGCCTGTACTGACAATAATCCCACCCCAGGCCCTATGCCTGTAACCTCACATATTTATCTTACTAATCCCCCTGACACTATAGGGCAATTTAGCATGGCCAATCAACCTATCCTGCACCTCTTTGGACGATGGGAGGAAACTGGAGCCCCCAGAAGAACCCATGCAGACATAGAGAGAACATGCAGACTTCACATGCAATGTCAAAATTGAACCTGGGTCTCTGGATCTGTGAGACAGCAGTGCTAATCACTGTGCCACTATGCCACTTTTAATCTTCTTTTAATGTTGTAAGCAATACAACTTAAAATGTCACTTATCATCTTGTTGCTTTGTTGCATGATGATTATGTATATTTCTTGTATTTTGTACATAATTACAACATACTAATAACATATAAAAGAGGAGGTTTCTAAGTATGTTCAGATGGCAAGGAAATGTGCCTTTTGATCGTGTATTGGAAAGAAGCCACAAGGACAATGGGTAGAATTTTCCCCTTTGAATGGAGAAGCACAAATCAAGCCATTTCCTGGTGTTGCATTCTCAGCTTCCTCAAGTCAACTCATTCATCTTGAATTTTCATCTTCCAGAGTCAGAGGGTATCTGGAACCATAGCTTTCATCTCCCAATATGGGCCTGAAACAGGAATGAAGGTGGGTAGTTGTTGAGGCAGATAAGGTAGAAGACCCATCTCTATTCACTGGGACATTGGGCATTAGCCCAATTCTTGACATGGTTGTGAGGTCCATTAACCCTGGGAAATATTTGAAATAGTAAAGCAATTAAAAATAAACAGCCACTCAAACCTCAGCTGAAAAAAAATTGCCCTCCTAAAAGCTCATAAAACTGTCAATCAAACACACTGCCTCTCAATGCTTTCTTATTATTTCAATTCAGATTTCTGGTAATAGACTTAACTCAAAAGGGGTTGTTGTTACAGCAACAGAAACAATCGTGTCTAGGACTTTCTGTTCCTGCTTTCACTGGGTGGTTAATTTTCCTCAAGAAGGTACTGGTGAGCTGTCTTAAACTGCTAAAATCCATGTGGTGTAGGCATAGTCATAGTGCTGTAAAAAAGGGAAGACTATCTCCAATCTCAATTTGTATTAATCAACCAAGGTAAACAAAAAGCCATTCAAAAATATCAAAGCATTAAATCCTATTAGCTCCCTCACTTAGAATGTGAAGGTCAAGCCACAATGTCTAGATGATATGGTTAAATCAGATTTTAATTCTTTTGAATGCAGAAGAAGAGTTTAACTACTGGATAAATTGATTTACCTGATATGGAACCCAATTACCTCAATGAAAATGCTGATTTCAGAGAAAATTGCATGTTCAGAAGGCATTTATGTAACAACCCATCATGCTTCCTGCTTTGGGGAAAATGGCATATTGGGACTGCCTGGTTAAGCTTAAAATTACAGCTGCACATGACTCCACCTAGGTCCTAATCTAGTTTCACTCAGTTGAAATCCAGGTTTTACACCCATTGATTTCAATTTACTGCTAAGTATGAGTGAACTGGATGCCATTTTACCCAGTGACAAAGCCTCATCAAAAATCTTATTTCAATCTTTTCAGTGGATGGATTTTGCTGAATCGTTGAGTGAGAGAGAAGAGGGTAAACAGAATGGGGAAAGTTCTACTCCATGAGTAGATCGACAAACTGTTCAGGTAACACCGCCTTCACCAGTGAGAAGAGATGGCTTACAAGGTCAATGCAAGGATATTCACTCACACAATATGTTGCAATGTCAGATAATGTTTAATGATCTGGGAAGATTTGTCAAAGTAAGAATCTTACCTCTCACTTTCAAGTCACAAAACACACCTTTATCCTAAGCACTCGAGTGACTCTCACTTCTTCACATCTCATAACCCTGAACCAATATCTCCACAATTTGACTATGACGGACAGAGCCTTCAAACAACCCACTAGGCTGTCACAAGCACATTTCCTTCTTTCTTACAGGATGTGTCCGTCCACAACTTCGGCAATTCTAGCTTATCCTACATACTACAAACTGCACTTGACTTCAATAGCCACTTATCTTACTCCGTTTAAATTAGTAACTAACCCTTATCTTTCTCCCTCTCATGTTAAGTGCTGAAAATGTTTTAGTCCCTGTGCACGTGCATTAGAATTGCAACCTTCCTGAAGATGCATGACCACTCAATCTGACCATTGCAAGCAACAGTTCTAGACTGGCACTACATAGTGCTTTAGAGGATGACTACTGACAATTGTCTTTGGACTCCTTGAAGATGGAAGTGTGGATGATAACACCCATTGAAGGACCTTTCATTGACAGAGTATCATAATAAAAGCAAGAATTTAAAGTCTCCATTGCTGTCATGCTGGGAATGGGACGAAAGAAAATGCAAATCAGCCAGCCAGTCCTTTCTTTTGAAACAGAAACAGAAAATATTAGAAGTACTTGTCAGATCAGAAAGGATCTGTGGAGACTTAGTTTTTCAAGTGATGATGTTTCACCAGAATGTTAAGTACTGTTTATCATCCCAGGTTGAAATAATAGAGGCTATTTAGTCTTTCCTGTGAGTCATCAGGCTCATTGTTTTGGGGTAGATCCATTTATTTAGAATGCAGAAAGAACTACTTAGTATAATTTGAGGAAAGATTTGAAAACTAAAGCAGGATGTCCCAGACATCTTTGTATTACTGTTAAATGAAATAAAGATTTACTTAACAATAATATTCCCAATAAGAAAATAAATTTGGAATACACTTAACTAACTCAATGGCTACGTATAATAGCCAGAATTTTCTGACTATTCCTGCCAGTGCGATCTTCTGGTCCTGCTGACAGTGAACCATAGTCAGGGGTACCACAGCAGCAGAAGGACGCACACAATGCCATTGACAGAAAATCCCAGCGCCAGCCATGGCAGGCCACCTCTGTCACTGCGAAAGCTGCTGTGGAGATACACAGAAAATCCTGGCCAGTATCTTTAATGTTACCCTGTATTTCCTAATTTCAGAGTTAATCCTCCCCAGTCAACATCCTATACAGCTTTAAAGATTATGGACAAAATCTGGTAATAGTTACCACTCAGTAAGAATTTAGCAACACCAATTTTAAATCCAACCGATTTATTTGATAGTAAATCTGCGAGCTTTCGACACTCTTGTGTCTTCGTCAGGCAAATGCAGTGTTCTGGTCTGCAATCGCACACATATCAACACAGACAGTCACAGATTGCTGATTAGAATGCGAATCCTTACATCTAACCTGCTATTCAAGTGTTAAAGTGGCTAACAATGTGTGTGAAGGGAATCCTGAGCATTGGTTAGAGAATTGTGTATTTTCTCCAGACAGCACAGTAAGTGAGGTTTTTTGCTAACCCAGGCAAGTTACAGGGGTTACAGATAGTGTGTCATGAAGCCAAGATCCCTGTTAAGACCGTCCTCATGTGTGCGGAGCTTGGCTATCAGTCTCTGTTCAGCGACTCTGCGCTGTCGTGTATCACGAAAGCCCCCTTGAAGAACATTTACCCGCAGGTCGGAGGCCGAATGCCCATGACTGCTGAAGTGTTCGCCCACAGGAAGGGAACTGTTTTGCCTGGTGATTGTTGAGCGATGCTCATTCATCCACTGTCGTAGTGTCTGCATGGTCTCCCCAATGTACCATGCTTCGGGACATCCTTTCTTGCAACGTATCAGGTAGACAACGTTGGCCGAGTTGCAAGAGTATGTACCGTGTACCTGGTGAATGGTATCCTCACGTTTGATGATGTCGTCCATGTCTATGATCCGGCATGTCTTGCAGAGGTTGCTGTGGCAGGGTTGTGTGGTATTGTGGTCACTGTTCTCCTGAAGGTTGGGTAGTTTGCTGCGAACAATGATCTGTTTGAGGTTGTGCGGTTGTCTGAAAGCAAGAAGTGGGGGGGTGGGGATGGCCCTAGCGAGATGTTCATTGTCATCAATGATATGTTGAAGACTCTGGAGAAGATGTCGTAGCTTCTCCGCTCCGGGGAAGTACTGGACAACAAAGGGTACTCTGTCCACCGTGTCCGTCTTCTGAGGAGGTCAGTGCTGTTTATTGCTGTGGCACGTCGGAACTGTCGATCGATGAGTCGAGCGCCATATCCTGTTCTCACGAGGGCATCCTTCAGCGTCTGGAGGTGTCTGTCACGATCCTCCTCATCTGAGCAAATTCTGTGTATACGGAGGGCTTGTCCATAGGGAATGGCTTCTTTCACGTGTCTAGGGTGGAAGCTGGAGAAGTGGAGCATTGTGAGGTTGTCTGTCGGTTTGTGGTACAGTGAGGTGCTGAGGTGACCATCCTTGATGGAGATGTGTGTGTCCAAGAATGCAACTGATTCTAGAGAATAGTCCATGGTGAGTCTGATGGTGGGATGGAACTTGTTGATATCATCATACAGTTGTTTCAATGATTGTTCACTATAAGTCCAAAGGAAAAAGATGTCATCAATGTATCTAGTATATAACCTTCTGTAAAGAAGTGCACCGACCACTAAACAATGTGAGACACTACAGACAGTTACCAGCAGATCCGACCAAAGAGCACACTCGTCAACTCAGCACTCTGATCAAAACCTTTGATCCGGACCTTCAGAACACCCTCCGGGCTCTCATTCCACGTACTCCCCGCATTGGAGATCTCTACTGCCTCCCAAAGATACACAAGGCAAACATACCCGGCCGTCCCATCGTATCGGGCAATGGGACCCTGTGTGAGAACCTCTCCGGCTATATCGAGGGCATCCTGAAACCCATCGTACAAAGAACCCCCAGCTTTTGTCTTGAGACTACGGACTTCCTACAGAAACTCAGCACACATGGAGCAGTTGAACCGGGGACACTCCTTGTCACAATGGATGTCTCGGCTCTCTACACCAACATCCCCCACGACGATGGTATTGCTGCAACTTCCTCAGTACTCAATGCCAACAACTGCCAGTTTCCGGATGCAATTTTACAACTCATCCGCTTTATCTTGGACCACAATGTCTTCACCTTCAACAATCAGCTTTTCATCCAGACACATGGAACAGCCATGGGGACCAAATTTGCACCTCAGTATGCCAACATCTTCATGCACAGGTTCGAACAAGACTTCTTCACCACACGAGATCTTCAACGAAGGTTATATACTAGATACATTGATGACATCTTTTTCCTTTGGACTCATAGTGAACAATCATTGAAACAACTGTATGATGATATCAACAAGTTCCATCCCACCATCAGACTCACCATGGACTATTCTCCAGAATCAGTTGCATTCTTGGACACACGCATCTCCATCAAGGACGGTCACCTCAGCACCTCACTGTACCGCAAAACGACAGACAACCTCACAATGCTCCACTTCTCCAGCTTCCACCCTAGACACGTGAAAGAAGCCATTCCCTATGGACAAGCCCTCTGTATACACAGAATTTGCTCAGATGAGGAGGATCGTGACAGATACCTCCAGACGCTGAAGGATGCCCTCGTGAGAACAGGATATGGCGCTCGACTCATCGATCGACAGTTCCGACGTGCCACAGCGATAAACCGCACTGACTTCCTCAGAAGACGAACACGGGACACGGTGGACAGAGTACCCTTTGTTGTCCAGTACTTCCCCGGAGCGGAGAAGCTACGACATCTTCTCCAGAGTCTTCAACATATCATTGATGACGATGAACATCTTGCTAGGGCCATCCCCACCCCCCACTTCTTGCTTTCAGACAACCGCACAACCTCAAACAGATCATTGTTCGCAGCAAACTACCCAACCTTCAGGAGAACAGTGACCACAATACCACACAACCCTGCCACAGAAACCTCTGCAAGACATGCCAGATCATAGACATGGACGACATCATCAAACGTGAGGATACCATTCACCAGGTACACGGTACGTACTCTTGCAACTCGGCCAACGTTGTCTACCTAATACGTTGCAAGAAAAGATGTCCCGAAGCATGGTACATTGGGGAGACCATGCAGACACTACGACAGCGGATGAATGAGCATCGCTCAACAATCACCAGGCAAAACAGTTCCCTTCCTATGGGCGAACACTTCAGCAGTCATGGGCATTCGACCTCCGACCTGCGGGTAAATGTTCTTCAAGGGGGCGTTCGTGACACACGACAGCGCAGAGTCGCTGAGCAGAGACTGATAGCCAAGTTCCGCACACATGAGGACGGTCTTAACAGGGATCTTGGCTTCATGTCACACTATCTGTAACCCCCGTAACTTGCCTGGGTTAGCAAAAACCTCACTTACTGTGCTGTCTGGAGAAAATACACAATTCTCTAACAATGCTCAAGATCCCCTTCACACACATTGTTAGCCACTTTAACACTTGAATAGCAGGTTAGATGTAAGGATTCGCATTCTAATCAGCAATCTGTGACTGTCTGTGTTGATATGTGTGCGATTGCAGACCAGAACACTGCATTTGCCTGACAAAGACACAAGAGTGTCGAAAGCTCGTAGATTTACTATCAAATAAATTGGTTGGATTTAAAATTGGTGTTGCTAAATTCTTACTGAGTTCTTACTACCCCAGTCTAACACCGGCATCTCTACATCAATAGTTACCACACCAGGCACTTTGATCTCCCAAGGTTGCTTCTGGGATAGGACTTTTCTACAGATACAACTTAATGGGAGTTCATGCAAATTTTCCTGCTGAGTTCTCAAAGCAGCTAACTTAAATAGGTTGAAGTTGCTTCTGATATATTTTTTTCCCATTCGATCTTTCCTTACTTGAACTAACCACAGCGGAAGTAACTCTTAATTACCTTCATTTCAAAAGTGCATCTTTTAGAATGTAATTGTATAGTTCATATCTTGTCTCTTCTTTAATCATTGTTTTCTCCATTGTTACCAACTTGTCTTAGGTAAATACCTATTTATGGTGTTGTTATCAAAAGCACTAGTTTCAGCAATTTAGGCAAATTATTTCTATCAATATACACCTTCAATTTTTAAATAGTTTAAAATAAGACTATACATCAGCAGAACTCAGCGAGAAGGGTAGAAAATTCTGGCCATTGAATCAGTTTCCGCATGTACAGGGCTGAAACCAACTCTTCTTCTCCATCATGGGCCTTGATTCTTCCAATTCCTCTGTGCTTTCATACTATTTGTCAACATGAAGCCTTGGATGAGCCATCACTTCTTTCAGTAGCATTTCTTGAAGATGGCTGAACAGGCGGATACAGTGGTTAAAAAGGCACACACAATACTTAGCCTAATTGATAGAATACAAAATCTAGGAAATTATGTTGGAACTGTATAAAATGCATTTTGAACACTGCTTACATTCTGGTCACTACGTTGCAGGAATGATGGATTACACTGCAGAGGGTACAGAGGAGATTTATGAGGACATTGCCTGGAATGGAGAATTTTTGTTATAAGGAAAGACTGGATAGGCTAGGGTTATTTTCTTTAGAATAGAGAAGAGTGAGGGGAGATGAGGACACCATATAAAGTGATAGGAAGATCCGATCCCACTTGGTTTTTGTTTCCATTTCAAGGGAGAATGGACTTAGAGTAAGAGTTTAGAGATTTAGTGCTGATTCAAGGAGGAATGTTTTCACCCAGTGGTTTGGGGGGCAGTTGGGGATATAGAACTCATGCCTGCAAGGGCAGAAGAGCTAGAACCTTAATAAGATTTTAAAAAGTATAGATATGCACTTGACATGCCATAACCTGCAAACTGTGAAACAAGTGTTGCAAAGATTAGGCTAGGTGGCTACTTGTTGGCCAGCATGGACACAATGGGCCAAAGTGCCTCCTTCTATGTTAGAAGTTTCTGTGTTGTACACTGGGAAAACAGAAGCCATTGTTTTCATTCCCAACTCCTTGTGCTTTCCATCTAAAGAATGTCCATTTACATTCCATTGCATTACCCATCTCCAGCCACCACATTCCAACTGCCACTAAAATCCATATTCATGTCTTTCGTTCATTTCTTCCTGTTTCATTCTCCATAATAAATGATCAGGGAATTCATGCAGGAGATCTCAGGCTAGGTTTTGTCTTGATCAGGGTCTGTAAATCTCACAACTTCCACAAGTTAACATCAAATGTAAGGAGCAATTTTCACTATCATTGCTTAGGCAGGAATTTAGTGGAGTAAATTGTCAGCCTTTTGTTGAACCCAACTAATTTCTATCCCATTGATTTTATATAAGTTCTGCAATAGGATTCTGCCATCTTAATTCCCACGTTGCTAAGCTGAAACTTAGCCCTGTATTCCACAACATACAATGGATGAGCATGTAGGGAGCTCAGGTATCATATGGAGAAGCAGTGTAGTTTTAAAAATAATAACTCGTGGATTATAAACTGATTGGAATTTGTTGGGGGAGTTGATTAAACTAGTGTATGAGCAAATTCCATCAAACACATAGCTCACTTAAATTTTCAAAAACTGTTTGACAAAGCCCCTTGTATGAGGAATTATAATTGCTCATATTTTATCAAATTGATTTTTTAATCTTTTATTGTTTTTGCTCTTTCTCTCTCTCTTAACCCATCATTCTTTCATTTTTTTAATTGCATTTTTGTTGCTCATGTGACACTGAATTTACCATTCTAATTTATACTTCCTTCACAGTGATGTTAAATTCACAACCTCTCAATCTATTTGGTTAAGATGATATATGTCATATACCACATTCCGTCATTCCCAGATCCATGCTGTTTTCATCTTCCACATCAGTAATTTGTAGAACAAGGATAATGTTTCACAGAAAGATCCCTGTTCACAGATCTTTCAGTAAAATGTATTTCTGGAATTTTCTGTAAATAGTAAAAGGAATACATTTTTACAAATTAATAATATCAAGAATTCTAGAGAACTTAGTGGCAACTAAGAACACAAACTGTTTATTGATCTGCCACAAGAAACTTTGGGCCATTAAATGGAAAATTACAAATTCAATTCATTTTGGAAGAAAACCCAAACCAAAGCTGTTTCACAGCTCCAGGGACCTGGCTTCGGTTCCCGGCTTGGGTCACTGTCTGTATGGAGTTTGCATATTCTCCTCATGTCTGTGTGTTTTCTCCGGGTGGTCTAGTTTCCTTCCACTGTCCAAAGATGTGCAGGTTAGGTTAATTGGCCATGCTAAAATTGCCCCTTAGTTTTCCGGGGTGTGTAGGTTAGAGGGATTAGTGGGTAAATGTGTAGGGATATGAGGATAGGGCCTGGTTGGGATTGTGGTCAGTGCAGACTTGATGGGTCAAATGGCTTCTTTCTGCATTGTAGAGTTCTGTAATTCGATGATTCTATGAAAATCATGTGTTGGTAAGAAAACCAAAAAATAGCCTAACCATTGTAGATACAAAATGTAATGAGATAACTATGATGGACAATATTTATTAATATTAATTTAGAATCCAATTGCAACCCATTCTAGAATTCAGGAATTGGAAATAGAGAATGGAAAACAGTCTGGTTATGATACAATAGTAGCTCTCATATCCCAAAATTATGGAAGTTTTGTATAGGCTAAATGGCAGATGTTTCTTAACAAAGAATCCTATTCACAATCTTTTACCAATCCACAAAGGTTTTCTGCAATTTTGCTGCTGAAAATATTTTGACAGAATATTAATGAAATTAATTCTAGACCGTCATAGATTCTGATGATGCATAAAATCTAAGGAAACATTAGCAATGATCTTTATTCTGGGGTATAATGGACAGATTTTCTCTGGTGGCAGCAAGGTTTAATCATTCCCAAAGCATTTGTGGGAACTTCTTGAGATTTTGAAAATTCTGCATTGTATCATACAAACAAAAATATGAAACATTCTGTCTAAAATACATTGTCTAATTCAAAGATTCTTTTCAAAAGAAAATAGTCTGGGCTGTGTTTTTGACTCTAATTATCTTGGCTAAATTCCCATATTCATAAACCAAGCATAACAGGATGTCAAACTAATTCGTTAATATTTAAATACAAAGTGAAACCATATGTTCAGACCACTGAGTTTTATGAAAATTAAAGTTAAAAAAACCCCCAGTACTTTACTGAAAATGTATACAATATTGATGGATACCTCATCTTGATTTACTTAGGAAGCCCACCCTGCTCCATAATTTTTTTAACCATCCTTTAACCTTCATTTTTGCTTTACTTCATCGTGGATCAACATTCAACACCAAGTTTAGAATTTTTTTCAGGGAAAAATCCGTCTGTTTCCTTGGAACTATCTGACAGCAGGCCTCACATATATGTTATAAGCACTAGGGGGAGCTGCAGGTTTAAAAAGTGACAGAAAATTCGACTGTCATAGATACTAACACCATTCCTATTTCAGTCTTCAGTATTGAAAATTATTTTCAGTTCTTAAACTGTAAGCCAATACAGTTAAATAATTTGAATATTTAACCACAATTAATCTTTGCAAGTATCTGATAATTATTTTATTTTAACAGCCAGACTTCATTTTGAAACATCAGTCAAATAAATAGTCAATCTCAGTGAAATTAAATTTGCGCACCATTACAGTTTGTGTGACATACTTGCATGGGAAACTCCATTACAGCAATGCCAACACTATCAAGCCTGTCCCTAGATCTAGTGAACTGTTTGTGAACCTCTTGTGGCTGTGGGTAAATCATTCACTGGTCTGAACACTGAGACACTGAGATGTCGCCATCTACAAGCACAGCTTTGTTATATAAATCCTTCACTGGGTACATAATGTCATGATTCGTGGAAGCAACAGAAAATAAACTTTTCACCATTGGACAATTCTGGTCTTAACAGAATCAACCTCCTCATTTCAAACACAATGAACGTCACAGTGGATTAGATTAAGGAATTAGAAATGTTAAGGCCTGCAAATGAAGGTTTGCATTATGCTGATTTTTGTTTCATAAGATATAGATAATAGTGAATATTTAAACCATCTTCTAATTCATTACGATTCTGTTTATTCTTACATGGAATCCCTAAGGTGCTGAAGAGGCCATTTGATCTATCAGATGTGCCCCAACCCTCCAGAAAAGCACCCTATCTAGGCCCAATTTCCCACCTTAACCCCCTACATTTGCCATGACCAATCTACCTAACCTGCACATCTTTGGAGTGTGGGAGGAAACCAGAGCACTTGGAAGAATCCCACGCAGACACAAGGAGAATGTGTAAACTCCACACAGTCAACCAAGGCTGGAATCAGACCCAGATCATTGGTGTTGTGAGGCAGCAATACTAACTACTATGCCATCTTCAAAACTTTCCTTAGTGAAGTCCTGCACTATATTGCATTAACTTAACAATGCCATCAAGTGCTAATACACAATATAAGTTATTAAAAATCCTTAAATGACATTAAGTAATCATCAGGGAAAAAAGGAAGTAGTCTTCAGTAATTGGTAAGCCGGCATCTGGAACTAAACTGAGTAGCACATCTGGTCAAAAACAGAGGCATAATCATAATTGGTCAAATAGGATGAATCTGACCTCCAATATTCTGCAGTTTGGATGATAAAAAGAAATCATCTGATTTTTGCTCTGTGGGGATTTTAAAAGAAATTATTGGGTCTGAATTCCTTTTCTGCACTGGCCAACATGTAACTTCTTGCATCTTCACTTTAATAGAATAATTATGGGCTGACAATTTCTGACATGGGATTTTACCCCTTTATCATTTTCTCCCCATTTGACTGGGATTGGGGGAAACATTTGAAACCCCTCTAAGGTGGGCATGGGAATCACTGTGCTGATTACTTCTGACCCAGACAGCACACCAACTTTATACAGCCTTCTCAGTATCATGATTGCAATATACAGACAGCACTGGTGTCATGAATGGGGCACTTCATAACTCAGCAGGGGCCCAAAATCATGAAAGGCTAGCACCAGTTAAAATTAAAACTGCAATGCTCACAGCCACCTATTCTCTTACAGAACATGTACTTAGACCATACATAGCAGGTGCTGTAGGCCATTCCACAACTGTTCCTTTTCCAATAAGGGTACAGTAATGTCACAAACTGGGACACAGCCTCCCATCCATTGATTCTATCTACACTTCCCACTGCCTTGGCAAACAGCCAGCATAACTAAGGACTTCATGCACCCAGGACATCCTGTCTTCCACCTTCTTCCTTCAGGAAAAAGATGCAAAAGTCTAAGGTCACATAGCAATTGACTCAAGAACAGCTTCTTCCCTACTACTGTCAGATTTTTGAATGGACCTACCTTACACTAAGCTGATCATTCTCTACACCCTAGCTATGTCTGTAACACTACATTCTGCAGTTTCTTGTTTCTTTCTCTGCGAACAAAATGTTTTGTCTGTATAGCATACAAGAAACAATACTTCTAACTGTATGTTCATATATTTGATAATAATAAATCAACTCAAAGAATGGGGTTCAAGAATTTCTAATGCTGTACGTAATCTTGATCTTGGAGTTGTTGAGGAGGAGAGATGTGGTCTATTCACAGCAAGCTAAGTTAAGTCTCTAAATAAACTCTGAGGCACATTGGGGTCAGCTAGCTGTGGCAATCAGTGCCAGACAGCAAGTCCCAAGGATCTGGATGCAGTGCCGCAAAACATTCAATGATTTCACATGACTGGTCAATGCTAGTAAATGGATCTTCAAATACCATGTCCTACCAACTGCACCACAGCCCTATCACTCATATACCAACCACCTCTATCAATCACAACTCATACCTACCATTGACTGCTGCACCTCACCCACTTACATTGCTGCAGATCCCACACCCGCATATCACAGCTTGCACACACCGCCAAACTGACTGCATGATGCTCTAATACTTATAGGGAAAGGCGGTGCAAAATTGCAGGCGACAGATACCAGCCCACAGAAGGTGCACATGGATACATGTCCTTATCTGAATGATGAAGCGGTACCTGACATTACTGGATTGGTCATAGCTGTGGCTTTTAGAATTACAGAACCCCTACAATACAGAAGCCCATTGAATCCTCACTGACAACAATCTCCCCCAGACCCTGTCCCCGTAACTTCATATGTTTACTCTACTATTCCCCCAATACTAAGGAGCAATTTAACTTCGTCAATTGACCTAACCTACACATCTTTGGATTGTGGGGGGATTCCTATGGAAATCCATACAGACATGTGGAGAATATGCAAACTCCACACAGACAGTGACTCAAGACCAAAATTAAAGCCAAGTCCCTGGCACTGTGAGGGAGCAGAGCTAACTACTCTGCCACCATGTTGTCCTCAATTGTAACCATCAAAAGAGCTAAAATAAGTGAAGATGACAATAGAAGATTTTCAAATCCCACATCCCTCTAATCCCACATTCTCTTCTGATTTAGAAGATGTAAGCATGCTCCTGTTACTTTCCTCCTTCCCCTAAGCACAACTCTAACATTGAGTCTTTCTGCTTTCGTATACCCAAGAACTACAAACTAAGCAGGTAGTGCTGGAAGGTCCATAGATAAAAGAGAAAGTAAACAGCACAGATAAAGTAACACCATCATTTATTCTTGCACTTTTAGATACTGCTCTGCTATCATTAACCATATAGTTGGCAATCAGGACTGTGCTGTCATGGTAACAGACTGCGCAGGAAGTCACCACCAACCTTAGCAAGTTCTATGTTGAGTACTGCAGGGCTACTTTACAGCTGTTCAGGGAGGAGAATCATTGGTTCAGCATGTGAATGGTCCACGGTGTGGTAACATGACTCTCAGTATATGTTTGCATCCAGTGTGTGCTTGGGTTGTGAACTGAAGTCATCACTCAGCTGGTCAGCAGACAGCCTTTTTCACCAGGAAGACATCCTTTGATTATGTCGGGGTAGCTGAATTGCAACTGACACAGTGAAGTGTTGCAGAATGAAGGCATCGTGACTGCTGGCAGTATACGAGGTAAGATTCTCTGCATTTGGTTACACATAGCTGAACGGTGTGGAAGTGAAATCCCAAATTTAACAAGAGGCACCTTGAGGAGATGTGTGTGTGTGTGCAGCCAATGACACCATGCAGTATGATGAGGCCTGCATTCCTCATAAAGCCACGCGCTCAGTTTGCTGCAGTCAGGACTATGCCATCATGGTGACAGACTGCGCAGGAAGTCACCACCAACCTTGGCAAGTTCTATGTTGAGTACTGCAGGGCAAGAAAGTATAGCATCTCTCTTTGAACAGAAAGCATCAGTGATTTCCATTACATAATAGTAAATGGAAAACTGAGATGTTGCAACCATCACCAGCTACACCCTTGTGCCCAATGCACAAGTCTTCATGATTATGATCAGCTTCTCAAACAGTAGCAATGTGGTGATAAGCCCTGCCCCGATGCTGCATTAGCAGTGGCAGCAGATGGGAGCAGATCACTGTAAGACTGTCCTTAGTGAGGCAGAAAGGATTGACACACTGTTGAGGAATAGGAGGACATTGGGGTCCGTGTCCATAGGACTCTTAAATCGGTCTCGCAGGTGGAGGATGTGGTCAAGAAGGCATATGGTGTGCTAGCCTTCATTAATTGAGGGATTGAGTTTAGAGTCAGGAGATAATGCTGCAACTTTATAAGACCATTGTCAGACCCCACTTGGAGTATTGGTTGCAATTCTGGTTGCCTCACTACAGGAAGGATGCTGAAGCTATTGAGAGGGTGTAGAGGAGATTTACAAGGATGTTGCCTGGATTGGGAGGCATGCATTATGAAAATAGGTTGAGGGAGCTCAATCTCTTCTCCCTAGAGACGAAGATTGAGAAGTGACCTGATACAAGTTTATAAAATGTTAAGAGGTATAGATAGGGTGGATTCTCGGAGGCTATTTCCCAGGGCTAAAATGGTCGCTACGAGAGGACACAGTTTAAGGTGCTGGGCAGCAAGTACAGAGGAGATGTCAGGGGTAAGTTTTTCACTCAGAGGGTGGTGAGTGAGTGGAATCGGCTGCCGTCGGTGGTGGTAGAGGCAAACTCGCCGGGGCTTTTAAGAGATTTCTGGATGAGTACATGGGATTTAATGGGATTGAGAGTTATAGATAGATCTGGTAGGTATGGATATGACCAGTGCAACTTGTGGGTCAAAGGGCCTGTTTGTGCTGTAGTGTTCTATATTCTATGTTCCTCATTAATGTTCAAATTATGCTCTATGGATATCTGATATGGCTTCCTGCTGAGGAACCTTCCTCTTCCAGCAGCTTACCCTGCTCTCGGTGACCTCTTCAGCGCATCCAAGCGTCTTCATATCTGGGAGCAATTGGTTGACAAGATCAAGTCTTTTAGAAGCTGCCACACCAGTCCTCGCAGACTTTAACTAACCATAGAAAGCACCAACCATTTCTATAATCACAGTCATAGCTAGTAGAAATCAATCATCAACGAACCTGAAAGTGGTTAATGCTTAAATACCATTGGTTGGAGTGGAGGGAGGATGCCGACCCTGCTGCTAAAGACATGTTCAAATATACAAGTTTAAGAGAGGGAGTTAGCTGAAGCATTGAGCTCCATTGGTGTCGAACTAGTGTTGTATTTTGATATAATGATCTGCCTGTGCTGCATGTTCACTACATGCACACCAGCCATTAGTTAAACGGTGTCCAGCATAACTTGGACCAGAAATGTACCTATGTGTGCCAATGGCATCATTTTGGACTTTTTAAAAATTGGGTGTTATTCATCCAAATTAGGAGGAGACAACTGGTATTATCACTATTAACCCCCCGAAACTCAGCTAATGGATCCAGGTTCCAATCCCATCATAGCAGATGATGGAATTTGAATTCAATAAAAAAATGGAATTAAAAATCTATTAATGACTATAAAACCATTGCCGATTATCCGAAAAAGACATTGGAATTACTAACATTCTTTAGGGAAGGAAATCAGCAGTCTGATCTGGCCTACATGTCGCTCCAGATCCACAACAATGTGATTGACTCACAACTACCTTCAGGCATCTAGAGATGGGCAACAAATGCTGGCTAGCCAGTGACATGACACGCATGTCCCACAAATGAATTTTAAAAATGTGGTGCCCATTGTTTTGCTTGGTTACATTTTGCAAATTTTAGTGATATTTTTCTGTCGGCACTACTGCTCTGACTCAAAGACCCCACATGGGCATTTCTAGCAGTGGTCAGTGAATAGGGAAATCAGAATCCTGACCAGCTTTCCCCTCCCTAACCCAGGGGTGCTAAAGCTAATTGCAGTGTCTGTATCACCAGCCTGAATGACATCATCCACCTCAGCACAAACAGGGACTTGAATGTGGGGCGTTACTAATCAACTACACACTGAATAAACTCGCAGAGACTGCAGGGGAGCAATTCTTCTGCATTATGGTGTCATTTGAACCATTCGATTGGATTAGTGCCCGAGTAGCTCAGTAACAGTTAGCCATTGGCCACTGCATGTGTTAGCCACTCGCTGCAGAAGCCTTTAGAACTCCGCTCTCCTGCTCCATCTGGGTATTATGCATAATCCTTGTTACATGAATCCAGAAATTCGGAGGAAAAAAATAAAAAAAATATTTTTAAGGTCTCATTTTCAAATAATAATTTTGAAGGGTCCCTTTTTTAATTGCACATACGCAGCCTCCATTTTGCTGCTTTGAGAGTTTGTTGGGTTTGTAAATAAACCTGACTTTGGAGTATGTTTGATGCAGTATGAGACTGAAACAGAATCCAAATGGCCAAAATAGAGCTTCTGCATCAAGACCTCTGATAGTATTTGTTGCAGCAAAGTTTCCCACACCCACCTACAGTCCGAAATCCATTCTTTAAAGAGAATATAATTCTTAAACGGAACAGAAAGTAAAGTCTGTTATTGATTTTAATTTTTATGAATCTTGGTTGGTGAACTAGTCCCCTTCACTGGCACAGCACGCCACACTGACTCTCTTCCTGTGTGGAGCACCTGAAATCTATTTAGTGCTGAGATCAGTAACAAAAGTGTTGGAATTACAGGTGTGAATGGCCCTTCCTACCATTTCCTGACACTGAGCTATAATCTACTAAATTGTGAAACAGTATTCAGTTTCAACCCTCCCCCAGCTGCGATCTCACCATAACATGAAAACGCGAGGTCTCAGTAAGTGTCCTTCCTTACAAAGTTATAGACTTTTATTTTAAAATGCTGCTTCACATATTGAAACTGAATTTTTGTCCAGACACAAACTGTGTTCCTTACCTGTGTTCACCAAACAAGTTATTTCAGAGAGTTTGTGGTATCAAATTAAGAATTGTAGTATCGAAAGACATATCTTTTATTCTTTGCCAGTGTATTTGGTGTTGTGCAGCACAAACTCATTGTAGATTAAATATTAAATTCGTTTTTTAAAGATATAATCGTTAATTGGAATTCCCCCCAAAACGTTTTGAAACGCTGAATTTTTCCACTGTTTACAGATTTCTGTAGCAAGATAAAAGGTAAAACCGCGGGGAGGAGGCAGATGATTTATTCCCGGGAATGGATGTCGGCTCTCCCAAAGTGTCACAGAACAAACAGCAGCTTTAGCCTCGCTGATATCTATCATTTGAATCGGCTTCTTTCACTCCCCCTGGTTATGGCCTGTTTGAAAATCAGTGCAATCTCAAAGAGGTTTAGATGGTTGGTGCTCCGTGCCAGGAGACAGGACCCCTTACGGGCGTTAAATAACGGAAACTCCAAATTTCCGCAACAATACTCTCACTTAAATCCAGTTTGGTTTTAGGTCCAACCAGTTGACGGCGGCTGAGATTTGGGGCCGCCTCGTTCGCAATCCTCGTGTTGCTTTAGGCACCTATGCATGCAGAAGCAGGTTGATAAACTCATTCCTTTTGCAATGTTAGTGTCATTGTGAAATTGGGTGCTGCCCAATTCCCCAGAGGAATAGTGCGAGATTCCCTGGAGGGGTCAGTCTCTCACCATTTGAAACTGGTACCGCAGAATCTGGACTGCAAAGCGAGTCTACAAAATGTGCCGACGGTGGGTAGGCGGGAGATGCTTTTAATATCTGAAGTATTCAGGGGAAAAAAAAACATTCAGTTGGTTTAAATGTTGGGGGAAGCCAGCACTTTTAAGTATTAAACTGTTAATGGGCCGGAGAAGCTAAGTCTGCATATGTGTGTGTAACCTTGAATGCACGTGGCTTTCTCCTTGAGTAAACTAGGCAATATCTCGCTACAAGTGCAGCTTCTGGTCTTAGACCAGTAATTGCAATACAAATACATCATGTAGGTCATTCCAGAACAAGATACTTATTTCAAATAAAATATTTCAAAAACTGAAAATATTTAGGTTCACTATTGGATCATATAAACTTTATTTCAAGGAGAAATAGAAATTGTTCACCCGTATTGTAAAATGTATTTATTTTGGATTAACTTCATATTTTCCCAGAAGCCTTTGTTCAATGTAAACCTATGTTATCTTATTATATTTCATCTAGTTCTCATATATCACAACTTGGAAATAGCTGATCCAGATCCAAATGGAACTAAAAATACAGAAAATGCTGACAAGTGCATCAAAGGATGTGGACTGTGATCTGTTACTGAAATTCTCTCAAATACTATAATCTGCTGATCTACTAATGTCAATAGTTTTGAAATTAATACAGTATACATTTGAAATCATTTCTCTGAAAGATGTCTCTGATGTCTTCCAAAATCATGGTCTATATTACACAGATTTTGATTTGAGGGGACAATATAATCTATATCACATAGCATTAACCTTAACATAAACTTTTTCATTCATGTTAAGCTGTTTTGGTGAAAATATGTAGACAATAGAAGACAGTTGCATTTTCTGCCGAACTGCAATCACTTGAATTTCTTTCATAAGATACACATTAACTGCATTGGATGGTTGCTGCTATTGTTCCATCATGACTTTAAACTGCTCATGGATTATTTTAATCTTTTGTATTATTGAGGCATGTGTAAAACTTAATCCTAGAAATATTTCATTCAGGGCATTTCAAACTAGTCCCTTGCATGTTTGAACTTGTCTTTAATGACAGGTCATTTACGCTACTCTACGTTAGATTTGACATATCTTAAGCTAGTTAGGTAAACAACCCATACTGGTTAGCGTATTGTCTGGTTTTAATCAGAACAGCAATGGAAGATAAATATGTGGTTGCTTTTAATTAGCCTTACTTAATTAAAAAGCACCAGAAGTATTGTAGTCATTATGAACCCTTGTAAAGGAGCAGGCACCTAGTCTGTTGCCTGTCTGTTGCAGAAAATGAGATTTTTTTTGAGGGGAGAAGGGTGTGTGTATCTCATGAGAAATAAATCTTACTACGTTTGTATCATAGTTTCTTACATTTTATCTGAGTGAGATGGATGTGCATCTTGTGAGTGTTAGACCAATGCTGGGCTGTATTAGCCTTCATTAGCACCCCGGTATGGATCCAATTCACTAATTACTTATGCTGTCCTGGTTCACTGAGATTTAAGTACCAAGTCAATCCCATTATCTGCAGTCTCCCAAGCTTGCCGGAGTCATCAGTCTTTTGTGGAAAAGAAGCACAAGGGTTATCAATAGCCCCAAAATGCTCAGGATTCCCCTGCTTCATGAGAAAGTGAGATTATCCCTGACCAAAGTCGCAGCTTTTGTAAGCTGCTGCTCTGGATGTGATGAAAGAGAAGAGTGACAAATATCCATGAAGCCACAGAGAGGAGAAAATGCTGTGTTCCTGCAGCTGTTCCAGGGTTTCGGGCAGCTTTTCAATCTCCTCAGAGCTGTGAATTACAATTCATCTGTTAAAAACATAAGATAATATAGTCAAAAGTCAGAATAAAATATTCTAAAGGCCTGAGGCTTCCTCACAGAGGATAAACTGAACCTCTCAGCTGCCAGTGTTATTTCTGCCCTCCCTTTGCATCCCACACATTTGGCGTCTGTGGTGTTTGGGCCCTGTCTGCTTGGGACGCTTGATTGACATCTGCTCTGCCAAGAGGAAAGCTTTGGCAGCTATTGGCAGCCTCTTCACATTCATATACCCGATGCAAGTTGCTGAAGCACAGTTAGTGCTGGAAAGACATTTTGTCTAAACAGCGTGACACCTCTTGGAATGGAGTATGTCAATGCCAATATTCACAGTTTTTTTGACAAGGTATAACCTCACTTGGTAGACCCTGGTTTAATGTGGGGTGGGGGGGGGAGCCGAGTACAGGTTGGAAAGGATAATCGAGAACTATGCATTTTCTGACAAAATAATGGATTTTAAAACTTTCATCAGACAATGGCAGGGACAAAATCAGTGCAAAGCTCCTGAAAGTAGAGAAGTCCAGGCTAATGTGTAAGAGTTGAATGTTAACAGCTGCACATTTAGAAATAGTATTCATGTCAGAAAAGTTGATCAGTTTACTATTCATCAATGATGAATAGTAATCAAGAGCTGGAATTATTATTTTAAAATGCTAAATCACCCCCAACTAGCGAAGTCCTAGCCCTATAACTTCACAAAAGTGATTGACTAGCTGGCTATAGTATGTCAATTTAATTAAACTTGGAGACATGAATACTACCAGATTTTACTAAATATTCCTGATGTGTTTGTTATAGTATCTGTGAAATGTACTGCAATATCACACAGTGTAAGCACACAGAAAAAGGAGTCTGGGCTTGGGAAGGATAATTCTCAAAATTATCAGTACCCTCTTGGCATTTGACATAAGGGGATGTGTTGACTGGATTAATATGGTGCAGTAATGTCTTGTCCTATAGGCGGTGCTGTTGTCAACATCTTCATTAAAAGTAGATCAGAGGCCAGAGAGATATTTAATCATTGAAATATTAACAAACCCACTGATCATCATTTGTATCAAAGAATTGGGGGAAAGAGGGGTGGGGTATGGAATATGAGGGGTGAATGGCAGGTCTTGACAAATTCAACTGGGTGTGATGGAAAATTATGGACTAATTTAGGATGACTGAATTTTGATCTGGAGTGACCATGCAACACTGCAACTCATCTGAGCATGTAACAGAAGCAACCTCCATTCAGCCTATGCTGTGGACTACACAAGTTCACATCTGACCAGGTCAGTGACCTGACAAGGAAAACCAGTGCAGGAAATGATCTGGAGGTGAATTAAACAGGGTAACAAAATTCCAGTGAATGAGATCTCAAAGCATCAATTTTCAATGGACAGATTTCACGTTAAATATTAAGCAGCACTTTTTAAAATGTAATTATTTCCACTTTTGGATGGTCCAGACAGATTCAAATCCTATTTTTAATATGCATTGAAAAACAGCAGGGATCTATCATGTAATCCAAGCCCAGGGATGAAATTCTTTTTCCCTTTGGAATTTTTCCTTTCTGAAGTAATAAATGAAAGGGAACAGCACCAACTTAAAACTTCCATTTGAAGTGGGGGAGATTACTTTTCTGGACTGTCTCCCCACCTACCGCCCCCTCACCCACCCACCCAACCCAGAATATTTCATTACAGTTTGAATCATGAGCATCTTACTTATAGAAACATTATTGTGTTCAGGGCAGCAAAATAAACTTGACTCAATTATCAGGTTGTAAATTGATTTTGAGAAATCTGATAGATGAATGCAAAATTAGCATCTACACTCTGACCTCACTTCTCCCCATCAGCACTGCTCAGTCACCACTTGCACATGATTGACAGGCATGGCAATGAACAGTGGCTTTGGTCCTGTAACCATTTTAACTGCAAAGACAAGCAGTGGCACCTCCACCTCCACCTCACAGTCAAAGCAACATCCAAGGAAAGAGATGAAAGTCGAAGGGTCACAATATGAGCTTTGCAAGGGTGCAATTTTTACGAGGCATTTTAAAAAAAAGTGTTTCAGTCTTGTGTCGATCTTACAACACTGATTTTTAATAAGAGCACTTCACAGGAAAGTTAGCATTTGAAAATGCTTCTGTTGTTACATGGGCGCCTTGGCAGCCTATTAGACAACAAGGTTATAGAAAGCAAGGAGATAAATGTCTAGTTAATTTGCTATGGCGGTGATGGTGTTAAAAATCTCATTTTGCTTAAAAACTATCAAGGTATTCGGAAGATTTAAATTGCAGGTGACAAAAATATATCTCTTCTTTAAATTGCTTCATAACCTTAACATCAATTTCAATAAGTTAGCGTTGGCTGCTTTTGATTAAGAACTTATAATTAAAGCCAAAATATATTGTCACAAATTACATAATGCAGTTGAAAAACTGCACCCTGTACTAATCAAACAAACTTGTAAATTTAAAATGTTTTTTTGCCTTTTTTTTAATTTAGGAGGTGATGGGGTCTATCCATTCTATCTAATGAAAAATCCTATCAGCATCAGTTTAACCCTTGTTTTATATAAGGGTTTACTGCGTATTTCCTGTTTTTTTTAAATTCAGATTTTCTGCATTTGTTGTTTTTCTACCTCTCTATTTTTTCAATATTTTCTGCTAGTTACAAAATTTTTCCACTGGCAACGTGGCCTAAGATGGAACCTGCAATTTCATAATTAAAATACTCTTGTAATTTTGGAATAATCATAAATGGATTCTGCAGCAGGATAATGTTTGTTCTCTTTAGTCCCCCCCCCCTCCCCACCCCCACCTTCATGAAATTGGAGTGGAGGTTGTTGAGAGGGTCTGCAAGATCTGAAGCTTGGAGCTGTGAAAGAAGAAAATACTCAGCAAACAAAACAGCCTACCACACAAGAAACTTCATCTGTTCTTACAAAACCCTCCTTTCTTTACATCTTTTCTTCCCTAATAACAGCTGCCCTCTCGTTCACTGTTACTCAGCAGAGAAGAACAAAACCTCCCTCTGACTATCTGTTTTTCTTTTCTTCCCCAGAGTAGGTCTCATTACTGGTGATTAGCAGATGATTAAAAACAATTCAGCTTTCCCCAGTAGATATTTTCTCCCAGTTTGTGACTAAAGCGTCAGTCTTCAATGAACGTGCTCCTAAGCTTATTACCAGGCTCAGCGGATTAAGTGCCAGTGAGCGGCAGGCTCTGATATGGTGATGCAGTGAGTGACATGATGCTGCTCAGAGGTGTGGACTAGTGGAAATAACAGTATAAACATAGCAAGGAAAAGATGGATGCTGTTTCATGCTGCACTCTTTGCTCTTAGGACAAAGTTCCTTCGTTCTGAGACGACTATCATCTGCCCATTATCCCTGGCTGAGACATTTACTACCTGCCCTCACAATGATTAGAACTGAATGCTTTTTTTTCCCATGCCTATCTTTTGTACGTACATGGAAGTTCATTCAGCTTTGCACAGACAAGATTGACAGCTCCACAAACATGTGAATCTGTAATTAACAAAATAAAGAATATGAATTTCAAAAGATTAGGAGTTGAGTGAATAAGACCTCAGTGGAATACATATCCATTTAACTTTACAAACAGGGATAATGCAACTTCTGCGATAAAACCTAAACATTTTATTGCCTAACTTTAAAGACATTTTTGGAAACATCTGAAGTGCTTTTTATTTTTTTTAAACATTGACTGTATAATATGGCTAAGAAATTGGGTCATGTCATTCCCAGTTTTCAAGTACTAAGTAGCTTTCTAACGGCAGGTAGGAATTGTACCTGCACTTCCAGCCACATATGTGTTACTTGCCATAATAGACAAGGACAGACAAAAGGCGACCTTTACTTATGCTTGAAGAGGGTGTGATAATGTTTACAAATGCAAATAAGGGACCGACACACACGGAAACAAAAAAATAGTTACTTGCCAAGCAAGCTCTGTCTCGACCACAGTTGTTGCTGATCCTGCGATCTCCAACTCCAGGCCCTAACTCGGTCCTTCAATCTCTACTCACCCAGTCTAAACTTCACGGCTCCCCAGCTTTGACTTCTATACCCCCAGTTTTGTGATCTCCAACTCCAAGAACTACAGGTCAGTTAGCCTAACATCTGTCATTAATATGATGGTAGCAGGCATTTAGAAAACCTTAATAAAATCAGGCAGAGTCAACATAGTTTTGTGAAAGAGAAATCATGCTGAACTAATTTGATGTGTTGTACATGGATTTCCAAAAGGCATTTGATAACGTGCCACATCAAAGGTTCCTGTACAAAATAACTACTAATGGTGTAGAGGTAACATATTAATATATAGGATTGGATAGCTAACAGGAAGAGAGTAGGGACAAATAGGTTTTTGTTGGAATGGCATGCTATAACTAGTGGAGTGTTACAGGCATCAGTGCTGAGTCTCAAATATTTACAATCTGTGTTGATAACTTGGGTGAAGAGACTGATTAGATTTGCTGATAATACAAAGATGAGCAAGTTGAATGTTGTCATTTATTGCTTAGGGAATTAAATAGTAGAGATGGTTTGCAATACTTGTACAGGATGTGAGTGAGACCACATCTGGATTACTCTGTACAGTTTTGGCCTCCGTAAGAGAGGATATCATTGTATTATAAATATTTTAGAGAATGTTGGCTCTATCAATTCCTGAGATGAAGGTGATACCTTACAGGGAAATATTGGAGTTTTGAAAATTATTGAAACATGCAAGATCCTGAGAGAACTTGACAGGATAGATATTAAGATGTTTCCCTTTATGAGAGAGACTAGAACAAGGAAATGCAGCTTAAAAATAAAAAGGTTTCTGATTATTCAAAATGAGGAAAATTTTTTTCATGCAGGGTTGTGCTTTTTCCCAGGAGCCATGGAGGCAGGGTCATTGAATATTTTTGGGAGGATGATTTTGATGAACTCTTGATTGACAAAAGAATCAAAGGGTATAGGGGACAGAGGCCACAATCGGATCAGCCACGATGTTATGAAATGACATAGCAGGCTTCAGAGGCCAAATGGCCTACTCCAATTCCTAATTTGTATGTTTCTTTCAATCCTGACTCCCTGCATCCCATCCCAAGTTGCTCTACACACCTCCCCTATCCAGACACACATCCACTAACCCCCTTGAGCCAACTGATTTTACCACACTGCACCAAGGCCTGTCATCCCGTCTCCACATTCCAAGAAGCTGCACTATAGAAAATGTAAAAATCATAGACTCATAGAATCTTTACAATGCAGAAAGAGGCCATTCAGCCGATCAACTCTACAGCGAAAATAATACCACCCAGGCCTTATCCCCATAACTCCATGTATTTACCCTGTTAATTCACCTAACATTAAGGGGCAATTTAGCATGGCTAATTCACCTAACCTAATGCTGACAATGTAATAGATTTAGCTGAAATTCAGCTATGAACCTGCTCTGCTTAAGGTATACCCAGAGCTTGCTCTAAAAATAATGTGAGTGCAGATAGAGAACAATTTTGTGGTAATGTAGAGTGCAGCTGTTTCTGGGACATTGAAATGTCATTAGGCTATTCAGCTCTTTAAGCCTCCACCATTTAATTCTATCATGGGCTGATCTGAAGCAAATGTAATTGTTGATAATATTGTTTCTACCATTTAAATTTCTAAGTTTTCATTAGTTTCGTCACCATATTATTGTGACATTCCAGACCTTCACCCTGCCTTCATAAAGGATTATTTTTCAGGACTTATAAAACCTGCACAAATTCAAAAATCAGGGTAAATTTTACAACAGCTTCAATAAAGCACTACAGAAACTCGATGCATTCTGGATGAATTGCTCTTAAAATCACTTTAAGTTTTTAAATTAGGAGACTCCAGTCATGCATTCATCTTCTGGGAGTGGGAGTGAATATATTAATTACTGCATCATGTTTGGATAAAAGTTGGATTTTTACCAATTGTCTACCAATTTCGACAAAACTGCCAGATCTATAAAAGCTGTATACCTGTAAAACACACTGACATTTAACAGAGAATAATTTAATACAATTATGTGCATTGCTCATGAACATGTCATGAATATTGTTTGCAGCAGTGCTCACAAAGTGAAACAGCTTTCCACTGGTCTAGTTCCATGAGATTTTTATATATTAAGAGTTCAGATTGTTAGGAAAAATGAGCTGACAGGATTTTTTTTGGATGCTGTGGTAGAGCATTAAAATGCTGTTGCACCCTTTTGTTGTACAAGTATGCAGCACTTGGAAATTTTATTGCCAGCGGCGACCAGGTCATGATGTACTGACAATAAAAGAAATAACTTGGAGGAAGGTGTGTCTTCTCTCTCAAAAGAGCTAGGTATGAACTGTTGAAGCTGCTGCTCACATCCATACCCCAGAGCAAGAGAAAGAATATTCTGGAATGTAAATCAGTCTTCCTTCTTTCATTTAGATTCTTTAGCCAGCAATTAGGAATTATCTTGCCGAAAAAGAGCTTCTAATGAAAGGAGCTAAACCAAAGACAAATTAATTTGTATAATGATAGCACATCGGGAATATAATTATATAAATAATCACTTTCACATTTATTGTTTTACATTTATTAAATAAATCTAGAAATTGCAGCGGGCAGTAGGAGTCAAATAATGGTTAACATGCTCCGAGGATGTTTGCTTGCTCACTGTTTCAATACTGCCATTGATCCATTCATTATAAATGGATTGCAAATATAGGTCCATTGATTTTGCCAACTAGACTATACTGTTTAGGTGCCAATCAGCATAACTATGAAATAAAACAAAGATTAAAATCAGTCATAATCTGTATAAATATGGGGAACTATAGGTAATGCTTAAGTTGCACATTGTTCTTGGTGGCTATCTGAGACTGAGCCCTAATTTATTATTTAAGTTCTTATGACAATTGACATAACAGGAAGTAGTAGGCTTGCTGGGGGCAATACAATGGAACTGTGGTTAGCACCGCTGCCCAACAGCGCCAGGAACCTGGGTTCAATTCGTTGCTTGGGTCATTGTGCAACTCTGCACAGACATTCTCGCTGTGTTTGCATGGGTTTCCTCAGAGTGCTCTGTTTTCCTTCCACAGTCCAAAAGACGTGCATTGGCCATGCTGAGTTCTCCCTCAGTGTACCTGAAGTGGCACCAGAGTGTGGCGACTAGGGGATTTTCACAGTAACTTCATTCCAGCGTTAGTATAAGCCTACTTGTGAATGTAATAAAAACAAAACATAAAACTTGCTAATTCTTCTTGCATTGTAATGAATTTAGAGATAATCTATGAAATAAAGTCTGTTTTGTATTGTCATAATTATTATGTTTGTACTGAGAATGTAAGAACTATTCTTTGGGTTGCATGGAGCAATATGCAACGTATTGAAAAAGAATTGTAAAAATAGCACTGTGAGATTTTATGGGGATTGTGTTTAAGTTTGGATCAGACCTAGAGTAGATTGGAGCATTTTATGAAATAGTAACACATCGTGATATTAAAGTGGTGCCATAATCAGCGAGAGAAAAGCGTTTTTTTTCTATTTTTGTTGTCAGGATGTGGGTGTTGTTGTCAAGGCTGTATGAATTATTTTGAGAAGGTGAACATAGTCGTTGAAGTACTGGCTTGGATTTTCATCTGTGAATCAGGTTCGCAGAATTGGGGGAATTCCCAGCTCCACAGATCCAACTTCTATAAATGTGCCCCCCACATGTCAGAATTTTGGTCTGGAGGAGTTGGAGGCTGGAGGGGGTGCACAGGTAGCGAGGAGTCACTGATGGATTGGACAACTCAGGCACATGAAAAAAGTGAGCCTTCAAAAAGGTCGATTTAAGATGTCAGATGCTTAAGTCTCTGCTTTGAAGATGTCATGGACAGATCAGTGAGAACGTAAATGTTGTCCCACTGTTAGTTGTCCCTGGATTAGATGGCCCATCTTGGGCTTTCCCCAGGTGAATAAAGCTGTCATTGTTACTGCTTGTACTGAGCTCAAATAGTGGATTCACAAGACGCAGCCGTGGAGAGGTATCGTCTTGGTACCACCATTTAATAAAGATATCTATTGTCATGTAGTTATCTGCCATGCCTCTGTCAGAATGTACCTACGGTGTTGACCCTTGAACAAGTCTCTCATATCTGTACAACAACACAGCATAACAATATGAGTCAGAGGGGGACCCCCAGTAGGGCTGTCATTGGTCACAAAGTAGTTTGCCACCTTATAGTTACAGCTACCATATCCATTGCACCTAGCATTTGTGCAGAGCAATTTTCTCCACCACAGCTCAACAGTACACATTGATGATATTTCAAAAATGGTTAGTGCATGTAAGCACAGAATGGCAGCATTGTAATCTGAAGGGCTGTTAACCCTTTTTGCCTTACATTTGAATTGTTTGAACGCCACATAGTAGAGGCACATGGGAATGGGATGGTTTCAGCTGCTCGTGCTTCTCAGCTCAGGAGGTCGTGAGGAGGAGAGCAGTTCTCTGACCTGCTGGCCAGCATAGTCCACCAGCCACTGCAGAGAAGGCCTGCTTTTAAGTAATGGCTGCAGCAAGCGCAATAGAAGACGATCAGTGTTCGTGGATTCAGTGCGGTATAAAGTTCAGTGTCCTGCTGCATTCCAGCAAGGTACGTAATTGAGCTCTCCTACTCAGAGCTCCATGGGAAGGGTCAAATCTGCATGCTGCAGCTAAGGCACGAGATATGGCATGTACATGTACAAATCTCAATGCTGAAGCCAGAACTAGAGCAGATCATGTTGGTGCATAGAGAACAGAAGTGAAGGAGCATTGAAGCACAGGTATAATGAAGAAAAATATATCTGTGTGCACAATATATATCATGCATAATGAAATCATGTTGTTGTTGCAGTCAAAGAGAGTGAAGAAAGCCCAGGTGGTGGGCTGGATGAGAGTAGCTCAGCCCAGATATAACTGATTCACTCAGGAAGACAGATAGCAATGGAAATATCCTGGATGCCATAGGCAGCTGTCTGTTGGTGATAGTGAATCACTGGTAGTGGACATTAAAGACTTTCTGCAACATGGTGGTCTTGCTGTAATTTCATTGAGCACACAGAAACTTTGGCGTAACACAGAATGCAAAGATGGGATTATATCATAACAGCATTGTGAGCAGACCTAAGGCAATGGCATGCATCACAATATAATTCTATAACGATAATAGTTATGCCTAGATAATTCCTTTTGTATCTTATACGGGTCGCAGTTTTGCTCGCTCACTCCCCTGGGCCAGATCATACCTTGGGTATAAGGAGAAAAAAGGTATGTTTGAGGAGATAGCATCACATCAAAGAACCTCACGCTCCTTCAATTGGATTGCCCCCCTTGTGAAGATGTGGCTGCTGTTGAAGTTGCGCTCTACCTTAGTTTATGGGTTCCTAATGTAGGTCAATAGTGAGGGTTTTCAGGGCAACCCCCACTCCTAGAAGACAGCCATGGATCTGCAAAGGTGGTTGAGATAAACGAGGGAGTTGGGAACTCCTCATTACGAAGGAGTTATGGCAGCTGCTGGACATTGAGAGAGTGGAAGATTTCAGTTGAAATTCAGTCCGCATATTGACTGGGCCTTTATAGCAACATGATTGTAATCAACAATATCCTGCTCCTGAGAGAAACCTGTTACTTGGGCAAAGGTCATTGTTTTCTGTGTCTGAGACACTAAATCCACAGGGATCCCCATATGAGCAAAACAAGGCATTAGGTACAGCTTTAATAAAACTGTGTGTTATTGACTCCGATACACAGCTATGTCTTCTACTGAGCCCTGAAAAGACCCTGAGGCAGGCAGAAAAATTGACACCAGTGGTTATTTTTATATGTTCTGGCCAAGCATGGGGATTGATAGAATGTGGTTCAAATTGTCGATGCACGATGGCTTAAGCCCTGACACATTTGACACTGGTTCTCCATCATATTGAGATAGGATGTCCAGGGTTGACAGAGCCTTCCCAGAGATTAGAACCTAGTTTCCTCTCTCTCCGCCTCCTCATTCATGATGTGTGGGGCCCTGCCTCTTCCTCCTAACCTTGTGCCTCCTTCTTGCCTCCAGCTGTTCATGTCAACTGCTATCTATGTGTGTTGATGCCATGCACATCTTCAATCTTCTTTCACACTAAGCAAAATGCAGCCTTCTCAAGCACAGTGTTCTGCCTGGTGCTTGAGTGAACAAATCAGTCAAGGCAAATAATATTGCCCTTTCAAGTCTAGCCGCCTCATCTTCCTATTCGCTTGGGTTTAATCCAGACAGTAAGTATTGAGGTTTGGCCACTTCTGGGGCAATAAATATATATTGAAAGCAAGATTCCAAAGGGGTCCCTTTGTCACCCCAAAAGGATACTCTGGCTATCTAAACAAATTAACAATGTTCAGACCAGCTCTTACCAGCCTAACCTGTGCATATGTGTTTCACACTCCTAGATCACCAAAACCACATGCGTAGAGATGGCAGCTGGCTTAAAGGGGAAGCTGCCTCTGCAAGGCATGTATCTGTGATACATAGGAGGAGGTGATGGCCGAGTGGTATTATCACTCGACTATTAATCCAGAATTTGAGTGAATGTTCTGGTTTTGAATCCTACAATGACAGATGGTAGAATTTGAATTCAATAAAAAATATCTGGAATTAAGAACGTATTGATGAACTTGAAACCAGTGTCAATTGTCAGAAAAGCCCATCTGGTTCACTAATGTCCTTTTAGAGAAGGAAATCCGTTGTCCTTACCTGGTCTGGCCTACATGTGACTCTAACTGTCCTCTGAAATGGCCGAGCAAGATACTCAATTCAAGGGCACATGGGCATGGGCAATAAATGCTGACCAGCCAGCGATGCCCATGTCCCACAAATGAATAAAAAAAAATTATCCATGATGACCCTGGCAGAAGCCCCAGAAGAAATAGTGTAAATTCCATTTGTGCCATTTGTTTGGGGTGTCTCAAGCTCTTGTTCTGAGCATGTAGTAGATGAGTGGAAGGTCTCCCAGAAAGTGAAAGTGACCCTCATCATACCCAAGTCAGGACTCTTTGTATGACCATTTCTCCACACAAATTTGAATCCTCCAACTCCTCCCTTTCTGTAGAAATCCCCCTGTATTGGTTTCTTCTTCAGTTCTATTTCCCTGCTGCAAAAGATATTCTTCCAATCTGTCACCATTTTGTCTCTCATTTTGGACTGAACCCTTTCCCCAGTGTTTTCACCTCTCCTTCAATTCTTTGTGGGGAAAAAAAAGCCCAGTCTCCAGGCACCACTTTCTTGCTTTATTTCCCTTCAGAACCTCTCAGTGGCTTTTTTTGTCTTGTTTTCTCTCCTCAGTGCATTGAGCTTTCTCTCCAGGCTTCCCTCTCTTGCCTGTGCAAAGCTGCTTTAATGTGACTGTTAGCCAACCACTCCTCTCAGTGACCTATCTGAAACGCAGATAAAGTGCTTCACAGATGTAGCAGCATATTTGAATGCAGTTTTCCACTGTCTAAAGCTCAAAGCTGTGAGGATTGAGCTATGAAAAGAGCAGCCTACTGCTTCATTACAGAGCTGCTATATACCCAGTCGATTTTTATGCCTTCGCATCGATCTGTCAACCAGCAACAGAAGAACTCAAGTCCTAACATGTGATGAATCCACAGGAACGCCAGCTTTCAAGAAATGTAATTAAAATATTCAATACGATACTGCAGAAACCAAGCTTTTCTTTTGTCTTTTAACTTCGGGTTTCATTAGCTGGCTTTAATGGAATTTTCAGTTTTTATTGGATAGTTTATTATGATTTCTCTTTTGACTTTTTGAAAATCAAACCAATGCAATATAGAAAGGCTTTTTAAGTGGAAAGTTATGTATCTGTGTTTTTTTTTGATTGAGATTATAGCTTGGAAATTGTAGTTCTGGCATTTCCAAAGTGGCTATGCAACATTTACCAGCCTTACTCCCAGTTGGAGTATTGTGCGCAGTTCTGGTCGCCTCATTTTAGGAAGGATGTAGAGGCTATTGAGAGAGTTCAGAGGAGATTTACAAGGATGCTGCCTGGATTGGGAGGCAGGCCTTATGAAGATAGGTTGAGGGAGCTGGGACTCTTCTCACTGGAGAGACGTAGGTTGAGAGGCGACCTGATAGAGGTTTATAAAATGTTGAGAGGAATAGATAGGGTGGACTCTCAGAGACTATTTCCCCGAGCTGAAATGGTCACTACGAGAGGACACAGATTTAAGGTGCAGGGAAGCAAATACAAAGGAGATGTCAGGGGTAGGTTTTTCACTCAGAGGGTGGTGAGTGAATGGAACCGACTGCCGTCGGAGGTTGTTGAGGCAAACTCACTGGGGTCTTTTAAGAGACTTCTGGATGAGTATATGGAAAAGAATAGGATAGGGGGTTATAGATAGATCTGTGGATTGGTAGATGTGATCGGCACAACTCGGGCTGAAGGGCCTGTTTGTGCTGTGTTGTTTTATGTTCTATGTTCTTAAGCGGCCATTTAAACACTGCATTTCTGAAAAAAAGGACAGGAATTGATCTGCTGAAATTTTGAAAGGTTTCAAATGTGCTGTGCCAGTGAGAACCCTCGATTTGCGGATGCATGAGGACAGAAGGGCCCTCGCCACTCACAGCAACTGATTCAAGAATCCTATTGAGCAACAGCAGCCAAGGTTATTGTGCTCCCCACTGATTCAATGTAGCTCACCAAGATGACCAATGTCAAGAACAACTTTAAAATTGTTCTCTTTGTCAACTCCAGGTCACAATACTCTTAAAAATCTGCAGCACTACCACATTCTAACTACAGACTTATCATGAACAGCTTTATCAGGACAACTGACTTCCTCACTGCATGCTTACTATGCATGCACAGACTGCTAGAATGCCAATATACAAGCAGCTTAGACATTAATTGTTGGCATACTGAAGTATTAAAAGGGGTTGACAAAGGAAATCCTTGCAACTCTTTCCCTAAACTAAAATATTTGGAAAGAGGTATTCACTTCTCTCCAAATATTTAGAACAAACTTTGGCCTCTTTTCATTCCCTTTCCTTTACCTCTCACTACTGGGAGGTCTGTAGCTTCAGATATCTACGTTCTGAACTCTCTTCCCTTAACTTCTCTGCTTTTTCAGCTCCTTCTTTTATGTTAAAGCCCTCCTTAAAATTCATCATTTTTATCAAGCTTTTGATCGCTTCTTTCAACAGACATGGTGGTACAGTGGTTAGCAGGGCTGCCTCACAGCACCAGGGACCCGGGCTCAATTCCAGCCTTGGGTGACTGTGGGGCATTTTTATGTTTTCCGTGGTGCCTGCTTGGGTTTCCTCTGGGTGCTCCGGTTCCTCCCACACTCCAAAGATGGGCGGGTTACGTTGATTGACCATACTAAATTGTCCTTTTGGAGAATTGGCAAGATACATAGTATTATGCGGATAGGGCCTGGGTGGGATTGTTCATGCAGGTTTGATGAACAAAATGGCTTCCTTCTACACTAGAAATTCTATGATACTAACATCTCTTGACAGCATTAATTTTTGACCATGCTTCAAAGATCCACATTGGGCTGTTTTCCTACATTAAAGGTGCTATAAAAAAAGAAACACTTCAGTGACACTGTTTCTATTCTCTCTTTTCTGACTGTGTGTCTGATGCCTTACACCTATTTCAAAAGTATGCTTCCTTGCATTAAAAGTAAAAAATAAAAGCATTTATTAAAGCTACCTGGCTACATCACGTTCAATTACAAAAAAAACAGACAAACTGCTGTTTGTTATTTCTGGATGCTGTCCAAGTCTCAAAACTGGCTATTGTGTGCAGACCAAGATGGATAAGATTGGACAACTCTTGACTCTATCTGAGAAATACACCCTCAACATCGCTCAGATGAAGGAGCAGAGGGTGAGTAAAGCAATAAGCCCTCCCTCAAGCATTTAGCAAGTCTTGTCACCTTACTCCGACACAGTGGCATTCACTCAACGATAAAAGCAGCACACACAGCATACAGCAATGCCAAAACATTTTGAAGGTGCTTTCTCAGAGAGCATGTTGACCGATGTTTCATTTCTATATTTCTAGGCCTATGTTTACAATGATAACTTGTCCATTCTGTCTACACATGCTGTCTGGTCTGTTGAGTGTTTTATACATTTTATATTTTAGTTCTAGATTTCCAGCATCTATAATTTTTTTACTTTTTTGCTTTTTATTTACTTAGAAGAAGCAGATTAGGAAAGGACTTGCTAGCTGGTGGTCAGCTCAGATGAGAAGCATTCTGCTCAAACTCACACTCACCACACCATCCATGAGAAAATGATAATAAATTAGTTGCCCACAAGTTTGTTCTGATGGTGTAAATTGTGCTACTACACAATATGGTTAATGTTGGCAGTTGAGGAAGTTCAGAAAATAGATAATGACCTGAATTTTGTGAAGGCGACAGGAATCCTATCACTGGATGTGAAAGTGGGGAGTGGGGTGGGGGGGTGGTAGTGCTGACAGCTCAGCAGCACTGAAGCCAATTGTGAGTATAATAGAGCAAATCCAACTGAAAACAGGGTCTACATTAAGGGCTATGTGCTCTCAAAGTCAGATACATGGGGTCTTGGGCTTCTGCAGTCCATGAAGCAAGCCCCAGTGTTTGGGGAGGATGCTGGGGGGCTGCTGCCTCCTTACCAACCATACTGAGGCCTGGCAGTGCAGTTGCCATGGAGGTCATCTATTGACATTACAGAGCATCCCTCTCTGGACCCCCTTCTGCCTTGAAATGAGGACACCACACAGTCTCTGCACAAGGAGCAGACCCACCCCACTCCACTGAAAAATGCCAGTGGAGACAGGAAGAGGCTGCTAATTGGTCACTTTAAGTTGTTCAGTTGAGGTACTACTGGATGCCTCATCTGCCATCTTTCTCATAGTTGGCAAAATGGCACGATGGCAAGAAGCTGTCAGGAACACCCTGACACATTTCCATTGAAAGCCATTCAGTGGCTAGGAGGTGAAAGGGCTGGCAAAATGAAAATTCTGGTCAATGCTTTTGAAATACTTAAATAAAAACAGAAAGTGCTGAAAATGCTCAGCATGTCTGGCAACAACTGTGGAGAGAGGAACATTTTAAGTTCAATATGACTCTTCATCAGTCAGTTTTTATTTTTAATGTCTGTTTTTCTTTCTAATTTTATTTCAGATCTCTAACATCTAGCAGTTTTTTGCATTGAAATATTCCTTTATTTAAGAAGGGTTGTTTCACAGAATTATAAAGTCTTAGAAACTTACCTCACAAAAGGCAGCCATTTGGTTCCTTGAACTTGCTGTGTGATTATATCACCTCCATTTTCTTACCTTATCCCTTAAGTCCCAGTGCCCGGAAATCTATCGATCTCAGTTTGTACTGAGCATTGACCAATTTTATTTGTTATCAAAGAATTTAATCAAGTTGGACACAATTTACTATTAACAAATCCTTGCTGGCTTTCCTTGATTAACCCATGCCTTTCCAAAGCAAAGTTTATTTTGTCCCTAATAAAAATTTCTCATAACTTCCCCATCACCTCTGTTGGATTGGCTGACTTAAGTTACCTGTTTATTCCTCTCCTTATTGAGAAGGTGGTCTTTGTTACAAAGCAGTGAGTCTCAGGTTCATTGTGGTGGCTTAAGTATGATTGAAATGGGCTGACAGGATGAAAGCTCCATCATTGCTGCCAAGATAGTGAGCATTCATTGACATGATGTTTTTGTACGGCACCAAATGCATTTTCAGAGAAGAGCAGCCCTTGAACTTGTGTTTACTCCCCCCATTCCTATCCTCACTCCAGGAGGCAACCTACCATTCAGAAATGAATACTCACTGTTGCAGAAATGTCAATCTTTGCCCCTGACTATTGAATTGTCTATGACTAAGGCATTTCTACTTTTTTTGTGCTTGCAACCACATCAGCCATGTACTGTTGATTGGTACTGCTTTTCTCCTAGGAGTTGTCTTCCTCTGCTGTATTCAAAACTGGAAATTGGTCAGTGGATGCCTGAGAGATTCCTGAACTACTTCTGTCTTCCTCCTACCCTGCCTGGTGCATAAACATTCCCTCACCATCTGCACCTTCTGTAGCTATGGGCTGAGCACACATACTTTCCAGGGAAGTTTCAGACTTCTGGGGCTGGATTGTATGAAACTGAGAAGCATTGTGAACCATGAGGAGGTTAGGGGAGAACTTCAAAAGGACACACATAGTTGATGGAATAAGCAGATAGTGGAAGATTAAATTCAATGCAAAGAAGTGTGAATTGATTAATTTTGGCAGGAAGAATGTGGAGAGAAATATAAAACAAAGGATGCAGTTTTAAAGGAGGAACACTGCATTTGCCTGAAGAAGACACAGGAGTCGAAAGCTCGCGTTTTTACTATCAAATAAATCGGTTGGATTATAAATTGGTGTTGCTAAATTCTTACTGAGTTTTAAAGAAGGCACAGGGGCATTGGGACCTGGGTGTATATGTGCATAAGTTATTGAAGATTGCAGGATACATTGAATGTAGAATTCTAGGCTTTATTAATAGGGGCATTAAATGCAAAAGCAAGTAAGTTATGGTGAACTTGTGTAGACCACTGGTTCAGCATTTCCTGGAGCATTATGTCCAAATCTGATTTGACTTATTATTGTCATATGTATTGGTATACAATGAAAAGTATTATTTTTTATGTAGTATAGAGATAAAACATACCATTCACAGAAGAAAAGGAGAGAGTGCAGAATGTAGTGTTACAATTATAGCTAGGGTATAGAGAAAGATAAACTTAATGTAAGTACATCCATTCTGAAGTCTGATGGCAGCAGGGAAGAAGCTATTCTTGAGATGGTTGATATGTGCCCTCAGAATTTTGTATTTTTTTCCAAATGGAAGAAGGTGAAGAAAGAATGACTGAGGTGCATTGGGTCCATAATTATGCTGATTGTGTTTTTGAAGCAATGGGAAGCTTAGACAGTGTCAATGAGTGGGAAGCTGGTTGATGTGATGGACTGGGCTTTGTTCATGATCGTTTGTAGCTTCTTACGATCTTGGACAGAGCAGGAGCCATACTAAGATGTGATACAATTATATTTGAGATCCCTACCTTAGGATTATTCATAGAATCATAGAATCCCTCAGTGCAGAAGGAGGCCATTTGGCCCATCAAGTCTGCACCAATCACAATATTTACTCTACTAATCCCCTAGCACTAGCATTAGAAAGAACACAAAAAGATTCATGAGAGCAGCTCCTAGGATGAGTAACTTCAGTTATGTAGATGATTCGGAGAAGTCAGAACTAATTTTAATTGGAGAATAGAAGGTTGAGAGGAGATTTGACTGAAGTATTCAAAATCATGAGGTTTCTGGACTGAGTGGAAAAGGAGAAACTATTCCCATTGATGAATTGATCAAGAAACAAAGGGCTCAGATTTCAGATGATTGGCAAAGGTAGCTAACAACTATGCCAACCCTTCAGGTGAATTTCAACAAAAAAAATGAGCAATTTAATAAAACAAACTTACATTTGCTTATTACCCACTAATCCACTTGCTCAGCAGCTTTGAACTTTTATCCTCAATTTTTTGCACCCAGCTCAAGCTCTCTTGACTTGTGTTCACTGATTGAAATGGGAGATCCAATGGTACAATCAGTTATTCTCTTGTAACTTCTTTCCAGTGTTAATATAAGCCTACTTGTGACTACTAACTAAATATTAACTTTACCATTTCCCCTCAAGCTTGCGCTCTCACTCTCAATATCTTTCTACGATTGGTTGTCCTGTTTTTATCTATCGGTCCTCTTGTTCTTTTTCCCCTCAAGTTTGATCTCTGATCCAGCTGAAGAAGCAGCTGAGACACTTTAGTTGATTATTTGTTGGATGCCAGCTTGCTTCGCAGTCTTCCTGGCATCAGCTTGGCTGCATCGATAGTGTATATCTACCTCTGAATCAGGTAATTGTGAGTTTAAGCTCTACTCCAAGAAATAATCAAAAACCGAGGAAGTATTGCCAACTGACATCCTGTGTATCTATATATAAAAAAAAACATATGCTTCAAATAAAGCAGTTCAGTGACTGGATGTTTTAATGCCTTGTATCTTTTCAATTTTGAAATGCCTCACTTTTTACTTCAGTCCTCACAACTCACTTTCTATTGATCAGCGATGCAATACTCCTGCTAACTCCGTTCTGCATCCAGCTACTATTTTCCCAAGTTAATATTCTTTGAGATTGTTCTTACTTTCCTTCTGAACACGTATCTTCAGCTTGGACAGAATCATCCATAGAAATTCAGAGTGGGGAAATCACCTTAAAATTCAGTGGATCCTTGGCCTACTGTGATATTTTTTTCTTTTCTCACATGTTTTAAATATCAGAATCAGGTTGCTTCACTATCGCACAAATATCTCTGCCTTGGCAGAATTTTTAGTTCTCAGATTGAGTACTGAATCACTTTCACTTGAGCGGAAATTTTCTCTTAATCATTGCTTGATGCAGAGGCACACCATTTGGTTCTTTTTTGAAACACTGTTTCAATTAAAAGCTTTCTTAAAAATGTACCGGAGATCTTAGTACAGCATTGTATAGTGTCAGTCAAATGGCTTAAACTGTCTGAGAAATGGTCCGCAGGAGTGTGAAAGCTCAATATTCTAACTATAACTGAGCAATTAATTGGGCAGAAAGGCTATAGGCAGAGGCCACAGAAGTCATACATTGTGTGAAATGATGCAGTAAAAGGTCAGTTAGTGCATATAGATCCAGGGACATCACGTCCAAAATAGTACTCCAAGGAGTTAATGAAGAGGAACCAAAAGTGATAGAATGTCTTCTTATCAAGCCGCAGAAAGTAAAATACATTCTCAAGGGAACAATCCTGTGAACAATGGAGAGAGATTGGGAGCTCTCCAATTGGATAAGATACATTTTCTCTTCATATGTTTCTGTTTATAGAGCATTGAAATCTCCCAGAAGTGCAAACAGTAAGTGTAAAAATACCAGTTTGTTTAGTTTCGGGTATCTCACCTACTGGTACAATCATAAGTCCAAAGAGACTTGTAAAGTACGAAGTGCTATTTATATTGTGCAGATATCTACTGCATTCTTATCTCTTCAGTTGGATTCTAGTGCACAATAAAGGGAACAGTCATTGATGTGACTAAAACAAAAGGAAAAAGGTGCAACTAAGCAAACTGCCATCTTCTTCCATACATAACATTCAAAGCTGTAACCAATTGTATGACATTTCCATCAAGTTGCCAATGTTTAGACTGAAAGCACTTACCAGGTAAATCAGCAATTCAGACGTTTTCTTACTTTTCTAAGATGGGATATAATGGTGTCCTAAATTAAGATTGATGCGATCATGTTGGTAGGAGATTATTTTATTTTATTACAGAATATGAGCAAAGCAGGCCTTTCCCAGATCAATTTACACATTGATCTAGCAAGCAACATCCTTCTGTTACATTGACTGGGGTGAAAATGCAAAGCCACTTCATTTATAAGGAGTATAAAGAGTGACACAATCTCCAGTGTAAACTATAAAATTTTGATTCCTAGCCAATTTCTTAAATGGCTTATTTGTAATAAGTACCATAATTTTCAATAACTCCCTCTTCAAAAAGGGAGACAAATAAAACCATGAAGCAGATTTTGGTTGAGAATAATCCAGATACAGCATGATGTAAAAGTGAATTGTCAAATTGTCTTCTTCATCAATCCCCAGTTAATTATTTTTATCTTGTACTGTTTTTATTACAACTTATGTTCATCCTGGCACTGCTGCCTCACAGCGCTAGGGACCCAGGTTCGATTCCCGACTTGGATCATTGTGCAGAGTCTGCATGTTCTCCCCATGTCTGCATGGGTTTCCTGTGGGTGCCCCAGCTTCCTGCCACAGTCCAAAAGATGTGCAGATTAGGTGAATTGGCCATGCTAAATTCTTCATCAGTGTACCCAAACAGGTGCTAGAGTGTGATGGCAGGGGGATTTTCACAGTAACTTCATTGCAGTGTTAAGTTGAACCTATTTGTGACACTAATACTTCATAAACTTAACTTCTGCTTGATCACAGATCCTCTGTGCAGTAATGACCAGAATTCTCTGGTCTCACATGCCCCACTGCTAGCGAGAACAGAGAATTTGGCACTCAGCCAAATCACCATTCACAGCTGCAGGCAAAGTCAGAGAATTCTAACCAACAAGTGAGCATATTTGGTAGTTATGTCAACCTGAATCAGGTGGCATCATACTTATCTCTGATGGTTCAGTGTTAAAGCTGCACTGCAGATCTTGGCTGACACTTTAATGAAGTGTCAGCCAAGATCTGCAGTGCAGCTTTAACACTGAACCATCAGAGATAAGTATGATGCCACCTGATTCAGGTTGACATAACTACCAAATATGCTCACTTGTTGGTCAACTTTAATGAAGTGCTGAGGGGCTGCTATGGTGTTGGAGATACTGTCCTTCAGATGACCTCACATTAAGTCTCAGACTGGTCCAATGGTTTGCACAGATGTTAAATATCCAATGGTACCATTTCTCCCTTTACCAACATCAACAAAAACAGACTTGCTGGTTACTCACTTCTTGTTGTGGGATCTTTCTTTGCAAAATCATTCCCATCTTTTGAAATGGTCATTGTACTTCAGGGTAATTTGTTGTATATGGAGTGATTTGAAAAAGTCTAAGATATCATAAAGTGCTTTATAAAAGTAAATTTTGCTTTCTAGGATCTCCTCTACAATTACCTAGGAATATTCTGTAAACAAAAAAAAGACACTTTCATCCTGGACAACTACTGCCCATCAGTTTACTCTTGGTCACCAACAAAGTGATGGAGGGAGTCATCGACAGTGCTATCAAGCAGTTCTTGCTTAGCAATAACTTCAGTCTGACTTCCGGCTGGATTACGAAGCTCCTGACCTCTTTACAACCTTGGTTCAAACATGGACAAAAGAGTTGAATTCCAGAGATTAGGTGAGGTGTGCTTGATATCAAGGCCGCATATGACTAAGTATAGCATAAAGAAGCCTTAGCGAAAATGGAAATTGGGAAAAAACCAGTTGAGGGAAATCTCCATTATGAGGGAGGAAGTGTTAGAATTTCTAGGTAGCATTAAAACTGATAAATCTCTGGGGCCTGATGGCATTTATCCCAGGCTGCTTGTGGAGGCGAGATATGAAATTGCTGGGCTCTGATGCAAATCTTTGTCTCTTTTTTGGACACAGGTGAGGTCCCAGAGGACTGGAGAATAGCTAATGTTTTACTGTTGTTTAAAAAGGGTAGTAGGGATAACCCTGGAAATTATAGGCCGGTGAGTTTGACATCAGTGGTAGGGAAGCTGTTGGAGGGATTCTTAGAGATAGGATGTATAGGCACTTAGAGCATTGCGATCTGATTAGGGATATGCAGCATGGCTTTGTTAAAGGGAGGTCGTGCCTTACCAATCGGGTAGAATTTTTTATGGAGTGACAAAAACAGTTGACAAAGGATGAGCCGTTGATGTCGTCTACATGGATTTCAGTAAGGCGTTTGACAAAGTCCATCATGGGAAGTTGGTTGAAAAGGTCAGGGCTCATGGAATACAAGGACAGGTATCTAAATGGATAAGTCACTGGCTTGGTAATAGGAGACAGAGAATAGTAGTGGAAGGGTGTTTTTCTAGCTGGACGTCGGTCACTAGTGGTGTGCACAGGGCTCGGTACTGGGACCTCTTCTATTTGTAATATATATAAGTGACTCGGAAGAGGGAGTAAGTGGAGTGATCAGCAAGTTTGCAGACGATACAAAGATGGCTGGACTTCTGGACAGTGAGGAGCATTGTCAGGCAATACAGCAGGACATAGACTTGGTAGATTGGACAGATAAATGGCAGATGAAATTTAATCTTGATAAATGCAAGGTGATGCATTTTGGGAGAAATAATGTAGGGGAGAATTATATGATAAAGGGTAGGCCTATTAAGAGTATAGAAACGCAGAGGGACCTGGGGGTCAAGTGCATAAGTCTTTGAAGGTGGCAGTACAGGTGGAGAAGGTTGTGAAGAAAGCTTATGGTATGCTAGCCTTTATAAGAAGGGGTACAGAGTACAAGAGCTGACGTTTAATGTTGCAGTTGTATAGCGCGTTGATTAGACTTCATTTGGAATACTGCATCCAGTTCTGGTTGCCTTACTACTAGAAGGACGTGGAGACTCTGGAGAGAGGGCAGAGGAGATTTACCAAGATGCTGCCTGATATGGAAGGTCTGGGTCACAAGGAAAGGTTAGGCAAATTGGGACTGTTTTCTTTAAAAAGACGTAGACGAGAGGAGATCTAATAGAGGTGTACAAGATTATGAAGGTGATCAAGACAGTGATAAGCCTTTCCCTAGGTCGGAATCAAATATTATGAGGGGCCACGGGCTTAGGGTGAGGGGGCGTGAGGTATAATTTGGATATTAGAAGAAGGTTTTTCACCCAGAGGGTTGTGGGGGTATAGAATGCACTGCCAAGTAAGCTGGTGGAGGCAGGCATGCTGGAGTTATTTAAGGGATACTTAGGCACATGAGTGGAATAGAAATGGAGAGTCATAGAAGACTGTTTTAAATAGGGATCAAGAGCCTTGGAACGTTCCTGGGAATTGCATAAGATGTGCATGTTATTGGTGTTTTTCTCTCTTATTCCGCAGGTGCTTTGGTCCGCCTTGTTGTCAAACAAGGGGCATACATGCGATGGGTCGTGCAAGGGCTGCTCTTGGATTTTTCGAGAGTAGCCTAGTGTTTCATGTCGTTAGTGTATGCTTAAACTGGACCAGTTGATGGGCAACACAACAGCTCAGTGACTATCGCTGTTTGCTGTGCAGATACATGGATTTGGGCCAGTATCTGTGGGAGTTTGTGCGTTCTCCCTGTGCTTGCATGGGTTTTCTCTGGGTGCTCCAGTTTCCTCCCACATCCCAAAGATGTGCTCTTAGGCTGATTGGTGACACAAATTGTCCCTAAATTGACCTCCCAATCTGGTTTCCAATGTGGATTTCCGTAAACATAGACAGGGGTCATGAGTGGAAGTGGGAACTCAGGCTGTTAAAATGGTGGCATGGGCTTATTGGGCCAAAGGGCCTGTTTCTTGTGCTGTGTTGTTCTTTGTTCTTTGTAAAATCCTCCACTAGTTGGTGTCAGACTGAGCACAAAGGAAGATGGATGTGGTTGTAAAAGGTCAATCAATCCAGCTCCATGACACCATTGTAGGAGTTCATAAGAGGAGTGTCCTAGGCCAATATTATTATTGATACAACTGCTTCATCAATAATCTTCTCTTCACATTGAGGTCAAAGGTTGAGACATAAACTGATGATTGCACAATATTCAGCACCATTCTCAAGTCCTCATATACTGACATATCCATGTCAAAATGCAACAACCTGGTGGTTCTGATGTGGACAATATCCAAGCTTAAGCTGACAAGTGGTAAGTAACATTCATGCCACACAAGTGCCAGTGAATAGCCACCTTCAATATGAAAGAATCTAACCATCTCACCTTGAAATAAATAATAGCATTACTATCACTAAATACCACACAATTAACATCCTGGGCATTACCATTGACCAGGAACTCAACTAGACTAGCACATAAGTTTTGTGGCCATCAAAGTAGTCCAGAGGCTAAAACTCTTACAGTGAGTGACTCACTTTCTGTCTCCTCAAATAATCTATAATCTATAGGGCACAAGTTAGGAATATGGTGGAATACTCTCCCTTTGCCTGGATAAGTACATCTCCAACAGCATTCAAGAAGCTTGACACTGTCCAGAACTAAGTAACTCATTTGATTGGCGCCCATTCCATATCCAGCACCAATGCACAATAGCAGAATTATGTATTTATCTACAAGATGCTCTTCAGGACCTCACGAAGACTCCTTGGATATTACCTTCCATACATATGACTACTGCCATCTAGATGACCAAAGACAGCAGATACATGGGAACACTATGAGTTGGAAGCTCCTCTCCAAGTTACACACTTCCTGACTTGGAACTATATTGCTGTCTCTTCACTGTCACTGGGTCAAAGTCCTAAGAAACTCCCCCCAACATCACTGTGGGTGTATCTACGCCCTGGGGGATTGCAGCGGTTCAAGAAGGCCACTGACCACCACCTTCTCAAGGACAGCTAGGAATGGGTAATAAACAATGACCTGACCAGTGAGACCTATGTCACTTGAATAAATAAAAAGAAATTGGAAAACCATCAAATCTCTAAAAATCTAAGCAAACCCTAGGATTCATACTCATTATTATTGATATTGGACAAAAAAAAATCCAATCCAAGAGAAAAGAGTTGCAATCTTGTAAGTGCCTACTACATTGTTAAAAACAACTATAAATCACATAACAATTATAATAAACTCTTAAAAGTTTCAGTTAATTCTTGGATCTATAAGACCAGCTGCTGAGATGAAGCTTCTGAAACACAGCCAAGCATTTAAAATGAAATAGCTGACATAGTAAATGCTTCCAGCTCTACTGATTGAATAGATGTCTAGACCCATTTCAAATAGTGTAAATATGAATCAATAAAGGGGAAGCAAGTGAATGCTATTTTTTTCTAATTTCAGAAGCAGCATCTATTTATGAAATGGCCACATCTACCAGTTCAGTTAAATCTGATCACCAAAGCACAATAGCAGAGAACATTATTGCTCACATTTTTAAAAATGTTGTGCCACTTTCTCCTTTGAAAAAGTAATATATGTGAATAAATAAATACAGTGTGGTCATTGATGGTCAACTTATCTTTTAAGACATATTGCTATAATGAATCACAGCATTAAAAACACATCTATATTATACCATCTTTTCATGATATTTGAAGGTAAACATACATGTTACACTTTTCAGAATGTTCAAGACTCCTTAGTAATTTCTCACTTCGAAGTCTCAAACTGGATGTGTTTTTGATGGGTTTCACACTACCAGGTGAAAACGGTTAGTAAGAGGAAGTCTGATTTCCATACCCCATTTAAAGTGGGGAATCCAATCCCAGCAGAGGTGGGGCTGTGTTTTGCACACTCCACATTTCTTACCTGTACGTAGGGCCGGTCCTTGTGATTTTTATTTACCTTAAGTTGAGGTAATTTCCTTTGTACAATTCCACTTTGAATAATGATCTCCAGTAGCTGTGCTACGTGATTTTCTGCATCTACTGCTCATATCTGCTGTAACATATTGAAAATGGCATAGTGCATTTTGTCCATTTGAAATTATCTTACACACAGAGGAAGTACAATTGGAAGAGATACTAATAAATGATCCATGTTTTAACACAATGTACAGTTCTGATTCTCAATGCTTCTGACTGAATATCTTATTGTTCTTGCCCAAGAGCTTCCAATTTGTACATTACCAAAATCTCCTTTGAGTAAAGTCAGGAAAAGTGCTTATTTAGTATCTACTATAAGCTTCAATACCTGCTAACTGCTTTAACTACTTTTTTTAGAACAATTGGGTCACATGACCTTTCTGTTCTTTTTGTTAATATTCTCCACTGCATTTTTATTTCCAAAATTATCTAGTTTCTCAGCTCATCCATAACATCCTCCTCATCAATATGTTTCCCTCTTTCCATAATGGTAGTTAATTGATCTGGAAACTTGACTTTCCATCGAGAAGAAAGAAGATTTACTTCTGTCATCCTCCAACAGAAAATAACCGGACTTAAAAAAAGAAGAGGGCAGCCACATATATTCTAGTTTTGTCCAGACTTTATGGGTGCCATCACAAGCGATCTGGCTCAGTTACACATTTGTCTGGATCCAAATTTTATGTCAGGTTTTGTTCACATAAGTAGTGTTCTTTTCTGACAGGGGATCTAATTCATAGGACAGAATTTTCCCTGTCCCACTTGCCATGGGATTCATAGCAGGCAAGATACAGACAATGCAAAGGTCTATTCATCTTGGGCAGGTTTTTCTGGTCATGGGACGAGCATGGCCAGCAAATCCCTCTCTTTATCTACAAAATAAGTCATGTGTTGTGAGCTTTACTTCATGCTTTTCAGCTACTGACTCAGACTAGTGGAGCAGTGCAACCCAAGTATGATTGTACTAAAAGTTATTTGGTGCTAACTTGGCTTTTCTAACTATATCCCTGCGGCATTACATCAACAAACTGCTTCTGTTATATTTGCTTTGGCAGCTGGTGCTAGTGTAACAGATTCTTTAACATTTAATCAAATAGCACACCGTTTTAATGGCAGAGCTCTGATGGTTTAATCATATTTGTTGTGCTTTGAACTACAGACAACATGTTTTTCAATATGAAACTCCATTTGGTATAGCCAGATGCTATTGCTGCATTTGTGGATTTCTTTCAATATTTCTTTTCTTGGAACATGAAGGTAGATTTTCTGTTCCCTGTGGAACCAGTGCACTGCAAACATCGTGTTCACCTGTAATGAGAACAGCCAACTCTGCCAAATCTATGGGGATCAGCCCAGATTAATTATGCAGAGTGACAAAGGGCAGATCAGAATATCCAGGTCAGCAGTGCAATTTTTCTGTAGTGAGAATATCTGTGGCATGAATGCATTGAAAAATGATTAGGCAGCATCTGCAGAGAACCCCTGTTGTGGAACTGCTTCTTCACAAAGTCAAACGAAGGAGGGATTACCCTGTTTAGCTCTAAACAATATCCTGCCATCCACACTTTATGAAGGTAATGCAGAAGCGCTGACCCGTGAAGGTCTAACTTTAACCAAACTCAGCTGGCAAGAATAGTGTTGGTGAGAAGAGGAAGGGTCAGACTTGGGATCTTCTTGCACTGTTCCCTCACTCTAATAGTTTGAACTCAGTGGGTTCAGGCTGCATGTCAAATATTCACTTCAGGGAAGTGGACTTGTAATTAAAAGATAAATATGTGCTCTCATAATGTCGTAGCCTATTGTATTTTAACTCAAATCATGTATTTACTACTGATCCCTGAACTGCCAGAAAAACCTGATGGGTTTGGTATCTCAGAGCCCCTGAAGCAGTATAAAAAGGGCAGCATAATGGCACAGTGGTTAGTACTGCTGCCTCACTGTGTCAGGGACCAGGATTCAATTATAGCCTTGGATCACTGTCTGTGTGGAGTCTGCACATGCTCCACATGTCTGCACGGGTTCCAATGGGTGCTCCAGTTTCCTCTGACGTTCCAAAGGTGAGTGAGTTGGGTTGATTGATTATGATAAATTGCCTCTTAGTGCCAGGGCGATTAGCCAGGTAGATACATGGAGTAAAAGCAGAGATAGGGCCTGGGTGGGATTATTGTTGGTGCAGCCTTGATGGACCAAATCACTCCTTCTATACTCTAGGGATTCTATATGAAAAGACAATTCCAATGGATCATGGGATTTTTTTGTATTCAGTTTAGCAAGGCAGAGTTCTGCTTCCAAAGGCTGAAACATCAAACGCTCATGAAGGTATACTCAGGTGAGGTTGGCATTGAAAATAATGATTTTAGATGATGTCACTAGATCCTGATGCTTCCAGATTACAACACAAATTTTCAAAGGCAGGATGGGAGCAGGAAAAAGCATTGACTGTTCGCTATGACCTTCAACCTTGGCTATTTCCTTTATTGACTGCTTGCCCATAATTCCAAAGTGTCTCTCCTCTCAAAAGAATTCATGATTGCATCTACATCATTTGATAAATAGGAGCCTTGGCATTGTCGTCATGGAGACCACAAGATTGGTGCCATTATGAAGGACTGGAATCCCTAAGTAGTTGCAATCAAATTGCATTCAAATTCACCTGGCAGGTAAGGCAGCAAAAATGGTTCAGTGTCTAAAACTAATTCGGGGTGCGGGCATGGGGGGGAAGTTGGTGTTGTGGGGAAGAGGGGCAGAGTCAGAAAGGAGGAGGCAGTTGTGTAGTGATATTGTCACTGGATTAGTAATCCAGAAACCCAGAGTCATGTGTGGGGACCTGAGTTGGAATCCCACCATGGCAGATGGTGAAATTTAGATCAATAAAATCTGGAATTAAAAGTCTAATGATGACCATTGTTGATTATTCTAAGAACCCATCTGGTTCACTGTTGCTCTTTATGGAAGGAAATCTGCCGTCCTTACCTAGTCTGGCCTACATATGAGTCCAGATCCACAGCAATGTGGTTGACTTTTAAAAGCCCACAAGGATTGGCAATAAATGCTGGACCAGCCAGCAATGTCCACATCTCATAAATGAGTATAAAAATGCATTTGAATAACAGGTTTCACAATCAAGGCTTTACTAAAGTGCATTACTAACTAATAAAGCATTTTAGAGGTTGGCCCATCCAAAAGCTTATCTAGGAGGCTGGGGCACATGGCATACTCCCCTGTTCTTCAATCAGTGACAGGAGATCTTTTAAATTCACCTGAGTGTGAAAAGGGAGCCTTAGTTTAACAAATTTCACAAAAAACAGCACCTTCAATCAATGGTGCAGTACCAAGGGCCTAATTTATTCTCAGTTCCCTGGAGTACAAACTGTGGAAGATGATACTGTCATGATCATGTCACCAGTCAGAGGCTCTGGTTAATGCTATGGGTACATTGGTTCAAATGTCATCATGGCCTCTGGTGGATTTTAAATTCAATTAACAAATTGGGAATTAAAATCCATTCTTTGTAATGTTGTCCATTAACCCATTGCCAATTCTCATAAAAACCCACCAGTTTATTAATGCCCTTTAAAGAAAAAAATCTTCTATCTTTACCTGATTGCCCTTCATGTGCCTACATATAACTTCAGACTCACAGCAAAGTGGTTTGCTTTCAGCTTCCATCTGAAATGACCTCACAAGTAACTCGGTCATATCAAAGCTGCCATAAAGTCTAAAAGGAATAAAACCAAATGGAACCATCTCCTCTTGACTTTTAATGGCATCATCGAATCCCCACCATCAACATTCTGGTGATTACCATTGATCTGAAATTGAACTGGACCATCCATATAATTCTGGTGGTACTTTTGTCTGTATATTTGCAGAAACTAAAATGCAATGATCACCCCAGACTCAACGTCAGCAAACTTGAAGTATAAAAAGTATGGTGTAAAGGAACTGCTGTATTGCAAGCAGTTGTGTGCAACTGCCATTCATTCCTCATTGCGTAATAAAGCGAATGTGATTGGCTGATTTGTGTCAACAATGGGAGTTTTAATTCCATGGTCAGGTGATCAAACTGACTTGAGATAATAAATATCTTATTATTCAGGCACAGCCCTAAAGGTCAGTCTGGGATACAGAGAATACTAAAGAAAAACTATCTCTTCACTAGTACAAGGGATGACCCTGCCTCAAAAGTCACCTTAGGAGAATATTAGGACTTATTCATTTCATCTGTAAGGTTAGAATTCTTCACTACAGGGGCTCAGCAAACTTCAATATAAAAGCCAGAAACTTGGTAGGAGTGAACTAATGTGAACTCATTACTAGCAATCTCTAGCGATTTTTTTTTTTCCCAGTAAATCAAGAGAAAATCCTCTAGGCCTACAGCCACCTTGTAGACTGATTATAAGTGACCTTTTTTTTTACTCTGGAAGACAACTAAATGCTACTATATCATTTGAAATCATATTTTCTTCTGTGTGCATAATTAATGTGAATGAGGAGCGTATATGTATGCTGTGATTACATTTCATGTATTAGGAGGAATAAACTTATAAACATTTGACTTAAACCTCCAAGAAAGCCTGCTTCATGTCTGTTCTTTAAAGTCATAGCACTCAATGGGTTAAAGCGCTCCTTCTCAAAATATATTGTGTGGTGGTCAACCGAGAAGTGAGAAAATGGGGAAGTTGTGGGGGAGGGCAGAAATTACCTCAAATCACTCCCCATCCATAACAAAGCAATAACCAGATATTAGGACTCATCTGGAGATACTAAGACTGATGCCCAAAGATTTGGCTGAAGGGATGGGTTTTAAGGAGCATGTTAAATGAGATGAGACATGCAGAAGGGTAGAATGGTTTAAGGAGCAAAATTTGGAACTTTAGAGGCTAGATAGTTGAAGATATAGTTCTCAATGGTGATGTGAAGAAACTGGAAGTACACAAGGTTTATAATATCAAGAAGATCACAAAAGATCTCAGAGGGAGTTGTAGGACTGGTGGAGGTTACAGAGATCAGGATAGGATAGGTGGAGGGACTTGTAAAGAGGGATGAGGATTTTAAAATTGAGGCATTGCTGAATTTGAGACCAATGGAATTCAATAAATTTGTGATAATGGCTGAATGGGTCTTGCGTGGGAGTTAGATAAAGGACAGAAAAATTTTAAATAAGGTAAACACGATGGTGGCCAGGGGAGCATTTGAATAGTGAATTATAAGAGGAATTAAAAAAATGAATAAATGGAAGAGGGATATTGGAGGAGGGTGATGTGATTGAGATAGGTTGAATTGAAGGCAGTAAGCCACATCATTCTTGATTAGAACTGTTTCAATGCTGTGGAATGACTAGAATTCTCATTTCTTTCTTCATAAAAGGAGTTGTGGGTAAGATATGCACAGTTAATCCTAATATCTCACAACAGTACCACCGCTCAAAGCCTCTGAACAATTAAACGAGCCCAACTTTGGAAAAGAGCTCACAACTGCTTCTTGGGATGAATCTTTCAGCCTGCTCCACTATTCTAAGCAGAGGCCATGCAGCAGGTTTCCTACAGGGTACCACAGCTCCCTGTGTCTGCAGCCACTGGATTTCCAGCATCATAAGCTCCGCACCAGAAATCAGCGTGGAGCTATTAAAATATTTAATTAAGTATTTAAATACCATTACCAAGCTCAGGACTGAAGTCTCCGGGCCCGCCAGCCTCTTCTCTCCTGCCAGGAGTTGGCGGCCATAGAGGCTGCCCAGGAGATTGTGGATAAGGGGGTGCCCCCTGGGCATTGCCAGTCTGGCCCCTGGCACTGCCCAGGTGGCAAAATGACTGCCCAGGGGCACTGTTGCATTGCATAGGGCTGTACCCAGGGCTAAGGACCAGGGGGGCAGGGCCTATTTGGAAACAGTTACTGTGGGGGGAGATTAGTGGGGGGGTTGGGGGGGGGGGGGGTCGCGCTTCTACTCTGCAGTCAGGATCATTGACAGATGGAGGGTGAACAGCAATTGGGGCTGGTCATCAAGCTGGTGGGGGCTAGGGGCTTGCATGAACACGTCCGGAAGAGGTCACATTTCAGGGCTGCGAGGCTGACCAGCAATTGAGCTTGCCAGCGATTGGGAGACCGGCAATGAGGGGCTACTGTGCGTGCTCCTATCTGTCATCATGGAGATAACAGATTGGTGCACACACAATGTCCCACTCAATGCTACACTGCCGGATGCGGCCCTGCCCACAGATTTTCAGTATGAATCCCGCTGAGGCACTCTGTGCTGCTCAGAGTGTGGGGGATTCATTTTGAAAACCCCGCTGAAAAACTATTTACTCCAGTTTTTATGTGAATTCACCAGTTTAGATCTTTTTTTGGGGAAATCCTGCCCCATTTCTTTGCTTCTTTCTGTCTAGTTCTTTAAATTTCACATCAACACAAAACTACTCCTTGCAATTCGGACACTTGTTGTTCATGACATATGTGTATAAAGTCGAGAACTAGGCTAAAGGCCAGAAAATATCTGGGACTTGGAATTCCACATCATTGAAGACTGCCCCTTGACAGAATTCAGCAGAGGCTCAGAGAGCTCCATTTAGCCACTGCTAAAGTTATTGCTGGATTGATAATTACTACACACGCTGAATAAAAATCCCCTCGATAAAACATTGAAACACAGTTCCCATCTGTATCAGCGTTAATTCATTATCATAGCATCCACTGGAAATGCACGTAGAATATTTTGGGTAGGTACATATAATCGTAGAATTATACAATTTTAAGGAACAGCAGGAACCCATTGAAGCCATTGACCTGGTGAAAGAACTCTCTCCTGACTTCCAATCCCCCAGCTTTCCAGGCGCCTTTTTCATTTCTTCTTTCTAATACTTTTTTCCATTTCCCTGTTAGAAGGGATTATAAAATCTATTTCTAACACTTTCTGGCAATTCACCTGACCCTTCTCTTCATTCTCCTGATAATGAAGATCATACGTTCTAGTTTTAATCCTCTTTTGGTAAATTCATCCCTCTATTTATATAACCTTGACTTCTGTGGGACTGAATTCCCTCAGCTGTTCTCAGACAGCTGCTGGAGCTCATGTTAGAACTCAGTCTTTAGGGAGGGGAATTCCATACTCTTTCCATCCCTCACAGTCCCAGGAATGATTCTTATGCCTTACCATGTTGTTAGTAGATTGCACTGATGCCGAGAATAGAACGCAAGCCTAAAAATCCATTTTACACCCAGTGCCAAACAGCTTACAATCTTGCCGGTCCTTTTCAAACGGTATAAACTTGCTTATGCCCATTTGCACCCAGAAAGGGTGCAAAGCTGATTAAATTGAGATTGAATGCATTTCAATCTCATTAGTGAATTCGACATGAGATCCACTCTTCCCCCCCCCCCCCCCCCCCCCCCCCTCACCATCCCGAATGCACCCACCCCTCTGGCCTGACGTCACATGGGTGCAAATCACTCTTGCCCCTATAAAGTATGAGTAAGATGCAATAGTTGTGAGGGAGAGCGAGGAGAATACTGCTGTGCACCAACTTCTAGGGTGCAAGAGGATGGCTTAGCCAGTGCAATAGTGTCGATGGAGTGGCTCCCCCCTCCATAGCTGCAGAGGTGTGGCAGGACTTGCTTGGGTCGAGGGTGCTCAGGTCGGGGTTGCTGCTGGGTTGGAACCTTGTGGCGAGCACTTTCTATACCTGCTGAAAGACCCTCCAGCAGTTGCATTTGAAATCACGGTCAAATCCTGTCAATTTGGAAAGCTGGGAGATTGGAAGGCAGGGGATAGTTCTTTCACAGTCTCAGTGGCTTCAATGAATTCCTGTTGTGCTGTAAACTTATATAATGTTGCAGCTCCACCCTGCCACCTTTCTGCTGGGAAGCCTCCACGGTTTAATGCAGCTATCCGATCCCTGGCCCCAGTAATAATTACAATTACCTGGCGGTAATCGGCTGAATTAAGGAATCTTGATAGGTTTTAATAGAGTTCCACAAACTGCACCGACTCTGCAATACTCCCAACAATGGAAGTCAGAGGAGGTCCTCACCTGACAAAGAGACAAACCTGAAAGCTACTGGCATTTAAACCTGTTGGACTTTAACCTGGTGTTGTGAGACTTCTTACGTTGCAAATTTGAGCCAGAGTTTGTGGCAAGATTGGTTGTTGATGGTGAACTATCAGCATTTATTGTCATTACACCACTGAAACTGATTGTAACTTCAGGATATTGAGCATCCACTGGTTAACGTGTAAATCCGTAAGTTGTGGTCTGTCAATCTGGGCTCTGACACAGGCTAAGCTATGAACCCAACCTTAAAGCTGGCAACCATTTTAATCACTGAGAACATCAACTTTCCCACTCTGTCATCCATTTTGTTCAGTCGTGTATAACTGAGTTTTTAACAGTGATATATGGACCAGAGAATATAGGCTTACAGTAGATAGGTGTAGTGAAACAATGAAATGATTTTGCAATTAGCACTTCAAGGAAAGGATCTTGTTAGATTGCTCTATTTCAAAGATGAATTTGATCATGGAATAGTCTGCATTAATGCGTAAGGAAATTCTCATACACATTCAAATATGACAAATATGCCATCTACTTTTGCAAAGACTACATGGAACTGCAGATCAACAGTAATGCCCTTTCCATGTGCTTATTTGATGTTACAAGCTAATTCACTAATGTGTCATACAAGGAATCATAGAACCATAGAATCATAGAATCCTACAGTGCAGAAGGAGACCATTTGGCTCATTGAGTCTGTATCGATCACAATCTCATGCAGATCCTATCCCCGTAACCCCAAACATTTACCCTAGCTAGCCTCTTTGACACTAAGAGGCAATTTAGCATGGGCAATGAACCTAACCTGCACATCTGCATTGTGGGACAAAACTGGGGCATCTGGAGGAAACCCACACAGATGCAGAGGGAACGTGCAAACTCTGCACAGATAATGAATGACTCAAGCCAGGAATCAAACCTGGGTTCCTGGCACTGTGAGTCAGCAGTGCAAACCACTATGTCTCCATGCCACCCAGGAAGCATAGACATTTGTGCCATGTCACTGCATGATGGCAATCTAGAAGCACTGTCACATTTTGAATCTGTTTTCATTAAACCTAGGAATTCAGCATCATGTGCAGTTGAATGCAACTTTAATGACTAAGAAATGGTATTGGTATGAGATTCCCTTTTGAGCTAACTCTCAATAACATTTCCATCAGTTCCCATGAAAAACACATTTTCAATGGCATGATTCTTGGCTTCTCCTAATAGTGTTTTATTCTTCCTGCCATAGGGACAAGTTAACATTCCAAAGTGGACAGGTTCACATCATGGATGGTGGACAGGAGATGAGTTACTCCCTGCAGAATCCCCAGCCTTTGACCTGCTATTGTCGCCACAGCATTTGTATGGCTAGTCCAGTTCAGTTTTTGGTCAACGGTAACTCCAAGGATGTTGATTGTGGAGGATTTTGTGATGGTAATTCCATTGAATATGATTGCTATAACAGAGATTTGCCTCAAAGAAGGGCAGGACAGGGTGTTGAATATTCCTGGATACAATGTGCTTATGAGAGACAGGAAAGAAAAAAAGTTGGAGAGTGGCAGTATTAATTAAAGATGCTCTTACATTGTTGATACCTTTCAAAATCAATCAGTACACACATAGACACAGGAGGTTTTAACATTCCAACTGTTTCATACTGGTGCAGAATCACTAATCAGAAAACTTGTATCCTGTGATTCCATAATGCACTGGCTTGCAAAGTGTGGTAAGTCAGACAAGACAAAATATACATATTCCTCCTCCCTTATTGGAAATATTAGTTTGACAAAACATTTTCTGCATTAGGGAAAGGGGTAGACTGCCTTAAAGAAAATACATGGGGTCACCATAATAGTTCAGACACTCAGAATGTCTTCTCTTCCAATACGGAGAATGGTGGACCTCTGGTGCTTTTACAGAGTAATGTTCTTTTTAAACCAATGACGATTTAGAACTTGTAGCCAGATTTGAATTTCTACATAATGCTGATGAAGTGAGACTTCAACTTCAATTGAGTCAAATTAAGAAGGTGAAATTGGAGTCAGTATTTCTTGACTTAAGAGATGACTCACTTAGTGATGAAATCAGGCTCTTCCAATAAGAGGTAAATATTTAGAAGGAGCTTTGACTCGGCAAACATGCTCACCATGTTGCCATCAGGAGATATTGTTTGCTGTTTGAATTGTATAGGAACCAGCGAAAAGGTCCTGTTTGAGCTATCCCAGTAGCTCTGGTACCACCTTACAAGCTAGGATTTCTTGTTCTGAACAGAAATATTTTGTCTTTGGTCTTTATACTCTTCTTTCCATTTTGCTATGCTGTTGATCTTGCATAACATATTGTTTCCACTAGTTTCAGAAGAACAAAACAAGTGTACAGTCACCATCCTATTAGTAAGAATGCTGGAGATGCTTTAGTCATAGCGTTTGGTGAGTTTTGCTATGTCAGCAAAACTATAGGTCAAATGGAAAAGTGCCCTTGTGTCAACCTTATGTATATTTCATGTTGAAGAAATCTCTCTGCTAATCTATTGGTGGATGGATGGTATGGTGTGGAAGTGATGTGATTAATTTCATTACATCTCAAAAAATTCTCAAACTCCTTTGAGGCAAATTGAGGTCCGTTTTCAGTCACAACTTGTTCTGGTAATGATTGAACATTTCTCCTTCGAATTGTGCTCTTGAGTTGTATTCTTGCCTTGGCTTCAATGTCTTGGTCCAAATCAGTCCATCAGAAGTAGCGGCTGGCGATCTCTTTAGTGCAAACTATTCAACAGTGTACCGAATGTGATTGGTCCAAAATTGATTTCCTCAATCTTGGTGGAATAATAAGACCATAAGACATAGGAGCAGAATTAGGCCACTCAGCCCATTGAGTCTGCTCCACCATTCAATCATGGCTGATATTTTTCTTATCCCCATTCTCCTGCCTTTTCCCCATAATCCTGATCCCCTTATTAATCAAGAGCATGTCTATCTCTGTCTTAAAGGTACTCAATGACCTGGCCACCACAGCCGCCTGTGGCAAAGAGTTCCACAGATTCACCACTCTCAGGCTGAAGAAATTCCTCCTCACCTCTGTTTTAAAGGATCATACCTTCAGCCAGAGGTTGTGCTCTGTTGTTCTAGTTTTTCCTACTAGTGGAAACATCCTCCCCACGTCCACTCTATTTAGGCTTTGCAGTATCCTATAAGGTTCAATAAAATCTCCTCCTCATTCTTCCTAACTCAAAGTACAGACCCAGCATTCTCAACCTTTCCTCATACGACAAGCTTTTCATTCCAGGGATCACTCTTGTGAACCTCCTCTGGACCCTTTCCAAGGCCAGCACATCCTTTCTGAGATATGGGGTGCAAAACTGCTCACAATACTCCAAATGGGGTCTGACCAGAATTTTATACAGCCTCATGAGTACATCTCTGCTCTTGTATTCCATCCCTCTCGACATGAATGCTAACATTGCATTTGTCTTCCTAACTGCCAACTGAACTTGCATGTTAACCTTAAGAGAATCTTGAACGACTCCCAAGTCCCTTTGTATTTCTGATTTCCTTAGCATTTCTCCATTTAGAAAATAGACTATGCCTCCGTTCCTTCTTCCAAAGTGCATAACCTCACACTGTTCCACATTGTATTCCATCTGCTACTTCTTTGCCCATTTCCTAAACTGTCCAAGTCATCTTCAAATCCCCACTTCCTCAATACTATCTGTCCCTCTGCATCTTATCTGCAAACTTAGCAACAGTGCCTTCAGTTCCTTCTTCCAAATCATTACTGTATATTGTGAAAAGTTGTGATCCCAGCACTGACCCCTGAGACACACCATGAGTCACTGGCTGCCATCCTGACAAAGACCCTTATATCCTCACTCTCTGCCTTCTGCCAATCAGCCAATCCTCCATCCATGCCAAGATCTTACCTTTAACACCATGGGCTCTTAACTTATTTAACATCTCTTATGTGGCACCTTGTCAGAGGCCTTTTGGAAATCTAAATAAGTCACGTCATCTGGTTTTTCTTTGTTTAACTTCCTTGTTACCTCCTTAAAGAAATCTAACAGATTTGTCAGACTTGGCCTCTCCTTGATGAAACTGTGCTGACACGTCCTATTTTATCATGCACTTCCGAGTACTCTGTGATCTCATCTTTAATAATCTTTTTTAATAATCTTTAATAACTCACACATCCCAAAGCAAATATTTTGATCTGACTGATAATTTAATCCTCCTGGAAAAAAACATAAGGATGAAGGTCAGATGAGATTTAGAAGAGTTACAATGCATCACAAGGTCCATGACTTTGAACAATGTTGGATCTGTTGGAGTGGCCTGCTTGATTTGAAATGATGGGTGTGTTCTGCATGTGTGCAAATTAGAGGACGTCTTTATAAGTAGTGTGCTTGTGGAACTAATAGGGGCTGTCTTGAAAAACCATTAACATTACCATGAAAGGGAGATATTCAATATTTTACATTATATGTGTAAGCATTCAACATCAATGCCTAACGCTGCATCACACTTGCAGCTAAAGAAGGGATACTGGTGTGTGAACTGAATATTGGGGTTCATGGTTGATGATCAGTGAGAAGCATAAATTTCCATATAAACAGGTATTGGTGAAATTTCCAGATTGTGAAAATGATCCCAAATACTTTGCATTCGATTTGAGCATATTGATTCTCTACTTTATTTTAAGATTTTGATGCGAAACTATGGACCTCTCCATGCCAGAGGGCATTTATGTATGAAACAAGAGCCCCAATCTCATAAAGAGATACATCACGCACAAGTTGAAGGGGTAAAGAGAGAACAGATTCCAGTGCGAAGCTAACACTGCCAGAAATTTGGGGTCCAGTGATGTGTGGAGGGTGCAGTGCCCAGCAGAGAGCCTGCTAAATGGCCTCCACTTATGTCTTCCGGCCCGCTGCACTAGAGCAACAAAGTGAGCTAAGAGATGGCGCCCCCCCTCCACCCCCCCCCCCCCCCCCCCACCCCACCCCACACCCCCCCACACCCCCAAATGTCTCTGGATAGCAGTTGCCAGACTTATTTCTTTTGCTGCAATGCTTTATACGTTTGTCCAGTATAAGTGGATCTTCTCCAGCCATGAGTGTCCTACTAAAGCTGAGTAGTTGCCTTTCCCCATTAAGTCACATCTAAACGGTCAGTCCATTTAGTTCTACATTGATTTATGTCTGCCTATAATAGGTACAGAATCTCCTGTAAATGTTTTCATACAACTTTTTGCATGTGTCAAGTGAAGATATTGAAGTTTTTTTCTTATACATAGCATCTGGGACTAGAAAAACTGCTGCTTTAGTATTAATTCCATTGCTTTGCTGTCCAGCAGCAGTATTATCCAGCCATCCTGTGAACTACCTGTCACTGACAAGATATGGAGGGGCCTTGCATCTTTGGGCTCAGTGTCACTCTATAGATACACTTCTTGCAGTATGAGATGCAAATTCTTCTTCTTGCTATGCCAGGCTGCAAGTGGCTTTTCCTCTAGTTTACTTTTCAAATTCAATACTTCTTTTTTTGTCCCTTTTTGCCATCCTAACGGCCTTCAAGTTCTCTGCACCAACATTCAGATGGATGGTGACTAGGCTTTCTACAATAATAACTTTTTTGGCTGCTTGCTATCTTGTGTTCATACTCAGCTGTCAGGTTGATGCATTCAACTGCTGTATTCCTTTGCAGCCAGCTCCATGGACATTGCAATCTCTATTGCTTTCTGCAGGGTGAGATTACCCTCTATTATGAGGCGTTTCTGTATTGTTTAACCACAAAAGCCACAGACCAACCTGTCATGGAGGATATCATTCCGTACTTTATTGAATTTACAGTGCTCACTGAGCTTTATAAGTAGATCTTATAATATTGCACAATTATTTTTTGATCTTCTTGGTTTCTTTTGTGAAACCCAAATCGTTCTTCTGTAACCTCAGGGAAAAATGCATCTTCTGCATTTTTATAATGTCCTTATACGATCGTGAGCCAGGTTTGCCAGGCTGCAGCAAACTGAAGAAAAATTGTCACCTTTCTATCATTTTCAATTCCATTTGTGAAGACAAAGAACTCCAAATGTTCACGTAAGCGTTCCACAGTTCAACAGTCACATCAAAATGTCCCATAGATCCGGTAAGTATGACGATTCTAAGCCTTTTATTTTCCTTCTTTGTCTATTGCTGTGTTGCCATTTTAAACGTGTTGCCACTTTAAGAACTGGATCTGATTTTTTTTACATCAAGCTGTCACTGCAGCTGTCGTTTTTTCAACTGCAAACTCCCGTGTTCCCTGAGTTTAAGTGGACTCAGGAACGTAGCTGCTCTGCTTTAAAATATTTCTAAACTCTTTTGTTGCTGTTTAGAGTGCAGCACAAATCTCATTCATTTTTTTCAAGAGATTTGAGAGTTTTTTTTCTTGACTTTCACTGTCTGTGTTTCCTGTGCTTGGGGGATCTAAGAGGGTTTGTAGTTCAATCAGGAACAATTTTTTTTTCACTAGTAATTTCTTTCTACTATCTCTTTTTTTTGAATGTGCTGGGTTTTTTCAACTTAAAGCAACAGTGTTCCTGAGTCCCATTTTAAAATATCTTCCAAATAACTGCAATTCTTTACTTTTAACTATATCTACAGTTTCCTTATGTTTTTAAAGTTTGTGGGTTTATTTTTGTTCCAAATGCTACAGTTCCTTGTATTTAATTGCCAGTTTTATTCAGTCGTGCAGTGCAAATCCAACATGCAGTTCTGGTGAAATTAAAATTTTCTTACTCTAGTTTCACTTTCTGCGTAGAATGACGCAAAGATCTGTCATCCCCATCACCAGTTTGTTAAACTTTTGGTCTTGGTACCTTTCAATATTAGTCAGTACACAAGTAGACGGGGGAGATGATTAACTTTGTAACTGCCCTTTCTTACTGCAGCAGTCAAGCCAGTCATAGAACATAGAACATTACAGCACAGAACAGGCCCTTCGGCCTTCGATGTTGCGCCGACCAATATAAAAAGCAATGCCCCTCCAAACTAAACCATTCCCTTCTCTTCCATATACTTATCAACTAACCTCTTAAACGCCACCAAACTTGGCGCATCTACAACTGCTGCAGGCAGGGCATTCCACTCCCGAACCACCCTTTGGGTAAAGAACCTACCTCTGATATCCGTCCTATAACTATCACCCCTTAATTTAAAGCTGTGTCCCCTCGTGCTAGCTTTCTAGTCAGAAAACATGGATCCTGTAATCCCTCAGTATACTGGCTTACAAAGTATAGCTAACTGTATAATACATAACAAATGGCAGCATAGCATTGAAGTAAGAGGATGGTCCAGATGAATCAAAATGGAATCTCTCTGGCTAGAGATAAGTGTCAGAATTTTATTGCCTCTTTGCCCTAGGAATCGGAGCAGGCGAGGGGTAGACAATGGGAAGGCCCATTGACTTTGGATGGAATTTTACAGTTTCAGGATGAGTGAGGCTGTAAAATTCTGCCTATGGAAGGCAAAAGGGTGCAGTAATATTGTTTGGTGTAGTATATAGACCACTAGCTAATGGAAGAAATGGTGAGAAACAAATTTCAAAGAAATTACAGTGAGGTGGACGAATTATTGAGTAATTATAATGGAGGACTTTAATTATCTAGATGTAGACTGGGATTGGAATTGTGCAAAGGACAAGAAGTGTGAGAGTTCCTAGAATGTGTTAGACCATAAGATGTAGGACCTGATTTTACCATTCTCATTCTATATGTTAATTCTGGGAGTAGTACAGATCCGATTTAGAAATCTGTTTTCAGGTGTTGTGGGCAAGGTTTAGAGCCACCGGAACGATTGGAGCTCTGAACTGTGTGTGCGCAGTTGGAAAAAAATTTGAAAAAGCATACTTGTGTCAAATCACTCCTGAGCTGCAGGAAGTGGAGAAAGCAGCCTGGGAGTGTGAAAAGCAAGAGTGATGGGACACCACATACATCACTGTCTCCCTTATCCATCCCCCCTACCCACACATATCATTGTCCCCCTTATCCACCCCCGTACTACCCACACGCATCACTATCCCCCTTAATCACCTCTCCCACTACCCACACACGTCAGTTCCCCTTAACCACCCCACCGCTACCCACCAATCACAACCCCTGCCACCTCGCCCCCAACTGATCACTTACAGAGTGACAGCAGGCCCTCCAGCCCCTCCCCACATCCCCACCAGAGATCCATCTGCCCTCCCCCACCAGAGATCCATCTGCCCCCCCACTAGAGATCCATCTGAGCACCCCTCCCACATGTGAGATACATATTATTACCCGTCTTCCTCCTCCCATCCTCCAGAGAATGGTCTGGCCTCATTCACACCTCCCCCCCACCCCACCCGAAAACATCTGACCCGCCTTCTCCTCCCTCCTCCCACCAGATAACAGTCCAGCCTCACTCTGCTTCCCCACAATCAGAAAATAATCAGGCCCACCTCACTCCTTCTCCCCCATCACTAATCTGAGTAGAGAGCCATTGCAAGCTTTGAATGTGCTCTTTGGCAGCTGGAGCACCTGATTCAGACTTTTATTTAGCAGATCCATTACGGCACGATTCCGGATCAGCAAACGCGGTGGTAAAGGGGAAAATGCTGATTAAGTTGGGCGGGCAGTTCATTAATTCAATTTAAATACATGTAGATGCATTTAAATCACCATTGTGCTCATTTTGGGCGTGAATCAAATCGCTGCCATTCCCAGGTTTTGGTAAAGTGGCCATCTACACGGAGCAGGTGCGGATTGCGTTAATGGTCTCGTGCCCAATTTTACCATGTTTTTGCACCCAGAAATGGGCACAAGGCAATGGTAAAATAGAGGTCATGGAGCAGAAGTAGGCCATCCAGCTAAATGAATTTGCTCCACCATTCAATAAAACCATAGCTGATCTGCTATTATCCTCAACTCAATTTTCCGCCTTATCTCCATAATCTTTGATTCCCTTACTGATTATTAAAGGTTGGAGGAGACTCAGGAGGCCAAAAGATCTACTCCTGTTCCTTGTTCGTATGTTTAAAAGTTCATATCACTCTGGGTCTTGAATACTCCACCTATTCTCTCTCAGCCTTCTTTTCTCCAAGGAAAACAATTCCGACTGTGCCAATCTGTCATCATAGCTACAGTTCTTGATTTTACTAAGGCTGTAGTGAAGTCAGGGACTCAGTGACCCTGGCAAAATCTAAACTAAGCAATAGTAAGAATGTTATTGCTGATTAAGCGTCACTTAACAGCATTATTACGACACCTTCTATGACATTGCTGATGATTGAGAGTAGACCGATGAGGCAGTAATTGTCCGGACTGAATTGCTCCGCTTTTTGTCATTCAAAGAATTGGACCATTTCATAGAATCATAGAATCCCTTCGGTGCAGAAGAAGATCATTCGGCCAATGTATCTGTACTGATCACAATCCCATCCAGGCCCCACATTTACCCTGCCAATCCCCCCCGACACTATGTTCAATTTAGCATGGCCAACCAACCTAAACTGCACGTCTTTAGACTGTGGGATAAAACTGGAACACCTGGCGGAAACCCACTCAGATGCAGGAAGGAAGTGCGAACTCCATACAGACAGTAATCCGAGGCTGGAATTGAACCTTGGCCCCTGACGCTGTGATACTGCAATGCTAACCAGTGTGCCACTGTGCCACCCCACTGTGTGAAATCAGTGAAGATCACATGGTAATAGGTCCATATTTTGATGGCAAGTCTCCTTATATTGATCAACATACCTAATCTGATTCCACTGCTTTCTGAGAGCTGGTCAAGAGGCCTCGTATGCCCAGCAGCAGACAGATGTTATCTCTTTGCATTGCCATTTCCTCCACCAAGGTCTCTGATGCAGAATAAACAATGTTTAGAGCTCACTCTTTGCCATTTTGTACTTGTGTCTTCTAGGAAAGAATTAGTTATAGAATGACTTCTAATACCTGGACCAGTCACAATGCATTTCTGCTTTAAGTGGTGCAGGTTGACTTAAAGTGATGCCGACGGGCCTTAAATGGTGCAGGCTGACTAATACAGGTTATCTATTACATCCGCTAACCTTTCACAGGTTAGCACCACTGGCTCAGGTGTGCAGGTATTCAACAGCATGTTTATCACTGGCTACAAGCTGCAATCATTTAAATCAGTGGGCAGCATAAACTTTTTATGTTGCCTGTGTCAGAAGCAACAGATGCAGGATAATCCCATGCTGTAATGCCTGTGTCTGTTTTGGGACCTTGTTCAACTTCGTGGCCTCTAACTTTGCTGGCCTGGCTTGTCTTATGAAGGAATGAATAGTAAATAGGTTGATCGTACACTGAAATGAATCTGTGGCATAAAAGCTAAAAGCTGAGGGCACTTCCTCTGTCACAGCCTCACTTTTGTTGATTCCAAGTTATGATGTCTTGAGAGAAGGATGGCTTTAATCCCAAAAAAAGCTAATCTTGAAGCCCAGATTTTTAGGCAGTGTTAGATTAGGGAAGGAAATAGTTTATGAAAGTATCACGACTGCCCCGAGCATGTTGTGAAATAGCAAGAAGCTGTGTGTGCCTATCATTGCAAATGAGCGGCACATTTAGGAAATGGAGTGCATTGTGGTCCATACAAATAGCAGTTAAGTTTTCAGATGTCAAAAACCCTATAGGCATAATCAATAGCACCTATAACACAGCAGAATCTGCAAATTCCGAAATAAATTGATGGCCTTCTTATCTGTGTCGCTATTCTGTTAAGTTGGATAAATTGAATTGCCCTTGTGAAATAAGGATGTAAATAAATATCCTTCTCGAAGTGCACAGTGAATTGGCTGAAAGTTCTCCTTTGCTCACAGGACTAAAGAGGTGTGGCCATTTTCTCCCCCATAGTTAGGGCTGTCCATGCAATGGATATTTGTTGCAGAAGCAGTTGCAGCAATGAATAGCCTCTTGTGATTTGACTTCAAAAACAGATCTCCAAAATGAGCCTGCTGGATGGGTAGTGCTTCATTGCTTTGGCTGTTATCGAATGTCATCTTTGGATCCTTTACAGTCCTTGCTGATCCTTGACTTCATCTTTCCTGAGCGTATAGATCATTGAAAGTAGAATTTTCATTGCAAATCCCGTTGTGCAGCAACCAAACTCTAGTTCAGTTATTCTGCTGAAACAGAGCGACATGTTGGCATTATGGCAGGCACTGCTGCCTCACAGCACCAGGGACTCAGGTATGATTTTGGCCTTGGGTCCTGTCTGTCTGCAGTTTAAATGTTCTCCCCCTGTCTGCTTTGGTTTTCTCCCATACTCCAAAGATGTGTGGGTTAGACTGACTGGCCATGATAAAAAATAGCCCTTTAGTGTCAGGGTAAATACATGGGGTTACATGGGATAGGATCTGGGTGGGATTATTGCTGGTGCAGGCTCCTTCTGCACTGTAAATTCCATGGCTCTATAAAGTACTTTCCAGAAGTAATGCAGAATGTATGAGAAGGCTTCCTGGCTATAGTGAGTTTTGTTTCCAATTACTGCAGCAAGTGCCAAGATGAAGTCAAACGTTCCCACCAGTAATCTCAGTTGAATAATGTCCATTTAATCAAATACTTCTGCCTTAATGAACAAATCCTGGCACATCAGATCCTTTAAATAACTCCACACATTGGGCCCGATTTTACCATTTTCAATCTAAGTGCTGAATCTGGTTCTCATGCAGATCATACTTAGAAACCTGCTTTCAGGATCCCCCATATGCACTTACCCTGAAAAAAAATCTTCAGTCCAATTCGCACTGAGGGCGGAGCTTAGCGCTGCCAGAATGATCGGAGCTCTGAACTGCGCATGCACTGTTAGAAAAAAATTTGGAAAAGCACGCCTGTGTCAGATCGCTCTTGAGCTGCAGAAAGTGGAGAAAGCAGCTCAGGAGTGAAAAGCAGGAGTAATGGATACCACACACACCACTGTCCCCCTTATCCAATCCCCCACTATCCACTTACATTGCTATCCCCTTTATCCATCCACCCTCTACCCACACACATCACTGTCCCCCTTATCTATCCCCTCTACCCACATACATTGCTGTCCCTTATCCATGCAGCCTCGCTACCCAGACTGATCACAACTCCTGTCCCCTCCTGTAAATCACTTACAGAGTGGCAGCGGAACCCCCTTCCCCACCACTCTCCCCACCAGAGATTCACCTGCCCCCTTCCCTACCAAAGATCTGTCTGCCTCCCCCCCACATCAGAGATCCATATGACCCTCCACTAGAAATTCATCTGCCTTCACCAGTGAGCGATTGGGCCTCCCCTGCTCATCAGAAATACAGCTTACCCACCTCCCTCCTCCCCGCACCCCTCCCCCCCATTCCATTCAATGATATGGCCTCATTCCCCCCCAATCCCCTCAGAGAATGGTCTGGCCTCACTCCCTCCCCCTTCCAGAGGAACATCTGACTCACCTCCTTATTTTGTCATTTGTCCTTATTTCAAACATATTTGCATTTTTTATGGTTTTCTCCTTTTTGACTCCCCTTCTACTAATGTATTACTGAAAGTACTCTCTACTGCTTTGATTATCTTCTCATGCCTTGCTTTCAATCTCTCCTTATCCAATTGAAGATCATTCAAATATGTATTTTGCATTTTTATATATATTTCAATGAACTTTTTATCCCAATCTCTCCACAGACCTTGTAGAGATTATTTTTCCTCTTCAATGCGCTGGCAATTGAACATTTATTTGATGTTATATCTTCCCTGTCTTCTAACTGAGAAAAGTGGTAATAAGTGAAAAGGCCCAGGAGAAGATAAAGAGGCTGAGCAACGTCCTATAGAAAAATTTGACCCAGTGAGGATAAAACTACTGGGCCTATGAACAAAATGGCACTGCTGTAAGATGCACCTGAAAAATAATAATTATCAAATCTCCACAATGCAGAAAGAGGCCATTTGTTCCATTGAGCTTGCGCTGACAACAATTCCACCCTAACCCCATGTATCTATCCTGCCAATCCCCATGGGTGGGGAGGGGGTGGCAACTTAACATGGGCAATCTACTTAACCTACATATCTTTGGATTCTAGGAGGAAACCAGAGCAAAGAGGAAGAGCGTGCAAGCTCCACACAGTCACCTGAGGCCGGAATTGAATCCAGGTCCCTAATGCTATACGGCAGCTATGCTAACCACAATGCCATCGTGCTGCCATCATAGCAAGATAAATATAGTATAATGATAGATAATAATGATAACAGGATGACAATTCATATTTACTGCACAAACAGAAATGGACCAAATAAAAAACTTATTTTCCTGCTATCTTACTGGAAAGATTAGGAAATCAGGTGACTGGGGGAACTAGGGAAAGAACAAAGCAATTTCAATTTTATTGTCTGCAAATGAAATCATATAGTTAGAAAAAGGAAAAAAAATAATCAGACTGGTATTAGGACAAATCTGGCTCTGAGCATCTGAAGACATATTCGGAACATGCTGTGGTTCTAAACCCACAGTGAAGGAGTGCCTAATTGCACTGATGATACTGCCACACAGCACACAGAGATGACAGGAAATGAAGTAGCCATTTGATCTGTAGACATATCAGCAGGTTGGGAGCGTTGTTATTCTCTCCTTTCACACCTGCGTGAGACAGTGACAGTTTGAGCTATGCCAAGTAATGAGCATCAAAAGGAATGGACTAATATCTTGCGAACCAGCAAGAAATAATTTACAGAAAATCAGTCAAACCTTTCAAATACACCCACTGTAATCTTCTGATTAGATTTGGAACCATTTAATTATAATTAACGTCTCTAATTAACACATAAGTTATCATTAATTTTCATAAAAAGGACTTTGAAAAAAATAATTTTAACACCCAAATTATAATTTTTAAGCAAAAATATTTTGTTGCATATTTATTTGGTATGTATATTACTGGCAAAGTTTAATGTGCACTTTTGACAGCTACGTTATCTAATTTGGGAACAGACAGTTTCAAAGTGTGAAATAGTCTGATGAAGTCATTTTTAGAATTGCAGAGCACCACAGTTACTTCCAATCCTACTACTGTCCTCTAATGGCTCACTAATTGATGTTGTCCGCAACAATCCTACTCATCTCACTTGGTTCTGTCTAGTTGCCAGCATTTCTTCATCTAACTCCATTAATTTTATCCTTAGCTTGTTTCTTTCTTCACTACTTATCTTGCCACCTGGGGAACAATTCGAAGTGAGAAGCATTGAATTTATTTGCTGTAACTTGCTCCAGTTGACCACACAATTCTCTAAGAAGCCTTGCCATCTGTCTATATCTGTCACAGATTGAGAAATAAATTATTTTGCGAGCTTGATGCCATTCACTGACTAATTGGTGTTAACTGAAAAAGCTGAAAAAGCACAATTTATTATTCCAAATTGTGACATGCAAAACTGATTATATGGTAAACTGTTAATAGTTAACAGTTCTGTAGTATTTGTTAGGTGACACTCCCATGAGGTGCATGATCTTGGTTACTGGTGCATTGTGCTGGCCACTAGCCATTTATAATTTCATGTTTCATGAATTCTCACTTCATATGATTTGTTTCAGTGCTGGTGAAATAGTTAGAAAATTATTCTAGCTGAGGATTATGGTAGCAATATAAGCAAAATACATAATAATATTGATTTTTGAAGAGTATGTCCCATTGTTAATTACTCCTCTGTCCATTTTAACTCATAAGTTTTTACAACTCTGCAAATTTATTTGAACTCCGCAATATTTGCTAAATGGTAGAAATGGAAAGAATGTTAACACCAAAACCTAGAAATCACTGTCATAATATTAGTGGTAGAATGCATAAATGTTCATAAGACATTCCTCTGCTTGCTGTTTTAACGCCTCTTTGCTTTTGATAAATACTTACATGGATGGTGGCACAATATTTTACACTGCTGCCTCACAGCATCAGGGATCCAGGTTCAATTCCCAGCTTGGGTCATTATCTGTGTAGAATCTGCACATTTTCCCTGTGTCTGTGTGGGTTTCCTGAGTGTTCCAGTTTCCTTTCACACTCCAAAGGTGTGCAGGTTGGGATAACTTACTATGCTAAATTGCCCCTTAGTATCAGGGGGATTAGCAGGGTAAATGTGTGAGATTACATGGATAGGACTTGGGTAGATTGTTGTTGGTGCAGCCTTGATGGGTCAAATGTCCTCCTTCTGCACTGTAAGGATTCTATCATTCTATGATTCTATTCTAACAGTAAGAAAAATTGCAAAATGTCCACAAATATCACCAACAGCTATTTCTCCATTTAAAACATTAAAATTTAGTCTGTACTCCAACTTCTCATGCAAAACTTCACTATTTCATAGAAACCCTACAGTACAGTATTTAAAATATTCTAGTAATATTATAATTGACTACTTATTTAAGAAGTTGTATAATTTATATCCTGTGCTGAGCGATTTATAGAAGTATCTATGAAGCAATAATCTATACTTATTTATGAGAAGCACAATTGTTTGTGTAGAATCATAGAATCCCTACAGTGCAGAAGAATGCCATTCAGCCCATTGAGTCTGCACCAACAGTAATCCCATCCAGGCCCTATCCCCGTAACCCCATATATTTACCTATTATTCCCTCTAACCTATACATCCCAGGACATTAAGGGGCAATTTAACATGGCCAATCAACCTACCCTGCACATCTTTGGACTGTGGGAGAAAACTGGAGCACTCAGAGGAAACCTATGCAGAAGGGGAGAATGTGCAAACTCCACATGGACAGTGACCCAAGCTGGGAATTGAACCTGGGTCCCTGCAGCTGTGGGGCAACAATGTTAAGCAATCTACCACTGTGCCACCCTGCATTATCAGTGATTACCATCATGATGAAGGTTACAATTCCTAGTTAAATGATCAAATCTTTTACTGTGTCTGCAGCAATTAATTATAGAGAAAATAAATTGTCTGTGATCCTCAAAAAATGAGATACATTGATAAGCAGAAATATTGCTCTCTCACACACACTTTTCTGATTCATTATAGACATCATGTTAAAAATACTGCAGTAATTAGCATACTGTCTAATATAACAGGTTTCTTGGTTTATAACTGTCTTAGATAATGTAAAGATGATGGTTCAGCCTCATCACATTGTTGAATGAATCAATATGCTTTTTGCCAGACTTCACCATGATCATTTATTGTGCCTATCTACATGGGCAATCTATTTCTTTCAATTCAACGTTGCTTATGTCAAGTGATCTGGTAATTCCTTTCAGCCCCAACATCCCACTCAATTATGCTGTTTACATTACTTAATTAAAATTATTGAATAATTCTAGTTTTTAGTGCAGATATTAACATCAATTTACTGAGCATTGAGGTCAGACTAGCACAGTAGCATGCTATGCCAAGCATTATTTTTCCAATGTTTAAGCTTCCTTTAGTTTAAATGTTAGGTGTTAGCTATACTTCTTTAAAAATCCCCTCATTTTCAGGTTAACTCCTTCCTCAGTGCTTTGCATCAGCTCCTAATTGAAAAGCTGGATAGGAAATGTTCCTCAAGTGTCTACAGCAGGTCATTTTCATTGTTCACCATTTGATGATAAGCTGTGTCAATTGGTAATCTGTTACAGATCCTGCTGGGTTCTCATGTGAAAATCAAGTAGGTTCAATACAAAAAAAAGCATACAATGCTGGAAAGACTCTGTTGGTCAGGCAGTGTAAGCTTATTTTAAATAGGGTGCATTGGTGTGAACTCATGCGAAACTGCATGATCTTGAACAGGTATGCAGCCACACAATTAGGGTGGCATGGTAGCACAACAGTAAGCACTGCTGCTTCACAGTGCTAAGGACTGGGTTTGGTTCTTGGCATGGGTCACTCTGTGTGGAGTTTGCACATTCTCCTCATGTCTGTGTGGCGGTGCTCTGGCTTCCTTCCACATTCGGTCAGGTGGATTGACCTGAAGAGATGTCAGACTCTGGCAACTAGGAGAATTTCACAGTAACTGCATTGCAGTGTTAATGTAAGTTGTGACTAATTCATAAACTTTTACTGCAAGTTGCACACTTCAGTCATGTTAATGAGCAGGCAGCAATATCAGAAGAAATGGATACAGGCTAATCGTGGGCGTGATTTTCTGCCCACTGCCCCATGGTGTGTTTTCTGATGGCAGAGGCAGCCTGCCCTTTGCTGGAGTGCTTCTGGTCCTGTTGATTTCTACAGGATTTTATGTGGCTCACATCCTCCATCTAGAAGGGATTTGCTGTGCTGGAAGTGGCTATCGACAGGACCAGGAAATCCTGCTGGTGGGAAGGGTCGAAAAATTCCGTCCATGGATTCTAATTCACATGCCCATTTTCAGGTTTTTTTTCTCACATGGTTGAAGACAGCTACATGCACAATAAGACTTCTGTTATTCAAATGACAATTTGTATTCATCTTCTGTATGGTAAAATGTATCAGGTCTGTGGATATATATAAAGTATTATCAAGCCAAGGAAGGTGATATTATCACTTTAACTAAAAAATTAGTTAATGAGTTAGATTTTAAGGATAACTTTGAAGGAGATAGTCAGAGACATGAAGATATCTGCAGTACCGATGCAAGTGATTTCTGGTTGGGCTTCAGTTCCATCAGCACTCATTGCTCTTGTATACATTGCCTACATGACCATTAAACATGTATGAACCTTGACAGCAGAACTGTTAATTGTCAACAGAATTTTCAGCCATCCAACATTGCAATAAATCCATACCCTACCCTTCTTGAATGTCCACACAAATACATTTGCAGCTGGGAATATATTTGGTAATCTAAAAGAGAAATTCTGCAATTTCCCTTGCTGACCATAGGGCATCAAGGTTAACTATATTACCTCACCATCATTTCAGCTAGCTGAACACAGACTGATGCAAAAAACCTGGGAGCTGACTGATCTGCATGACTTATGGATATTAAGATATCAGTGGGGACCACTAACTTACATTTAAAAAAAAAGGCAAAGCTTGAAATCCCAGTTATTCACTAATTGAATAAGGCCACAAGATTCCACTGTTTAAAACAGCACATTATTTTTACAATACAAGAGTCAACAAAGCAAATAGTAAATACCATATAACCTATACTCCAGAAATAACTCATGTCAAATATAAATTAACAGGCAAATTGTGGTCAAATAGGAACTATAATTTGCAACTTAACTGGCAGACATAATTGAGACAGATCTCACAAATTGACTCAGCGGCTCGTATAGATTTTGGCGATCACATTTAGTCACATAGTCATTCAAATTCTGTCTCTCTCATGATAAATTTAATCTTTGCTCCTTCTAGGAGCTGATCTGATCTACAGCTGAAAGCAGGGCATAACCAACGAGTTCCATAGGCATGGTCTTCAGCACAAATAGCACATGTATGTCTGCAAAACCTGCTCAACCTGGTCCATCTGGGCTGGACCCTCCAATATTATCTTATAATAGAAACAGCTGGAGCAACCTATTCTCAGCCTCAGGATCTGGGCTGTCTTCTTTAGCTTGCTTGCATTGATCAATGGACTGAACAACTGTGACTGCCACTTGGGCTGATCTGTGCATTTTTTTTAATATACCTTTTGGATTTCAGTTTTGATTTCCCAACCTCAACTTGGTCCTGATTTCCCAAAAGACTGGGAAGTTCAGTTTCATTTTCAGTTCAGCTTCTATTTTAAAGTAGGCGCTGCCACAAATGCATACAAATTAAATTTAGAAATATAGATTCCCTCACATGGGATTACTAAAGAAGCCATTAGGTGGAAAAAAAAGGTCAGTGGCAAGTGCTGTCACAAAATCTGGGTCATGTTTCTTACAGAACACTCACCAAGATTTGTACAGAATTAAAAAGGTCTAGCAATCTCTGTTATGTGCTTTTCTTCTCTCTCGATATTAACTCAAAACTAGCACCAAGTCAAGAGGATTTCCAGGCATGGAACAGCTCTGATGTCATCAAGCATGACAAGCAGGCAAACATATTGAAGAATTCTCACAGACAGCAAACCAGGAATTAAATTGCCCTTATATTCATGACTTTTTAAATACATTTCGGAACCAACATAAAGATTGGGATATACAGATTTGAAGCTGAAATATTATAAACAAAGCTAATAACATTATATTAATACAATTTATTATTTACTAAACATTATATTAACATATTCTGAACATTATTATACAGAACTTTTTCCATAAGGGCAAATATTGACATTGCGAAAATATATGATTAGTTTTTTAAAGAGAAAAATGTTCAGATGGCTTAGACTTGACTAGTAAGATATGACATTTCCAGGGGTTATGAATGATATTACAGTGTAAAAGAGAGAAACTTCAAATCAATTCAGTGATTTCTAAAAGTTGGCTTCAAAAATATACTCTACAGAAGAATAAAGAATCACTACAGCAACGTCAGGATTTCTGCATTTAACTGCACATGTGAAAACACAGGGATTGCAGTTAGTATCATAGGGTAATAATGGGAAACACTGACAGTTTCATCATTATAACAACCCCAAAATTTTGAGAGCTATTATAATACTTAATTTTCACTTCACTATCAATGTTTTTATGTAATGAAACTCATTGTACAGTGTTTTCATCTATCACAGTACAGGAACTTATATGATATATTTTCTTCCTGGATTCTCTCTTCAAATCTACCTGAAATCTTCCTCCTAACCCTGAAGGAGAGTGAACATGTAAGATGTGAAGATCTATGACCAACAGAACTTAGCAAAAAAACATAATAATGGGTAAGCCATCCAATGATATTAGCTCTGGTTACTAGAGATAAGTGTAGCATTAGGATGAGAATTTGAATCCAGACAGGATTTTGTTTCAGAGGTTTTTCCGTTTGTGGAATAATTTGAGACACAGTTCAAACAAAGATACCTGGAATTGAGCCAAGATTTCATCTGTACAATTAACAGTGACTCAACAATTTCTGTGCTTTGTGCTTCAGTTTAATGGCCTGAGAGAAGAGATCAATTTGATTTAAGGAACAGGAAGCTCAAATAAAGCCTGATTCCATCTTATAATAGGGTAAACTGATAACTCAGGTTGAATAGAAACATTACAGAAGTATACTCTATCTACCACTTTAAATAAAAAACAAATTCTGCACAATAAGTATCTGGACTCTCTCTTCGGCTTCTAAAAGTGCCATTAGGGAACAAGAAAGATACCTTCAAACTTCTAATGTGCAACTTTAGATGCAACTTGGTATACATAGTTAATATACAACACTGATTTGCCTATCATTTTAGAGCTCAACGTTCCAGGTGACACCCTTAAGCTCATACAGTTGATCGCACAATAAGTAGTAACAGCAACTGGATCAGAAACTCCATGGTATATTATGAAGTTAGACTAGACCCCAACTATTTTTTTTAAGTTTAAGTTCATTTATTAGTGCCACTAGTAACATACATTAACAGTGCAAGGACATTACTGTGAAAATTCTCTAGTCACCACATTCCAGCACCTATTGGGGTACACTGAGGATGAATTCAGCATGGCCAATGAACCTAACCAGCATGTCTTTCAGACTGTGGGAAGAAAACAGAATGCCCAGAGAAAACCCACACAGATACGGGAAGAATGTGCAGTCTCCGCACAGACAGTGATCCAAGCCAGGAATAGAACTTGGGTCCCTGGCACTGTGTGGCATCAATGCTAACCACCACTGTATAGTATCAGGATAGGATGCTTCATTCCAGGTGTGATTCTATTAAGCCACTAGGAAGCTTTTATCAAAACAAACTTTATGTAACAATACAACTTAAATATAATGAATGAATTATTTTAATTTTTGCCGATTGAGAGACTTAAATATGAAAAAATTCAATTCTTAACTGCTAACTTATCTCTATTAATTCCAACTTGAGCAATATTCCTCATAGCCATGAACTCCTCTTCAAAATCAATTTGCAAGCATATGTGCTGATATATACAGGTCACTAGTCCTCAAGCTTCCAGAGCACCAGTGCAATGAAGTGTGGTGTGGTTCTTGACATTGTTCTTGGATTCATCTAGCAACAAAGACTATGTCAGGGACTCCTTTGGAAGGTCTAAAACCACACTCTTTGGAATTTCCTTGGCCACAGGAAGTAGATGATTCAAGAGAATGTTTGTCAGGATTTCATCTGCAATGGACTGGAAGAAAACATCTCAAAAGGTTGCATGACATAATGCATCAGTTTTTGAAGATAGTTATGTAAAATTAAAGTATATGGGATTGCAGATAATGTTTTGAGATGGTTAGAAATCTAGTTAGCAGACAGCAAGCAAGGAGTTGGCGTAAATAGCAGCTGCTATTATGAAATTGAGTTGGCCTACTCGGTATTTCTCCAGCACTTGTCTCAGGACAAAAATGACAGCAGTGGTGCTTCTTCAGGGCAGGAATTCCAACTGACCTTCATGGACTTACATCATTTTTCTCAGTCTCTGCTCCATGGCTCTGCTCTATATCTTCAAGATACGTAATAGAATGTTAATTCCCCGGTAGTTTTAGCAATTTTGAATGTTTTGCTTTCCTTTGAATGATGATACCAGTTGCTTTGCCTCCACATCCTCTCTTAAGATAATACAATTTAGCAGCTTGTTGAGGGCATTGTCCCCAAATTCATCTAACCAGGTCCATAGTGTTGCTGTTACATTATCCAGTCCGACTACTTTACTGCTTTCAATTCCTTTCAGTGTTGTGCTGATTCCTTCCAGATTGATGCTTGTTGTCATTTCTTGATTTGCCGCAACCTCTTCTGCTTTTGCTCTTGGGTCTTCTTCAGTCATTATGCCTCTTTAATTTCACCTTCTTTCACTAAGGTTACTCACCTGCATATTTGATTGTACATATATTTCTCACATCTTTTGTTTGACTCTGTAGCAGCTATTATTCTAAAAATATTTTCTTGTCCCCTTTTTGCATTCTAGTTTTTATTATATTCCCTTCATAACTAATAGTCTTCTGCCAATCATTTAATTTGCAGTCCTTTTTTCCCTCTTAGCACAACTCTTAACCTTTTTTGAGCCCTGATTAATGCCATCTTTTTAACATTTCCTTCTTTCTTTTTACTGCATGTTCTGTGTTTTTTATTCTACCACCAAATTTCTTTTCCACTTTCCTTCTCCCTAATGATCTTTTGTACGCTTCTTCACCAATTTTCCTTGTCAAGCCTGCCATTGAGTTCAACCAATTTTCCATGGTATATGCTTTCTATTTCTTTTAGCCAGTAGTGCAGGCTTGTCACAGTGTAATGGTGCTGATCCCAAGCCCAGATAAATGGGGAGGATCAGCTGCTAACAGCCGGAAGGGCATCTGGTTGTCAAACTACCCACCAAATCCAAATGATGATTGACATGAATGTAAATGACACTCGTGTTAGGGTTTAAATTGCAAGCAATATACAGGGTTGCTGCCTGAACCTTCTGAGGAATGGACAAGGATTTTACATCCAATAGATAAGGATGATTAAAGAAGAAAGCCTGAAGGAGAAGTGAAAAGATGACCAAACTTAAAATAAGCAAGGCTGAACATCAGTAGAATAACAGATATCGGATTTGATGGTGAAAAAAAAAATACAAATCATAGGTCTCCAGAGGAAGGGCAAAAAAAACATAAATTGGTAATGGTTAGGAAATTTTCTATCATGGACAAGATGGGAGAAAAAATGGTGTTGGTGTAATACTAAACAAAGAAATGAAGAACAACTGTACACAGAACTGACGACAAAATCGTCAAAGTAATCTTAGAAATTGGGGGTGAGATGTGGAAACTTAGTTATTATGCACTATAGAGTGGGTGTGGACAGAAGAGAAAGAAGAATTCTGAGACCGGGTGGACAATGTAATTCAAACAATAGTGATGGAAGGTGCCATAATGGACATGTGTGCAGAGAAAGAATGAGATACAAGGATATCCAAGGTGGACATCCTTTTGGAGAAATATATGGAATTGGAAATAAGATCCTGGAGTTTGCTTTGTCATACTGTAATACTAAACATTTAGTACCAAACATGAAGAAACTTCCTTGATAACTTATATCAGTGGTAGCAGAGAAACTTAGCTGGACATGCTTCCAAAATAAAACACAGAAAGGAAGATAGAACTAGCATCCCCTGTGCTTTTGCTCAAAAAAAAATTCACTGCCTGATCATTTCCCTTTTGCCTTCAGAGGGCAGGTCCCTGTGTGTGACTATGCGTTCATATGCTGTACATCCCAAAGATTGGTGGATCATATTAAACAGTACATCCCTTCAGTTGCTCACAATAGGCAGAGTACTGACTGTACTCAACCAGCCCATACTTGCAAAATTCACAACAAATGCCCAATGTTAGATGTGATTGTGTGATTGGGCAGCAGTTGCTGAACAAGACCAAATGTGCTAAGAATTACTCTAATGACTAATTTAAGACTATGAATTTAGCTTGCAATGTAGCTAGAATGTATGTACCTATCCAGATATTGCAATTTTTAAAAATTTAAACAGAAGCTTGCTAGAATCTATACACCTATTCAGACATTACAAATTTTTAAAATCTAAATAGAAGCATGGAAGATAATATCTCCTTGGTAATTGTCCAATCACTTATCACTCTGATAAGTGATTGGACAATTACCAAGACAATATTATCTCCTGTATCGGAGCTGACTTGTCATCCAATATAAACTATTGCTCCCTTTGAAATTTGGAACTCTCACATCTGTCTTGATGAGTGCAGAATGGACAGTTTGAAATACATGTCTTTTTTTCAGCAATACTGAAGTTCTATATCACCAAATGACTAATGGTTTGTTTCATAGAATTTTGTTACATGTTATATATTTGACTTGAACTAGTTAGAAAAAATCTCTCTAAGACTAATAGACTGAAAACCTAGAAAGAAAATAATATTTAAATTACTTTTCAATAAGCACCGCATCCATGATGGGAATTTTACTATTAAAAATTCTTTACAAAATTTATCAAGAAAATTCAACTTTAATTTTTACGTTAGATAAATTCATCATATTATACAGTCTTACCTCATGCATATTTGATTGCAAAGCGTATTAATTTGATACTTAATGTGCATTTTTAATAGATAAATTCTGATAATATTCTGAATTCTACAAAAGTTTCAAGAATATTTACAAGCGTTGAAGTTGATGATATTTATCAGACTGACTGCCAGAGACTTGATGGTAAATTCACTGCTTCCAATCCAGCAAGGACATGTATGTGAGAGGTTTATTAGTTATACAGTGTTGTACAGCTATCATAACTCAAGTTCCATTCAAAGTTGTATCCAAAATGTATCTATTATTTTTAAATATATTGCAACATAGTTATGCCTTAGAATTCATTGGGCACAACAAAATATAGTGTAAGACAAACCATTTGGGCCAACCAACCTGTTTCTTCAGCTAAGACCAAGCCCCACATTTTATATTTTTATGAATTTACCCAATTTATTTAATCCCATTAAAGAGATTATTACTTCAGATAAAACTAATAAGGTCATGCATTTCACTTACACTATCATCATTATTATTATTATAATAATTATTATTATTGCCAAGCAAATTATTGAACTGGTAATGCAATATTTATTGTCCAAAATATTTGTAGTAAAGCATAGTTTGGACATATTCTTTTCACTGGAAAGGAAGTAATGGGATATTTCAACAGATTATTTCTTCATAACATTGGATGAAAAAGGTCAAGCATGCTGACTTTCTCAGTTTTCCTGAACCTTTCTTTTTCATGGACTAATCTAAATAGCATTCGTCCTGCTCCTTTGGCAAATCACATCCCATACTCACTGCTGAGTCAAGGGTCAATCCCCTTTCCTCTAAAGTATTTACTGCATTAATTGGGAGTCAATCCCAAGGGGAGAATATTCGTTCATGTAGCGCCACTTCTGACATTGATATAATTGAATAATGCCACATAGATCACTACCTCCCATCCCCTAGGGAAGTGGTGACGTCTGTGTAGTGCTGTTTACACAAATAGATTCTTCTCCCCAAGAGTCAACAACGACTGATAAGGAGAACAGATATATATTGATTTACATTTATTTAACTATTCATTTATTGATTTTTGTCTTCTCTGTTAACACTTTTGTTCCCTTATCATAAAGATTTGCTTTTGTGATATTCACAACATTTTTTTATTTTGAATTCTAGTTGTTACTAATTTAATTATTTCTAAGTGCTCAAGATAAAGTCTGACCTATCTTATTTACTTCTTGTTTACTTGGATGTAACCTCTCCTTTATAAGAAACCCAGCCCTTCACTGAAACCCATCAATTTGTTCCTCGTACTTATTATCTTCCCTCACAATTGCAAAAGTCTTGCTGGAAAAGAAATTATGCCATTATTACTGTGCAAATCTGACAGCCAGTTTGTTAGTAAACTGCCTAACGCGTATATAAAAGGCAAAATAATTTCAATGTGCTTGGTGCAAGATAAACTTCTGACTCCATATCAGCTCCATCAACAAAATCTCTTAATTCCACTTCCATATCATGCTCATTCAATGCTAAATCCCATATCTATGCTCTTGTTACCACCAGACTCGACCCTTATAGTTCTCTCCTTTTCAGCTTCCCATTTTCCATTTCTCATACGCTCTGTTGCCCAAACCTTAACTTGCACCAAGTCATGTTGAACAATCAGCCCTGTGCTTGCTGATCCATAATGATTCGTTGGTCTGACCACACCTCAGTTTTAAACAACCAATCTTTGTTTTCAAATTCTTTCATGCACTTATCCACCTCTGTAACCCCCTTCAGACTCACATTCAGCATGCTGAAATCAAATATTGTGCGCTTCCCCAATTTTAATCATTTCGTCATTGGCAGTCATGTATTCTAGTGCTTAGGTCCAAATTCTGGAATATTCTTCTTAATCTCTCTAGCTCTCTCTCCTCCTTTATATTGCATTATAAAGTTGACCTCTTTGTCATTGGTACTAATATCACCTTAGGAGATAAAGGAAGAAGTATGTGTCATTTAGTTCCTCAAATATATTCTGCCATTCAATGCGGTCAAAACTAATCTGTGACCTTACTTCATAACCAGTCTTAACTTTGGCAAATAAAGATCTATCAATTTCAGATTTTAAATGAACAATTTTAAGTTAAAGTGAAGAATTGATATTTGATGCCTAGCAACTGCCATTTGTAGAAAACAGTTCCAAATTGCCCCTATGCTTTGCCAGTCAAAGTGCTTTTTAATTTGACTCTTGAAAGATCTAGCTGTAATTTTTAGGCTATATTGCCTAGTCCTAGATTCATTAACCAGTGGAAGTAGATTCTCTGTATCTATCCTATCTGTTCCCCAGCATATCTTGAAATGTATCAAATTGTTCTTAACCTTCTAAATACCAGGGAATGACAATACTAATTTATTCAATTTCGCTTTGCAATTTAACCCCTTGACTATAGTTACTAATGTAGTAAACCTGTACTCATTTCAAGGCTGATGTATCTTCTGAAGGTGTAACACCCAGAACAGAACACCCAGTGTTCCAGATGAGGTCTAACCAGGGTTTTGTACAGCTGCAGCATAATCTTTATTTCCTGGTATTCCAGATCTTTAGACTAAAGGTCAGCATTCCACTATTTTGTTACTAATTTTTTTTTTGCATCTTACCATGATGTTTTATTGATTGGTGTACATGGCCTCCGAATCTCTTTGGATCTCCACAATTTCTGGCTTTTAGCCACTTAGAATGCATTCTGATCTCTCCTTTTTATGTCTAAAGTCAACCTTACTGTTATGGTAACAAAACAGAAAATGTTGGAAAGTCTCAGCAGATCTGACAGCATCTGTGGAGAGAGAATAGAGCCAACATTTCAAGTCAGGATGACCCTTCGACAGAACATTTTCTGTTCTTGATTCAGATTCCAGCATCTGCAGTATTTTACCTTTATCTCAATTACATATATTGAAATCCGTTTGCCACAATTTTACCCATTTACCAACCTATCAATATCTCCTTGTGACTTTATGCATCTGTCTATACTGCTGACAATGTAGTGAGTCTTTGTGGCAAGCTGGGGTATGTGGCACTCGAACCCTTCATCTAAATTGTTAATAAAGACAGAGAATAATTGAAGCTTCTGCGTATATTTCCATGAGATGCCTGTAGTCTCATCCTGCCAATTAGACTAGCCAGCCATTATTTCTTCACTCTGTCACCTGCTGCCCAGTTAATTTCCAAACCAGATCAATAATTTGCCTTCAATTTCATGGGCTTCAACTTTTGCTAACAATAGCATCCATAGACTTTCAGCTATTCACTTCTATAGTCAGCTCTTCAAAACATCCAATCCAATTTGTCAGGCATGACCTAGCCATTACAAATTCATGTTTACTCTCTCTGATCAGCTGAAAAATTTCAAGGTGTTCCGTCAGTATCTTTAATTATAGATTGTAGTAATTTCCTGATGACAGATGTTTGGCTAATTGATCTATACTTGCCTGGTTTCTTTGTCTCACCTTTTCTTAAATAGCAGAGACACATGTGCAATTTTCTAATCTGAATACAATGTTCCTGAATTGAGTTAACTTTGGAAGATCTTAGTTAGACATTTGTAATATCCTCACCCATGTCTTCCAAATCCCTGGGAAGAAAACTATTTACTCCTCAGAATTTGTCACTGTATTGTCATTAGCTCAGATCTCCCTGCCTCAAGATAGTTGAAGGCTGAATAATTTGGAGACTTTGGATAGTTCCAATTTATATACCTGGATAGTTACCCAGGAATTAAACAGGAAAATCCTAGTCTAAGTCCTGGGTTACAATTCAAGTGATCCCCTTACTAACTCTAGCCCTGAGCACTCCCCTGCCTAAATGCTCTGATGTCTCCCTGATTCCCCCTTACAAGTCTGCACTCCTCCAAGACCCGATGATCCATGACCTGATCTGATTGGCTCCACCACTCAAATAGCCTCTGAACCACACCCCCAACTCTCAAGCCCCTTCCTATCCCTCCAGTTGACCTAGATCTGACCTGATTAACTATCAATACTGAACTCCTCCTCTAATTTGACTAGCCTCCGAACTGATAGCTGTTCCTGAACAAACCCAACAGTCTCCAACCCACTTATCCACTCCCCCTCTCCACCTCACACTTCTTGCCCGCCTGCCACTCTACTACCTCACTCACCTGCCTTCCTATCAACTTGTCACCTTGCTACTCTCGGACCTCACCCATCTGCTATCACTTGGCACCCTACTGCCTTACATCTTCACCCACCTACCACTTTACTTATCTGACACCTAACCATCTCATCTATTTGCCACCATACCACCTATCTCATCCAATCTATCATTACTCATTCATTCACTCACCCAATCATCTCATTGACTAACATTCATCTATCATTGATTCATGAACATTTGCACTGGATACTTAAACTTACCTAACAGCAGCGAGAGTTACACAAAGATTGTGTGGCTTTTGCACTGATTTCCTTCTCCCTGCATGGATTTCTGCACGTAGGGAATTCCTCGACATTGTAGATCAGAAGTTGGAGCCTTTCCATTGTATCCAGTTAAGAGGGTGGTCTTCTGTCTGATCAGTGCGGGACTTAAGAATTTCAATTCTGATTGAAATGTTCGGATCGTTGCTGTTGCTTTATTATTAAAGAATTATAGATTTGTTTACATTAATTTTGAGGAGTGTCTGTCCTTGATTCAATATTTGTTTCCATGCACAATCTGGCATTCTGGCCTCATTGTCTGTAGATACTGAACAAAGTAATTATTTAACATATCTGCCATTTCATTATTTTCACTTGTCAGGTTTTAATGGAATCACATGGCTCTTAATCATCCTCTTTTTCTTAATTGTTTTTTATTCATTCGTGGGACATGGGCATCGTTGGCTGGCCAGCATTTATTGCCCATCCCTATTTGTCCTTGAGAAGGTGGTGGTGAGCAGCTGCCTTCATGAATCGCTGCAGTCCATGTTCTGGGGGCTGATCCACAAAGCCGTTAGAGAGGGAATTGCAGGATTTTGACCCAGTGACTGTGAAGGAACAGCGGTATATTTCCAAGTCAGGATGGTCAGGACTTGGAGGGGGACTTGCAGGTGGTGATCTTCCCATTTATATGCTGCCCTTGTTCTTCTAGATGGAAGTAGTCAAGGATTTGGAAGGTGCTGTTGAAGGATCTTAGGTGAATAGCTACAGTGCATCTTTTGGACAGTACATACTATTACTACTGAGCTTCGTTAGCAGAGGGATTGAATGTTTGTAGATGTGGTGTCAATCAAGCGGGCTGCTTTGTCCTGGATGGTGTAAGTTTTTTAACTGTTTTTGAAACTGCACCCATCCATGTAAGTGGGGAGTATTCCATCGCACTCCTGACTTATGCCTTGAAGGTGGTGGATAGGCTTTGGAGAATCAGGAGGTGAGTTACTCGCCGTAGTATTCCAAGCCACTAAACTGCTGTTGTAACCATTGTGGTTATGTAGTAAGTCCAATTCAGTTTCCAATCAAGAATGTTAACACTGGGGATTCAGTGATGGTTACACCACTGAATGTCGAGGGGTATTGATTAAAGTATCTCTTATTGTTGATGGTCATTGCCTGGTATTTGTGTGGCACAAATGTTACTTGCCACTAGTCAGCCCAAGATTGGATACTGTCCAGATCTTGTTGCATTTGAACATGTACTGTTTCAGTATCTGAGGAGTCACAAATGGTGCTGAACATTGTGCAAACATCAGCGAACATCCTCACTTCTGACCTTATGATAGAGGGAAAGTCACTGGTGAAGCAGCTGAAGATTGTTGGGCTCAGGACATTACCCTGAGGGATTTCTGCAGAGATGTCCTGGAGCTGAGGTAACTGACTGTCCATACCACAACTATCTTCCTACGTACCAGGTATGATTCCAACTAGCAGAGAGTTTGCCCTCCTATACTCATTGATTCCAGTTTAACTAAGACTCCTTGATGCCACACTCCGTCAAGTGTGGCCTTGATGCCATGGGCTGTCACTCTAACCTCACCTCTAGAATTCAGCTGTTTTGTCCATGTTTGAACCAAAGCTGTAATAAGGTCAGAAACTGAGTGACCCTGGCAAAACCCAAACTGGGCATCACTCAGCAGGTTATTGCTGAGCAGGTGTTGCTTGATAGCACTGTTGATGATTCCTTCCATCACTTTACTAATGATTGAGAGTAAACTGATTGGCCAGTAAGTGGCTGAGTTAGATTCACCCTGCTTTTTGTGCACAGAACGTACTTGGGCAATTTTCCACATTTTTGGGTAGATGCCAGTGTTGTAACTGTAGTGGAAGAGCTTGGCTAGGGAAGCTGCAAGTTCTGGAGCACAAATCTTCAGTACTATTGCCGGAATGTTATCAGGGCTCATTGCCTTTGCCATATCCAGTGCCTCCAACCATTTCTTGATATCATGTGGAGTGAATTGAATTGGCTGGAGACTGGCATCTGAGATGCTGGGGACCACTGGAGAAGGCCGAGATAGGTCATCCACTCGGCTCTTCTGGCTGAAGATTGCTGCGAATGCTTCAGCATTATCTTTTGCACTAATGTGCTGGGCTCTTGCATCATTGAGGGTGAGGAAATTTGTGGAGCCTCCTACTCCAGTGAGTTGTTTAATTGTCCACTATTATTCTCAACTGGCTATGGAAGAACTGCACAGCTTAGATGTGATCCGTTGATTATGGGATTGCTTAGCTCTTTCTATCACTTGCTGTTTTTGCTGTTTAAAATGGAAGTAGTCCTAGTCTGTAGCTTCACCAGATTGACACCTTATTTTTAGGTATGCCTGGTGCTGCTCCTGGCATGTCCTCCAATTGCAAGAGTTGAGTAGGGGATATTTCAGGCAGTGAGGTTGCAGGTTGTGTTGGACTACAATTCCGCTGCTCTCAATGGCCCACTGCGCCTCATGGATGCCCAGTCTTGAGTTGCTGGCTTGGTTTGAAGTCTGTCCCATTTAGCACGGTGATAGTGCCACACAACACGATGGAGGCTATTCTCAATGTGAAGGCGGGAGCTTGTCTCCACAAGGACTGCGCGGTGGTCACTCTTACTGATACTGTCATGCACAGATGTATCTTTTGCCAGCAGATTGATAAGGATGCGTTCAAGTACGTTATTTCTCTTGTTGGTTCCTTCACCACCTATTGCAGATCTAGTCTAGCAGAACACGACAGCTCAATCAGTAGTGTTGCTGCCGAGCCACTTATGGTGGCAGACATTGAAATCCCCTGTCCAGAGTACATTTTGTGCCCTTGTCACCCTCAGTGCTTCCTCCAAGTGTTGTTCAACATGGAGGAATACTGATTCACCTTACTGATAAAACCTTACTGTAACTACAAGGTTTGTTTTTGTATTGATGTTTTTAATCTCTTACAAGTATCTTTTTATTCTCCCCTCTTGTAGCTCTGATGACGTATTGTTTTGTCGTTCTTTGCTATTCTCACTATACCCCACAATTGGCCAGGATGTGTTCCATGGTTTGCATTTTTGTGTGTCTTTTTTTTGATGCTTCTTTAGTTGTCTATGGTTTGCTTTGGCTGTTAGGGCTCTTGCCTTTAGGAATATAAACTGGTTTTTATTGTGTTAAATTCACCTCTCACGCATCTCCTCTCACCTTCCCAATAGCTAAGTTTCGCAGTTGAATATGGGATTGTGATATACAATCAATTCATGCTACCTGCAAATTTACATGATTGTGGTGAGTAGCCAATGCTAAACTCAATTTTGAGTGGCTGCATGCCTGAGCAGATGGTGCACAATCGTGAGAGGCTAACTCCAGTTAAGGCCACCCTGCCTATTTGAAGACTGTCTGCATCACTTCAAAGGAAAGTGTATTTTGGCTGGAGAAGGTGCTGGAAGTTATTATGAAAATGAGTTTGATCTGTGAAAGACACAAAAATGATCCACTAGAGCAGGAATTAGGCTCCAAGATTTTCTGAATTGTGCTCAAAGCCTTGAATATGTAATTGGAGAAGAGGAGAGATGTTATTTGTCCACCATGGACAGGAGGGCCACCAGATATATACTTAGACTGCAGTGATGCCAGATAATTGAGTCAGTCAATGTCAGGAGGCTAGACTGGAAGACCTGAATGCAGTGCTCACAAAGTTCACAGCTCTCACACGGATAATCATGGACAGAGAATGCAGCTTCAAATTCCATATCTCATCAACTGTATCATTAATGGCAGTCACTGCCCAATTCACCACACTCTCATCATTCACCAGTAACAATCTCTATCTTGCCCTTGTCAATAAGGCAGCATTTGACTAAGTGTGGCATCAAGTAGCCTTCACAAAGCTGGAGTCAACGGAATTTGGGGGAAAACTTCCTTGGATTGGGGTCATACCTAGCACAAAAAAGCATGGTTGTGATTGTTGGACTGCCGTCATCTCAGTTCCAGGATATCACTGCAGGAATTCCTCAGGGTAGTCCTAGGCATAAACATTTTAGTTGTTTCATCAATGACCTTTCCTCCACGATAATTTCAGAAGTGTAGATATTCACTGATGGTTGCACAATGCTCAGATACTGAAGCAATTCACATCCAAATACAACAAGACCTAGACAATATCCAAGCTTAGGCTGACAAGTTGCAAGTAACATTGATGCCTCACAAGTGTCAGGCAATGCCATCTCCAAAAAGACAGGATCTAATCACCTTCTCTCAATGTTCAATGGATTAACATTGCTGAATCCCTCACTCTCAGCATCCTGGGGGTTTCTCATTGATGAAAAACTCAATGGGACCAGCCACAGAAATACTGTAGCTACAAGACCAGGTCAGAGTCTATGAATCCTGTAGCAAGTAACTTACCTCCTGTTTCCCCAAAGCCTGTCCCTAAATGCACAAGTCAGGAATGTGGTGGAATACTCCCCACTTGCTTGGTTGGGTGCAGTTCCAACAACACTCAAGAAGCTTGACACCATCCAGGACAAAGCAGCCTGATTGATTGGCATCCCATCCACAAACATTCACTCCCTCCACCATCTAAAATATGCACTACAGGAACTCAGCAAGTGTCTTTAGACAGCACCTTCTAAACCCACAATCAGCTACAAGGACAAAGGTATCAGATACATGGGCACATCACCACCTAGAAGTTCCATTCTAAGTCACTCACCACCATGCTGAGAAAATATATCGCCATGCCTTCACTGTCACTGGGTCAAAATCCTGGAACTCCTTCCCTTACTGCACTATGGGTGCAGCGATTCAAGAAGGCAGCTCACCCCAACCTTCTCATGGAAATTAAGGATGGGCAATGCATGCTGGGAGAACTTGTGGCACAGTGAATAGCATCCCTGCTTCTGAGCTAGGCACTGCTGGTTCGATTTGATGGCCAAGGAAGGTGCATACATAACGCAGTTAATCAGGCTGAGTGTCAATCTGCAGATCCTTCCAAATATGCTAATGGCTGGAGGTAAGAGTGGGAGAGACTCCTGGTCAAGCATGCTTGATGTGGAGTGGCGCCCCTCAAGCTATAAACCCACAGTGATAGACTAGCAGTCTGTTCCGGGAATTCCTAGCTATGGAAATAGAGAAAATTCTGCCTTAGTGCATCACTAGAAGAGAATTGGATTGGAATAAATGCTGGCTTGGCCAGGAACACCGACATACCACAAATGAATTTTAAAAAATCAGAATGAATACTTCACATTTATAGTTCCATCTCCCTCTCACATACTGTTGCAAGCCTCCCATCTATATCTCACACCTTCAATACCAGATATTCAATCATGATAATTACTTTACTCAAACATGTTTTAGCAGACTGACATTCTTCCTTTTTTGATTTGATTTATTATTGTCATATATAATGTACAGTAAGAAGTATTGTTTCTTGTGTGTTATACAGACAACTCATACTGTTCATAGAGAAGGAAACTAGAGAGTGCAGAATTTTGTGTGTTACTGTCATAGCTAGGGTATAGAGAAAGATAAACTTAACATGAGATAAGTTCATTCAAAGGTCTAATGGCAGTATGGAAGAAGCTGTTCTTGAGCCATTTGGTATGTGATCTCAGACTTTTGTGTCTTTTTCCTGATGGAAGAAAATGAAAGAGTGGATGTCCGAGATGGCTGATTGCTTTGCCAAGGCAGTGGAAAATATAGATAGAGTCAATGGTTAAGAAGCTGGTTGCATAATGAATTGGGCTACATTCACAACTTTTGATAGTTTCTTGCGGTCTTGGACAGAGCAGGAAACCAAACTGTGATACAACCAGAAAGAACACTTTCTATGGTGCATCTGTAAAAGTTGGTGAGAATCATAGCTGACATGCCAAATTTCCTTAGTCTTCTGAGAAAGTAGATACATTGGTGGGCTTTCTTAAATATAATGTTGGCATGGGGGAACCATGGTGGTGATCTGGACACTGAAAGAATTGAAGCTTTCGACCATTCTACCTTGTCCCTGTTGATGGAGACAGGGGCATGTTTTCCACTACAATTCCTAAAGTCAATGATAATCTCCTTTTTTGTTGACACTCAGGGAGAGATTATTGTAGTCGTACCAGTTCGCCAGATTCTCTATCTCATTCCTGTACTCTGTCTTATCATTATTTGAGATTCCACCCACTATGGTGGTATCGTCAACAAACTTAAAGATCAAATTGGAGGGGAATTTGGCCACACAATCATGGGTATATAAAGAGTATAGAAGGGGGCTGAGAACACAGCTTTGTGGAGCACCAGTGTTGAGGATGATTGTGGAGGAGATATTGTTTCTTATCTTTACTGACTGTGATCTGTGGATTAGGAAGTTCAGGGTCCAGTCACAGAGGAAGGAGCCAAAGCCAGGCTACAGAGTTTGGAGATGAGCTTTGTGGGAATAATGATGTTGAAGCTTGAGCTGTACCAGATATCTGGTATAGGTGTCTTTGTTATCTAGGTGTTTCAGGGTTGATTGCAGGGTCAGGAAGATGGCATCTACTGTGGACATCTTCCTGACCCTGCAATCAACCCTGAAACACCTAGATAACAAAGACACCTATACCAGATTTCTGGTACAGCTCAGCCTTCAACGTCATTATTCCCACAAAGCTCATCTCCAAACTCTGTAGCCTGGCTTTGGCTCCTTCCTCTGTGACTGGACCCTGAACTTCCTAATCCAGAAGGCTGGAATTGAATTGTGCCATGACTAAACTTTGAAGTCTTGACTGAGGCTATCATGAATGACGAGGCTAAAACCATCCAAGATTATGTTATGTTCATACCTAAATGTCCTTATAACATCTTTAAACTCACCCAGAAATTTAGGACTCTATAGGAGCATAAATACTCCTTTAACGATATCACTTACGAAATGTCCATCAAATCTAAGATATTCAATCTCATTCTTGTGAGTAGTCAATTGGTGATTGAGACATAAAACAACAATAGATGTAAAATTTTGTATTATTTCCTACTTTTTCTTGCTCTCTTTTTGCTCTCTCTTAAATCAATCTTTCTTTTCCTCTTGTTAGTTTTCTTTCTGTACCTGATTTGACACAGTTCGCCCTCCTTAGCCATTCATGTCAGACTTTTCCAACCTTGCCTGCCGACCCTGCTGCTATGAATGGAGGTTTGACTAAGTGTGGAATTCTCTGTTCTTCCTGGCAGGACCGAAGAATTCTGCCCCCTTTTCAGTTTCATCTCAATCTTTAAATTTCATGCATTGACGAGATTCATCATCTATTCTGCCATTGGCTAAGATTTCTTAGTTGTCCTCAGGACACTGTTATCAGCTCATGGCTCCAGCCAGTCTCAGTGCAATGCTTTGTAGAGCTGTTGGTGAAGAAAGATCTCTGCATGATGTCCTTTTCCAATATGATCTGAATCAGCCACTTTAATTCTAATGGCTATTTCTACATGTTACTTATATTTATGAAATGTATTTTAAAATCAATCAGTATTTTGTTCTTTGCTTGTTTTTGGGGTTCTTTTTTGTACTAACAGAGCTGAAATAGTAAATAGATTTAAATACCGGTTCTGAATGCTGTCATTCTACAGAAAAGTTGTATACACTGCCAGTCGGATTGGACTGTTTATTTCTCTCTTGCTCCAAATCAATTACTAGGAAGCAATTTACAGACACGAATAGTAATTTCCAAGCCATTATTTATCAGAATTAGCTTTTTAGCTCAATGTGCACTGCAGTTAAATTCAAGATGAAAATGGGGATCTACTGATGTTTTCAAAACCCTTTGATCCAGTGTACTCTCCCAAATTGTACTTCTCTTGATCAACAAAGCATGTGATTAGAGTTTAATGCAACGTGTTTACACTGCAATGAAATTAGAGATATCATGAGCTCATAGAAACAATACAATTTATGTGTTGAATTAACTATGATTGATTGAGGTTGAAGTGGGGAACTACTCCAATGCTTCCATGCTAGCATGGCTTAATTATTGTTTGGTTGTTCCAGTCTACCTGCAACAGTGGGTTTGACTTAAATGAGACAATTCTCCACTAATAATCCAGTTATATTGCTGGTACCAGTACTGCTTTGAAAGATGTTTAAGAAGATGCACCAAGCTATGCTGACATGGTCAAACTGATCTTCTGTTAGGGACACCTGAGTTCTTCACTAACATTTAAAACAAAGAGGTTTGTCAATCAGCTTCCTTTATGTTACTAAAAACTAGGTTTCCAGCAATGGTTGGTAGGGGTCTTTTTTCAATCAGATGAGGCTCCCTAAAATTTGTTGATCTTGTGAGACCCTTGATTTGTCACTGTCTGGTTGGAATACCCTCAAACTGAGATGTCTACTCTGTTACGTGCAATGAACTCTCAAAAATCCTGTTGCGGGACAGCATGGTACATAACCAGAGATGTGGTGAGGAGAGACAACTGGTACCATGCATTTATTCACCTCACCCTCTACTGATAGCAACAGAAGTTAATCTAACAAGTTCCCCTTCCTTTGGATACCTTTTCCAGACATAATAGTTAAATTAAAAAAAAAGCAATTTAACCAGGCTGACACCATTTACGTATCTTGGTATCTACATGACTTTAGCCTGAATTTTACGCACTAGTAGGGGGCACATGTCCAAGCCAAATTCATGTAAAATGCATGAGAACACGTCAGGTGAGCTTTGGAATGTCATCATGCTCTTGCGTCACATTACAGTTGGTGTGCATGCACGAGAGTTGGAAGCGCACATGCTAACATTTACCATAGAAACCATAGAAAATGATAGCTCAGAAACAGGCCTTTTGGCCCTTCTTGTCTGTGTTGAACCATTTTTTGCCTAATCCCACTGGCCTACACTTGGACAATCTCTCCACACCTCTCTCATCCATGAACCCATCCAAGTTTTTCTTAAATGTTACAAGTGACCCTGCATTTACCACTTTATCCGATAGCTCATTCCACTCTCCCACCACTCTCTGCATGAAGAAGACACCCCCCCGCTACTTTCACTTTTTAAACTTTTCTCCTTTCACCCTCAACCCACGCCCTGTGGTTTTTTTCTCCCCTAGCCTCAGTGAAAAAGCCTGCTTGCATTTATCTATCTATACCCATCAAAATCTTACACACCTCTATCAAATCTCCCCTCATTCTTCTATGCTCTCACGAATAAAGTCCTAACCTATTCAATCTCTCTCTGTAACTCAGCTTCTCAAGTCCCAGCAACATCCTTGTGAACTTTCTCTGCACTCTTTCGATCTTATTTACACCCTTCCTGTAATTAGATAATCAAAACTGTACACAATATTCTAAATTTGGCCATATACAGCCTTACCATAACACTCCAATTTTTATACTCGATACTCCGATTTATAAAGGCCAATGTACTAAAAGCACTCTTTATGACCCTATCCACTTGTGATGTCAGTTTTAGAGAATTCTGTACCTATATTCCTAGATCCCTCTGTTCAACTGCGCTCTTTAAAATCCTACCGTTAAACCTGTATGTTCTATTTTGGTTTGTCCTTTCAAAGTGCAATACCTCACACTTGTCTGCATTAAATTCCATTTGCCATTTTTCAGTCCATTTTTCTAGTTGGTCCAAATCCCTTTGCCAGCTTTGAAAACCTTTCTCATTGTCCACTACACCTCCAATCTTTGTATCATCAGCAAATTTTGCTGATCCAATTTACCATATTATCATCAAGATCATTGATATAGATGACAAACAACAATGCACCCAATACCAATCCCTGCGCCACATCACTTGTGACAGGCCTCCACTCAGAGAAGCAATCCTTCACAACAACTCTCTGGCTTCTTCCATTGGGCCAGTGTCTACTCCAATTTACTACCTCCCCATGTATACCTAGCGACTGAACCTTCCTAACTAACCTCCCATGAGGGATCTTGTCAAAGGTAATTTGCATGGATAATTAAGCTCATTAAAAAGTCACTTGCCTTGAATGTTAATTGCCCATGCAATTTTGTGTTCATTGCATGGGCAACATGGGCAGGCAGCCATTCCATTTTGATGGATTTTTTATTCCAGAATCCGGTAAAAGGGGGCCAGAGCCTTGACAGTGTGAATAGGTAAGAGTTCAGGCAAACATTTGCTGCTGGTTTATTTCTGAATTACCTTTTTTTCTGAGTTTTGTGCTGGACCCTTTGTATTGTAAGTTTTTTTTAAAAAGAAACTCTTTTGTCTCCTCATCTGTCTTGGAGGTTTTCTAATGGGTTCAACTTTCAGTGCATGAGATGATGCCATTTGCATTGCAGTAAGTGGATGATGTATACTCTGCTGGTTGAACATCCTCTGAAGAAAATGAGAGAGGTAGAAGAAAGACAAGGCCAGGTGTTCACAGGTAATATCCCAGGGAACACCCTGTGGGAAGAGAGGTGCAACCACATGGGGCACAGGGCCAGCAGAATGTGCATGGCAAAACAGCCTGCAGAAGATGCCACTTATCCTGCATCTGGAATCTAAAGGCAGTGTTTCAGCTAGCTCAGAATATCTAAGGTTCAATGTCAAAGGTGGCACTGTCTCTCTAGGGAGATGTAACCTCTCTATCTCAGATGGTTGGACTGGAGATTAACTCTGACTTATGGATCACCACCCATTGTCAGTAGCTCATAAGGTTAAAATAGCCTTCAACCTTTTCACCTCCAGTTCTTCCCATGGATCAGTGGGAGACCTATGCAATGCATCCCACAATTTTATCAGGATGGTCACTGATGCTGTTTTCAGATGGATCATGACCATTATGACCTATCCAAACTGTTAGGTCAAAGCCAGCATGGATAACTTTGAAATGCTCCGTTGAAGTATTTTTTGAGCTAACTTAGGCTGGAGCCAAAAATGACACAGCTTGAGGAGCTCTTTTCTGTCCGAAGTGATCTTTTTTCATTCTCAAGAGTCCATTTATATATCTTATTTCTGGGAGGCTTATGCTAATCATCCACAAGCAAGGAATAGATACCCACAGTAATCCCTCCTATTTCCATCAGAAGTCCATGTAGTCAGCTTGTGGCTCATCGCTTGCCAAGACATTCTGTTTAACCTTCAGAAAGTTGGTTTACTCCTAGGTCATGAGTTCACCTCCCTTATCAGGATTAGCAATGTCTCATTTCAGGGCTTGTGCTTGAAGTAGGTCCTTGGCTGAGTTAATAACCTTCTTTATATTGAGCCCAGGAAGCAGCCAAAGAAGCTTGCTTTATGAGAGAGTGAGAAAAAATATTCCTATCATATTCAGTGCATTCCTTAGGATTTTATAAAGTTGCTATATGATGATTTCTTCTGGTCTGATTAGTTAAGCCTGATGTAGACAAAGAGGAAAGTAAATATACTCTGGAAAGAATTGGAAGCCAAAGCAGAAGACATTTTTAAACACTGTCAGTAAAACCTGTTATACACATAAACCAGTTTCATCTCAGAGGGGAGCCAAGATATAAAATATAAAACAGTTTCTATGATTGGACACTAGTTAGATAGAAATAAATGGTAGTCTTTTCCATTTGCTGCAAGTTTTCAAGCATCTCTCAATGGGGAAGCTAATTTACTGCTCAGCCATGGTAAACATACCATCAGCAGCAACCAATGTAGTTCAACTGTTTACTACAGAATGGCAGATGCAAATGGTGTCCTTCTAGACTAAAATGAAGGAGCTAATAGAGATGTGGTCCTTCTGATAGTGATTAGTAAATTAAACCTTCTTTGGTTCAGCAGTTGCAGCTCCTACTGGGAGTGAAGCGACTGTCTGCCTGATGTAGAACAGCCTCCTGATATCCTTTGGTTAGACACAGGGAAATATCACTTGATCTATACACCCAATGTATTGGATGTGGTCTCCAAGCGGATTCCTCTCTTGTTTGCTACCTTCTGATAAAGCACAACAGATACGTTCGGTGCAACTTGTGGGCCGAAGGGCTTGTTTGTGCTGTAGTTTTTCTATGTTCTGTGTTCTAATTGCTGGTCCTTGTGGATGTTGCTGCTCCTATATGTCCAACTGTTCTTCCATCGAAATGAAACTATCAATAATAGCACCCACTATAAGACGATCAAGCTTAGAGTAATAAAGTGAGGAAAAAGCATTCTTGGATGCTGAATTAACACATAGAATCCAAATAGCATAATGTCCTGTTGTCCAATTAGTTACAGTTGAGTGCCCTTACTGCTTCTGTGTCTCCTAAACACAATCACAAGGTTTTAATGACAAGTGAGGCACTGGGCAGAATGGAAACCTGATGCCTCCACACACGTGCAGGTAAAATAATGATAAAAAAATAGTGTATGAGATCTCCAGCAGTAAGTACTCAAAAACTATTTAAACCATTTGTCTATCCCCATCTCTGTTAGGTAAGTAGATTTAAGTAGCAGTAAATCTACTGCACAGAGTTTGGATACAGAGGCCCCAGGATTAACTGTGAAAGTATTGGAGTCAGAAGAAATGGGAGGTGGAAGAGTCTGAGATTGCTTGAGAGATCTGGAAGTGATTTCAGTGTGTGGGTCCTCACAATGCCAGGAACACGGGTTCAATTCTAGTTGTGGATGACTATCTGTGTGCAATTTGCACATTCTCTCTGTGTCTGCGTGGGTTTTCTTCAGATGCTCTGGTTTCCATAGATGTGCAGGTTAGGTGGATAGGCCGGGCTAAATTGCCCTTTAGTTTCCAAAGATGTGTAACTAGGTGGACCAAGCATGTTAAATACATATTGTTACCGGAATAGAGTGGGGGTCAGTACAGACTCAGTAGACTGAATGGCCTCCTTCTGCACGGTAGGGATTCTATACTCTGTCCATAACACTTGAAAGCATTACCTGATTATAATTTTACTTTTTGAGTTGGCATTGAATGTGCAGCAAAGGGCAGAATGAGGATCCACGTGATAGGAACTCAACTGACCAATCAGAGAAAGCAGTTGAGGGGGTTGAGAGGTAATCTCCCAATTACTGATTCTCCACCTACAGAGGTCTAAGTAGATTCATCTAAAATGTCTTGTTGTGTGCCACTTTTCCTCATTGTTCATTCTTGTTTGCCTGGGGCAACTTGTCTTTTCAATTATTTGTCCACGAATGAGGGAACATGAATTGATGGAGCCCAATGGAAGGATGTGCAACGGATGATTAGTTGGCCACTGTATTGCTTATGTATTGGTAGAATTAGTGGAGCACTAGGCAGATGGCAGTGCTGGGTGAGACAGATTAAATTTGTTGTTGGATGTTAACATGATGTGGTTCCAGTGCTTGTAATTATCTGAACTGCACAACTTGAAGGAAATCCCTGCATCCAGAGCATGATAGGGGAAGCTGGTCCTATGACGGGGGTCATCACTTTCCTCATCCTCCTTAGATTCATCCATAGGTGATTGCCCTTGGTCTTCCTGCAGGTCCAATTTTCATTGTTGTGCAATGAGTATTGTACTGCACACTACAATTATTTGAGCGGGCTTGGCTGGTGAATACAGATAGACACTTCCAGGTTGCTCCAGGTATCTTCAGCCTATGGATTGATCATTCAATGACACACCTGGTTGTCTCATGGCTTTTGTTGCACCATTCTTGAGTTTCATTTGCTGGGTTCCTCAATGGCATCAGCAGCCAAGTTTGAAATGGGAACCCTTTGTCTCCTAGCAACCAACTAAGGGAATTAGGGACTGATACAGGATGAAAATATCACCAGAACTCCTGAGGAATGTGATCCAAACCTGCATTTCCATATCAGCAGCTGCACATTTATGGAATGGAATCATTTGTGATTAAGGAATACTCCGCTCTGAATTTGGGATGCATGGATTGCCATGTGTATGTACTAGAAACATCCTGTACCTTTGGAGATCAGTTATCAATGCAAACCTGTCATCATCATAGGCAAATATGACATACTTGGCAAATTGGCAACCTCCAGTTATCAGATGCTGTGTATGTTTCTGTGCAGCTAGCTGGGTGATCCTGGATATGTATCTGGCAGAGGGCAATAGTTAAGGCTACCCACGTCACTACCTGACGTGACAAACTCAACCTTCAGAGGCTGTTCAAAAACATTGGCAAGCCGAGCCTCCGCCTTATACATCAAGTAATGATGATAGTCCCTTCTGCAAGCTTAATTCATCCAGTGCTCCATTCTCTGCTCACCAGTTGCCAATCTTTCAGCAGCTGCTGTTAAGGTTATTATGGATCCTTATCTGAGGCCCAAGTTCAGGCAGCCAAGATATGGACACTTTTTTATATAGTGTGGTAGGTTTTGGAAATGGGGTGGTGGTGTAGAAATATACAACAGGGATATTGAAGGGACTTTTAGGCATTTAGGCACATGAATATGCAAGAAATAGAGCAATATGCACCAATGGTAGGCAGAAGAGATTAGTTTAATTTGACATCATGTTCAGCACAACACTTTGGGCCAAAGCGTTGTACAGTTTTATGTTTCAGCCAAGATATGGACTAGAGTGTATAAAAGGACTTGGGGGAATAGGTCCTGTGTAGAATTGTTGTTGGTGCAGGCTTGGTGGGTCAAATGATCTTCTTCTGCACTGTATGGATTTGTTGATTCCATGGTGGCTTTGTTTCATGAAACTAACATCCCTAACATATCCCTGTTAATATTGTAGATGAAACAATAATAATGGTTACTGGTTGCGAAGGTTAATTGAATATGACAATGATTGCAGGTAATAATTGGAGGTTGCCAATTTGCCAAGTACGTCATCTTTGCCTATGATGATGAAAGGTTTACATTGATGACTGACTCCCAAAGGTATAGAGTATTATCCAAGGTATGTGTGATTTAAATCTCAAAAAGGTCTAAATTGTTGAAATGAACTCAATCTCAAATGTTTTGAACAAAATCTTTCCAAGTACCAGGTAAAAAAGTAGCTCTAAATTCAGTATTGATTACACTGTATACTTGATTTTTAATGGGGCCCATGATTTTGTTTTGGGTTCACATCTTAGATTCAGTAACAAATTTTTGAAAGGCTATGAGGCCTGTGGATGCACTGGGAAATCAAAAAGCAGGCTGAAATATTTCTGTTATCCAATGATTTGTGTATTTAAAGTGTTAACCTGACACTTCGAATGAGGTCACCTGCAAACATACTTGAGCTAAATGCCAAGGTTGGTGAACTGGAGCTGGCATCACTCACATTTTCCATCAACTTAATATCCCTTCCACACCACAACCCCATAGTATTCCCATATTACAATTTATCCAGTATGGGATAACATTATTGATCCAATGTCATGGCAATGCAAAACTGTACGGTCACTGTCATAATCAATTAATCTCTGCAATCAGTAACCATTATTGTTGTTTCATCCATTACATTAACATGGTTGTATCAGGGATATTATTTTCATGAAACATAGTTAGCATAGAATCATAAAATCCTTACAGTGCCCATCAAGCCTGTACCAACAATTCCAACCAGGTTCTACTCCTTTAACCCCATGTATGTATCCTACTTGTCCCTTGACACTCAGTGGCAATTTAGTATGGCCAATTAACCTAACCCACACATCTTTAGAGTGTGGGACGAAACTGGAGCAACCAAAAGAAAACCAAACAGACACAGAAGGAATGTGCAAACTCTGTACAGACAGAGACCCAATGATGGAATTGAATCCCAGTCCCTGGTGCAGTGAGTTCAAATCTGACTTTGGATGACTGTCTCTGTGGGGTATCTGTGCCTTTTTATTTGTTTCACACAAATGATTGGAAGGTTCCTTAGCTTATTTACGTGTAAAATTAAGCATTACTAAGTAAACATTTTTTTATATTGTCATAATATCATTCATATATTAATAGGATGAAGCCTATATAATGCTAAAGAAGGAAATTATTAAGAAAGAAACCTCATAACATCCATTTTTAAAATGGTAAGGATTTAAAGAGTATTAATGCATAACACACAACAAATCAGCTTCACCTTTGTAATGTTCGAATGTGTGAGGGATTTCATGAGAAAGTCTGTACAAAACAATATTGAGAGACTGGATAAAATTATTAAAAAGCCTATTGGCTATGTTATTTTCCACAATCTATTATCATCACAAACAAGTGCTATACAGATATCTTAGTGTTTATGTTGCAGATTTTGACATTGAATAATAAAGATTTCAGGCCAAAGGTGTGTTTGTAAACATGGGTGTGGATCTGGTGTAAGGAATTTTGGGATGTTAATCAGAGGCAACAGATGCCTCTATACAGCCTATTAATTTCTGGTAGAATTGGTTGCATGTGTAAAATGCATCATTGCTCAGTGGTATTTGGCCTGAAATTTACTGTTCCTTGCATTTCTGGGGAATTCAGCCTTGGCAATTTGTCTTATAATCTGAAAACTGGGATGGAAGCCAATGGTTTTCGATCCAAGAAATGATTCGCTGAAATTAACAATCTTAATTTCTTCTACCAAATTCTCAAATAGCCAAATGTAATTTATGCAAATAAGGGTCAAAAGTGCTGGAGAACCAAATTTCTGGAATTTACCTTCACAATTAGAGTAAGAAATCAGTTCCAAGAATAACTGTGATTTGCAAAAGTTACTGAAGCCTCCTGAAAGTTCATGTCTCCACAGCTCCAGGGACACGGGGTTGATTTTAGTCTTCAGTCACCATTTGAAATTTGCACATTCTCCCCGTGTTTGCGTGGATTTCCTCCAGGTGCTCTAGTTCTCTCCCACAGTCCAAAGATGTGCAGGTTAGGTGGATTAGCCATGGTAAATTGTCCCATAGGGTCCAAAGATGTGTAGATTAGGTGGATTAGCCATGGTAAATTCACAAGGTTATGGGAATAGAGCAGGGAGTTGAGCATGACTAAAATGCTCTTTCATAGAGACAGTGCAGACATGATGAAACAAATGGTCTCATTCTGAACTGCAAGGATTTCATGGTTCTATGCTATTGCAGCTCAGAATAAGAGATTCTTAATTTTTTTTTTCATTTGCGTGTAGTCAGGTTTGGAGTGCCCAAAAAGGAATGCAATCTCTTTCCCTTCCAACCCCCAGAACTAGATACCTCACTGGACAGTTTTCCCATGTAATGGAGGGCCACCCAGGAAAAGGACAGGTGAACAGAAGGAATAGGAAAAAGAGTTTCCTGCGTGGTTCATTGAACTTGTTTCATCATACAAAATGGTCAAGGCTGATCTTGGGCTTTAATTCCATTTTCCTGCCCATATCCCTTAAGTCTCTGGGAGAGCATAAATTCAAGGATTAAATGAACCTTTTGGGATAAAGAATTCCAAAGATTCACAAACCTTCAAGTGAAGAAATTTCTCCTTATTTCAGTCCTAAAGAAAGAATTCATTATCCTGAAACTCTTTCCCATTTTTTATATTTCCCCCACCAATGGAAACAATCTCCTGGCATTTACCCTATCAAGCTCCTTCAGAGTTTTGCAGATGTCAGTGACATTGCATTAAATGCTGTGAGGCAGGATGCACCTGTATTGTAAATGATTTAACTGTCCTGGGAAGAACAAACCAAGAACATAACCGCAATTTACATTTATTGATGTAAGCGACAAGTAATGAAGGATTGGTGTTCAACAGTCTCAAATGCAACATCAATATTCAGCAGATCAATTTCTTTTCTTCTGTTTATTCCAGTGTTGGCATCTGTCCCGATCCAAGTAAATTAGAGGCTATTGAAGCCATGCCAATTATTTAAGATATGGACAATCTTCAAAGATTGGAGAGACTATGGCAGGCACTTAAAGAATGAATAGGTGAACTTCAGAAGTTGTTTATCGTGTTTGGCACAAGAATGATAATAGAATTGTGGCTCAACCATGGCTTACAAGGAAAATTAGAGATAGCATTAGATTCAAGAAAGAAGCGTACAAATTGGCAAAGGAGCAATAGGCTTGAGGATTGAGAACAGTTTAAAATGCAGTGTAGGAGGATCAAGGGATTGATTAAGGAGAGATAAATAGAGTATGAAAGTACTGGGTGAAGAAATTTTTCCTTATCTCAGTTCTAAAGATTTTACCCTTTATCCTCAAACTATGTCCCCTCGTTCTGTACTCCCTCGCCATTGGGAACATTCTTTTTGAAAAACTCTGTCTAATTCTGTTTGAATTTTATAACTTTCTATGAGATTTCCTCTCATTCTTCTAAAATCCAGTGAATATAAACCTAATGAATTCAATCTCTCCTCATATGACAAATCTGCCATCCCAGGAATCAGTCTGGTAAACCTTCTCTACATTCGTTCTAAAGCAAGGACATTCTTTCTTAGATAAGGACACCAACACTGCACACAATGCTCCCTCCTAATCACTAGTCCCTTTCTGGGTCATGTTATTCTCTCTCTAGTACATTGAAGCATCATTAACAGTAATTGCCCATATATGTACACACTTATGACCCTGCCATGGTTGACATTTTTCCTACAGTTGTCCCAGTTACTCAATAAACATGAGCTGAAACATGAACAGAAAACCCTGGAAATGCTCAGCAGTCTGGTAGCATCTGTAGAGAGAGAAACAGAGTTAATGGGTGAGATTTTCTGGCTGCACACACTGCCAAGACTGGAAAATTCGACTCAAGGTCAATGGAGATTTGCATGGTCCATGTCCCACCTGCTACAATTCTCCTGATGGGTGGCGGAGGAAAATTCTGCCCAATGCTTCAGACGTAACTTTTCATCAGAATTGGGAAAAGTTAGACTTATAATTGTCTTTAAGGAGGGGAAATGGAAGATGGTGGAAAAAAAATGTAAAGGAATATCTGTGATAAGGTGGAAGAAAAGAAACATTAAATGACAAAAGAGTTGGTAGGGCAAAGGAAAAGGGAGTGCTCATGGAACAAGTAAGGAACCAAAAGATGTGTCCAGCAGCAATGAGGATGGGTGAATAATGAACAATTGAAGCAAAAATGAGAAAAAGGACTGACACATGCAAAGAAAAGAAGACAAAATGGCAGGGGAAGAGGTGGTGGTGGTGGGGAGAGTGTGGTGGGGGAGGTGGGGGGGGGGGGGGCAGGCAGTGAAGGCAGGAACAGAGATAATAGCCTGAAATTGTTGAACTTAATATTGAGTCCAGAAGTTCTAAAATGTCTAAATAAAAGATGAAGTTTTGTTCCTCGAGCAATGCTTTGAGTTTCATTGGAACTTTGCAGTAGTCCAAGGAATTAAAAAGGAATTAGGCCACTAAAAGCTCAGAGTCATGCTTGTGAGCTGAATTTAGGTGATCCACTAAACAGTCACCCAGTGTGCATTTGGTGCCCCAGAAATAGAGGAGACCAGAGGTAAGATTCTCCCAAATAAATTCTGAGTGCTGAAGTTGCATAAAAAGTGGAGTAAATCTCCATTGTTTTTTTTAGCAGAATTTTCAGAATGAATCTTCCACACTCTGTGCACGAGTGTGTAAGTCATTAGTAACCAATGGGCGGGCCTATTCCTGCTGGAAAGACCGACAGCATAATGTTGAGTGGACCATTGCATATGCACCAATCTGTCATAGCAGAAATCAGCGCATGCGCAGTAGTCCTGCATTGTCGGCCTCCCGATTGCTAGCCAATTTGATCAAAGGCCTGCCCCGCATCTCCTCATCGCTGGTTCTCCCCCTCCCCAAACTCTCTGCCCACTCCCTAGTCATGCCTGGGCCAGCCCCGAACCTCCCTGACCCCCACCAAGCCCATCTTGATCTCTGTCACCCTCAGTCCTGATCTCCCGACCCCCTTGCCCACAACTCCGATAGCCCCAGCAGGCTCCACACCCACACACCCCACCCTCCACACCCCACCTTCCACCCCCCCACCCTCCCTCAACCTTTGATGGCCAGCCCTGCTTGTTGGCCTCCCAATACATGGCCTCTGCTTAAGTCTCCCAGCTCACTACACTGCTCCAGCTCTGGAAGAGTCGTTCCCTCCCATCTGCCGGCCCCCACATTGTGAGAATGATAGTGAAGTCAATTGAAAGAAGCACACATAAATCATTGTTCACTCAGAAAGAATGTTTGGGGCCTTCAACATTGCGGAGGGAGGAACAAAAGCATCGGTGTTAGACCTCCTATTCTTACATGGAAAAGGGCAATTAGAGGGGGATGGGATGTTGGAGATGATTGAGGAGTAACCAGAGCATTATTGGGTACATTATCAGGAGCTTTGGAAATTTGAAAAACAATGGGATGAGTATTGGTGGTGGCATCACACTGGAGTTTTTGGAAATGGCAGAGGAAGAACAGCTGAATCTAGAGGCTGTTGGGTGGAAGATGAGGACAAGGGGATCTCACTTGTGAAGAGAAGGGAAAGAGCAAAAGCAAAGAAATGAGTCAGGCATGATTGAGGGTATTCCAAGTGGGGCAAAAATAAAGACATATCAGAGGCATTGGCATGGAAGATCGTATCATCAGTATGAATCTGACAGCGTCAGTAAAACTGGGTAATGAAATGGAATTCTTACAGAGTGCAGGGGTGAGAAGTGGTAGTTGACATAATTGTGGGAGTCAGTGGACTTATAATGAATATCCGCTGAAATAAAAAACAGAAAAATCAAGGAAGAAAATAGTCATAGATGGGCCATGTAAAAATGAGAGAAGAATGGAAATTAGAAGCAATCTAGATGAAATTTTCCAATTCAGGGCAAGAGCAGGAAAAGGCACCAATATAATAATCAACATATCAGGAAATGATTGAGGCAAAAGACCAGAATTGAATTAAAACAAGAAATGTTCCACATAACCACAAAAATCAGGCATAGATAAGGCCGATGCAAGAAACTACAGCAACACCTTTGATTTACAGGAAGTGATTTGAGGTTAAAAGAGAATTTCTTTAATGAGAAAACAGATTTGGGCAGGCGGGGGTTGGGGTGGGTGTTAGTGGATGGACACTGGTAGAGCCTTTGTTCAAAGAAAAAGTTGAGAGCGAAGGCTATTTGCAAACTTCTCTAATCCAAAGACTGAAAGCTTTACTAAATTAAAATGTAAATTGATAATTGGCAAATAAACCAACTATATAAAGATAATAAACCAATCATTTGTTTTTGTGATGTTGATTGAAGGATATGTATTGACCGGATCACTTGGGTTAACTCCTTTGCTCTTCTTCAAAATGGTGCCATGGGATCTTTTACATCCACTCTAAATAGCAAATCAGGCCTTAGTTTAACAGTTTATCTGAAAAGCAGCACCTCTGGCTGGATAGCACCCCCTCAATACTACATTGAAATGTCGCCTGCATTTCCGTTTTCAAGTCCATAGAGTGAAACTTAATCCTACAGTCTTTCAAGTCAGAGCTAATAATGTTACCAAACTGAGTCACAGTTGACACATATCAACGCTAACGATTAACTTACGTTAGTAAAATAAAAACAATGGGGTTGAGCTTGATTTTGTGTAATAAAGCAAATTAGTTAATTGTGAATCTGCAGCCAATTTGACATCTCTCCCGATTTTTATTTCCATTGGGTCAGGATGTGTCTCAATGAAAGCTCAAAACTTGTGTTATGTTTAATGAGTAGAAGTAATTATTTTCCTTTTGTGGAGATGTCTGTTCCAGGTGCTTCTTCTCCACATTCCTCCCATTGATCACAGCAAGGGAAATGATTTTCTCTCTTAATTAGCATCAGCCAATCATCTGCTTGCTATCATGCATTTCCTTTCAAAGCGCAAACAGGTTATTTAATGGCCTATTATTTGCTGAAACAGAATGGATCATGCTAATAAACACACAGAGAATAAAACTGGCAGCGTCAATGAAAAATGTGTTGGGAAATAATGGGGAAAAGATGTTTTGTTCAGATGGTCTTTGCTAGCGTTTTGTTCTACGGAAGAACACTGCTCCAATTACTGCCAACAATGGAAGGAGAGATATAGATAGTTTCATTACCTTCAACAGCACTAACAGTCTTCTCGTGAATTTGCTTATCTACTCCTTTTTTTTTCTCTTTCAAAGAAACATCACTGCAGAAGGAGGAATAAATAAAATACTGACTGGCATGAATGTGTCACAAATTGCCACAAACACACTTTGACTCAATGCACTTTTCATTTCTCTTCTCATTAACTGTGTCTTTCTCAAAATGAGAGACTGGGCCTAAACATAATCAAGTTCACAGATAACAATTGTTGTGACTGCTGGGGCAGTCATCACCTTCCAGCTACCAACGAATAAATTTAGAAATAAAATGAGTTAAAATAAAATTCACTCTGCTTTCTTTTACTCTGCTCAGATAATTTGAAGACCATCAGGCCCCCAGAAACAATCCATCTCTCTGAAGGGGAAACCAGCCAGTGCCAGTACCAATAAGGCATGTCTGTGGTGTTATCAAGAGTAAGTATAATTACATAGAGGAAAGGCCATCAGAGTGTCTTGGGCTTTGGTATTTTTTCCTGAGGTCTTCATCAATAGTGCTGCCAGAATGTAGAGAATAAGAGCAAAGGAATGAAAATAATATCCTCCAGATTGGTGTGACTGACCTGTAATCTACTGAAAGCACATTATAATTTGAGCGCTGCAGGCGGATTCAATAAAAATTTGCTCTGTCCTAGTTTTTAAACTGGGAAGGATTAATTCCATGGTGCTGTCTGTCTGTTATTAAATTTACTGTTTTATTTCATGGGCTCATCACCACAACACTGGAATCAAACAAATAGCAGTGTTACACTGCACATGATGAGCACAGAATAAGGAAACAATTACCATTAGCCCTGTTTCAGTTTCTGTCTGGCCACATTTTGAACAATTTCAATCTATTTTTACGTTTGTTGTTCATCTTTTATCCAGAGTATGGTAACCATTTATACATCATCTTGATATCAGAATTTTAAAAGACTAATGCAAGACCATTAGTTCCGTGTGTACTGAAGACCTGAATTACATGTTGAATGCCATATTATCAGTATGTTGTTGAATAGATCTCAAACTGTAGATGTGAGTAGGGTTTTTTTATAGTATATTAATTATCTTCGTATCTAATATTTAGTGTTTTGTCCTGGTGGTGCTTGTTAGTTGAATATTTGCTTAAATAATCAAATACAATATTGGAATCTGTCAATTGGTTTTAATTCACATGTTAATAGAATTGCACCTTAATTTTTTCAACACCTGCTAGAATGAAAGGTTTGTAGCAAATGTAATTTTATTGCAAACCCTTTTTTCTGACAAACTTGTTTTGGGATCTTAAGTCCTATTCATAAGAATGACATCTAATTTAAGACTAACTAAGTCTAATTTGTTTTCTTTACTACAAATGTTTTGCAAGTAAATCGTTGCTTTGCTTCTGTGTTATTAATTTTATTTGTGATGGTTTTTAAATATGTTGAGGGTGATTCTCCCAGCTGGCTGAGCTGCTCTAGCAGTGCAATGGGCTGAGAGATATCAACGGACGCTGTTTAGTGGGCTACCCATTGACACCATGACCTCCGCGCATCTCGAGGGCCTGGATTTGTGGTGTTGTCAGCTCCACATTGGAAATCAGAGCAGAACTGACTTAAATATTAAAATCACAATTTGCCTATCATTAGTGTGCCTGGGACTGATGTCTCCAGACCCGCTCGCCTCTCCCCTCCGTCTCCACTGTGAATGGTTCACTCCAGTAAGATTGATAACAGCTCCCCAGTAACAGGAGTGAAAAGAGGTCATTGGGCACCCCCCCAGGGAGGTCAGAAGTAAGGGTGTATGTATGCTCAGCATTGCCCCTGGGCTTTGCCAGCCTGGTCCCCTGGCACTGTCCAAGGGGCAAAGTGGCAATGACCATGGAACACCTTGGAACTGCATCGGCAGTTGTGAACCCAGAAGGGTTTGGGCTTATTGGGGGAAGGGCCTGTGGGGGAGAGTAATGGAGGTGGGGATCCCTCTACCACTCTGTACTGGGAACAGCGGCATAGCAAGGAAAGGGGCTGATTGGTCTGGCCATTGGGGTGAGGGTGTGCTGCCAGGGGGCAGGAGTCCTTGAGACTGCCTGGCAAGATGGGGGTGTTCAGGAATGCTGGGTGGGGTAGAGGGGGTTGGGCCTTCCAGAGAAGGGGACATTTGGGGAGATCGGGGCTAGCAGGGACATCACAGCTTGACTGGAGAATTGCCCCTTACAAAGGCATTGTGTCCTCAAGTAGACACCAGCAATATAACCATACACAGTTACTTTTCATATTTGTGATTTCTATATATCTCCATAATCAGGTATAGTTAATACTTTTGCTGAAGTTATTCCAATCCAAGCTATTACCTAGCAGAGATGCATCCTTCTATGTGTGAATAACTCTTCTGCCCCAGTCCCTATCATTTTCCAAGAAATTTAGCCAGCTTATTAGAATGCAAGTTGATAATTCCATTAAAAAAATTGTTTATGAATGGGCACATTCACCGAAACATAAAAACATGGAAACAAGAAGCAGGAGTAGGCCATTTGGCCCTTTGAGCCTACACTGCCATTCATCTTGACCATGGCTAATCATTAAATTCAATATCCTAATCCTGCTTTCTCCCCATTTTTCTTGATCCCTTTAGACTCAAGAGCTATATTTATTTTCTTCTTGAAGTCGCGCAAAGTTTTGCCCTCAGCTACTTTTTTGTGGTAATGAACTCCACAGATTCAACAGTCTCCAGATAAAGAAATTTCTCCTCACCTCAGTCCTAAAAGGTTTATCCATTCTCCTCAAACAATGACCCCTAATTCTGGATGTCCCCACTATTGGGAACATTGGCCATGATTCTCCCTAAAGTGCTGAATTGGTGGAAGAACTGTTCTAAATCCTGACTGTTTTGTCAGATCAGCTTCTCACCTGAATCTCTGCCATGAATTTACCCATTCATTCAGCTTGTCCAAATCACACTGAAGCATCTTTGCACTGTCCTCACAGCTTACCCTCCCAAGCAACTTTGTATCATCTGCAAATTTGGAGAGATTATATTTATTCTCTCTTCCAAATCATATGATGTGAACAGTTGAGGTCACATTCTGTGAAAAGTCACTGCCTGCTAATCAGAAGAACACCTATTTATGTCAATTCTTTGCTTCCTATTTGCTAATCAGCTTTCTATTCATCCTAGTTCATTATCCATGATCCCAAGTGTTTAAACTTTACACAGTAGTCTGCTATGTGAGATCTTGTTGAAAGCCTTCTAAAAGTCTAAATAGACAACATCCACCCATTGTCCTTAACAACTGCACTATTTGACTTGATTTTGTTTGATTTATTATTGCCACAAATATTAGTGTACAGTGAAAAGCATTGTTTTTTTGCACGCTATACCAATAAGGCATATCATTAATAAAGAAGGAATGGAAAGAGTGCAGAATGTAATGTTACAACATAGCTAGGATGCAGAGAAAGATCAACTTGCTGTGAGGTAGGTCCATTGAAAAGTCCGATGGCAGCAGGGAAGAAACTGTTCTTAAGTCATTTGGTGTGTGACGTCAGATTTTTGTATGTTTTTCCCAATGGAAGAAGACTGAAGAGAAAACGTCTGGGATGTGTGGGGTCCTTAATAATGTTGGCTGCTCTTCTGAGGCAGCAGGAAGTGTAGACAGTGTCAGTAGATGGGAGGGTGGTTTGCGTGATGGACTGGGCTTTGTTCATGAACCTTTGCAGTTTTTTGCATTCTTGGGCAGAGCAGGAGCCAGACCAAGCTATGATACGATCAAAGAGAATGTTTTCTATGGTGCATCTGTAAATGCTGGTGAGAGTTGGAGTAGATGTGCTAAATTTCCTTAGTCTTCTGAGAAAGTGGAGAAATTAGTGAGCTTTCATAATATGGGGGACCAGGACAGGTTGTTCATGATCTGGACACCTAAAAACTTGAAGCTCTTGACTATTTCTATTTCATCCCCATTATGTAGAGAGGGGCATGTCCTCACTATTCTTCTTGAAGTCAATGATTATCTCCTTCATTTTGTCGACATTGAGGGATTATTGTTGGTGCATCAGTTCACTAGATTCTGTGTCTCATTCCTGTATTCCATCTCATCATTGTTTGAGATCCAACCTACTGTGGTGGTCTTATCAGCAAACTTGAAAACTCGAGTTGGAGGGGAATTTGGCCACACAGTCATAAGCGTACAAGGAGTATAGTCAGGGCTGAGGACACAGCCTGTGGAATATCAGTGTTGAGGTTGATTGTAGAGGAGGTGTTGTTGCCTATTCCTACTTAATAGTTATATCCTCAAAAATAAGTGTAGATTCATCAAGCATTATTTCTCTTTGTAACTCATGAGTCTTATTCCTTTGTTTGGCCAGATATCTTTGATAATGTGAACAGAGCAAAAAGTAAGCTGCAGAAGCTAGTAGAAACAGGCAGCTAATGGAGTAAGTGGATAGCCAGGCAAGGTACAACAAGCAATCCTATTGGGAAGCTCCTGTTACTCTGGCTCCATTAAAAATCTTCACTTAAACTCAGCAGCATGAAGACAGGTGACCAGTCCACCCTCAGGAAGTGTATTGGCCATTGAAATCTTTTAAGAAGGATGCATGATTCTGTTTTAATTACCTTCCTATTTTTAGTTTTCCAAGATCTTCCAGGAACCTAACTTTTAAAAGGAAGTTAGAAGGGCTAGGCTCAGAAAGTTATTGGTTTTTTAAAACTTCCTCTGGACCAGGGGCAGCTGGAATCTTCCCATTTTCTTGCTGTAACCTCTATTGCTGCATCTGATGATCTAGGAACTTCTGGAACAAGTTATGCTGCTGATATTATAGAAAATATCTTTTCATAAGGCACATAAGAGTTCACATCTCTCTTCTAAGGTGTAGTTGGCTAAATTTAGGTATTAGTTAAATTTCCCATTCTGCCATTTGTCAAGTAGTTCATAAGGAGTGCAATTGATACTGACACCTGACATAGTATAAAATTGACATTATTCTCATGCTAGTTACATTTTGTGGACAGATAGAATTCCCACCCACTATCCAGTTAATCTTTGGAAACAACTCCTCACCATGTATTTACCATATCTTCCAATTCACTGTGAGCACCACCATAGTAAACCCATTAGTATTTCATAAGATTATAATAAATGTCTTATATTATTGCTGAATTGTTTGAACAGCAGGAGATGCAGCACAAACTCTTGCAGAACTTTACTGATTCATGTAATCATGGAATCACTGCAGTGCAGAGCGAGCCAATTTGTCTCACTGAGTCTCAACTAACTCTCTGAAAGACCATCTTAACCAAGCCCACCACCCCTCCCTATCCCTGTAACCCTCTGCATTTCCCATCTAACCTACATATCCTGGGGCACTAAGGGGCAATTTAGCCTGACCAATTATCTAACCTGTGCATCTTTGGATTGTGGGAGGAAATCGGAGCACCTAGAGGAAACCCACGCAAACACAGGGAGAATGTGCAAACTTCACCCAGTCAGTCACCCAAACCCGGAACCAATCCTGGATCTCTCACACTGTGAGACAACAGTGCTAACCATTGTGCCACCATTCAGGGAATTTTTATTCTTCCTCTCTCTCATGTATCATAACTATTTGTTTCCTATTACTAAACTAAATTTGCAGTCAATTACTTGTTCTTATGAGTCTTAATCTTTGTAATAAGCTTTGTATGTGAAACAAATGTCAATGATAGCTTTCATCTACTTCATTTCCCAAACCAAATAATTACTGGAGATTCATGAAATCCAATGTTCACTATGTCCATTCACAGAGCCTTGTTTTGCCTACCAGAAACACATTATCAGGAGTTGCTCCCTACAAATGGCAACCTTTATTTTTAACCAAAGAAACTTCATGAGGAACTTGCTATCATTTTCCCGATATGTGTTGCTGAAGGTTAAAGCCAAGTATTGGCAGCACACACTCAGGAAATTAAACTCATGTCTAAATCCATATTGAGCAAAAAGCTAATAACTAGATACTTCAACAAAACATTTGATTATTTGTTTAAATATGTTATTTTAGATCTTTAATAAGCTTACTTTTAAATACTCTTTGTACACAATGTGGGCACCAAACATCAAAGGGCAATTGATGTGTTGACAGAATTCCATAGAATCATAAAATGGTTACACAGAAGTAGGCAATTCAGCCCAATGGTTTGAATTTTCGTAAATGTGGGAGAGGTCTATGCCTTAGCTAAAATGACCAGAACCCTGAGGGGATGATCTTACCAAAACAATTCAGAGTGCCGAAATGGGAAACTTTCAGATCTGTTTGATAGGTCAGTTTAAAAATGCAATCTTACGCCACTTTATGCAAAAGATATTGCACAATCTGTTTCCTGCCAGCAGGGAGAGAGCAGAGTTGTATATGCACAGATCTCTCTCTGTTCTGTGCAATAGATCAGAGAAATCTGTCAGTCACATCTCCCCTCTGGAAATTGCCCACATCTCCACTCCCACTCTTGGATTTTTTTTTTCGAGACTATCCTAGTGCTTCACGTCATTAGTGTACGCTTGACCTGGACCATTTGATGGGCAACACGACAGCTCAGTGACTATCGCTGTGCTGTGCAGATACATGGATTTGGGCCTGTGTCTGTGGGAGTTTGAGCATTCTCCCCGTGCTTGCATGGGTTTTCTCCAGGTGCTCCGGTTTCCTCCCACATCCCAAAGATGTGCTCTTAGGCTAATTGGCAAAACAAATTCTCACTAAATTGTCTTAAATTTGGTTTTTAATCCATAGTTTTATAAACATGGACAGGGATCGCAGGTAGAGGTGGGAACATCGGGGTGGCGGCGCGAGCTCGTTGGGCCGAAGGACCTGTTTCCCGTGATGTTTTGTTCTTTGTTCTTTGTTCACTCCCTCATGATCGCCAACCTCCCAAGCCAATTGGACCCCCCTCCCTTTGGTTACCCCCCTTCCACCCCATCCCCCCATCAATTATGGATGACACCATCCCCAGCCCAAGGGGCATTGCCCCTCCGCCATCCCCAACTTACCCGGGCCTCAATATGAGGCTATCATGACAGATACCCATTGAGAAACTCTGCTGGTGAAGCCGCCAAGGCAAGTAAGCCTGATGATTCCATTCCGGGCTCACTAATAATATTTAAATCCATATTAACATGGATTTAAATATTATAATCAGCCTTGCTGGATACCTGGGCCCAGAAAGATCACAGGGGATGAGAAATTGGGTACGAACACGATTTTGTGTGTCTTGTGTAATCTTGTCCATCGACTGGTAGGACAAGAAGATAAGATCAGCCCCTGATTCTAGAAATCGCACCTCAAATCCAACACCCAAATTATTTGTTGGAAGGTGAGGAATGTAGGGGTGAGGGTTTATGTTTCATATCCTTGGTTCACAGAGGAAGCTGAACATGTGAAATTGCAGTTGCCTTTCAAATAGAAGTAATTTAAGTGCTGGGAATTCTAAAATACAACTCATGGATTTTAGACATTTATAGCTAAAGTCTACAGTTGTTAAAGTTATTTGGAGAAGTACCTTTCTGGAATGGTAAGGTAGCCCTTTGAAGAGGTCAGGTTATCTTTGGGAAAAAGCAAGTGCCCCTTTGGATAAGCTCTGTGGAACTATTAACTGTTAAGTTATCAAATCATTTAAACCTTCCAACAAATGTGCAAAATATTATCAAGCCTGCAGTTGAAAAAGTAAGTGCTTACTATTTCAATGTTAGTTGATACAAACCTGGCAGTTATCATTGTAAAATTAGCATGCTTAACTGTTTCCACAACAGTCATTATCAAATGAGGAAACTATAACTTCACAGTTTGATTGACAGATCCAAGTGAAAAAAAAGTCTCTTTTATGTGGAACTATGAAGACAAATGTTTGATTTCATAATGGATTAAGTACATGAAGGAAATGTTTGTTTTCAGAAGGGATTGACTACTTCAAGGAAATATTTCTTTTATAAGGGATTAAGTACATGATTTAAATGCAATTAATGAGAAATTTTACAAATATCTTAACAAATGACTGCAATACATAGATAGAATTTTATTTTATTTCAATTTATCATAGTTCCTGAGAGCTTCCAATTATAGATAATGAGTGTGTTGGCTCAGAAGGTGTAAGGGCAAAGGCTGATTGGTGGAGGTTTCAGAGCTTTGAAGGACTTTGTGTCTGGTATTAGTGTCACATATATTGAGTGGATTACCCAGTAAATCCATGAGATCTTTCTTTGCAGCATCAGCGATTTAAAGTTTAATTGATAATTGATGTTGATCACAATTTGTCCATTTATTCAAGTTTAATTTATGTTGATTTTTAAAGTCAAAGTTATACATAATGTTCATTGGTTTCTTGTCGGCATCATTTGGTAAATTTCTTTCTTTTAAGATGTTCGTCTTCACACGTATCACAGCAACTTCTTTCAAATCTGCTTTCAACTTTTCTATACGAAGGACAACAACCACAATTTCTCCAGTCCACAGAACTAAAGCACCTTATTATCTGATTTATGTTTGTAAATGTTTTCTGCACCCTCTCTAAAGCCTTCACTTCCTGAAATGCAATGCCCAGAATTGGGACAGGATACTCCAATTGATGCCAAATCAGCATTTCATAAAGAACCAGCATAATTTCCTTTGCATTCCATTCCTCTATTTATTAAGCCTAAAATTCCATTTGCCTTTTGTTCTGTTTCCTTAACCTGCACTACCACATTCAATAATTTGTGCACATACAGATCCCAACTCTAGATTGGCACAGTGATTAAGACTATCTCACAGTGCCATTGACAGGGGATCAATTCCAGCCTCAGGTCATTGTCTGTATGGTGCTTGCACATTCTCCCCATGTCTGCGTGGGCTTCCTTTGAGTGTTCCAATTTCCTCCCACACTCTAGTGATGTGCAGGTTAGGTTGACTGACCATGCTAAATTGCCCCATAGTAACAGGGAGACTAGCAGGGTAAATATGTGAGATTATGAGGATAAGGCCTGTATAGGATTGTTATCGATGTACTGTAGGGATTCTATGAACTCTCCGTCCCAGCGTTTACAGCACTTGGGAAGAGCAGTATGTGTAACTTTGGACATTACAACAAGTACACGGCAAAAGCAATTTATACTGTGTTAATAAATCCTTAATAAAAACTGAATGGATACCTGGTTTAAAATGGGATTAAATATTATGAGAATATGTGTAAATAGATACTCTTTAGCACATAACATCATCAGAAATCATGCTGTTGAAAATGCTGGCATGAACATGTAGCTCATAAGATTAGGTAGGTCTTCAAGAACTTTATTCAGCTAGTTTCTGAGGATAAGAAAAACATTTCTTTCGGAGCTTTCCAGAGTCCGTGATAGGACTTATGCTCTTTGGAAGCAATAGCTCTGATGTCTCCTTGTGCACTTATAATCAGATGACAACATGTATGCAGGTTGATTGCACTGTCATTTTGAAAGGAATCAACAGTAATTTTGAAATTCTGAGTTAAATTCATTTAATTTTATACACAAATATCAATATAATTGTTTGTAATCTAACATATTAATGAATTATGTTAATTGGAGTTAATTTATTTATGTAAATCAGATTGATTGGAAAATAAAATTTCCCTGTTTGACTGTAAAGAAATCACAAAAGATTGAGAGTATAATTTGTATGCTAGGAGATACCGAGAATAAATGATGTATGTGAGTGTGTAACACCCTCAAGGGATTTTGACGATCTCATAACCTGTGAAAGCAAAATGCAAGCTGGTATGAAGAAAAAAAAATACAAAGAAAGACATGAAAAATTGAGTTGTTTTGTTATAACAGTGCAGATTTGGGAAAATACAATAGGAGTGTTTAAAATTATGAATGGATGGAATGGTGTTGCAGAAACGTAGATTATTTCCACTGGTTGAGAATTCAAGAACAAGGAGCCAAGATTTTACCTCAGAGACTTAGGTCAGAGGGCAGGAGAAACTTCTTTATGCAGAGAGTCCCGAGGCTTTGGATTCACTTGCAGGATTGGTAGCAAAAACACCAACGTTCAGGCTTAGATTGGATAGGTGAATAAAAGGAAAGAGGCAGAAAGGGGGCAAATGAAAGAATGTGACTGGAACAATTTGCTGCTGTGGAAGGTAAATATCAACACAAACTGATTGGGGAAATGCTCTGTTTGGGTATTGTACTTTCAATTTACTTTTATGAATTTCTATGTACAAGTGATTCCAGGTCTTCACTTGCAAAGCTAGACGTGCTTGCAAATTTCATTTAAGTACATACCGGGGTTGAATTTTCTCATGGGGTGAGGGTCATGATATTGGCGCCTACATGGTTGAAATTTCCATTTGGGCATTAGGAGAGCAGTCACATGCAATCTCATGGCATCTTGCCAATTAAGAGCCATGCAATGTGGAGGCTAGTCAATTAAAGAGCTTGAGGGCTATCAATCCAAGGCCAAAGATGGTAAAGATGTAGCGAGGTTAGTATCAGCTGAAGCAACAGTTGCCAATTTAAAGGTCTCCAGACCTGCATTTGTTGCTGCCTGAACAAAGGATCCCTTCCTGTTTCTCCAGCTACCATTGCCTTGTCACATTCCACTGTTGCTCCCATCACTGAAGACCCAAAACAATCAAGGAACTCAGTGAAAATCAACAGTAAAAGTTGCAGAAGGTAGACTCTGGCAGCCCCACGATTCAACAATGACTCCCTGCAGGTTCCCCTCCATACTGCAAGGACAAAGTGAGATGACCTTTTCTCAAGAGACAGGAGGAGCAGGGAGTGTACCTGAACAAAAATTTGGACAGAGACCATAGCCCTCAGTTGTGGGGTCAGCTAACTAACCTAGATCCAATGTCGAAAACATTTAAAGTGGGCGCTAGTCAATTAAAGAACATGAGGGCCATTCAATCCCAAGCCCAAGGCAGACACAAAATTATGGCTGGAATTTTACCAGCACGCCCACCCTGGAGCTGGCAAGGCTTGCAGAATGGCATTCTCTGCTGACCTTGGGCGGGATCTTATGAGCCTCAGGCAAGCAAGGCAGTAAAATTCTGGCATATGTCTTAGAGACTCAAATCAGAGGGCAGGATAAACTTGGTCATGCAGAGAGTCCTAAGGGTTTGGATTTACTTGCAGGATTAGTAGCTAAAGCATCAACATTCAGGCTTAGATTGGTTGGTGAATTTGGTAATTCAAGAGTGTGATGGAGAAAGAGTGACCGCCCAGTCGGTGACAAGAAAGTGGAGGGTGGAGACAGGGTGGGGTAGGGATGGGGGTGGGGTTGTGATCAGGAAATAGCACTTCCTATTAAAGATCTAGCTGCATCTCAAGGAGAGGTGTCAGTCTGTACCCGCTGACCCGCACTGGAATGGCCATAGGCAGATGGTATTTGTGTACCCCAATCATGAACTCCCACCAGCAAAGCTGTTTCACCTGTGTCCTTGGAGAAACCAGTAATCTTCCTGTGCGTGTTTGTTGGGGCAGATGGCACACAACAATAAAGCACTGTGAAGGAGCACTGAGCCTGCATATCCACAGAAAAATAAACAAAGTTGCCAAAATCATTGAGGACTATAGGCTGCCCATCATCTTTTTCAGAGAGTGAGAGCTGAATGTTGTTGATTTAATCTGAAGGTCACCACAGCAGGGCAAAGTAGAGAAGGTAGAGCTTTCATGAATAACCTCAACCAGTATAGGAATTGAATGCACACTGTTAGTGTCACTCTACATCACAAACCAGCTGTACAGCCAACTGAGCTAATTGACTCCCTTTCTCCTCAATGGGATGCGGATGAAGGACTAGTGTGTGCCTGTTTGGCTCTTATTGCTGTGCATTTGTGCCCTGGGTGACAGAGTAGAGTGAAGAGGGTTACAGCAAGGCTGAGTAAAGATCAGCCACTATTAAAAACCGCCTGAAAGAACACACGTCTCACAAGAAATGGTTATGTATTAGCTCATCCCATGTCCCTCTTGTGCATCTCTCATTTTGCCCTGCCTGTGATCCAATGGGATGGGTTCTTCAACTTTCCTCATCCAATCAGCTAGTTCCTTTAAATCATAATCATTAGAAGAGGCATCACAATAAGCGAAGTACTCATTGTTCAACAACTTTCTTCAGGAAGCAGAACAAACTGTGGCACCTGGGGCTCTAAAAGTATGTAGACAGTATGGCTCTTTCCCGGAAATTGTGCACACAGTTGAAGGATCTGTCTGCAGTAATTGCAACCAGTTGGACATTGATAGAATGAATGATCTTCCTGTTAACTTGGCTGCTGGTTAGTCCCAGGGAGCCTTAATAGCCACATGTGTACAGTCAATAACACCTTGAAATTGAGGGAATCAGTGATATTTCTGAACCCAATGGCCCTTCACATTGATGTTGTATTGCACAGTGTCGCCCAGAGAAAATCCATACAAACACAGGGAGAACATGCAAACTACACACAGTGACCCAGTATTGAACCTGGATCCCTGGAGCTATGGGACAGCAATGCTAATGATTGTGCCACTGTGCTGCCCATATAGCCAATAGCTTGGTCAAAATGCTAAATGGGTTTTAAAAATTCTGAAAAAATCACAGATGTCCCTCCCAGCTTCTCTTCTTTCTTCCCAATCACTCAGCCCCATCTCTCTCCAGGTGGGAATTTTGCATTACCCTGTAGCACGTTTTGTGGCAGTGGAGGCAGCAAACCTTTGGCTGACAGTGGGATCTTCCTGTTCCAGGAAGGGGTTTCCCATTGTTAACATCCTTGGCAGTGATCACTGTTAACAGGACCAACTGAAAAGTCCTGCCCTTCCTTTCCATCCAAACTGTTTCTCTTTTCTCCCTCTCTCACTTCCAGCCTGAATTCCCCTCTTCTCTTATCAAGTTCATTCCAAATTAGAACCATTGATATCAAATTATAATTGAGAGTATTGGTTACATTTGAAAGCAAAAATAATGTTAACATTTTAGGGTAACATTTTGGCTTTCTCCTCTAAAAATTTTTTCTTGCAATTATGTCATTTAGGATTTTTTGTAGTTTTATGACATCAGATGAAATGTGCAGTGAAGTTAGTTAACAGAAATCTGGTCCTCACTGAGATTGATGCACCCATTCTACTCATATGTCAGAATTTGATGCTCCCCAGGCAGGTTCTGAGCCAGTGGGAATGTAAAATTGCATGGACAGGATTCCCTCCAGGAACCTGCTTACTTCGATACAGGTGCAATTTCACAAGGGACGGGCAGGGCCTCAAACAGGAAACAAACCATTTGTCCTGAAAAGGCTGGCCACCTAAGGGCCTTTACCTATCAGCCTCAATTTTTAGTCTTACAGGTATGGGTCAGAGCAGAGTGGAAAACCAAAAAACAAATAATTCTCCATTTTAGGCAGGAAGGGGTGGGGAATGCCTCAAATTGAAGATTCTTCCAGATTTGGGGTGTTTTCCCCACTGGGACCTGGAAACTCCAACCTTCACTTGCAGCCCAATCATCCTGGCATACTCTCTGCTTGTGCAATCACACACCCTACCCCACACACTCCGCCCCCCCCCCCCCCCCCCCCCCCCCCCGACTTGCCAAGGCATCCTATACCCTCCTGTCCCCAGATCTTGGGACTTACCTTAAATATAGTCCCAGGATTTAGTTCCAAACAAGCACTGCAATACCTCTTCTGACTACTATAGCACAATGTCTGGATGGATTGGACAGCTGTCAACCAAGCAGATTGGCCATCAGTACTCCAAGACAGAACCTAATTTCAAGGATAGATGGAAGTCCTGCCCACTGTCAAGCAGAGCTCAATTGAGCATGATGAATTGGCAGTGGACTTCTGAGAGTTGGCATGAGTGCATTATACACTGACTCTCATCAGTGTATCCTGTCATCCTGAAAACTCTGTCCATAGAATAGTATGTGTTGCAAGCTAATAAAAAGTTTGGATCATATCAGACTTTCTGGCTGTTCCCAGTGGTGCAATTTTCCTGTCCCATCAACAGCAATTTCCCACCATGGGTTCCTGGCAGCAAAAGATGTAAATAACAGGATTCCAAATTGATAACAACAGGACTGGAAGATCCCACCACTGTCCAATGGCTGGCCCCCTTCACCACTGCAAATCATGCCCAACGTTTACCAATATTTTTGAATTCTAAGATGTATGACTGTTTTGAAATATATTTCTGTGTTATTGTTTACAATCCTTTGAAAAAATTCTTATCAAAATAGATTAATTTCAAACATACAATAGATATGGGACATTTCCAACTGATCATGCCATGTGGTTAATGTTGCTTAATATTGAGTTTTATTCCATAACATGTCACAGTCAGATATTATGCTTTGTGTATATGTGTATCAGTATGGGCTTTATATGTAGAATTTGAAATGCAACAATCCTTTTTTGCACTGCAGTCTTCTGTAATCTATTGCTTTCAATGTAGGCAATATTCATCCAACAGCATCATGGATATGAGCTGATTTCCTAGTAGGCAGTCATACGAAAGCATCAACCATTGGGAGCATGTTACAGAAAATTGTAGGCTTGAAACATATGATGAATGGATGAGAAGCATTATGGATTGCATCAATGATTTACTCCTGTGTGTTCAGTGGTTGAGACTGATCATCAACATTGCACGTTGGAAAAATAAGTCATGTAGTATACATTTAAAATCAACTTGTGTTAAGTTTACAGTCAGATCTAATAAGTAATAAAAGAGGCACTATGACACAGTGGTTAGTGCTGCTGCCTCACAGCAACCGGGATGGGTTTGATTCCTGGCTTGGATCATGTGTGGAATTTGCACATTCTCCCCGTGTCTGTATGGGTTTCCACTGGGTGCTCGCTTTCCTCCCAAAGTCCAAAGATGTGCAGGTTAAGTGGATTGGCCACGTTAATTTGCCCCTTCGTGTCAGGGGGACTAGTTAGGGTAAATACATAAGGTAATTGGGATTGCGATTGATGCAGACTCGATGGGACAAACAGCCTCCTTCTGCACTGTATGATTCAATGATTCTATGATTCTAAATGCACTTAGTGCCCTCAGTTTTTTTAAAAGTCAGTTGTTCCTTGATCTAAGTGTTGTAACTTTTGGAGATTCCCTCAATTAGGAGATGGATGTGGATTTTGTTTCAGAGGAGATTAAATGTAACATATTAATGAATATGCCATTCACAAAATAATTGTATGTACACAATAGTTTCCTTGAAACTAAGACATATGATTTTTAGGAGCATGAAAAGGTCATTAAACCAACAATTCTACTTCCATTATAGATCAGCCAATACCCATCAACCTCCTTAGCAACACTTACCTTCTCAAAATACATAAGATTTCTTGTTAGGAATCTCAGGGCACATATTTGTTATATTATTAGTGTGAGCATATTAATGTTATGATAATTGAACTCAATTCACAGACCAGTAATGCCTGTAAGAAAGTACACTTCTATATGTCAGGAACTGTAAATCTATTTTATGAAGTTTTGGAAGTATAATTAGTATGCCATTAGCACATATTGAATTATACTAATTAAATGTCATTTACATACCAAATTAGGTTATTTAAAATACTTTCTCCATTAACTTACAAGCTCAAGTTGGTCTGTCAAACAGGAAATCATGTTAAAATGTATCTTCCAGCGGCAGGCTATGATATGTCTTGGTTGCACTCCTGTAACAATGTATCTGTTCACGTACTTGTGTGCCTATTACAAATACTGGTGCTAACCTATCCTGTAAATGGTCTGCCCCGTATTGATTAAACTCCTCACATACTATTTACATCTCAATTACTTATTACTTTTATCTGCTTAAATCAGAGATATATTTCTTACCCATTAATCAAAGTTTCTGAAGCATACATAGAAAATAAAAGCTGGCGTAGGCCATTCGGCCCTCTAAGCCATTTGTTATGATCATGGCTGATCATCAAATTCAGTACCCTGACACTGCCTTCTCCTCATATCCCTTGATCCCTTTAACTCAAGAGTTACTTCCTCAGCAATTTTTTTGCTCTCTGGAATGAATTCCCCCTTTTCTGATTGTAACATTTGTTTTTGTCAATCTTTTCTCTTTACATACTGATAGCAACTTTTACAGTCAGTTTTTATATTCCCTGCTAGCTTACTTTCATCTACTATTTTCCCCTTCCTAATCAATTTGGTCCACCTTTGCTGAACTTTTAATTGCTCCCAATCCTCAAGTCTACTGGTTTTTCATGCTAATTTGTCGGCTTCTTCCTTGAATCTTTAATTTTTCTTGTAAACCATAGTTCAAGTACAAAACCTTAAGGCGAGTCCTTTTAATGTTCCTTGTCTCGTTCTTGCTATTTTTTACTATGTCCTCATCTGATCCTGGCCCTTGATTTCCCTGCCTGCCACTTATTCTCCTCGATGTCTTTTTCTCTTGTTCTTGATTCCCCCTGCTCTGATCAGCTCATTACCTTCCCTTATTTTCACTGAATGAATTACCCCATTATCATCCCTTGAGTTCACAGTATGGATCAGCACCGCTGTCTCACAGCACCAGGGACCCAACTTTGACCCCCGCCTGGGGTCACTGTCTATGCAAAGTCTGCATTTTCTCTCCACGTGACTGCGTGGATTTCCTCCGGGTACTCCGTTGCCTCCCACATTCTGGTTAAGTAAATTGGTCATACTAAATTCTCTCTTAGGGTACCTGAACAGGCGCTGGAGTGTGGCAACTAGAGCATTTTCACAGTAACTTCATTGCAGTGTTAATGTAAGCCTATTTGTGACACTAATAATTGAAGTTTAAACTTTAAACTCCTTCCCTTGTTTGCACTGAGTGTGAAAAACACTTGATCAAGAATAGCATAAGGCCTGCCCAATGGTCCCATCAATGTCAGCCCATTAATCCTGTTATGTTTTTATTGAGGGAGGAGGTGGATGTAGGAGATTGAATCAGTATATCTGTTTCAGTCAGTATTTTGATTGAGTACAGTGTCAACACAGTAATTTTATTTCATTCTTGTGCGTAAGATGCTGAGGTTGGGCATCAGCAATTATACATAATTCTGAATTTTCTGTTTGCATTCCAGACTGAAATGATCCTGTGGTTGATCAGCTCAGGTTCAAGGGAGCGATTCCCCCTCAGAAAATTTAAGTGTTGAATTTGTGTAAAAACTCAGTTGCCCCCCTCCTTCACTTCAGTGGAATCAGCCACCAGCTCCCTACAAGTGGAGAGCAATTGTAATCCCTGCTTGAGTGAATCACTCCTGGCAGGAGGGAGATGCTGGCAGGTCCAGAATCACAGGCCTACGAATGGTATGGAAATGATATGTAAATCAACGACCACATATATTTTGCAGCTCCTATGCCAATTTCTGGCACGGAGCTGATGGTGCTGCATATCCTGTGTTGGGAGACGCACTCAACCTGCACATCCAGTGTGGATCACGTGAATTGAGCATCAGTTGAAACTCCCAGCCTGCTGCGCTAAAAAAATCAGCACAGCAGGATGTGAGAATCACACGCCCTAATCTTCTATTTGCTATTTGGCAACTGTAAGTAAAAAGAAATGTAATTAAACTTTTCACCTAGCTGAAGATTAACTGCAGCATCTGGGGGGAAAGAATAAAGCCAATGTTTTGAGTCAGGATGATGCTTTGTCAGGGACCCCTGGCGAAGGGTCATCCTGATTCGAATGCTGACTCTATTCTTTCTCCACAGCAGCTCTCAGACCTGCTGAGATTTTCCAGCATATTCTGTTTTTGATTCAGATTCCAGCCTTTTCAGTATTTTACCTTTATCAGAAGATTAACTGCTACTCGTGGGACAACAAGGTCTTAAAAAATAAAAAAAATAAAATTCCCAAATGCAAATAGAAAGTTCAACAATTATCTGATAAAAATGAATTCAACAATTATCTGTTGAAAATAAATGCCATGTTCATGTTTAGTGTACTTTTCAAATGATGGTAAAATAACCAACAATGTCAGTTTTTTAACTGTGTCAACCATGGTTCGGTTGGCTTCAGACTTGTCTCTGAATTGCTTGAACAATCATGGCTGACACTTCAATGGAATACTGAGGGGATGCTATATTGATGGAGGTGCTGTCTTTATCATCAGATGTTTAACTGAGGCCTGTTTGGGTGGATGTCAAAGATTCTATGGCATTGTTTTGAAGGTGAGTTGTTTAGATCCCCAAAAAGATTATCTGGTCATTATCACATTGCTGCTTGAGGGGGCTTGCTATGTATATATTGGCTGCTGTGTTTCCTACATTACAACAGTAATCATATTTCAAAATATACTCCATTGATAAAAAGCACTTCGAGAATGTTGTGGAAAGTACAACATAAAATCAAGTTTTCCTTTTGACTGGGCACATATTCTAGGATCCTCAGAGATAAATTTTGTGTTTTCATGTATAATCTCTTTCAGGCTTTTATGCAATTAGTTTTTTTTCATCATCCTATTTCAATGAAGGAATATTAGATATACCTATATCTTCAGTTTCAAACCTTTGTTATACCATACTTTCAATTTAATTATATGTTTTCACCTGCCATAACCTTATACAGAAGGATGTTTTACAGCTCTTAGTTGTCTTGGTCTTAAGCTTTGGAATTCTCTGCCTAACCCTCTCTTCCCCTCCATTTATTTCTTGTGTTCCTAGACCACCCTTAAAACCTACACCTTTGACCCAGCTTTCAGGCCCACTTAATTGTTTTTGTTGGTTTGGTGCCAACTTCAGCCAGATTCATCTCTGTGAATAACCTTATGACATGTTTTTACTTTACAGATGGCATAGAAATGAAACTATTGTTTCTGTAATCAGGCATGATGCAACTGTGCCTTGGAGTGCCAGATAGGATGTCACTTCTTGCGCCCTTTTCATGTGATAGCTATTTTGCAATTATATTGCTGGATCTTAAAAACACATTCTTACCATAATTTGACAAAGTCCCAGGGTCTGACTGAAAATCAGTGTGTTTTTCTCTTCAGATCTTCCCACAGTCTGTCAAAAAAAAACAAGTGGGTGCGTTTCACGCTGTCATGTAGGAGGTTGAGGCCTAAACATACTGGCTCAGCTGAATTCACAAAGAGCTTCCAGATCGGAGCAAAAAATAAAATAAAAAATTTCCAACCCCCACCCACCAGGTGGTCTCATGGATTCTCCATACTTATCCCCACCCTGCGCTCAGAGAGGACATTCCCCAATGACTCCATGATCAGAGGAGGCATATTCCACTCTTGATTAGAGCCAGCATTTACCGCCTGCCTCCCTGCCCCCAGTCAATGCCAGCATCCCCAGCTTCTACTTCCGTTTCCCACAACCTCAACAAATAAATGAATCCTTCCCCATAGATGTCCTATAGGATCTGCCCCAGACACTTCCCCCCAGCACAGGTTGGCACTGTTGGATCATCCCAGTAGTGCCAGCTTGTGCTGGGGCTAGTGCTAAGGGGCATTGCCAGGACACTGCCTGGCTATGTCTATCTCCCCTCCAGCTCTACTCACGTTTATGTCCTTCAGGGGTAACCCCTTGACAAGTTCACGGCCAGGTAAACCTATTGTAAACCACACTGATGCGATACAAAATATAAAAATGTGTTGAGGTGCCAATATATGAAGGGAGTTGTTTAATTAAATGTAAATATATTAAGATGCATTAAAGTCTGAGAGTAAACCTGATTTCATTGTCGACAAGGTGTAGTGAAAACTGGAAATCATGATCTTGCCAAGGATATTTGTGATTTTTGGGTTTTGCTGGATCTTGAGCCCTTGCCACCAATCCTGCAGATTATGAGAGTGGGCTCAAGACCCCACCCAGAAACTGCCTACTCCTCAGGATATCCCAAACCACTCTACAACCACTGAGTTATTTTAAAAATGTGGTCATTCCTGTTTTCTGAGCCGATTCAGTAAACAACACTGTCCCACAAACAGCAATGAGAATGCTGCTGATCAAGATATAAATGGTGGCCAGGCCACCAGGAAATTGCTCTTCTATTCTTCATAAGAGAGTATAGCATCTCTTTATATGCACTTGAACAGCCAGATGGGGCCTTGCTTGAATGTCTTGTTGGAAAGACAACTGTATGAACAAAACATTACTCCTTCCATATATCACTGAAATGTCTTCCTATTTTATGTATTTGGCTCCTGAAGTAAAGGTTGAAAGCAGGCATAGTATGAATGATCCAATATCGCCTCTTTTACACTCTTACCAAATGTTCAACTGATCTCCATGTCAATTGGCTCAGTGGCAAGTCTGTGACTAGACGTGAGCTTCAAGCTTATAAAATATGATATGAGTCCATATGGGTTCATAGATTCATATATTTATTTGGATTGTGGAATTTTCAAAGCAATAAATTAAATATCTGAGCTGAAACAATGATAAGTCTATGCCTCCCAATCTTTCATATGTTCAGTTTTCAATTTACAAACACTATCTACTCTTAAATTATAATGATTTGGATTTTGCAATCAGCAATGAAGGGATGATGCTTGCTATTAACCTTCTAAAAAACTACCCACAAAGATTTCAGCCCAGATTGTCGACACATTGAAGAACCTTCCTGACATGGCGAAAATCCTGGAAATTGCCAGAAATTCTAAGTCCTGCCCCTGAACACAGTGTGTTCCATTTTTGCAGGGAGTAGGGGTGGAATTGTGTCAAGTTTCATGCCATTTAAATCATCAGCTGCCCCCACTAAAGAGAGATTGGTAGACCAAGCATGTCAACCATAGAATCATAGAGTCATAGAGCTTTACAGCATGGAAACAGGCCCTTTGGTCCAACTTGTCCATGCTGCCCCTTTTTTAACCCCCAAACTAGTCCCAATTGCCCACTGTTTGGTCCATATCTCTCTATACTCATCGTACTCATGTAACTGTGTAAATGCTTTTTAAAAGCCAAAATTGTACTGCCTGTACTATTATCTTGTTCCAGACACTCACCACCCTCTGTGTGTCCCCTCTGGACTCTTTTGTATCTCTTCCCTCTCACCTTAAACTTATGCCCTCTAGTTTTAGACTCTCCTACCATTGGGAAAAAAATATTGACTAGCTGCTCAATGTTGCTCATTATTTTATAGACTTCTATAAGATTACCCCTCAGTCTTCTATGCTGCAGAGAAAAAAGTCCCAGTCTATTCAGCCTCTTCTTCTCACTTAATCCATCAAGTCCAAGTAGAATCCTAGTAAGTTTCTTTTGCACTCTTTCTAGTTTAATAATATCTTTTCTATAATAGGATGACCAGAATTGTACTCAGTATTCCAAGTGTGGCCTTACTAATGTTTGTGCAGCTTCAACAAGATGTCCCAACTTCTGTATTCAATGTTCTGACCTATGAAACCAAGCACGCTGAATGCCTTCTTCACTACTCTGTCCACCTGTGACTGCACTGTCAAGGAGCTAAGAACCTGTTACTCTAGATCTCTTTGTTCTACAACTCTCCCCAGTGCCCTACCATTAACCAAAATGCATCACTTCACATTTACCTAAATTAAATTCCATCTGCCATTTGTCACCAATGGCCTAATTAATCAAAATCCCATTGCAATCCTAGATAACCTTCTTCACTGTCCACTATCCATTAATCTTGGTATCATCTGCAAACTTACGAATCATGCCTACTAAACTCTCATCTAAATCATTAATATAAATGACAAATAAAGTAGAATAAGCACTGATCTCTGAGGTATACCGCTGGTCACAGGCCTTCAGTTTCAAAAACAACCCTCTACAATTACCCTCTGTTTTCTGTCATCAAGCCAATTTTGTATCTATTTGACTACTTCACCCTGGATCCCATGAGCTTTAAACTTATGCAACAACCTACCATGTGGAACCTTGTGAAAGGCTTTGCTAAAGCCTACGTAGACAATATCAACTATGTTGCCTTCATCTACTTTCTTGGTTACGCCTTCAAAAAAACTCAATCAAATTTATGAGACATGATTTTCCACTCACAAAGCCAGACTGTCCTTAATCAATCCTTGCATTTCTAAATGCCTGTAGATCCTGTCTCTCAAAATACCTTCTAACAACTTACTCATTGCAGATGTGAGGCTCACCAGCCTGTAGTACCCAGGCTTTTCGTTGCAGCTCTTCTTAGACAAGAGTACAATCTTCAGGGATTTCACCTGTGACTATTGAGTCTCAGCCTAAAGTGTGCAGATTAGACCAGGTAGAGGAAGGTCTGAACTAAATGGATTCATTTGTATAGCTAGGTTATTTATTTGGAGGTGTAAGATATCCCTTCCGATCTGGTCTCAGCACACCTCTGGGAGAAGAAAGGCATTCCTTTAGGGGAAGTAATGCACCTTTTGGCTGATCAACTTGCCTGTTGATTGGCAGTTTTGATGCCACAGATCCCCTATAAATGATGCCAACTCCAAAGCAATATTTGTATAGAGAAAATATCCACTTTAGGAAAGACTAAACATTGTACAAAAAGTGTATAACTTCATTGGAATTACCAAGCTGCCAAAGTGTCAAATTGTTAAAGAACTGTTAAATAACTGTCAATCAGTCAAAAACTGTCAAGGACCTGTGAAACCTGTCTCAGAACTGTCAAAGAATACTAGGTGAGTGAATTAGCATGGGAAGGATCAGATTAAAGAATGGTGGGTAACATGGGTTTGCATGAGTTGTCAATAAGTTGGTATGGGGCTTTAAAGAACCTATGGGGATGGATGGATATAAGGATACTTTGGCACAGAAGTTATTAGGACTTATGGCATGAATGGGGTCATGAGGTGGTATAGATTAGTTTGGGTGGGGCATGAAGGTGTGTAGGATGTGAGAGGGTGAGGGCTGAGAGCTCATGGGCTTCTAAGAGGTTGCAGACCCAATTTATTATCTGACAAATCTCATTCCCACCTCCCACGCCAGAGCAAAAATCTGACCTATAGTTGACCATTTTTAAAGGTCATGTTTGCAGAGTCAGAAATTCTACTGAAACAAAAATCTGGGCCTTATCTGCCCTAATGTGGATCCTTTCCCTATACCAATGTTGCTTTGGAGCTGGCGTAATTTATAGTGGATCTATGTCTTCCAAACTGGCTAGCAGCAGCTCAGCTGATCAGCCAATCAGACTGAAGAATTCTCACAGACAGCAAAGTTGTTAGTAAAACGCATAGAATTGTATAGGAAGTGAAATAATGATTTTGGCATACATTTTGGACTAAGGAAGAAGCTTAAACTCATAAACATACTTCAAAAATGAAAATAAAAGCATTTTTATTATTTAAAAATCATGTTTTTTTAATAATCTAAGTACTTTGTTAAATTTCAGTTCTTTTTAAACAAGATTTATCATTTCTACTGCTTTTTACAAAAAGAATAGTCTGTAAAAAGTTGAAGTTCACATCAAGTAAATTGGTAGAATTTTCACCTCTGAATCATAAGGTTCTGGGGTCCAGTGCCACTGCAGGATTAGGGCACACAAGTAAAGACTGATACTGCAGTGTAGTACTGAGGGAGTACTGCACCGTTGGAGGTGCTGCCAATATTTATCCCTCAATCGACATCACAGAAACAGATTATCTGATCATCATTATGTTACTTTTTGTGATAGTTTGTTGTGTGCAGATTTACTGCCGCATTTCCTAAATTACAACAGTGACTATACTTCAAAAAGTACTGCATTGGTTGTAAAGCCCTTTGAGAAGTCTGGTGATTATGACAAGTGCTATATAGATGTGAGTCTTCTGTTATTTAATTGCATGTATGAGGAGTGCAGTGTTACTGACAGTAACGTTCAGATTTCCATCTTCAACTGCATATATGCAGAGACCAGAAAGAGCTGTCAGTTTCATATTAGTGAGTACTGATAGTTCCATCATCATTACAACTACAAATTTCAGGCCAATGGACGGCATGTGGTTCCTGTAAGAAATGAGCTTGATGTTTTCAAAGGTCTTTTCCTACTTAATGTTCTTTTGTTTGGAATATAATTAGAAATAAGAGGACAACTTAATGTGGTAACATAGGACTTCGTTGATTTCACAACCCCTTTACTACAAGACTGTATCATGCCCCAGCTTCCATGCATCATAATTGATTAATTATGTTTAGCCTACTACACAGCTAGATCAGAACCATGCTTTTGTTTGGAATCTATAGCCCACCGCTTTTTTTTTGTCATTAAATGCCATCACTTGCTCTCAATTAAAAATGCTCAAGATCACCTTGCTTTCCTGGCTCATCTTGTTACATTTAACATTGCTGCCACAATGCAAATTGCTGAAAATCTGGCAGCAGCTTTACAAGGAGGACTTGGAAAATCTAAAGGCAAGAAGCCAGTACAATGTAGCTCTGGAAATGCTTTAGTTACTGACGGCAAACTCAGCCGATTGAACTTGTAGTCATCAGAAATGTTAGTGAAAGCTTATAACTGCACATAAGTTTTGTGCTTACGGAGTATCGTCGTGGTAATGAGCACAAATGACATTACTGCAAATTATTTACTGGGCACAGTAAAAATCCACCCACGTCACATAGAAACAGATTTACGTCACAGTACAGATGCGGAAATGCAGAAAATGCATTAATTTCGCTGGCTTCTTTCCAGTCCTTTACAACTACCATATTCAACAATAAACTGCCAAAGATCTACTAAGCAGTCTGTGTTAATGGTGATTCTGGTATTTTACTAAAAATGCAAATGAAAGAAACTGTCACCACCAAACAATTAAATTGTGGCAAAAATAAGTCAATTGCAGTCTAACAATGATTCTCAGGTTAAATATATAATTTGAAAATTAATGATTTTCTGGCACAAAATGCCTAGGTACTTAACAAAATTTTGTTTCTGATATAAACTTAAACTTGCAGCTGACCATGGTTGACTCATAAATACTGTCTAGAATTTAAATAATTAATTATTTGTTATATAGAAATCAAGATGGCAGAATCAAATCCTTCAGGTCATGGGTCAATTCAAAGATTTGTACTCAATCCACACATGATTTCAATTGCTCTTACCAATTTTCTCTCTTTTTGTCCTCTCATAGAGGTATTGATTCCTGGCCGTGTACAATTCCTTGAGCGCCAGTCCCTCACCTGTACCTTATCCAATTGTCCATAATTCACCTTCATGCTTTCATAAATATCTGGCTCCGGAACATTAAAATCAATTGTAGCACCATACTACTGTTCCGCTGAGAACAATTTAATCAGCACGGGCTGAATTCTGAATCTTGGCCCATTTTGGTCCAAAAGGCTTTGGATTCACTGAGACATCAGAAGCTGGATGCACATCTTTCTCTGATAACATTTGGACTGTATGGAGCATTTCTTTGTTATGCTTTAAAGCTAAATGGATGAAGAAAATAAATTATCATTCAAGATTAGTAAACTAGGAGTCTATTTTCAATCAAATTATTTTTCTTTAAAATAATTTAAATATTTTGAATTGTAAGTTGCTGAAATCTCATCCTTTTTTTGTAGTTTTCTTTAATATATCTGTATGGACAACCATGATCATACTTCAGAGTGTGATGTGAGTCTCTTCGATTGACTGCCGCCCGAGGGGAGAAACTAACAAATCGCTCAGCTGGTGGCTGACACCGTTCTTGAAGACAGCTAGCAAGGAACACTTTGCAGTCTTTTAGAAACTCCACACCAGCTGTCACCCAGCCCTGAGTGCTGAAAAGCTCCTGTCACTTTGTCCAAAGGGATTTAGCTGGTCAGAGGGAAAAAATTTAAATACAAAGAAACTAGCTAAGAAGCTGGTGAAAGGGATTAAGAGTGCACAAGAGCACATGTGTATGAGACACTAATACATCTTTAGGAAATTTCAGATCCCTAAAGCCAGGATTACTGCCAGAGGCAGGGTGGTATACATACGCAGGGATCTGCACCATCACAGTTATTATCTGCTCACTATTCAAGTTATTAGCTCTTTCATCATCAACAATTTCAGATTCTTCATTTTCTGAGCTTTTCCCATCTGGAGAGGGGAAAAAAGACAGTTTTCAAAAAAATTCTGTTTGCTTAAAGAATCACCTGCATGCAAATATTCCATTATATCTCATTTTGCTGAATTATATTGTTCACATTTATCAAGAACTGTGATATACTGAAAATATAAGGTACAAGGATGCATCTCTTTCAAAAGTATCCATTACCTTAGAATGATTCTGTTTTAAAATTCATTCTCTGTGCTACAAATTGATTTTTTAAAATGAATTTCCCCAAAATGATTTATCCTGACATTCTAGTATTTGCACTATTGTTACCACCAGAAATTTTCTGCAGACCTTATTTCTTTGTAAAAACTGACAAAAGGCTCGCACAAATTTAGCGCAACTATTAGGTGTCTGGAATAGCATGTCAGCTTCCTGTTTTATCTTTTGTATGCTGATTCAAAACATCATTCCCTGCATTTGAATTTACTATCAGTTAAAGCAAAAAGACATTTGTGTATGTCTTTTTAAAGTTTCAGATCTGATGCCGTGATAAAACATTCAAAGGTATATAAAATACAGTGCAGATACTGATGAGAAAAATTTAAAATTAGCAAATAAACAAACAAAAAAGTTTGGGGGTCGAATCCTAAATTGAAAATTTTCAGTTGCATGGAATTTGAATTAAGACATGTTTCACCTTTATTTTTGAGTATGCCTTTCCATTCAGAACTTACGTAAATGCAGGCAACCCATTTCCCCAGTTTTTTGGATGGATCAGGTGAATCCTTTGCCTGGATTTTCCAGCCCTTCCTGCTGGCAACATTTTGCACTCTACCCGTGGTGAGTTTCCCAACAGTGTGGCTAGTCAGCAACACAAACAGCTATTGACTGCAACGGGACTGGAAGATCCCACCAGTTTTCAACGACAAGCACTTGTACTCCCAGAAAAAGCATGGCTGAGGATGAGTTACAGGGGATCTAGAAAATCCAGGCCTATGTTAATGAACAAAATAGCATTTTGAAGTAATTTGGGAACAGTTCACGTTGTGGGGGAAATTAACATGCAATGAGGTTCTGGTGAAAATCTGGTTTCAGTCATTGACAACACAAGGTTCTTCAAATACCCTATTTCTTTGTAAAAACTGACAAAAGGCTCGCACAAATTTAGCGCAACTATTAGGTGTCTGGAATAGCATGTCAGCTTCCTGTTTTATCTTGTTGTTATTTTGTTGTTAGGCCAGAAATCATAAAGAAACTCAGGGCTAATATATGGTAAACAGTATAGTTTAATCTTTTTTCTAATTAATATTATATGTCAATCAATTAGTCAATCTTAAACAAAATATTGAACAATTTTAGCCTCTCACTTCATGTACGCTAACATCACTAGACTCCAGAAAGGATGTCCACCTTCTGTGGCTAAGTATCTCCTACTTGTCAGAACTGGTGAATAGGCCAAATAGGATTTTACGGAAATGCAAGTCCACTTACATATCTTACCCATTAACAAAAATGAAGCACCCCAAACCCCTTTTTCCCACACAAAAATGAGATCCCATACACAAATGACAAAGACACAACCATGACAGACAATAACAGAAATGCCAAAAGTGGATTTCCCCGTGATTAATTAAAATTTACCAATCAGGAATCAGAACAGTGCACCATTGAATGGGTAAACCTCAAACCTGGAACAATGCTTTGAGCAGCTTCGAATCTGACCATATTAGTTGGTTAAATTTGAATTGGAATTGTAAAATAAACCTCCGAGTTCTGAAATTTTAGAAAGCTGAAGCAGAGATCAATATTGTGTACAATGCTCAAAACAAAACAAGATGATTCATGGCAAGATCAAAAGTGCTTTAGAGTCAGACTGTAGACAAGCCTGACATGGCTTTGCAATGTTTTAATACCCAGCATTGTGGTCAGGTTGGAAGATGGGCCTGAAAATTGTTCACTTGTTGAATAAGCACGATATATATGAATTAATTAAAACCATGAAATGACAAAAACATTACTTCAAAGTAACTGTTTGAACTACAATTCAACCTTCAATTGGTATGGTGGCATAGTGGTTAGCACTGCTGCCTCACAGTGCCAAGCTCCTGGGTTCGATTCCTGGCTTGGGTCATTGTCTGTGCAGAGTCTGCATGTTCTCCTTATGTCTGTGTGAGTTTCCTCTGGGTGCGGCAGTTTCCTCTCAGTCTGAAAGGCATGCTGGTTGGGTACCTTGGCCATGCTAAATTCTCCTCCAGTGTACCCAAACAGACACTGGAGTATAGTTATTAGGGATTTTCATTGTAATTTCATTGTAGTGTAAGCTTACTTATGACATAAATAAATAAAAATAAACTTCTATATACTTTTGTTCTGGAGTACAGAATATGCAGTATGTTAGATATTACGGATATAGATGAGAGATATACTAGAACTCTAACTCCCTTCCCTTGGTAAGGCCAGAGTGGTCAGGAGCGGGAAACCTGAGGGGATCCTGAATCTTCAATTTCATGCACCTACGCCCAGCCCTATTCTATACACTCACCCTAAAAACCAGAACAGGAATGGGAAGCCACTTCACAATTTTTTATGGCTCTAGAGATCATAGGCCCAATTTAGTCAACCTCTCATCATAGGACAACTTCACTAACTGGGGTCTGTAGATCGTTGTTTTTCTTAAAGGGAAGTGTATGTGCTTCCTAGCCGCTTAAGTATATGACCAAGTTAGTTAACCAGCAGCAAGATTCAATAGGCATAAATAATGAAAATTATTTATTCATGCATTCACCCTGAAAGTCTAAAGATTATATCGCTCACTCATACACACACATGTTCTTACACTTGGGAAAGATGCAAATCAAAAGGATAGTACACTTTTACTTACAGTAAACTAAAGAACAGTTCATATATCGTGTTTTGACCTATCATAGGAAGAAGCAAGTTGCAAACCAGTTGAAGAAAATGTTTTCACTCCTGAAGGGATAGTTTAGATGAATGTAAATAGTTAGAGACATGTAGGATTCCATAGAAGACATACAGTGCAAAAACAGACCATATGGCCCATTGAGCTTATGCCATCCATAATCCCACCCAAGCCCTATCCCCGTAACCCTACATGTTTTCCCCACTAATCCCTCTAATCTATACATTCAGTGACAGTGAGGGGCAATTTACCATGGCAATGCACTTACTAACCCTGCACACCTTTGGACTGTGGGCGGAGACTGGAGCACCCAGAGGAAACCACACAGACACGGGAGAGAACGTGCAGACTCCCCACAGACAGTGACCCAAGCCAGGAAGCGAATATATCCTTGGAGCTATGAGGCAGCAATGCTAATCACTGTGCCACACTACCACCCACAAAAGGAGGCCATTCGACCCATCGTCCCTGACCAATAACAATCACACCCAGGCCCTATCCCTGGAACTCCACCCATTTACCATGATGATGCTCCTGACACTAAAGGGCAATTTAGCTTGACAAATCCAACTAACCTGCACATCTTTGGTTTGTGGGATGAAACGGGAGCACCTGGAAAAAACCATATATCAATGTTGTTGTGGGCATCCCTCAAAGAGATGGATTTTTCAACACATCACAAAGTCAGGTATCTGTGCTTTTCTTACTTAGAGGCCAGGATTGTGTAAGGAAAGTTAATTGAGCTACCAAAATCAGAAAGAGTCTTGCTGCTGCTCCTCCTCACCATTCCTGCTCTGGATTCCTGTGACCGTAGCTCACTCCTTGCTCCGAAGCGTGAAGTTCTGGCTGGGAGGATGAGAAAAGATTATTGCAGTTTATGGTGACTGCCCCGGTATTACCACAGACCAGAAGAGCTGCAACTTTGGTACTTGCTACACCAGTCTGCACGCCAGTGAAAAAAGTAAACAACAAGCAAAGGCCAGAAAGAATTATCGTCAGTGAGTGAGTATTCTTTATACATCTCCTACCAGCTGGTTTCAGACACCTGGGCCAGATTTCCAGTCTGCCCTCTCAACCCATTGACATACTGCTGGAAACCCAAATTAAAAGTAGAGAGAAAATAATTTGCAAAAGGATGAGCATTTTTTTTATATTTGACAAGAATGTTCTTTGCTGTTGATGAACGCTGTTTTGGCGTTTCCTGACATGTATTCAAAGACAACACATTTAAATAAATAAGCATGTCACAATAAATGTTACAATATTTTTACAAACAGGCTGGTTATTATGTTCTTTCCTCAGTCGTCATTTATTTTTGTTGGTGCATTTAAATCATCTCCCACTACCTCTTGTTCCACACTAAATGGATGGAACCGTTTTGAACTTGCAGATGTTGAGATGATGTTCGGTTAGTTGCTTAGCAACGAAGCATGCACCCAATGACATTGACAGTGTGTCTTCCCTTTATTGAGCATGTTTTTTGATGCATCTGTCAATGACTTTTGAGCTTGTCATGTGGCAAATTTCTTCTGAATCGGCAAGTCTGAAAATGAACGTCGGATAAGAAATAATCTGGCATTTTATGGCACAATATCAGACCACATTGTTTGTACAACTTTGTCCTTAACCTGGAGGAAAACATTGGGTGGAATTTTCCCATATTTGATGCCTCACCAAGCAGAATGGCAGCTTCCTGTTCCAGGTCCTGCACTTGGAATCTAATTAGTTATGCGCATCTGAGTGCACCCCCCCCCCCCCCCCCCCCCCACCCCCGATGCTCCTAATGGGCTGGCTGCTGATTCATCCACCTGCCCTCAGCTGAAAGTTGAAAGATGACACTCCTGCACACTCGTATCTCCTCTGCAACCCACCTGTCTTCACCAGGCTGTGCAACATGTCAGAGTCCCGGAGGGAAGAGTAACAATCTCAAGAAGCCTGTTCCTCAATTCAACATTCTCCCTGCAAGCCCATCACTTACTCAATTCAACCTCTACTCACTGCATCTTGAGCCTTCATCCATCCTCTTGCAGTAAACAGTTATCCCTTTGACCTCCTTCTTTGTGAGTTTGTAGTCAGGTATATCTGACTAAAGGTCAGATATCCCTTGCTTTCCATTGTTCATCATCTTCATGCACTTATTGCCTCTTTACCTGCCATCATGAGACCTCGCCTCACCTCCCTTCTTGCACAGCTCTCATTCCACATTTCCCCCTTCGTCTTCATCAAATAACCACCTCCTGTTACTATGCGTCCAACACTCCTGCCACCGCTGTCCCGTTCCCATCCCCCACCATCACCGCAGACCTATATCTCAACCCATCCTTACCTCACAAACCCCTCCATCCCCAGTCACATTTCAGATCATTGTTGCTGTGGCTGCATGGAGTCCCACAGCACAATGCTGTCCAGATAGACACGGTTATGTTGCACTGGGGGAAAGGAGAACCCTGTATTCCACAACCACAGGCACCATACTGAATCAAGACTGTGACATCGGAGGGTACGTAGGTCCAACAGCATAGTGCTGTCTATGAAGACCAGTTAGGCATGGAGATAGAGGGCAGGAACCAGTCTGCCCTGGCAGAGTGGTGAACAGTACATCAGGAACAGCACAGTATAGAAAGGCTTTGTTGCCTAACCTCAAAGTCTCTAGTGAACTGAGGGTTTCCTATTGCACATCACTTTTTAGCAATTGGATTTCACGTAGGTGTGACTTCCCACTCGCATGACACAAGTTTGGAAAGCCTGATGAGACACTGGTGGGCACCATTTTAATGAGCATTCATGAGATGCAAATGAATGTAAAAGGCAATCTCACTATCTGCCAGTGGGATGACCAACCCACCATTGCGAGAATTCCTATGGGATTTTGATGCCAGTGGATTTCCAACATTTTGTTTCCTATTAGATTCTTTGTGTCTTCCAATTCCCAGAAGGTTCAGAGAATTCCATCCTCTGCGAAATGGAAAACTTTCCATCTTCAACTCCCAATTCAGTAGCATCCATTTCCTCATCATTACATTGCAACATTTATACCAACAATAAATTGCCTTTATATGGTAGTTTTAAAACTATAAACTTCAAGGGTACCTAAGCATTTCACAAGGGAAGGGTTTACAAAAATAACTATTGATATCTAAGCCAAATAATGAGAGAGTAGGATAAATAAGAAAAAGCTTGGTCAAAGAGGTAGGTTAAAGGAATGTCAAGGAACAGAGCAAGATAAAGAGGCAAGAGATGTTTATGAAGGGAATTCCAGTGTTTAAGGCTGAAGCAGTTGAAGGCATGACCACCAATGGTGGAGCAATTAAAATCAAGATACCCAAGAGGCCAGAAGTGGAAAAATACAGAGAATGGCTTGGGGTTTAGGGCTAGAGAAGATAAAAGAGACAGAGAGGGACAAAACCATAAAGGGGTCTGAATGGAAGATGAGAAATTTAGAATCGAGGAGACAATGTAGATCAGTGAGCACAGGAGTGATGGTAAATGGGAATTCGTAAAAGTTAAGAAACAAGCTGAATTTTAGGTGAGTTCAAGATTTTGCAGGGTGAAGGATGGGAACTTGGCCTGTGAGTGCGGAGATCAGTGCATGCTCACTGCCAACCCCCAGCCCCCACCTCCCTCGCCCCCCTTTACCACTCGAGGAGACTTGACAGAGGTATAGAAGATCCTGAGGAATTTGGACAGGGTAACTAGTGAGAAACTGTTCCCTCTCAAGTCTATGTCAAGGATTAGATACCACAGACTCAAAATAATGGGCAAAAGAAGTAAAGATGATGTGAGGAAAAATTTTTTCACCCAGAGGATGGTTAGGGTCTGGAACAGACTCTTTGAAAGGGTGATGGAGGCAGGCCCAATTGAAGGAATTGGATTACTTTCTGAAGATAAAGAATGTTCAAGGTTAGGGGGACAAGCAGGGGAGTGGGACAAAGTGGAATGCTCTTTCAGAGAGCCAGTGCAAATTTTCTGGGCTGAATGGCTTCCTAAGGCACTGTAAAGATTTTGTAATTCTATGATCCTCACCCTTGCCCAGTGAAGACATTGCACAAATGCCCTTCTCCACTTTCCCTACTGCAATACTACCCTCACCCCAGCAAACTGCCCACAAGCATAGAGTTCATCAATAGAAAGATGGGAGTCTGTTTCAATCCAACTCCAAAGTCACTCCAACTCACTGATTGAGCTTTGGTGTACAGATAACACTTGTTAATGTGCCCACTCATAAATTATACTCCAAATCATTAACTCTTTCTCCAATGCATCAAAGAAAATGAGCTTTAACTAAACACCCAGAAACAAAGATTGCATAGCACATATTTCACTTCCATCCCAATCAGTTAAGATCAGTGGAGGGATTGTGGAAAATGTGTGCCATTTTGCATAATTTGAGAGCCTCTTATCAACAAAGGCAGATGTGGACAACGAAATTCCCATGGCCCTCAGTGTGTCAGCTCAACCTCAATCAGATGAAGAATATATGGGGAGCATAATCTCAAACCTGAAATCAAGGCCATGGTTTACCAGGCAGCAGTGATCCTGCCCTCTTTTTGATTTGCTTTAATTATTATTGTCACATGTATTCATTTACATTGAGAAGTATTATTTTTGTGTGCTATACAGACAAAGCATACAATTCACAGAGGAGGAAAGGAGAGGGTGCAGAATGTAATGCTACAATCATACCTAGGGTATAGAGAAAGATCGACTTTATGCAAAGTAGGTCTATTCAAAAGTTTGACAACAGCAGAGAAGAAGCTGTTCCTGAGTGGGTTGGTACATGACCTCAGACTGTTGCATATTTTTTCCAATAGAAGAAGATGGAAGAGCAAATGTCTGGGGTGGGTGGGGACCTTAATTATGCTGGCTGCTTTTCTGAGGCAGTGGGAAATATGGACAGAGTCAATGGATGGGAGTCTGGTTTGTGTGATGGACTGGGCTTCGTTCATAATCCCTTTGTAGCTTTTTGCAGTCTTGGACAGAGCAGGAGTCATACCAAGCTGTAATACAACCAGAAAGAATGCTTTTTATGGTGAAACCCATAGCGGACATGTCAAATTTCCTTAGCCTTCTGAGAAAGTAGAGGCATCGTTGGGCTTTCTTAACTATAGTATCAGCACTTAGAAATCTGAAGCTCTCAACCTTATCGACTTGACTGCCCTGAAAGTAGGCAGTCAAGTCGATAAGGTTGTTAAGAAGGCATATGGAGTCTTAGCTTTTATTGGTAGGGGGATTGAATTTCGGAGCCGCAACGTCATGTTGCAACTGTACAAAACTCTAGTGCGGCCGCACTTGAAGTATTGTGTGCAGTTCTGGTCCCCACATTATAAGAAAGATGTGGAGGCATTGGAGAGGGTACAGAGGAGGTTTACCAGGATGTTGCCTGGTATGGAGGGCAGGTCTTATGAAGAGAGGCTGAGGGATTTGAGGTTGTTTTCGTTAGAAAGGAGGCGGCTAAGAGGGGACCTTATCGAAACATATAAGATGATTAGAGGTTTAGATAGGGTGGACAGTGATAGCCTTTTTCCTAGGATGGAGAAAGCTAGCACGAGGGGACACAGCTTTAAATTAAGGGGTGATAGTTATAGGACGGATATCAGAGGTAGGTTCTTTACCCAAAGGGTGGTTCGGGAGTGGAATGCCCTGCCTGCAGCAGTTGTAGATGCGCCAAGTTTGGTGGCGTTTAAGAGGTTAGTTGATAAGTATATGGAAGAGAAGGGAATGGTTTAGTTTGGAGGGGCATTGCTTTTTATATTGGTCGGCGCAACATCGAAGGCCGAAGGGCCTGTTCTGTGCTGTAATGTCCTATGTTCTATGTTCAACCACTCCTACTTTATCACTGTATGCTTCAAAGGCTTGAACAATCTATAGCAGGCAGCTCAAATCATTAGAGAAGCACTATTGCCTGTGCAGGATTCTCCAAACCTAGTGGAAATAAAGGCAGTCCAATAGCAATGTTCTCTCCTAAAATAAGATGCTATCATTCAAAACTTGCCTTCCTGAGTGATATATGTCATTTGCATACCTGATACCAGACTCCAAGCAATTGGCCTACTCACAATCAGAATTCAGTCGTAGCAGGAGATTCCCAGAACAGTAGAAACGGTTTCAGGGTATTCTCAAAGCATTGCTGAAGAGATCAAAAATCCCTGTCAACTCATAGGAGCCCTGGTTTGCGACTTACTAAAATGAAGAAGGTCCATTCGGGAAGGCACTGAGCACATTAAGGGATGTTGTTGGGAACTTGCAGAGGCAAAGGTGAAGTATCAGAAAAAAACCTTTAAATACCTCTTCCACCCAACCCTTCAAACACCATCTGCCCTGTCTGTGAAAGAGTCTGTAAATCATGCGTGGGACTTATCAACCTATCCACTATCTCAGAATTCATTGAACTGCAATAAAAGCAAGTCATCCTGAACCCTGAAGGGAGAGAAGAAAGGTCAGAAAGCACAGGAGGTCACATAGCACACCAAAGTTGTTGAAGGTCAATTGAAGGTCTCCAGACCAACCCAATAATATGCCTCAGTCTCATTTTTGTATTAAGAAAATATCAATGCTCTGAATGAGACGGCTAATTTAATAAGAACTTGTGGCAAATTCAGTTCAGTGCTAATAATATGCCCTTGCACATTAGAAACTGATCAAACTCATTTACAAGGATCACTACTGTTCACAGATGAAAAGGAGTTTTCTCTAATCTATTTTGACTCAGGTCACAAAATGATGATTTAATGTGTGAGCAATTGCTTTATTTACTCACCTTACTCCCAAATAATAAAATATTTAACAATGAAACAATTTATTTTACTCTGCCAAACATAAAAACATAAAGTGACATTATCTTACATAGTATACCTAGAGTATCAAGATCATAGAACCCTTCAGTGGAGAAAGAGATCCTTTGGCCCATCAAGACTGCACCGACCACAATGCCACCCAGGGTCTACCCCCATACCCCTACATACTTACCCGCTAACCCCTCTAACCTATGCATCCCAGGATACCAAGGTGCAATTTTAGCATAGCCAATCAACCTAACCCGCACATTTTTGGTCTGTGGGAGGAAACCGGAGCATCCAGAGGAAATCCACACAGACACAAGGAGAATGTGCAAACTCCACACAGACAGTGACCTGAACTGGGAATCGAACCCAGATTCCTGGAGCTGTGAAGCTGCAATGCTAACCACTGTGTTACGGTGCCACCCATTTAATCAAATTTAATTTGATGTGCTACCATGCCGCCCATCAAATTTAATTTGCGTATGTCATTTTAAGTTGCTGAGATCATTCCTCTGAGAGTTTGTTCGAACAAATACAATGGGGGATCCCAATGCCATCTTTAAAATGGAAACATTATGATGGGAATAGTGTAGTAAATTCAGAGGATAATCTCCAATCAAGATAGAAACTATAGTGACGGTGAAACTTGTCGCTGACATGGTATTTTTCAAACACAAAAGGGATGTCCAAGCATTGGGTGGCACTCCAAGGATCTTTGTGCAGCATAAAACCTGCTATTGGCCATATTGGACTGGGCTGCTCTTTCAACATCCAATGAAAGCACCAGAAATATAGTAAACAATGATTAAAATAGGTAGAGTTCGGTTTGGGATACAAATAGATAGTGCAATATTCACTAACATAATAGACACGAAAGACCATTCAGCAATGCTTTTTTAAAAGGAAGGTTTGTTACTTGTTTGTATTTTTAGGCTGCTAATTGATTTATTTTTTTCTAATGTAAAATTGCATTCCGATTTCTGAAAGGCTTTTGCTCTTTTGGTTTTCTTCAGAACAGTTTTACCGCTGTTATGGTGCGACAGCATGGCTACCAAGAAATGGACACAGATTTGATGAAGCATTGTCCATAGGCCTAAAGCAATTGGGATTGAGAGAGTGGAATCCTTCTCATTCTGACAGGTGCCAAAATGACACCCCAAATCCATTCCCACCTTTTTGGGAAACCCATGCTCAACTGCTTCCAATTGCTTGTTCTCCGTTGCTACATTATAGAAACAGTTCTTGAAGAAGTCACAAGTTATATCCTATTTAACTGTCTCAATGATAAACTATCTCTCCACATCCTACCTGGCCTTTGGTACATTTAATTATACATCCTCCTCCAAAGTATGTTCACTGCCAACTAGCTCAATGGCTCTGTTCTCACCTTGTTCTGTTCTTATACATCTAGCCACCAACAATGTATAACGTACAATGACTTCTCTTGTGCCCCCCCCCCCCCCCCCCACATTTTTACTACTGGGATTCCCAAGGATTCATCCTTGCCCCCTTTTATTTCTCATCTACATGCCTACATTCACGGTACACTAATCCACTGTTCTGCCATTGTTATAAACAGAGTGTCAAGTTATAGGACGTCTACTGGCCTACTAGGGCTATTTCTTTCAGACTTGCTCATGAATCATGTTGGAATACTGGCACAATGAGAGCCAGGCCATCATGAGAAATATCACCAAGCAGAGAGTTGCCCTGCCGAAACATCACTTCCACTGCTACTTCATAACTTTGTGATACCAGGTCTTACCACCACCCGGACAAAAAAGAATTGGAGCAAGAGGGGAAACTGGGACAGAGAGAGGAGAATGTGAAGTAACAGGAGGAGATGGAATGGCAGCAGTATAGTAATTACTGGAATCCCCAGGTGCTGAGCCCTCAGATAATGGGCGGGACTTGACCTCGCAGTCTCCATGTGCGAGATCACCTACAGAGCTCAAGACTAAGCAAAACCCAGAAATCGCAAATCTCGCCGGCGAGATCTCATTTTCTGATTCTTGCCACCGCTCGCTGGCAATGCAATCAGGTTCACAAGGGTAATGGGAAATGCCGGTTGTTTGCGGGGAGCCCCTGATACCTCTGTGATGGGGTGGAGGGAAGGTTATTTTTTGTTCTGGAGCTCGATCTTGGTGGAGCCGGCTTTGCCAGTTTCTTTAAGGCCTCACATCTCAAAATGATGGCGTGAAATGCTTACTATTTTTTAACAAAGTATCATAAGATCTGGAGAGAAAAATTTGTCTGCTTCTCTAGTCAGAAACACACTGGTTTTCAGTCAGATCCTGACTGACCAGTTTTTGGTAAGATTCCACCCAACAATTCGTCCAAGACCTCTTCAGGTGAACCAATCCTCCCATCCTCATTTCACTAACAATTCTGCGAAGTCTAACCCCACTGTTCCTGACCACCCATGTTCAGTAGTATTCCTTCGGCCACCGTATCATTACAAATATAAACACTAACACTATTATAAACATTAACAATAAATTCAGAATAATTAACCAAACAATATAATTCCACCTGTAGCTAATAATCAAAAGAAACACTGAATGAATTCCTTTGAGAAAATGGTTGGATCTTCTGTGCCTAAGTTACTTATCCCAGTGCTCATACAAGACAGCTTCAGTTTGGTAGGTTGAAGGTCATTGAACTTCCATTGAGAACACTTCAGACGGCTATCTATCGTGGGTGACCTCATATAGTTCATTATGGATAAATAAACATAATTCAACAGCATGCATCGACATAATGTTCAATGTTGGGCCACAAAATGCATCTTTTTGTTCCACTTGAGATGAATCCTTGACCATTCACCTGCGGTTTTGTCACTCATAAATGAATAGGTCACCCTCCTCCAGATTTTGTATTCCACAGGTTCACATGATATAATTATGGTCCTCTTATAATGAACCACCCAGTACAAAGGAATGTTTTAAAAATTGTCAAACAGTTGTAATTATTCAGAACCATGGCATTTAAGTGAATTCTTGATTTGGGGAATAGACCAGATCAAATTAAGACTTTCAAGGAATTATTAAATGGAAATGCCAAATATAAGCCTTTTTCAGGAAACATCTCCTATTGTTTGTATGAATAAATGAAACATTACAGGGAATGATTATGACGTCTGTCCATCTTACATGGTCCAACCTTCATACCTCCCACCCCTCACCCCATAATCCATAATTTACGTTTAAAAAAATCTGTGGGAAATTCCTTCTTTGATCTTGAAAGCAATCAAATTATTTCCGAAAAACCACAGTGGCTGATGCCAACAGTCACACTTAACTATCCACCAAACTTGAGGTTTCTAAATCAATTCATTCACCTTCCCTTTGTACCCTAGTTGTAATTCCAGTTACCCCATTTATTCCAAAGGTTGATGACTCTCTGAAGAAAGAAGATTTTTACTTGCATCTCGCCTTACTCTGTGCTTTTGTAACATGTACTGATGCTCCCCTAATCCTCCTCTGTCTATTTAGTTTCAATAACCTCTTCAAGTGAACAGATTCTAATCCCTACATAATTATAAAGACTTCAATCATAACCCTCAAAGTCTCTACTTTTCCTTAATACAAAACCTCAGTTCTCTAAGCCTGTCCTGATAATTAAGGGCCCTTAAACTAGGGATCAATTGAGTAGCCCTCCTCTGAACTTTTTCTGAGGGCTTCGATATCTCTCACCCTGTCAGGAAACCAAAACTGGATTCAGTATTTTAGATGCAGACAGAATAAGGACAGTATTGTTTTAATGAAAAACAAATTTTATATCTAATTGTTTTATCAAGAAATCCAAACAACCTATTTACTTTACTAAAGGCTTCATGATACTGCCCTTGGACCTTCATGAATATTTATTTCTCAACCCTCCTCCCATTTGGCATATTTCAGCATGCAACCTTTCATGTTGTATACATTCCTAGGAATTATCCCTATTCATCCTGCGCTATTATAGATTTGAAAATAACATCCAGAAATGGACCAATTCCCTCATTATATTTAAATTGTCTGCAATCAATATTTTTTTTCAAGAAAGTTATTAATTTTCACACATATCTATCTTCTGCAAACTGGCACAATATCCCCTTCACCACTGCCACCCTGGCACTTGCATGCACTTCATTAGCAAAGCTGTTGTAGAGCAACTGACTCAACATTTATCCACTGGGCCCCATGCAGAGATGATGCCTTTGAGAATGCAGCCAATTCACTAACCCAACTTAAGATTGATCTGTCAATACTATAAGACACAACCTTACTGAGCAGGTTTTTGTCATAACGTCAACTGTCACCATGCAACAAGTGCATAATTTCAAAAAATTCAATCAAATCGTTGAGACAAGGTTTCTCTTTCCTAAAGCCAAACTGCAATTCACTAACGGACCTATTCTCCTCTAGTCACCACAATATTTCTGTTTGCGTAGAACCTATAGCACAGAAACAGATTATTCAACCCGCCTGGTCTATGTTAGTATTTATATTCCATAAAAAAAAACTGCCCCATTCTAATTACCTCAATACCCAGTCCTCATATCTCTCTAAGGCCCCTTTTAAAAGGCATCTTGACAAATACAGGAGTAGGATGGGAGCAGAGGGATATGGTCCCTGGAAGGGTAGGTGTTTTAGTTCAGGTGGGCAGAATGATCGGTGTAGGCTTGGAGGGCTAAAGGCCTGTTCCTGTAATGCAATTTTCTTTGTTCTTTGTTTTTTTCTAATAATAACTTGCATTCATTTCCAAGTTACTCAGATACTCAGATACAGAAGCAGTCCATATCCAAATGCAGCAAGACGTCAACAATATCCTAGCCTGAGCTACACATGGCAAGTAAGGTTCACACCACACAAGTGCCAGGCAATGACAATCTTCAACAAGGGAGAACCTATCCATTGTCCCATAATATTCAATGGCATTACCAACACTGACTGTCCTAATATCTATGTTCTGGGGTTAGTCCATTAACCAGAAATTCAATTAGACAAGCCATGCAAATATTGTGGCTAAAAAAGCAGGTCAGAGGCTTGGAATCTTGCAACAGTAATTCACGTCCGGACTCCCCAAGCCTATCCACCATCTAAAGACACAAGTTAGTGTTATGGAATACTCTCCACTTGCCTGGATGAGTACAACTTCAACAACACTTGGGAGCTTAACACCATCCAAAACAAAGCTGCCCCATTGATTAGCACCCCATTCACAAACATTCATTCCTTCCACCGCCAATGCACAGTGGCAGTAGTGTGTTCTGTCTACAAGGATTGCAGGATCTCATCAAGGCTCCTCATTCTGCACCCTCCAAACTCGCGACCACAAACATCTAGAAGGACAAGGGCAGCAGACATGTGGGATTAACACCACCTGGAAATATCTCTCCAAGGCACCCACCATCTCATCTTGCCTTTCCTTCACTATCACTAAGTCAAATTCTGGAACTCCCTCCCTAACAGCAGTGTCAGTATACCACATGGACTGCAGCAGCTCAAGAGGGCAATTCATCATCACCTCCTCAAAGATAATTAGGGATGGGCAATGAATACTGGCATAACCAGCAATATTCATATCCTGTGAATTAATTAAAAAATTTCAATCAGCCCTTTCAAATCCATCAATGGCTTTATACATTTTAACGGTCTATGATATCTCACAAGGCCGAAGGAGTTTGTGCACTTCAATACTTAGCAATGTCTATTCCACTATTAACCAATCAGATAACAGATTTTGTTCCCAAGCTAAGATTATTTTATTCTCTTCAGTATTATTTATTTTATGATTATTAATATGCTTCCAGCTGAATAATTTGGTCTTAGACGAGGCCAGATAAACAATTTTTACCATGTGCTATTCTTTTGACTCTTAGTACGCACATAGTGTCCCACTTTTTGCTGGTGATACAATTATCTTCACTGAGTTGGACTCTCCAGTTAACTTTCCTCATATCATCTGCTTTCTTTGTAAATTTAGTTCTTATAATCTGCAGCATAAGTTTGGCAAATCAAATCGAATCTAACAACAATTGTCATTCCTGCCCAGTGTAATCTATATGAGACAATAAACTGTTTGCCAGTTCAAAACACTTTTGAAAATTAAATCATAGAATCATAGAATCCCTCCAGTACAGATGGAGGCCATTCAGCCCATTAAGCCTAACTAACAATAATCTCACCTAGGCCCTATCACTGAGACCCCAAATATTTACCCTACTAAACTCTTGACACTAAGGGCAATCCACCTAATCTGCACATCTTTGGACTTTAGTTAACTATTTACAAAACGGTATATAGCACAGTAGTTAGCATTGCTGCCTCACAGCATCATGGACCTGGTTTCAAATTTTGGCTTGGGTGCTTTCCTATATACAGATTGCACGTTCTCTCCATGTTTCTGTGAGGTTTCCTCTGGATGCTCCAGTTTCCTCCCCAGTCTGAATGGTGCACTGGTTAGTTGCATTGACCGTGCTAAATTCCCCCTCAGTGTGCTCGAACAGATACCAGTGTGTGGCAACCAAGGGATTTTCACAATAACTTCATTGCAGTGTTAATGTAAGCCTACTTATGACAATAATAAAGAATCTTTTTTTTCAGCCTGAATCATTTGTTCATCAAAGTTGTTTTCAAACGGTCATAACTATTGGAGAGAAGTATTGTATAACTTAACAATGTTCTACAAGGCAATAGTGGAGTTTGCTCAACAGATTTTTTTCTGCTTAGTAACAATCGAAAAAGAAAAACAGAATTGTGTATTAAATTTGTTTGATTTGTGAATTACCATAACATTTTGTTGTTTGATGATAGGTTCTAAATGATAGGTGACAAAAATAAGTTGTTGATGGTTAACAACACACAAACATTCATCCGATGTACTTTCGTTGCTCTTTATAAATTGGTTAAAACATGTCAAAATTGTGGATGGAGGCATGTTACATGAAAAGGTGAAATATTCACTGGGTAATATTATCAAAAGTAAACTGCAATCAATGTTTGTGGGTTTAAAATTAATAAAACTAAAAGGTTTTACAAATTGTTGATGATAATGGTTTGTGGAATTTAGATTAACCTAGCCCTTACAGTTTCATGAAACTGTAAAAACAAACTATAATTTATTAACATATTTAGATTCCCCATAATTTTCTGTCAATCTAAGATAGAATAAAATACAGTCAGTAAACCTGCCCATAGGGGTCACTAATAGCTCATTGAATAAAGACTAACATTCTTCGAAGATTACGGAGTATCAGGCAAGTATTGATTTTGTACAAATCTGTTTCTTGCTGTGTACTGTTTTCAAAATATCGCTTCTGCACCATGTCCAGATAGGATTTTTTACTTGGCACAGCGCAGCTGATTAGTGAAGCAGCGTGATTCTGGCACACTCATATTGGCAGCTACAAGCCGCCTTCTGCAGCCCACTATTCACTGCTGAGACAGGCCTGAAGCAAGATCTCAAAACAACAAAATGCAAATGAACTGCAGCTTGCAACACTGAAACTGAGACGGCTGCAGTGCACTGCAGTTTAACATGCCCAGGGGAATGGATGATGCCAGACCTAATTCACCAGCAGCATCTTTTAGACCCACTAACAGCCACACAGGACTTGGCACCCAGGTATGTTGTAATACTCAAAGCATGGCAGATTATGCTGGAGTGTTAACTATCAATCACAGAAGGTCAAGTATCTTCAAAAACAAAATGTGGGGAAAGGGCACACTCTGCTTTGTTGCCTATAAGGACATGAATAGAAAGTGGGAACTATATAAGATAAATTAGTATAATTCGTACAATATTTATGGTTATGAAATATCTTAGAAATATCAAAAATATCAGTGCTTTGTGCACTGTGGTGCCAAAGTGACCATTTCTAACACTAGTTGGACCCTTGGAGGATGAGATGGCTGGTTTAATGGTGGATGATAAGGATATGGCGGAGACCTTGAATAAGTTTTTTGAGTTGGTCTTTACAGAGGAGGACGTAAATAGCTTGCCTGAAATTAAGGATAGAAGGGTGGTAGGAGATGAGGTCCTTGATGATATTACAGTCACTAGAGAGATGGTGCTTGATAGGCTAATGGCGCCGAGGGCAGATAAGTCCCTGGAATCGGATGGAATGCATCCCAGTGTTCTCAAGGAAATGGCAGAGGTGATAGCAGATGCCCTAGTAATTATCTTTTAGAATTCGCTGGACTCCAGGAAAGCGCCAGAAGATTGGAAAATGGCTAATGTTACGCCGCTGTTTAAAAAAGGTAGCAGACAGAAGGCAGGGAATTATAGGCCGGTTAGTTTAACATTTGTAGTCTGAAAAATGCTTGAATCTGTCATCAAAGCAGAAATAATGAGGCACCTGGATACAAACTGTTTGATCAAACGGACTCAGCATGGATTCGTTAAGGGGAAGTCATGCAAAATGAATTTATTGGAGTTCTATGAGGAAGTGACTAGTGCGGTAGATAGAGGGGAACCGGTGGATGTGGTGTTTTTGGATTTCCAAAAGGCATTTGATAAGTTGCCTCACAAAAGATTGCTGCAGCAGATTAGGGTGCAGGGAGTTGGGGGTAGGGTGTTAGACTGGATAGAGGATTGGTTGTCTAATAGGAAACAGAGGGTAGGTATTAATGGGTGCTATTCTGATTGGCAGCTGGTGACTAGTGGAGTGCCCCAGGGTTCGGTGCTGGGGCCTCAACTATTTACCGTTTACATAGATGATCTGGAGGAAGTGAAGATAGTGAAGAGGGGTGTTATAGTTTGCAGAGGGACTTGGACAAGTTGCAGAGCTGGGCCGAGAGGTGGCAAATGGAGTTTAATGTGGAAAAGTGTGAGGTGATGCACTATGGCAGAAATAATAAATGTGTAGAGTATAGGGCAAATGGTAGGATTCTTAGTAGTCTAGATGAACAGAGGGATCTTGGTGTGTATGTGCATAGATCCCTGAAAGTAGGCAGTCAAGTCGATAAGGTTGTTAAGAAGGCATATGGAGTTTTAGCTTTTATTGGTAGGGAGATTGAATTTCGGAGCCGCAACATCATGTTGCAACTGTACAAAACTCTAGTGCGGCCGCACTTGGAGTATTGTGTGCAGTTCTGGTCCCCACATTATAAGAAAGATGTGGAGGCATTGGAGAGGGTACAGAGGAGGTTTACCAGATGTTGCCTGGTATGGAGGGCAGGTCTTATGAGGAGAGGCTGAGGGATTTGAGGTTGTTTTCGTTAGAAAGGAGGAGGCTAAGAGGGGACCTGATCGAAACATATAAGATGATTAGAGGTTTAGATAGGGTGGACAGTGATAGCCTTTTTCCTAGGATGGAAAAAGCTAGCACGAGGGGACACAGCTTTTAATTAAGGGGTGATAGTTATAGGACGGATATCAGAGGCAGGTTCTTTACCCAAAGGGTGGTTCGGGAGTGGAATGCCCTTCCTGCAGCAGTTGTAGATGCGCCAAGTTTGGTGGCATTTAAGAGGTTAGTTGATAAGTATATGGAAGAGAAGGGAATAGTTTAGTTTGGAGGGGCATTGCTTTTTATATTGGTCGGAGCAACATCGAAGGCCGAAGGGCCTGTTCTGTGCTGTAATGTTCTATGTTCTATGTTCTATGAAGTGGCTGAGTGCAGAGTGATGAAACTTGCTGATGACACGAAGATGAGTGGAAAGGCAATTTGCGTGGAGGGTATGGAAAGCCTGCAGAGGGATCTGGAGTGGGCGAGGACCTGGCAGATGGAGTATAATGTTAGCAAGTGTGAGGTTATCCACTTTGGTAGGAATAATGGTAGGAAGGATTACTATTTAAATGGCAAAAAGCTGTAGCACACGACAGTGCAGAGGGACCTTGGAGTCCTTGTGCATGAATCACAAAAACACAGTCTGCAGGTGCAGCAGGTGATCAAGAAGGCGAATGCAATGTTGGCCTTTATAGCTAGGGGGATAGAATATAAAAGGAGGGAGGTACTTTTGCAGCTGTATAGGGTACTGGTGAGGCTGCAGCTGGAGTACTGAGTGTAGTTTTGGTCGCCGCATTCAAGGAAGGATATATTGGCCTTGGAGGAGGTGCAGAGAAGGTTCACTAGGCTGATACCGGAGATGAGGGCATTGGATTATGAGGAGAGACTAAATAGGCTAGGTTTGTACTCTTTGGAGTTTAGAAGGCTGAGAGGGGATCTTATAGAGACGTATAACATAATGAAGGAGATGGATAGGGTGGAGGTTGAGACACTCCTCCCGCTTAGCAAAGATAGCAGGACTAGAGGGCACAACCTCAAGATTTGGGGAGGGGGGGGGATTCAGATCAGAGTTGAGGAGGAATTTCTTCTCACAAAGGGTGGTGAATCTTTGGAATTCTCTACTTGATGAAGTAGTGGAGGCTTCCTCGCTGAATATATTCAAGTCAAGAGTGGATAGGTTTTTGACTGACAAGGGAATTAAGGATTACGAGGAGAAAGCGGGAAAGTGGTACTGAACCACTGCAGATCAGCCATGATCTTATTGAATGGCGGAGCGAGCTCAAGGGGCTGGATGGCCTACTCCTGCTCCTATTTCTTATGCTCTTATGTTCTTATATCTTCGGCTGGATGAAGTGTAGATCCAACTGGAATTTTGTGAAATTGCACAGTGCAATTTAAGAATGCTTAATGTGTGCACCTGACATTCTTTCTGCTCTTTTTAGCAGAAGTTTTAACTGATTTAAAATAAGTGGGTTATCCACAATTCTTAAAGTAGGGACAAAAGAAAATTCGTTGGAAGGGGCTAAGTGTCGGTAACTTTGTATTTCACAAGGTAATTTCAACACCAGTCTGCTAAGAGAAATTTCCAATGATTTATTAAATGAGCAAACAGACAGGACACAGGTTAGATTGGCTCACCAGAAGGAACATGGATGAGACTGTAATAGAAAGTGGGAGCTACTCATAATACAGAATTGTGGCAACATCACAGAGACATTCAGGAAATCTCCTAATTTCCCATCTGGCCATTGTGAGACACACACATACACATTCATGTGCACCACATAACTATTTGCTGTCTGGTTTGAACCTTATGCAGGCTTTAACCTACTTTCAGTTCTCAGGATACGATAGAAATAAAATAATTTAAAAGAACACACATCTTTTGTCATATTAGTTGTAAGACTGATGACAATTTGAAAAGCAGGTACATTATGAAGCTGTTTAGTTAATAAGTATCATCATTTTTCTGACGCAGTGAATAAATAATAGACAACAATAATTTATTACAGAAATAAATTGAAAAGTTAAGCATGACTTATAGAGGGATCTGGGCATGCAGGTCCACAGGTCCTTGAAAGTGGCAACACAGGTGGATAAGGTGGGCAAGAAGACATGTAGCATGCTTGCCTTCATCAGTTGGGGTATCAAATAAGAAGTTGGCAAGTTATGTTACAGCAATATAAAACTTCAGTTAAGTCGCATTTGGATGCCACAGAGGGATGTGGAAGCTTTGGAGAAGGTGCAAAGAAGGTTCACCATGATGTTGCGTGGTCTGGAGATTTTAGGTATGAGTAGAGTTTGGGTAAACTTGGATCATTTCCTCTGGAAAGACAGAGACTGAGGAGTGATCTAATAGAAGTCTACAAAATTATGAGAAGCATAGATAGGATGGAGAGACAGAGGCTTTTTCCCAGGGTGGAAGAGTTGACCACAAGAGAGCACAGCTTTAAGAGGTGACAGATGGCAGGTTGAGGAGAGATGCGTGGGGAAAGATTTTCACACAAAGGGTGGTGGGTGCCTAGAATGCACTGCTAATGGAGATGGTCGAAGCAGGCATGTTAGCAACTTTCAAGGTACATTTTGATGGACACATGAAGGGATAGTGAACAGAGGGATAAAATCCCTGTATTGACACAAGTCCAGAGGGCTGAAGGGCCTGTTCCTGTGCTGTATTGTTCTTTGAAATGCACAAAGCAATTTGATGCAAACGTAATGCCCAACATGTTAAAATTCAGATTTATCCAACATGGTCGTGATTACATCAGTAAACACTTTTATTTCAAGAAATTTGAATGTGGTTGTTTTATTTTATTCTTCTTTTACTTCATCTTATTCAGGGTAAATATTTGATAAATTTACATAAAAACAAAAAGTGTAAGAATCAATCAGCAAATCTGACATCATCTGTAAAGAGAGAAACCACTTTACAGATTGGCTGTCTTCTTTCAGAATTGGGAATAGTTAAGAGTGTAACAGGCTTGAAGTAAGTTAAAGATGAAAAATATCAGATTAAAATGGCAGAGGGCAACAGAGATTAAATGTCAAAAGAGTTGGTGGTGCTGGGCCAAAGGAGGTCGTAATGGGACATGTAAACAAACAAAAAGTTGCATCCAGAGGAGGTGTGAATGGCAGAATCATGAACAACTTCTATCAAAAAGCACAAAGAGAGAGACAATTGAATAAATCCAAGAGCAGTAAAAACAAAGGAAACAAAATGACAGCAGAGGTTTTGCTCTGAAATGTATTCTTTCATGGGATGTGAACGATGCTAGTAAGTGCCAGCATTTATTGCTCATCCCTAATTGCCCTTGAGAATGAGGTAGTGAGCGATCTTCTTGAAACACTGAGGGGCCATTTCAAAAGGCATTGCTATGGATCTGGAGTCTCATACAGACCAGACGAGATAAAGATAGCAGAGTTCCATTCCTAAAGGACATTAGTGAATCAGATGGGTTTTAATAATAATCAATAATGGTTTCATGGTCAACATCAGACCCAATTCCAGATTTTTATTGGATTCAAATTCCATCATCTGCCATAATGGGATTTAAACCCAATCTCTAGAACATTATCTTGGATTAGTCATCCAATGACAATACTGTTGTGTCACCACCTTCCCAAAATTGTCTGAAATTGTTGGACCCCATGTTGAATCTGGATGGTTATAAAGTGCCAAGCTGAAAGATAAGGTGCTTGCTCCTTGGGTTATGTTGAGTGTCATTAGAACATTGCAAGAGGACAGAGTAATCAGAGTGAGAGAAAGGTGGCGAATTAACATGAGAGGCAATTAGAAGCTCCAGGTCATGCTTGTGGACTGGAAAACAATCTCTCAGTCTGTTTTTGGTACCTCCAATGTAAAGCGGCCACAATGTTAGCATCAAATACAGTATATTAAATTCAAAGCGATAAAAGTATATCACTGTTCTATCCAGACAGAAAGTTTGAGACTTTGACAGCTGAAGGGTGAGGAGAAGGAAGGGCAGGTCCTGAGCATGTATGGAAAGCAGTTGTGGAATGTGAAGGGATGTTGGAGGTGACTGAGGAACAGACCAGGATCATAGAAGGAACAGGAACTTTGGAATGCTGGAAGGGAATGTGGAGGGGTGGGGGGGGGGGGGTGAAATTTGCTTGTTGGTGACATCATAATAAATATGACAAAATAACATAGGATAATGGCCAATTGGCCCATCATGCCACTGGAAACTCTCAGCAAGGGCAACACATTTAGTCCCACTCCACCACACTTTCCAAGTAGGCCTGCAAATATTTTCTCTTCAGGAGCCTCTATAATTCCTACAGATTGGAGAAAATTTGATGACATACAGTATTTGTCATGGGATGTGGACATTTCATGCAATGTGGACATCACTGGCAAGGCCAACATTTATTGCCCAGCCCTAATTGCTCTTGAGAAGCTGGTGGTGAGCCTGAGTCTCTGCAGTCCATCCAGGGTAGGTGCATCATTAGTGCTATTCCACAGGGAGTTACAGGATTTTGATCCAGAGACCATGAAGGAACAGTGACATAGTTCCAGGTCAGGCTGGTGCACAGGAGGTGATGTTCTCCTGCGTCTGCTGTCCTTGTCCTGCTAAGTGGCAGAAGTTACATGTTTCAACAGTTCTTTTAAAGGAATCTGGGTGAGTTGATAAAATACATCTTGTTTATTGGACAGATTGCTGCTACTTTGATGGAGGGAGTGAATATTTAAGTTAGTGGAAGGGGTGCCAATTAAGCGGACTGTTTTTTTGGATCATGTTGAGCTTCACGAATATTAATGGAGGCACAGTCATTTCATCTCACTCCTAATTCACAGAGTCATTGAGGTTTACAGCATGAAAACATGCCCTTTCACCCAACTTGTCCATGTTGCCCTTTTATTTTAACCACTCAGCTTCTCCCGATTGTCTGTGTTTGGCCCCTATCCCTCCATACCCATTTTATCCATATAACTGTCGAAATGCTTTTTAAAAGACAAAATTGTACCTGCCTCTACCACTATCTCTGGCAGCTCATCCCCCAGACAGTCACCACCCTCTGTGTGAAACACTTGCTCCTCTGGACCCTTTTGTATCTCTCTCCTCTCAACTTAAACCTATGCCCTCTAGTTTTAGACGCCCCTACCTTTGGGACAAAATATTGACTATCTACCTCATCTGTGATGTGGAGTTGATGGTGTTGCCCAGAGTAGGCATAGTGAGTAGTCTCTCAACATCATAGAATCATAGAACCCAACAGTACAGAAACAGGCCCTTTGGCCCATCGAGTCTGCACCGACCACAATCTGACCCAAGCCCTACCCGCATATTCCTGCATATTTTACCCGCTAATCTCTCTAACCTAAGCATCTCAGGACACTAAGGGGCAATTTTTAGCATGACCAATCAACCTAGCCCACACATTTTTGGATGTGTTTATTTAGTAATCATCAGGTAAGTCTGATGAAGGGGCAATGCTTCAAAAGCTCATGCTACCAAAGTAGGTGTTGTGAGACTACTTAGTGTACCTATCTCATCTATACCGCTCATTATTTTGTAGATCTCAAATAAGATTACCCCTAAGCCTCCTATGTTCCAAGGAAAAATGTCTCAGTCTATCCAGCCTCTCCTTCGAACTCAAACCAGCAAGTCCTGGTAGCATCCTAGTAATTCTTTCCTGCACTCTTTCTAGTTTAATAATATCCTTTCTATAATAGGGTGACCAGAACTGTATACGGTATTCCAAGTGTGGCCTTACCAATGTACAGTACAATTTCAAGAAGATGTCCCAACTCCTGTATTCAATGTTCTGACCAATGAAAACAAGCATGTCGAATGCCTTCTTCATCACCCTGTCCACCTGTGACTCCACTTTCAGGGAGCTATGAACTTGTACCCCTAGATCTCTTTGTTCTAAAACTCTCCCCAGCACCATCTAACGTCATGCAAATCATTAATATAAATGACAAGTGAAAGTGGGCCTAACCCCGATTTCTGAGGCACACAGCTGTTTACTGGCCTCCAGTTTGAAAAACAACGTTCTACAACCACCCTCTTTCTTCCGTCATCAAGCCAATTTTGTGTCCAATTGGCTACCTTTCCCTATACCCTGTGAGATTTAACCTTATGCAACAACCTACCATGTGTACCTTGTCAAAAGCCTTGGTAAAGTCCACGTAGACAATGTTGATTGCATTGCCTTATCTGCCTTCTTAGTTACCCGTTCAAACAACTCAGTCAAATTAGTGAGACATGGTTTTCCACTCACAAAGCCATGCTGACTGTTCCTAATTAGTCCGTGCCTCTCTAAATGCCTATAGATCCTGTCTCTTAGAAAACCTTCTAACGACTTGCCCACTACAGATGTTAGGCTGGCCTGTAGTTTCCAAGCTTTTCTCTGCAGCCCTTCTTAAAGAAAGAAATAACATTTGCCAATCTTCAGACACCTTACCTGTTACTGTGGGCTACATAATCACAATCATTTTGAAAGGTTTAACTTCGACCAGTGGAGAAATTTCCCCAATGCAATTTCATTGAGGCACCCTGCTGCCATATTTGGCCATACGCTGCCTTGGCATCAAAAACAGTTGCTGTTAACTCATGCCATGTTTTCAGTAGACCGGCATTGGGAAGTTAGGAGATAAGTTATTTACCCCAGAATTCCATGTGTATTTTCTAGCCAAACTTGCCTCAAAGCTCCTGCCAAGGTCAACAGATTTTGCATGGTCCATGTCCTGCCCACTATGATTCCTGGGGTGGGCGGGACTAAAATACAGCCCCTAGTCTCTGATGTGCCCTTGTAGTTACAGTATTGATATGGCTAGTCCAGTTCAGTTAAGGGAAGCCCCCAGGATGATGATAGTGGGGGATTCAGTGATGGTACCACCATTGAATATCAAGGGGAGATGGTTATTGTCTGTCTTGTTGAAGATGATCAGATCCTGGCACTTGTGTCGCACAAATGTTACTTGCCACTTATCAGCCTAAGTCTGAATGTTATCAAAGTCTTGTCCATTTGGACATGGGGAAACCACAAATGATGCTGAAATTTGTGAATAATCAGCAAACATCTGCATTTGTGACCCTTACGATGGAGGGAAGGTCATTGATGAAGCAACTGAAGATGGTTTAGCTAGGACATAACTCTGAGGGACCCTGATGTTCTGGGACTGAGATTATTGGACTCCAACAACCACAACCATTTTGTGAGGCAAAGCTTCAACCAGTCAAGAGCTTTTCCCTGATTCATCTTTATTGTGAGTTTTTGCTGCCACACTTGGTCATACACTGTCTTGATATCAAGAACAGTTGCTCCCACCTTTTTTGCCTGTTTCACCAAATTCCTTGGTGGGTGTCTCCTGGAAGTTAGCCTAAGAATCTGGATTACTAGACCAGTGACATAATCATTATGCTTCTGGTTCCTGGAAAAAGAGATTGGGGATAGGGGAGAAGGCAGGGAGATATAGTTAGAACTTGTGTGGTTTCCAGAGAAATGGTTTTAATACAGAGGAAGTGATTCAAGAATTTGTTCACATCAGAACAGGTTCAATCATACAAAGCTTCGGGCTGTGTGACCATCTATTCAAAGAAGAAGTTGAGAGCCCACAGACATTACTGCAGAGAGGTGGAAGTATCTAACAATTAGATGTTCATGGTGAAAAGGAAATGGTTAAAGCTAGGAACCTAGAAGCAGTTAAAGTAATGGTAGACATTGGATGAGCTTTAGATGTAAGTAAGAAGTTACAAGAGGAAGAAAAATAGGCTGTTAGCTTAATGTTCAACGATGGGGTCATGGTCTGAGAAAGTTAAAAAACAGGGTCTGAGCTGCTAGGAAGATGTTGATATGCCAAACACCAGCACCATCCTTTCAGCATGTTTGATGAATGTTAGTGTTGGATCTGAGAGCACGGAGAGCTGCAGATTCAGTGAGAGATACAGTCAAGCGAGTAATGAAAACAGCAGAATTAAGATGGCTAATGTCATGCCACCAGTTCCCAATGAAAAGATCAAAAAGGGTAAGAGGCCAGAGGGAGGGTTCCAAGTGGAGGGAGAATTCTGGAGACCAATATGAAGGCAAAGCATTGTTTATCTTTACATACAAATCCTCTGTGATATGGAAAACATTATTCTAACATTCTAATTATCTTCCATAATCTTCATTTTCACACTATTGGTAAAATGTCCATTTTCCATGGCAGACTATCCTAGAAAAGTGATGGTAGAAATTATCATTGCCTTGCCTCAACTAAAACCTTGGACAATATAATAATTGCATGCATAAAAATAAGATAGAGAATCCGGTGAATTGGTGCAACAGCAATAATCTCTCCCTCAATGTTAACAAAACAAAGGAGATTGTCATCAACTTCAGAAAGCATAAAGGAGAACATGCCCCTGTCTATATCAATGGGGACAATGTAAAAGGGTTGAGACTTCAAGTTTTTAGGTGTCAGATCACTAACAACCTATCCTGGTCCTCCATGCTGACACTATAGTTAAGAAAGCCCACCAATGCCTCTATTTTCTCAGAAGATTAAGGAAGCTTGGCATGTCACCTATGACTCTCACCAACTTTTACAGATCACCATTGTATAGAAATCATTTTTTCTGGTTGTATCACAGCTTGGTATGGATTTGCTCTGTCCAAGAATACAAGAAAGTACAAAAGGTCATGAATCCATCCTCCAAACCTCCCATTCGCTGTCTACACTCCCACTGCCTCGGCAAAGCAGCCAGCATAATTAAAGACCTGGACATTCTCTCTTCCACGTTCTGCCGTTGGGAAAAAGATTCAAAAGTCTGAGATCATGATAGAAGAGCAGCTTCTTCCTTGTTGCTATCAGGCTTCTGAATGGACTTACCTTGCATTAAGTTCACCTTTCTCTACACCATAGCTATGACTGTAACATTACATTCTGCACTTTCTCATTTTCTTCTCTATGAATGGTATGCTTTGTCTGTAAAGCACAAGAAACAGTACTTTTCATTGTATATTAATACATGTGACAATAATAAATTAAATTGAATCAAAAATGTATTGCTTATTCATCTGACTGAACCTATCTTCATCAACATAATCCATTTCTTTTGCCATGCATTAAAATTACAACAACTTACACCAGGGGAAAAAAATACCTGTGCTATATATCATTAACCTCATTAGATAATGGAGAGATTTAATATCCAGCAATATCAGGAAAGTATTCTAAACTAACATGTTACCAGAAACAGGGACAAAGTAAATCCTTCAGATCTGATAATGATGGCACAACACATAGTAATTAAATAGTATGAAGACCTTAACTGAATTAGTGAACTAAATTACCAATTATTTGGGCTTTCCTGCCAAGAATTGTTGTTTATTAATATTTGTAGATATTTACTAGCTTTCATAGACTATAAAGATTTTGGCAAAATAAATTAAGATCTATATAAAAATAAGCTTCTGCTAAATGTAGAAACGCTGTCCTTTAAATTCTAGGGCTTGAGGTTGAATTCAGCCCAGACAGATGGGATGAAAGTCTTATCTCTTCGGTGGCTTTTCAAGTTCCCAGTGGGCATAAGTGTACAGTACAGTCAGACACACACACAGACATGAAAAGCTTCATACAATTCAATACTAGCTGGCACTAATGCACCAAAGATGGCTACAATATTGGCTGATGTGGGAACTGGGAATTTCACAATGGTGCAGTAGGCGGGATATTGTTCTGATGCTGATGTTAGACGCATTTTGTTGACACTCAAGAATGAGCACTCTGCTGCTAATCCAGGCTGTACATGACCTGGGAGGGCTTAGCACTTGCATGAATAATGTTGAAGTACCAAATAAGCTTTCTGAGATACAAGTTGTCATATTATTGCAATCTGTTAATATTAAGAGTGGGAATGCATGTTTTGTTCTTCATTTCATAAATTTTAATAATTGTAACAGACATGCAGCAACATGGAACATGTTTTCTTGATCTGTGGTGATAAATTTGACTCTTATTTATATAAGCTATAAATGCATTATAGCTTCAATAAGCTTTTTAATAGTTGTACATTTAATTAGATCTCTGCTTTCCTCCCTCATGGTGATTCTGCTTTTAAATCTTGATGTTGGCCTTGTCAAAAGAGAAGAAGCAAGGACGCAGCTTGAACTGCTCGGGGATCAACTTTCCCTCTATCTAAAATATAAAAACATTTTATAATACCTAGCAGATATATAAGTCTGGTACGTTGGGGTTATTTACTATTAAGTTATCAGGAGCTCCAAACACTCACAATTATACCTTGTAAAACATTTTAAACCCCTGCCACATTAACATTCAAAAGACATTTTTAGAGCTTTCCAATTATTATTAACAGTATGATATTAAGTATCACTAAGGCAGGAATTTTAATAGAAGAACAGGTTTGGACTGCTATCAATTCTGCACTAGCTTTGCAGCATTTGAGATTCCATTCCAAGACAAAGTTCTGCATTTAAAACTAACTGCTATGCCATCACTTAGCAGGAAGACCAGAAACCAGCTATTGAAAAAGTGTCCAGGCTCCAACTGGAGATGATGTCTTCAATTTGCTACCTCACACCACAAACAGGTGAAAATAGTAGATAAGGATTTTTTGATGTTGCCTACTGCTATTCTTCCACCCAACTTTACTTTTTCTCCAACCCCTTCTTCAAAAGAAATACTTCAAAGGCTTCCTTGCTTTACACTTTAATCCACAGTGCTGAAGCCTGCAGTCCAAACGAACTTTCCTTAAACCATCTCCTCAAAATACAACCCAAACTTTTGTTCCTATCGACAAAGTAGCAATTACAGCTCTGTTGCCCGATGACTGGGCTCGGGCCGATCTGCTCCTGCTATTAATTAATCTCACAAAAGGAGCTCATTTCCTGGTATTCAGATTGACAAGAGACTGGAGAACAGAAAGCTCTTTCAAAACAGCTTCAGCTTAACTGAGGAAAGAGGTAACAGAAGAAAGGGAGCCAAACCATTTGAGAGGGAGAGCACATTTGATACAGCCCGCTTCTCAGTGATTGAATGCTTTGTTAAAAAGAGCTCTTTACTAATCTTTACCTGCAAAAGCTTAGGCATGAGTAAATTCAGCACAAGTACTGCGAAGGTGAGCCATTCACAGGCTGGCAATTTTATTTCTTTTAACAAATGCATCTTCCCCCTTATATTATTTGTTCTTTTTTTAAGTGTGCATTTTACTTAAATAGACAAGCACTTGGAGGAGAAGGAAGATGAAGAGAGGCAAAAAAAGCAGAGCAATAGAGAAAAGATTAAAGCATCTTATTTAGTATCTCTTTCGTATTCAAATCATGCGAAGGGATCCATGAAAGTTAGAAGCAGGCTTGTTCAGGAAGACTTCTAAAGTGTGTGTACGTGGATTTCATGGGAATAAAATAGAAGCCATGGACGAAGTGATGAAAGGAAGATAAGATGCCCTGTGTACAGCAACTGAAGAGTGGTTCAATTACTTCAGCAATCACCAGACACACTTTGATGATTGAGAGAGGCAACCTCAAAATAATAAAAAATGAAAACAGTCAAATTTTTAATGACTATCACCTGAATGCTTAGACTTGAAAGCAAGTTTAAATGTAATTCATACTAAAACTCCTTGCTTAAAGATTTCAATAACCACTTGGATGTTTTAAATTGGGGAAATATATTTATTTAGACTGCTGATGTGTTCCCTGATGTTTGATGTGGCTGTTTCAATGGAATATTTGTGGAGCTGTATAAAACAGGTCTTAGCATGACTGATCTGTTAACTTTTGTGGTATGATTAATTGGTCTCACACAAGCACCTTAGCCAAACCCTCACCCTTATTTTCATTAATTCTCCAGTCATTCCTCTAGACTTTATCATTAATACCTGATACTAAATTCTTCATTTTTTAAACTGCATGATTCCTCTATTTTTAAAATAACTTTTATTTTTCTCCTACCTCCATGTTTCTTCTGTTCACTCCTGCAAGTGTTTACTGAGGCTGATTTTATAATTCATGGGCCGTTTGCTGCCCCCAGCACTCCAATCACGTAACTATTCGGCATGTGAGAGTCAATTTGACAAGCTATTTAACTATGTGTTGGCATCATATTCGCACCAGATTCTATCCTCGCCTGGCAAGCACATACAAGCAGTTCCTGGTAGAAGTCACTGTATACCACAGGGTTAGCACAAAGAGAAGCTCGAATGATTACTTTCTCAAAAAGTTCATGAGCACCAATGCCAACTGACCTGCTTTTTCTTCCTTCCGGAGCTCAGCTCTGAGCACAGAGGAAATCAAATCTGAGGGTTTTGTCAGACCTTGTGACTCAATTCTACATTAGGGAAATGGGATCCTGCTTTCATTTACTTCTATATCCAAGTGAACAATTTATTTACAAGCAATGCAGAATCTAGAATTACCTTATTAGGTACAATAAAAGCACTTTAGAATACTGATACAAACAAGTCCTGGTATTATCTGGATATATGCAAATACTAGAGGGTCAATTTTAATGCTGCACGTCTGGCTGAAATCAGGTGGGTTACACAGTTAACTTTGATCTGGTGATATTTACACTCATCTGGCTCCTGTATCTCACTGCCTTGCATTTTAAGCAAGTAGCAACTGATGCCACAGGGGCCTTCTTTAAATGTGGAAATTAGAATCCAGTGGCATAACTGACAGCTAACATTTTAACCTGAGTCAGAATATTGCCACCAATTTACTGACAGATAAATTTTAGTCAGCAGCCCAAGAAGCCACTCAGGTTATATATTTTATTATCCCTTTTGGGGTGGAAAACTATGGGATTGCAGGCCTCATAGGAGAGGTTTAGACTTCTTCTGCCCACAGCACTGTTACCTACTTCATCAAAAGATGCCAACCTTGTCATTGCGAGATCTCAAAGAACCATAGAACCATAGAAACCTACAGTGCAGAAGGACACATTCAGCCCATCGAGTTTGCACTGACAACAATTCACCTCCCATTCCCTATCGCCATAAGCTGACATATTTACCCCATTAATCCTTCTAACCTATGCATCCACAGACACTAAGGGGCAATTTGGCATGGCCAATACAATTAACCTGCACATCATTAGCATGTGGGAGGAAACCAGAACATCTGGAGGAAACCCATGTAGACACAGGGAGAACATGCAAATTCCACATAGACTGTGACCTGGTACCTGGAGCTGTGAGGCAGCATTATTTTCATAATTAGTATTTGCTCTAGGAGATGGAGGGGAGGTGGAGGAGTAGTGGTATTGTCACTGGATTAGTAATCCAGAGATCTAGGGTAATACTTTGGCGACCTGGATCTGAATCCTATCCTGGCAGATAGTGGAATTTGAATCCAATAGAAATCTGGATTTAAAGTCTAATGATGGGGTGGATTCACTGATCCCAAGAATCCTGGCATCCAACCAATTAGGGCATTGGGGCTAAATCAGGATTCCCTCTGGGCGGCAAATCCATTGCCATTCACCTGGCCAGCTCTGCTCGCCCCAACTGTGTTCCCACCGAGGCTGAAAAATTAAGCAAAACCCTTGTTTAAATACAATTAGCAGGCTTAGATCCTGAAAAATCTACAAATGGCCAGTTCTATTTAATCCCCATGTCTCTGAAAACATCTGAGAGCTTCCAAATCACAGCAGCACTCCATTCTGTGGAAGAGATTCTTCTTTCCTTCTTTAAGAAGACTTCAAAAGTTAGCAATGGATTTCAGCTTTCTAGGAAAGCTCAGAGTCTTGAAAAAATGAAGTGTGAAAGAAATGGGGCTAAGTGAGCAACTGTGGGAAGGAAATTCCCCTCCCTCTGGTGACTGTTACTTCTCCTGTGAGTCAGAAGACTTCAAAGGGCTCTTCTCACACCTGCAGCTTCTTAGAAAGAGGAAGAGAGATCCCTTCTGCAGAATAGCATGCTGCTGTGATTTGGAATTCCTGCGGATTTCCAAAGGCATGGAGATTAAATTGTATATGCTACTTTGAAGTCTTTATAGTACATGGGGAAAAAAAATGAAGATTTTAATTAGAGAGTTAGCTGAAATCACCATACATAGAGTGATGGTCAGGTTTCCCAGGGTTAGACAGGGAAGTCTGGCCATAAGCCCCACCCCCCATACCAGGGGACAGTGCTGAGATCAAGCCCTTGCCCCCAGCCCAAGCCCTCCCAAACCTCTTCCTCTCCAGCTGGCAGCAACAGAGGAGCACATTGGCAAAGAAGTTATCTCTTTGACCACTTTCAGGGATCAATGTGCCAGGTCGGGGTGTTGTTTTCAGGGTGTCAGAGTCAAGGTACTGGGGCAGGACAAAATTGGCACTGCCAAGGAGAGGGTGGGACCTGGAGGGGGCTTTGGAGGGGTGGCTAGGGGTAGAAGAGGGGAGGGGCTGGGGCCTGAGGTCCCTATATTGGAGTCTTTGTCTGGTGAGAGAGATGGGATCAGGTCACTCTTTTGCTTGCACACTGCATGGTGTTGATCCATTTTCTCACTGGTGAGGGGAAGGTACCCACTCTGTGTTGAGGTGTTGTGCATGCTCCCCTGGTCAGCTAGGGGTCATCTTTTCTCCTGTTGGGGGTGGGGGGGGAGTGGAAGGTGGATGGGTCAAGGAGACCTATGTCTGAATGTTGAGTTTGGGATGCTTTTTTCAAAAGGCTCCCCAATCTTTGAAAAGCTGGATTGGTCTCTGTGTTTCCCATAATGTATAAATTTGCATCGATCAAGTGGATGAATCCCCCACCTTTCAGGCACTGCTAACGCCAGCAGCAAACACTCCAGTTTTCCCACTGGCATGGACGTTTGGAGCCAATTTGGGTGAAAAGCACTTGATGATAATGAAGCCGTTGCCAACTGTTGTAAAAACCCACCTGCTTTACTAATGTCTTTTTGGGAAGGAAATCTGCCTTCCTTACTTGGTCTGACCTACATGTAACCCCAGATCCACAGCAATATGTGTGACTTTTTAAATGCCTTTGACTACTCATATTCACGGTCAATTAAGGATGGTCAATAAAGGCTGGTCCAGATGGCAATGTCCACATCCAATGAACGAATAACAAAAAATGTAGCTGATGCTATTTGGCTCTCATCTGACACTTTCTTAAAATTAAAATACATCTAATTTTGTCCTGGTTTTCCTCCCTATGTGGTAACACAGCCAATCCTGAAGCTCATAGGTCTGGATGTATCCAAGTTTTTATATTTAGCACAATCTATAGTGACACTTCTCGATCCAAAATGTATATTGATCTGAATATTTACTGTAAAATGATTCTGAGTCTAACAATGCTTCTGCTGTGTACACATGCACAGCTAGAAGCTAAAAATAAAACCTGGAAACTGCTGACAAAGATGGGCTGCTTCACCATAGACTGCTTGAAAGCTCCACCTCAGAATTTGGCTCCTCCTTCATATGTGTTAAATGGTGCAAAATTCCTGTACTGGTGACCCAGGTATGGAATAAGCTCACCACATAATGTTAGGGCTTGACCATTTCGGTCTAATTAGCCTTCTAACAGCATACTAGGACCTATGGCAACGCATATCTGGCATTGAATATTAACATTTACAAGTTTGGAGAAATCATTTATTTTATATTTCTACAGCTTCTATGTTTCCATAGTTTTTCTGTGTTTCTTCTATGATCTTGGGGCTGAAGGGATCAAGGAATATGGGAGGAAGGCGGGATCAGGATATTGAATTTGATGATCAATCATGATGGAATGAATGGTGGAGCAGGCATGAAGAACAAAGAACAAAGAACAAAACAGCACGGGAAACAGGCCCTTTGGCCCAACGAGCCCACGCCACCACCCCAATGTTCCCACCTCTACGCGCGATCCCGGTCCATGTTTATAGATCTATGGATTAAAAACCAAATTTGAGACAATTTAGGGAGAATTTGTTTTGCCAATTAGCCTAAGAGCACATTTTTGGGATATGGGCCAAATAGCCTACTCCTCCTTCTCATTTCTAAGTTTCTAATATTATTATTCGAGGTTTTTTACATGTTGTTTTACTTTATTCTGCTTGCCTGCCTTCTTTCTCTCTTTTCCTCCTTATTCTAGTTTTGGTACCACATCCTGTGCTGCTCACTTATTATGTTTGGCTATGATTGGTTAAGGAGATACATAGCTGTTAACCCTGTTTATATAGATACCAATTGCTATGTAGATGATGCCATATTGCTTGGATGTTCAGCTGACAGCAACTTGTCATGCAAAACCCAATGGAAAGTGAATGGGCAACTCAGTGTAAGTCTGAGTAATAGTTAATGCTATTTGCTGCTTCAAAGAAAGATGTGGCCCATTATGCTTAATTTTGATCATAGTGAAAATGATGATCCACACCATAGTCTATGGATGGCACAGTGGCGCAGTGGTTAGCACTGCTGCCTCACGGCACCAAGGACCTGGGCTTGATTCCTGATTTGGGTCACTGTCTATGCAGAGTCTGCACGTTCTCCCTGTGCCTGTGTGGGTTTCCTTCAGGTGCTCCGGTTTCCTCCCGCTGTCCGAAAGATGCTTTGGTTAGGTGTATTGGCCATGCTAAATTCTCCTTGAGTATACCCACAGTGCGGCAACTGCAGGATTTTCACAATAACTTCATTGCTGTGTTAATGTGAGCCTACTTGTGACATTAATAATAAACAAAAGAAAGCATCAATACTGATTTACTGTGAGTTTATGCGAAGAAGCATGAATAAGATACAGATCAAGGCTGGTGTGATCAATTGGGCCAAATGACCTGATTCTTAGCTGTAATTCTTTGATAAATATATTTGGTTTGCTGAATGCAGGATGCAGGCAGATATTAATTCCAACCAGGATTTTCATTTCAGAGTTCCAGTCAAAAATTGCATTTTCTGCAAACTTCATCTCTTCCTCAGCAACAAAATAACACAACACATCAAAGAAAAGTCAAAGGTCAGAATTAGATATTTAGGCTCATTCTGGGGAAGAATGTATAGCTGACTCTCGAGAAACTAAAGCAAACAAGGTAAATGGGAGCCTTGCATGAAGTGTGACTAGAGTTTCCTTTATTTTTGTATGGTCCATCTTGTCAGTTCAGAATGTGTTTCTGTCCTAAACACCTTTACATGTAGGCAACTATTTGGCCTGGACTTTAACCCATGAGGTGGGCAGCAAGAGTTAGGATTAACCGTGGCTCTGCTTGGACACTTGCAGGAAAAATGCACAAAGGCAGGATCTTCACTAAGGGGCACAGGGGGGTGGAGGGGGGGGATTTTTCTTCAGGAACCAGTCCGCAATATTTAAAGGCATGTGTCAAAATCAAATAGCCTGGGAATGGGGTCGGGGAAGGGAATCCTGGATTTTGGGGCTCACTCGCCATTTTTAAAAGGCTCCCGAGTTATCCCAGCCCAATGAAAATCCAGACCTTTGTATCGGTCAAGATAAGCTTAAAACAACATTACTTCACCTGTAGTAATCAGTCAAACGAAACTGCCTTCAGGAAAGCTTTCTGAGAAATCAAAACACTTTGTGAACACATTTGAGCATGGCATTTTGGGATTGATTTGAAAGTTAGAATCTTAGTCTAATAACTCCTGCCTCCTCTGCATTCTAATCTGGTGACCTTGTAATTCTTGCCTTATTTTGTACAAGAATAATTGGAAATAGCAGGCAGCTGTGGCGAAGGTCTATACATTGCCATGCTCTACTCATTAAATTAATTGTATTCATAAACTTTAGCAGGGAGCGATGAGAGGTGACTTGTGCAGGGGCTTCAGAGGAAAGAGCAATAAATGACTTTGACCACTGTATCATCTGCCACCTTAACTAATCTATGAGTTTTAAGCTCCTGATGTGAACTCATTACAAGCAAGTAAGGTTATAAGAGACACACTTATTTAGTCCTGCTTGAGGTTGGTGTCACACAGCGAATAATTCAGTGGAGTCCTATGATTGTCTGCATTATATTCACTGCAGCCTCATAATCAACTTGATTTAACAGCTGGCTAGTACTGAATTTCCTCAGTATCTTCAGCATTGTTACACCAATACTTCAGCAAAAAGATTGAGACAATTTGTGTTTAAATGATTTGGGGGTGCTTGAGCAGTTATTGTGCTGAACACATGTTTACTCAATTTTTTTAATAGTAGGTACCTTACAACCACCAAAGCCCTTCAGGATTCATTCAATATTCAAGTATGTGGAGGTTTTCTGGGCTTATGTCAATGCTGCAATAGATATGACTTTACATCCATAGTAAACCAGTCTGACAGCTTCCTCTATTCCTGTAGCCAACTGTAAATGAAGTGCTGATCAGCTGAAGAGATGCAGATTTCTGAGGAACAGTCTTTAGTTTTTCAATTTTTTTTATTCACTGGCACTTGCGCTTTATTTTACTGTAGTGCTTTCTTTCTCTTTGGAGAAATCTTTTCTTCAGTCTTGTGACTCCCGCCCTAGCCCAGCCCACCAAACTCAAATTCAGACTGAAATGGGACTGGGAATGTGTTTTCTCCCTGTAGGGCATATCACATTATCCATCATAATGGAAGGTGTGCTGCAGCAGCACAAAAGCTCATCAGATGCAACCCTTCCCAATACATGTTCAGGCTGGATCCATCCTACCAGGACTTCCTGAAAAGCTGTGAACTTCTGGTGGCTGGACCTCCCCAGGGATAGCATTATGTCCTCTGCCACTTGCCTCATGTAGATTTGCGGCCTCTCTCCATTGCCAGAAATATTCAACTGCAGCAAATAAAGCGATCATAGAATCACTACAGTGCAGAAGCAGGCCATTCAGCCCATTGAGACTACACCGACCACAAGACCACCCAGACCCTATTCCTATAACCCCCACATATTTAATCCGTTAACCCCCCTGATACTAGAGTCAATTTAGCACGGCCAATCAGCCTAACCTGCACATCCTTGGACTGTGGAAGGAAACTGGAGCATCCAAAAGAAACCCATGCAGAATAGGAAGAATGTGCAAACTCCACATAAACAGTGATCTGAGGCTTTAATTGAATCCAGGTCTTTGGCGCTGTAAGACAGCAGTACTAACCACTGTTCCACTGTGCCATGATAACAGTCCTCGTGACGGAGGCCTTTAACTTTAATGGCTTTGCATTCTTCCAGGTGCCCAAGAATGTGTCAGGCAAAGAAATCACAGGTCCTGGTTCTTCTCCCATTTCCAGGCCCTCGATTCTACATTACCATACAGTACCGTCTATCACCACCCCATAACCCCTGCTTTTCACTTCTCCTTAACCTTCCTCTCAGTTATGCATGGCATGTTTTCCCCATTCAAAATTCTCCAATCAAATTCACCAAATAGTCACAGCAAAATTGAAGCAAAATGATAAAGCTCATTATTGGCATCTAGTCATAAATATTGTCTGCTATATATGGAGCATGGGTCATCAAGAGCAGTCATCAAGATATAATGTACTGTTAGTTTGTGTACAGCCTGTAAGTGATTTCACTACGACTACTGAACAAACCAGAGAGTACAAATTTTACTTTAACTGTGCTGTGCAAGTGTTAATTTGACAGGAAAACATTCCAATAGTTATTTATAACACAGATTTTTATTGCACCATATGGACACCGTGACAATAACTTCATATTTGGGGAACAATTTAAAGCTTGTAACCTAGATAAACTGCAGAAGATCTTCTCCATTCTGTAGAGGACATAGGCTGAAATTCTACCATCTTGCCTGCCACCGAGTCAGAGCAAACCAGGGTCTAACAATGGAAATTTCCATTGACCTCTGGTGGGAATTTCTGGTTTCGCTCGAGCATGACTGTAAAATCCCACACATAGATTTTCTCTTGCCATGGTGCATGATATTATTCAATTTAATTATTTCATAGAAGGGTGTACTCAATTCTATATTATCATGGGGCAGAAAGATCAAGTGACTCCTGAGAAACAAAGTGGAATGATTGAACAACACATGTTTTCTCTGCCAGATGTCTCGGTACAGCATAAGCTTTAACAGGACAGAGGACAGAGACAGAATGCTTCACTATTGTATCTGTATTTCGTTGATCAGCAAATCTGAAGACTCTGCTGATTATTGCTTCTCAGTACAATAGATTTTTAATAATAATACAACACAACTGTATCACTATTTCAATACCTCAAAAATTTGGAATAAGGGGGAATCAAATTGAAGTATTCATAAAAGGGATGGATAAAGCAGACATGGAGTGGATGCTTTCACTGATGAGGCATTCTAGGACGAGAGGTCATCTTCTTAGGATAAGAGATAACAAATTTGAAACAGAATTGAGAAGAAACTACTTCTCTTAAAGGGTTGTGAATCTGGGGAATTTGCTGCTACAAAGTGTGGTGGGTGTAGTGTACAGTGAGTAAATTTAAGGAGGAGTTAGATATTTTTAATTGGCAATGGGTTTAAAACTTATGGTGAGGAGGCAGGAAAATGGGGATGAGAAACATATCAGCCATGATTGCATGGCAGAGAAAACTTGCTGGGCCAAATGGCCTACTTGTGCTCCTATATCTTATGAACTTACAAAGAACTCAAAAGCTCCAAGAGAGTGGTATAATAGGTAAATAGACAAAAGGACAACATTGGAGTCAATGGAAATTGAGTCAATGAAAATCAGGTGCAATGTAAAACAGATTCTAATTCATTACATTTCCATTACACATTTCTGTCTTGACACTTTCACCCACAAAGTCTGTTTGCAACAAACCTCCATTAACAATTATATAAACAGGGGTTAACCATGATTCTGCTCTCTGCTCGTAAGATAATTATGGATGACAAAGGCCATCTAGTTCAGCTCATCTCATTCATTCAGAATACCACTCAAACATGCATATTAGGAGCAGGCATAAGTATTTAAATCGAGTTTACTTTGCCATTTTATAACATTGCTCGTACTATACCAATGACCAAAGCTTGCACCGGGTTCACTATAAGGCAATTTGGGAACAACGTGAAAGGTGTTGTATAAATGTAGGCTTTGTCTTTCTTTCATTATATCTGCATGCAATAGGCAGAATGACTGCAGAAATGGTGAAATTGGAGGCCCAATGTTGAGTCTTAAAGGATAATTAATCACAGAGAAGTCAACTGATATTAGAAAAATTGCTGCATAAAAATCACTGAATTTACAAATAATTCTATAGCTAATACAACCTTACAAGTTCTAACTTATCTGACACCAACCCACAATATACCATAAGTGGTATCTGCTGCCTTGACAAGAATTACACTATTCCCAGAATGTGTCAATCAGATATGTGCCAGCAGCTCAGGAAAAATGTACATTGAATTGTTGATCTGGAGTTTTTAGAGAAGAATAATATATAGTACAAAAATTCAGCACAGCCTTAATTCAAGAATTGGATTGATTCCCTTTCAATCAGAAGCAGCCAAACACATGATGTTGCATACTGGATATACAGTCTTTGTGTGGTGAATTTAGGATGGAATAGAGATCTGTAAAACCTTTCTTTGAATAGTCTCCCAGTGACAAATAGGAATTTCATTCCCAGACTTTGCATGAATGGTACAATAGGTGATAGTGAATCACTCTCAGTTTTCAGTTCCTTACATTTATTTTGATGAGGTTCAATTTTTATCTACTTTAGAGTATAATGAAATGTAGACCTCTATTTATATGCTGGTTAAAATCCAAAAGAGAATTTTAGGAAAGGTATAGTACTAATTTTGTGGCATTAAAGATTAAATTTGGTTCTCCCTTACTCCTACTATTCCAACACTGCCTCCTTTCCAAAACCATACTACCAGCCCCTCAATGTGCCATTCCCTCACTCCAACATCACTCCTCACTCCCCCATCACTCCTCACTCCCCCACCACTTCTCACTCCCCAGGCTGCCACAGGTCAGAAAGAACAATGCAGTAGTTCAGTGAAACTGACCTCACAGGCTGGCTTTAAAATAATAAAAATTGTCAGGCTGACAGTTCTAAGTTCTTTAAAAGCTGGTTATCCATGGCTGCACCTTTGGCTGCTTAGTCTGGACAACAGGAAATACTAAGTTTAGGTCTGCCCTAATCCCTGAGCCCTGATGAGTTTGGCACTGTCGATAAATCACTTCCTGGCCAAGAGACATTTATGCACGTTAGTCAGTGCATTCACAGGAGTGCATCTTTCAGATAATGGATGCTTTTATCATTAACTAAGCATCAAACCTTAGACTTTTTCAATCTGCATGATTTTTCTACTTACTGGATCACGAGGAAGGCCCTATAATTTTACTTTAAAAGATTTAGATACCTGGCAGGGCCTGGTACCTGAAGGGAAAGGAGATACCTGGGAGAAAAAGCTGTTATTTACTTCAGAAACAATTGCATCTTCTTCGGCTTTCTTACACACTCAAGCTGTGAATCAGTTGTTAAGTAGCACTAACATGCAGGAAGGATTCCCACGAAGAGACTCTTAACGCCAAGTTAAGAACTTCTAAACCTTATAATAATGATAAACCTTAAACTGGTGCAGAGACTGTTGCTGAAATGTTATAAGAAATAATACATTATGTCAGATTTGCTTTATATTCTTATTTGTTTGCAAGGATAACAGATAATGATATAAACACATTACAAAACACAAACTGTTTTCTCTTTTTAAGAAAAAAAATCACATTTCATTAAAGACATATTGTGAAATATCTGTTTATTACAGCACAAACAGCTTAAGTTAGAAAATTGACAGTAATGTACTAACGTTGTTTGCATATTACAATTTTTTGATGTTTACCTTGAAGCCTGCATTTGAAAAGCAATGTCAGTGTTGTAGCACACATTTTAAAACCAAGTCAGGCTGCACATAATTGCACATTTCCTTTATTTTAGATACACATTGAGCAATGTGATACAACAGGAAAAACTGACGCAGAAAATGAACACAAAAATGTCAAAGGAGAGACTCACAAGTATTTGCATAAGTACCTGAGTCATTGGGAGAAGGGTACAAGTCAGTGGTGATCACAAACATAATACATTATTCATATGATTGGTGACTTGAACCTGATGTTAAGATTTGAACAAAGCGACAAAATTTGCAAAATTGGTATTAATATTCAAAGATCTAGCAATGCAGGTTGTCAGATTTTCACTCTATATCCATCTATTTTCCTAGAATTCCGCTGCAGAAATGTGTAGGCAGCCATTTGCAAAGCTTGTCAAATTTCATTGCTGCTCATCAACATTGAAGTTCTTACACAGACCTGAAGAAAATTCAATTCAGACCAAACTGGAGTCAATTTCAGTTGACAAGGTCTGCATATTAAAACAAAGCAAATAAATGAATCACTTTAAGTTCTTTGAGTGACCTTGTGGGTAAAAGAAAATCACCAAAAGCTTCAGTGAGACACATGGTACAGACATTTCAAGCTCTGATGCCCATTCTCTCCAGACTGTGCAGATCAGGGGAGCTTCTCCAATAGGCTCCATCATTCCTGGATTGGGAAGGGATGAAATCAGCCAAGATTACATTGCTTAATTACAGTCTTCAATATGTTCACATATACCTAGGATAAGTACAGGACTAAGATGGATTGTGAAGCTGCCACAGTCAAATAGCTTGCCAGCAACTACCATCTAGGCTTGTACATGAATAATGGCTCAAGAGACTTTTTTTGGAATCATATTACAGGAAGAACATTCAATGCACCCAGATAGATTTTGCAGAACACATCTCAAGCTATCTTCTGAGATCCTTTCATTTAAATGTAAATCCTGTTATCAATGCAAAAAATCATTGCACATGGACCATTTTTTAAGTGATGTTGCTGTGTCCTTCAGGGAAAGTGATCTCTGTAAACTGCTTCAACAATTCAGACCCAAACTCAAACATTCAAAAGCCTGAAAGAAGTGATAGAGAACAGATAGGCAGATAGATAACTGCTCACCTTCTTGAAACTGAACTGAAGGTGTCTGCAGATAATACTATAGGGATATACCAAGTGAACAATCTTGGATCCAGAACCTTCACTGAAGACTAACCAAGGCATATATAGGACAGTGTGTTGCTCCTGATAAGAGAATCCATAATGCAAGAAACTTGTCAAAATAAATGTTTCCAACATTTCCTGTGTTAGGCTCAGTGATATGGGGTGCCTGCATACTATCCATAGACAGCTTAAACTGATGTTGGATACAATTTTCATTGTCCATAAAATCTTGCGTGACTTTAGCTTATTAATCTGCAAACTAAGATCTACAGAAACTTTGGAGCAATTTTGTACCTGCATTCGCTATTGGCAAGCACATGGGCACAAAATCTCCTCTTTGGTGACATATCAAGGTTCCTGCCCTGTCTGTTGGGAACGTCATTTAAATACACTTTAAAACAGTCATATTTGTTTAAAGATCCTTATTCAACTTTCCCTAATCCTTCTCATATTTAAATATTTTGTTATTCATTAATTTGGGCCATTACATCATGCCACACTTAGTATTAGTAAACAATACTTCTTACCAAGGCCCTAGATTTCCTCACTGTCTTCAGCACTTACACGGTTGTGGTGGTACTAGGCATCAAAAACCTTGCAGAGTTTTGCATCCTGGCAAGTAACATCAATATGCATCAGTACAGCCTTAAATACAAATTTGCACAATTTGTTAACCTGTGCAAATCTTATGCTTGTTGAAGCACCTTAGGAACTGACAATCTGAGGAGAAATCCAGTGTCACTTAGCTTCATTTTAACTCCTTCCTTTCTTTACATTCGGTAGTTACTGGTTGTTGCACTTCAGTTTACTCTGGTACTTTCCTATTTTTCCCAGTAAGATTGTAGAATCACTGACTTTCCTCATCCCAACTCAGCTCAACTTCCAATATGGGATGGTTTTCCTCATAAAAATATGACACTATACCATCATATCATACAAAGATGATGATACAGGTGTGATGATTTGCATCAATTTTTATATTTCTGTCTTTATGTGTATATTCTACATAAATATAAGTAAAGCTGTGGCTGTGTGTATTCAGGTTTAATCAAAGGAGAGGTTGCTGGAGACAAAGGCGAAGCTCGTAAAATCCTGCCTGAGGCCAACAGAAAATTCCATCCTGCGAGCCTCACACATCCTGATTCCAGAACAGAATTCCAATTCCGGGCTGGACACGCCAGTAAAATTTTGGCCAGATTGTCTGTACAATTTAGGGAATGAAAGACCGTAAAGGAACCCTCTTACATTTGTGAAATTGATCACTAGCTGTTGCATTTAAAAGGAGTCTCAAAGCTATCGAAGAACATCTGCATTTTGTAGAAGATTCATGAGTAAACAAAAGTGGACATAATAGTTTGTTTTGAACCTTCCTTTGGAAAAACCTCATCAGCGTGATGCTATTCCGGGAAGTCATGGCTTATATTTCCGATTAAAATGAAAGCAGTTTCTCAGTTTGGATAATATTTTCTGGATTGAATGGTTAAGAATCTAAGGATTATTGCTAGAAAATAAAGTTTTATTAAGTGATCAGCATTTTGAGAGTCATTTTATAAGACTTTTCTAACTATGCTACCTAGTGTGTTTTGAAATTTTATTTTTTTTAAATAGCCATTTTAATTCTTCAAATTTCAAAAGTTATCAATGAAGTCCTATGCTTTTGTATTCAGTAGCTTTCCTTCCTCATTTCTACAATACAATAAACAATTACAATCAAATGATAGATTGTGATCTGAGATACAGCAGTCATAACACAGGAACAGGATATTCAGGACTGGAGAACTACTCACACCATACCCGAGAGCAGAAGCTACAATCATAGCAATTTGTGCACAGGGTACACGTGACTTATTGGGTTCTCCAGGAGGAACTGCATCCAACCGTGGTGCCTATGTAAGAATGTCGCCTTCGTTACGACAATTTGCTGACTTGTTCCACTGTTACTATTACTTTGTGACAAGTAAAGGGACACCATTCACAGCTTTTTTGGGAGGAATTTTCTGGTTCTCTCAACCCAAACCTGGAAAATCCCGTTCAAGGTCAACAGACCTCTGCACGGTCCACCCCCTACGATTCCCGTGGCGGTCGGGATGGTAAAATTCCAGCCGATGTCTCAAATTTCAGACTGCCTCAGGGAATCAGTGCAGTATCAGCTAAGGAAGTTTTCAGGACATGTTTTTTGTGGAACTCTTTTAGAAAGCAGCTGAAGTCATCTACTTTGGTCCAGCTTCAGACAGCAGAGGCACAGAGCCAGGGACGTCTCCAGGATAATTGGATCCCCCAGTGTGCAGGGTGCCACAATGACCTGAACATGACACTGAAAGTGCCAAATGAGCAGCCACTGACATATGTGAATAAGCAGGGGCTCCATTCTCAGGGCTTTCAGCTTGTCTGTGATGCAAACCAGGCCATGTCTTCACTCACCACTACAAGGGCACCTAATCTAATTAAGGACAAATTTTGCATGACATCTTCGTTGTGACAGTTCCTCCTACACAGCCTACCATTTGACACTGAGTCAAATCGCTTCATCCTAGCAGCACCTGACGAGGAATTTTTACCTGTGTGGAGAAGCGTGAATCTATTTCCCAACTTACTGTAATGTTCGTAAATAACAAATCACAAGGCCAGCATATTTCAAAGTACAAATTTCTTTTTATGCAAGCTAAGGGAACATAGGAACAAGAATAGAGCATTCAGCCCTTGAACCTGTTCTGCCATTCAGTCAGATCTTGGCTGATCTGTACGTCAACTCCATTTACTTATCTTTGATCCATATCCTTTGATGTCCATACCTAACAAAAATCTATCGATCTTGGTCTTCAACTGATCTAGCTTTCTGGGAAGGTGAGTTTCAAGTACTGTGGAGTTAGTGTTTGTGAAAATTATAAAACAATTGTAAAAATGCGAAGAGCATGGTCTGTTTTAAAAGGTGGTTTGGTGCTTATGAGTTTAAAAAAAAATCCAGTACACAGTCTGAAATAATGTATCAGAGGCAAAACAACAAGGTTGCTTTGGTAACAGCATTAGGATTTGAACCAGAACATGTTTTTGAATTTTAACCAATCAGTTTGGAATAGGTATTTGAATAGCCGCAGCCTATCAAATTTGAATTTTATGTTTTGATAACCTGTAGACCAATCCTATTGTACAAACTTTGATATGTCATCTGGAGACATATAACCAACTCCTAACTCCAAACAGCCAGACAGCTATTTGTCAGCTTCTGTCAGCAATTGCTACAGCTCACAGCTAGTGAGAGACAAACTGCTCTCAATCAGTGACAGTAAGTAGTTTCACAACACCAGATAAAAGTCCAACAGGTTTATTTGGTAGTATGAGTTTTTGGAGCATTGCCCCTTCATCAAATGAGTGAAGAGCTCAGTTCACAAGCAGGACATATGTAGACACAAACAAGATAATAGTTGGAATGTGAGTCTTAACAGGTAATCAAGTCTTTATAGGTGCAGACAATATGAGTGGAAAGAAGGTTAAGCACAGGGTAAAGAGATATGAATTGTCTCTAGCCAGGACAATTACTGAGATTTTGCAAACCTAGGCAAGTCACAAGGGTGACAGATAGTGTTGACATGAACCAAAGATCCTGGTTGAGGCTGTCCACATGTGTGCGGAACTTGGCTATCAGTCTCAGCTCAGCGATTCTACATTGTCATATGTTGTGAAGGCTGTCTTGGAGAATGCTTACTTGAAGATCAGAGGCTGAATGCCATTGACTGCTGAAGCGTTCCCGGACAACCCTCGGTGTATACAGGATCTGCTCAGATGAGGAGGATCGCAACAGATTGACATCATTTACTTCCTTTGGACTCTCAGTGATCAATCACTGAAACAACTATATGATGACATCAACAAGTTCCATCTCATCATCAGACCACCATGGGCTACTCTCCGGAATTGGTTGTATTCTTGGACACAAGCATCTCCATCAAGGACAGTCATTTCAGCACTTTACTATACCAGAAGCCCACAGATAACCTCACAATACTCCACTTCTCCAGCTTCCACCCTAAACACGTTAAAGAAGCCATCCCCTACGGACAAGCCTTCCGTATACATAAGATCTGCTCAAATGAAGAGAATTGTAACACACACCTACAGACACTGAAAGATGCCCTCATAAGAACAGGAAAATGGCACTCAAATCATCGAATGACAGTTCTGATGTGCCACAGTGAAAACTGCACAGACCTTCTCAGTAGACAAACATGGGACACAGTAGAGAGAGTACCCTTCGTCGTCCATACTTCCCTGGAGTGAAGAAGCCAAGACATTTTCTCTGAAGCCTTCAGCATGTCATTGATGAAGACAAACATCTCACCACGGCCATCCCCCTACTTCCAGTACTTGCCTTCAAACAACTGCGCAACCTCAAATACACCATTGTATGCAGAAAACTACCCAGCCTTCAGGAGAACAGTGACCATGACACTACACAACCCTACTACAGCAACCTCTGCAAGATGTGACGGATCATTGATACGGATGCCATCATCTCATGTGAGAACACCATTCACCAGACATACGGTACATACTCTTGCAACTTGGCCAATGTTGTCTACCTACATTGCAGGAAAGGATGTCCCGACATATGGTACATTGGGGAGACAATGCAGACTCTATGACAACGAGTGAATGAACATTGCTTGACAATCACCAGGCAGGAGCGTTCCTTTCTTGTCGGGGAACACCAGCAGTCTTAGGCATTCAGCTTCTGACCTTCGGGTAAGCATTGTCCAAGGCGGCCTTCAACAAAGATCTCTGAGCAGAAACTGAGAGCCAAGTTCCACACACATGAGGACGGCCTCAACTGGGATCTTGGGTTCATGTCACACTATCTGTAACCCCCACAACTTGCCTGGATTTGCAAAATCTCAGTAAATGTCCTGGCTGGAGCAATTCACACCCTTTAACCCGTGCTTAACCCTTTTCCACTCACATTGTCTGTACCTGTAAAGACTTGATTACCTGTTAAGACTCACATTCCAAGCATTATCTTGTAATTGAGTTTCTGTCTATATATGCTCTACTTGTGAATTGAACTCTTCACTCGCCTGATGAAGGAGCAAAGCTCCGAAAGCTCGTGCTACCAAATAAACCTTTGGGACTTTAATCTGGTGTTGATGAGACTACTTATTGTGCCTATCCAGTCCAACATCGACAACTCCACATCTCGGTCAGTCAAACAGTCATATTTTATAAAAGCCTCATCTCATCTCAGAAGAACAGACCAACAGAGCATAAGAGAAATCAGCAAAGAAGAAAGAAGATTCTGGAAGCCTACAAACCCAATTGATATCTGAGAGTGACTAAAAATTCTATTTTGTTTGTTAATAAGTGAGAATTGTAATGATCTAAACAGCATTCCATTAGACAAGTGTTTTATTTAGCTTGACAATAGTTTAGTTAACCTGTTCACTGTTAGTTAGATAAAATAAAGTGGTACTTGTTTCTTTTCCAAGAGAGAGTCTCAGGTAGTTATTTTGATTTAACCACTAAAAATTGTTGAAGGCAGATCGTACTTTTTCTCACATTCTTTCATAGATTATGAAGGGAGGTACTTCTCTTTGAGTGGTTTAATGTTAGTTTTCTGAGAGGAGATCATCCTCAGCTTCATAACACAAATTTCCATTACCCTTTGTGTGAAAAAGTAATCCATAGTTTCACATTTAAATTGCCAAGGTCTAATTTTAAATTTTTGCCCTCTTATCCTTCTTTAGCCCAACAGAGGAATTTGTCCTATCAAATCCCTTTATCATTTTAAACACCTTGATCAGCTCATCCCTCAATCTTCCAAAATTAAGCAAGTGTAAATCATATTTATGCAACTTATCCACATAATTAAGTTGTTTAAATTCTGATATCGTTCTGGTGAACGTGCACTGTATTATTCCTAAGATCAATATATCTTGCCTGAGCAAAAACAGAAAATGCTGGAAAATCTGAGCAAATCTGACAGCATCTATGGAGAGAGAGAACAGAGCTAATGTTTCGAGTCAAGAGATGAAGGGTCATCCAGATTCAAAATGTTAGCTTTATCCTCTCTCCGCAGATGATGAAATTTTCCAGCATTTTCTGTTTTTGTTTCAGATTCTAGCATTCACAGTATTTTACTTCTAGATTTTTCTTAAAGTTTGATGCCCAAAACCAAACACAGTTCTCCCGATGTGGTCTGGCCAACGCTGTACAGAACTGAAGCATAAATTCCTCACTTTAGTATTTCCAGCTCCTTGGTATAAAGGACAATACTCCATTCATCTTGTTTTCCTACTTGTGCACTGGTTTTTTAGGAGTTTGTTTACATGGTCATTTAAATACCTCTGTTCTTTCTCAGCTCTTACTTTTCCACCATTAACAAAATTAACAATTTATTTTGTTCTGGTACAGATTAGATGAACTTGTGCATAAATCATAAAAGAAGTTAGTATACAGGTACAGCAAGTAGCTCAGTAGACAATGCAATGTTGGCATATATTGCGAAGGGGAATGGAATATAAAAGTAGAGAAGTCTTGTCGCAGCTCCACAGGCTCTTAATGAGATCATATCTGGAATATTGCACACAGTATTAGCCTCCTTATTTGAAAAAACATAATTGCATTAAAAATATTTCAGAGAAGGTTGGACATTTACAGATTGTGGTTTACCAGAATGAGAGGTGATCTTAATGAAATATATAAAATTCTGAAGAGATTTGATAGGGTAGATATGAAGAGGACGTTTCCACTTGTGGGAGAGACTAGATGCAGGTGACACAGTTTAAGAATAAGAAGTCTATAGTATAAGATGGAGATGTGAAGAAATCTTTTCTCTTAAAGAGTAGTTAGTGTATGGAATTTTCTTCCCCAGAAAACAGTAGTCTGCGGTCTTAAATTTATTCAAGACAGAGTTAGACACATTTTTGATAGCAAAGAAAGTCAAGGGTCATGGGATCAGATGGCAAAGTGGAGTTGAGAAATGCCCAGATCAGCCATGATCTTATTCAATAATAGAGCAAATTTGATGCACTATATAGTCTACTCTTGCTCATTTGTTTTTTGCTCCTAATTCGTATTTGACAGTAATTTGGAAGCTGTGTTCATTGGATGAAGTTAACTGCTATGGATGGCTGGAATGAAAGATGTGTGGGTATAAGGATGTTAGGATGGAGGGTGCCATTTTGGAGTCCTGGATGGCATTTGGTGAGTTATTGGAGTTGTGGATATTGTTTGTCAGCATGTAAAGTGAGGATTTAGCTCTATGGATGTTCTTTGAAGACGGTACTTAAGGAGTGGGCTAGTACCCAGAACGGGCAGGCAGTGAAGGGCAAATGTGGTGACATGTGACCTTTGCCTGTGAACGTGAAGTGGTTTCTCTTTTTCCTGCACAGTTGATCAATCCTGATTGTGAGGAGTCAGGAATGAGTGCCAGTGTTGGCTTCCGGCAGATGTTGATGCTGGCACTTGATTTGCTAAAGGGAAGACTCAGGAGTGTCAGGTTCTAGTCTTGCATTTCTTGGAGACGAGCTTGAAGATCTTCATCAGAGAAATGGATTGTGCTTTCTATGCCTGCCGTCCTGGCTTGGTGCCCAGTGGGCACAGCTGGCAGTTAAGTAGGCAGGATGATGCCAATCTGGACTGTGTTGTGGGTGAGAGATGCCATCAAATAATTGGATGGAAATTGCCAACGAAACCACTTGTGCAGTCCTTACCTTGCTACTGCTGGGTGTCTGCAGAGGACTTTAAAAGAGTTATATTTCTGTTGTCCTGGAGGAGGTCAGGTAATATTCGCAGGGTTTCATTAACCTTAGGTTCACATGGAGAAAATCAGGGGAGTTGTAATATAGGCTGCTGACTTGCAATGAAAGTTGTAAAACAAGTGCTAATTCACTATATGGAGCATCAAAATGGCTGTGAATGGAGGTTGGGGAGTGTGGGTTTAGGTTCAGAAATGCACCAATGGAAACAACAGGCAGAATTTTATGCCCCTCTCCCCCCATGATGAGTTTTACAGCAGCCGGAGAAATCTTTTGCTCCTGCTGCTGTCAATGGAGTTTCTCATTGTTTGCATCCTCCAGCAATGGGGAGCTTGTGGCAGGGGTTTGCTATTGGCAGAAATAGCCAGAAAATGCCAGCCAACATTTAATTATACCACATCTTCAAAGCAGTGAAACATCCCAAAGCAGTTTACAGAAAAGTTAATAAAATTTTATAGTAAGCCATTTAAAAGCTGATGAAAAAGTTTGGTTAAAAAGAAGTAGGTTTTAAGGAATGAAGTAAAGAAGGTAAAAAGCCATGAATGCAAATGGCGACGGATGCAAAATCTCATGAGAATTGGAAAACAAAACTCAGTGGCAAGATCTTGTTTTCTGATTTCGCCTGCTCCTCGATGGTGATATGCTGAGGTTCCTGTCCAAAAAGGGAGGAAGTGCATTTGAATACATAAATATATTTTAATATAATTAGCAGGCTTCCCCACCATGTCCCTCCCCAAACATTTAGAATTCTCCTCGTATTGATATGCCGTGAAACCGGTGAGGTTTACAATGACTTTCCAAAAACCTGAAGCAGTTGAGGGAAATCCACTGGTTGTAAACAGTTAAGGATAGCCCATTAAGGAGAAAGGACATGCCCAGCCAGACCCTGGCACTGCAATGATGGCATGCCAGGTTGGTACAAGGAGCTCTAACAGGGGGTTTACCGTATGTGTGAGATAGTTTGCCATGGTACTTTGGGGTAAGGGGGTTCATCTTATCCATAGGGTTAGGGCAGGGAGGGTGTTGCCTGGTAAGTTGTGTGGAAATTTCTCCTTGTCTGTGGGTAGTTGGCTTTGCCTTGGTGCGTGTGGGGGAGAGGAGGGGTTCTGTGGGGATGGGTAGAGGATTGCCCCAGTACATGTGGGGAGGTGGGTTCCTCATATCCTTGGTTGGGAGTAGGAATGTTTTTTTTAGGGCTGAGGGCTGTTCTCTGTGAAGCTGATGCTTCTGGTTCTATCAAGCTCTGTCCCATCAATGTGCAGTGTAGACCATGCATCTACATTTTTTTGTACTGAGTGCCATAAAAGCTGTGGAGAAAACTCAGCTTTACAGCTGGGAAGCACTCTGCATGGGAACTCCATGATTCATTTTCTTCATTGAAACTACCAATGAATCCTAGCTAACCCACCATTTCTCTTGCAGGCTCTGCAACTCAAAGCTGCTCAGTATATTTCATATAGAATCATAAAAGAAATAGGCCATTCAACCCATCAAGTCTGCACTGACAACAATCCCACTCAGGGCCTATTCCCTTAATCCTACATATTCATCCTACTAATTCTTCTAACTTACGCATCCCGAGACACTAAGGGCAATTTAGCATGGCCAATTTACCCAACCTGCACATCTCTGAACTGTGGGAGGAAACCAGAGCACCCAGACGAAATCCACACAGACATGGGGAGCATGTGCAAATTCCACACAATGACCCAGGTGGAACTGAACCCAGGTATCTGGAGTTGTGAGGCAGCAGTACTAATCACTGTGCCATCATGCCCACCCTGGATAATGCCTGGAAACTCACCCTGCTCTTCCTGAAAAAACAGAGTTTTTTTCTTCCTTGTCTTTCTGCAATAGCACTTCAGTTTTTAGTCCTGTTATTGCTCCTCCCTAATCTTCTAATATTCAAAGTATGATAACCCACAATATCATCATTCCTCAAATTAGGATCTGTTTTCAATGTTCTCAATAAAACAAAATCCTATCCATATTGCCAACATTTTTCCAGTATAATGTCCTAATTATGTTGGGGGTAGTGTGTTTAAACAAAATGAAAAGATATGGTTTGCACACAGGTTCAAACTAACACACAATAAGTTTTATTGAAAAAGGTATTTTCTATACTGCACAAAATACAAACTGAATGTAAAACAGCAGTCTGTGGCAACACACTAATGACATCACCAGCAAATCATGTGATCAGCTCTTGAAACATTCATGCAATCCTTTTAATGATGTTACAGGACCCAGGCAGCTGAAGGCATAGCTGCCATTGCTGCAACATTGATAAAATTAGGGATGCTCAAGAAATCAGAGGAAGCATAGATATTTCAAAGGGTTATAGGACTGGACAAAATAACAGAAATAAGCTCTGCTGACTCCATTTGCTCACCCCACTACACCTCCACAGCATTCAGCATACATGCACAATGTATGATAGACACACTATAGGTTGTATTCCTGAACCTGTCTATCCAATGTGAACAGGCTAATTGCTGCCCTTGATGTCTCCAGTGGAATTCTGGTTGTATCTCTATGTTGCAAGCAAGCACAACTTATAAACAGGAGCCATGTGCACAAATAGCTTAAACTCAAGCTGGTGTGCTAAATATGGTTAGGTAGCGAGGGGAGCTGGACATGGATGTTCCTGATTTGACAGTGACCAGGAAATCAGGCACAGGCTTGTATGACTTGTTGGCAATTGTCATTCATCAGTTGAGCATTGTTGGAGTGATGGCTTTTCCTTCTCATGAAGGCTGCAGGATGATTGGGATGTGCCCTCACAGCTATATGTGCACAGTTATTGACAGACCATAATGCAAGCCTATCGTGGTAACAAACTCCACAGCTCTTTGCTGCTGATTGCTGCTGTCTGCAAAACATAACAGTTCAAACAAGTACTTGATGCAAAGGTTGGAAATACAACGTGACTGACAATTCTGAAGCAAAATAACTAAGTGACCATTGTCATCTTGGCTTAGACTAGCAAGCTAACTTAGAATCATAGAATCCCTACAGTGCAGAAAGAGGCCATTTAGCCCATAGAGTCTGCATCAACCAAAATCCCACCCAGGCCTTAACCCCATGTCCTTATATATTTTACCAGCTAATCCCTCCAATCTACGCATCACAGGACACTAAGGGGCAATTTTAGCATGGCCAATTAACCTAACTTGCATTGCTTGGAGCAGGCTTTGTTATAAGATGCAGCACAGGACTGAGGCAGCCTTTAGAGAAGCATAGACTCATGTTGAACTGCTCTTTAGAAAAGTGAAGATAGAATCTGTGCCAATGGATCCATTGGCAGAGTAAGGATACTTGTGAACAGTTCTTGTCAGATATCAGTCCTGACTGCAGTTCCTTAAGGTTTCTCCAGCCTGTTCCTGTTACTCCTCTTCCCTTTCCTCCTCCAATTGTGTGTGTCCAGCTGACTTAGATCAGGAGCCATAAGCTTCTTGAGAATACAAAAGCAGAATAATAGTGAAAAATAGAAAATTCTAATGACAAAATTTGTAAAATAATCGAATCATTCGAAATGCAAACAAATACTAATAATCTGAATGGTTGCTGATGAGTGCCCCCTTTAAGTATCAATTCTGCATCAAGCCTGTACAGTTCAGTAGTACTGGCCTTGTCCAGCATTTCAAGATACTGAAAAGGTTATCAATGTCCTAATGATATCATAAAATTCTGATTTATATACTTTAGCGAGGCTGCTGCCTGCTTCAAACAGGCACATGGTCCATATATGCGAAAGTCTCAAATAAAATAGCAGTGAGCAGGATCGGGTGAGGGGATGGAGTGGTGTGCAGTAATCTGAATTCAGGATTTCTGCCAAGTGAAGTGAGCTTAGCTTGACCGTGCCATCTGGGAGTTTGGCAAATCTTGCTTTCACTGAGAACAGTCCATCATCTGAGACCACCTAACTCTTCCAAAACCTTGATAGTCTTAAAATCAATCAAACAAAATTCAATGGTGTTATGCAGGGCTCCTTCTGTTGATAAGGCCAAAATCATAGAATCCCTACAGTGCAGAAGGAGGCCATTTGTCCCATTCACACTCAACCCCTATCCCTGTAACACCACGCTAATCCTCCTGACACTGTGGGGTAATTTGGCATGGGCAATCAACCTAACCTGCACCCCTTTGGAGTGTGGGAGAAAACCGGGCATCCGGAGGAAACCCATGCAGATACAATGAGAATGTCCTGGGGATGTTTCCAGTTACTTCCAATTATCACTCAAAAGATAATAACTTACGAATTTTCAGAAAGACAAAGATGGAATATGTAACAAAATAAGTCAAGAACCGTCTTTGGAACAGAAGTTTCACAATTCCAGGTTTTTTGATTTTCCTTTGTAGAGTTTCTTAGCCAGGACTGTTAGCTGGATTCCGAATTGAATTAAGTAGCGCAGAAGTTGACGTAGCAGACATAAGACCATATCCTATCTTTGTTTCTGCTTTTAAAATAACAGCAAGGTAAGTTTCCTGAATCAGTCACAGACCCTGCAGTGCAGAGGAAGACAGCAGCTCATATATTCTAGTTATGTTCATTATTGTTCTTAAAAAAGTTAATCAGCTCTCAAGGAATGAGAGTCAACATTTCCTTGTATATATTTAAGAATAAGAGTTGATTTGGTTCAGGAACTGGACACCGTTGGATACCAACATCAGACACCATGTGTATTTACAATTTTGTTTGAATATCGAGCAAAACTTAGAATTCAGAAAACTGCAGATAACTAGCTTAGTGAACGTTTATTATATTCTTGCAGAGCTGCCCCTCCCAAAGAAAAGATGAACAGGTTTGCCACTTACGGTAATAAACAATTACTTCATAAATTGTGGATAGACTTGTTGCAAGACTATCCAAATGACTGATATAATTGGATGGGTTTTCAATGAATTTGCAAATTGAGATGACATCAAGTTTACTAGCCTTAATGTATTTCTTCTCAGTACCTGACTTCATTTTGATTAAAAGAGTAAAGAATCCAATGTCTAACCTGTGCTAGTTGAAAGGCTATGGACTCTAATTTGAGGTCAAATTCAGAGGGATGGAAAATTTAGTCATTTACAATTTATGAATGATTATTTTCGATTGCATAACAACATTCCTAAGGAGTGAAATTCAATGAGTAAACAAAGATTGGAACAATATGTCAAGAGAGTGAAGGCTGGTTGTTAATGTGGAATTTAATCACCTCTTTTTAATGATAATAGCCTTTTTTCTTAATGATAGATCCCATTTAATGTGCTAAATTCTGAAGTTAAGTTGTTCTTAAATTGTTCTGTTTGTTTAAATTCAGATTGCAAAGATATAGGCATGGCTATTTTCATAAAAAGGAAACAATAGAGTGCAGAATGTAGTGTTATAGTCATAGCTATAACACTATGTGTTATGAATTGATTGGGGATAATCAAATGAATTGATTGGGGATAGTCAGCATGGTTTCGTGAAGGGTAGGTCATGCCTTACTAACCTCATTGAGTTTTTTGAGAAAGTGACCAGAGAGGTGGATGGGGGTAAGGCGGTTGATGTAGTATATATGGACTTTAGTAAGGCTTTTGATAAGGTGGCCCATGGAAGACTTCTACAGAAAATGCAGATGTGTGGAATAGAGGGTGATTTAGCTAATTGGATTAGAAATTGGCTGGCAGATAGAAGACAGAGGGTGGTGGTTGATGGGAGATATTCATCGTGGAGTTCGGTGACGAGTGGTGTGCCTCAGGGGTCTGTTTTGGGGCCCCTGCTGTTTGTAATTTTTATAAATGATCTGGATGAGGGTATTGAGGGATGGATCAGTAAATTTGCAGATGATACTAAAGTTGGTGGTGTGGTAGATAGTGAAGAGGGGTGTTTTAGTTTACAGAGTGACTTGGACAAGTTGCAGAGCTGGGCCGAGAGGTGGCAAATGGAGTTTAATGTGGAAAAGTGTGAGGTAATGCACTTTGGCAGGAACAATAAATGTGTAGAGTATAGGGCTAATGGTAGGGCTCTTAATAGTGTTGAGGAACAGAAGGATCTTGGTGTATGTGTCAATAGATCCCTGAAAGTAGGCAGTCAAGTGGATAAAGTTGTTAAGAAGGCATATGGAGTCTTAGCTTTTATTGGTAGGGGGATTGAATTTAGGAGCCGCAGCATCATGTTGCAGCTGTACAAAACTCTAGTGCGGCCGCACTTGGAGTATTGTGTGCAGTTCTGGTCGCCACATTATAAGAAAGATGTGGAGGCATTGGAGAGGGTACAGAGGAGGTTTACCAGGATGTTGCCTGGTATGGAGGGCAGGTCCTATGAAGAGAGGTTGAAGGATTTGAGGTTGTTTTCGTTAGAAAGGAGGCGGCTAAGGGGGGATCTTATTGAAACATATAAGATAATTAGAGGTTTGGATAGGGTGGACAGTGATAGCCTTTTTCCTAGGATGGAAAAAGCTAGCACGAGGGGACACAACTTTAAATTAAGGGGTATGAGTTATAGGACGGATATCAGAGGTAGGTTCTTTACTCAAAGAGTGATTAGGGAGTGGAATGCCCTGCCTGCAGCTGTTGTAGATGCGCCAAGTTTGGTGGCGTTTAAGAGGTTAGTTGATAAGTATATGGATGAGAAGGGAATGGTTTAGTTAGGAGGGGCATTGCTTTTTATTTTGGTCGACACAACATCGAAGGCCGAAGGGCCTGTTCTGTGCTGTATTGTTCTATGTTCTATGTTCTATGTTCTAGCTAGGGTGTAGGGTGATTCAACTTAATGCAAGGCAAGTCCATTCAAAAGTCTGACAGCAGCAGGGAAGAAGCTGCTCTTGAATTGGTTGGAAATGACCTCAGACTTTTGTATCTTTCTCCCGACAGAAGGTGAAGGGAGAATGTTCGGGATGCATGGGATCCTTAATTATGTTGGCTGCTTTGCTGAGACAGCGGGAAGTGTAGACAGAGTCAATGAGTAGGAGGCTGGTTTGCATGATGAATTGAGCTATGTTCACAATTTTTTGTAATTCCTGGTTGACAAACCAAAAAGATACAGCTTCAGAAAGCTACAGAAGGATGAATATAAGTATGAAGTGATCCTCTTGGGTTGACAATGCTTACAGATGCTAAGCACAACCACAATCGTTGACACAATCATTGGAACATCTAAACCCAGCAAGACTTATGAAAGGTGTGACTTTCTGCATGCACTAAGGAACTGCCTAGCTTTCCAGCATTCTGTAAGGCATATGGTAGGAAAGACCATTGGCAGCAACAGTGCACTAAAACAATGGTTGATGTAGATACAAAGAGCTGTGGACTGGTCCAAACAGAAACAATGGATACCCTAAACAATAAGAGTGGCCATCTATTATCTCTTAAGGAACATATGCATGTGGCTATTGACAAATCAAAACATGACAAAGATGTGCCATTGAGAAAAAGAGCTCTGAACACATATTTCATGTTGACAATCTCTTGGAAAACAGAGACGTCATGTCACTGTCCAAAGTGTTTGCCCAGGCTCAAATGATTTGACCTCAGAAAGCTGATGACTACTTGTTATTGACCAAGATTGATGCAGATGCAAATGTCAATATGCCACCCCTGCAAACTTAAAAAAAATTAAAAATTTTTTGGTATTGGAAGGCCAGGACAAAATCAACTAAAATACATTTGACTGATTCCATATACAGGATCCATAATGCTGGAGTGAAAGTACACTCAATCTTGCTGGATGTCACAAATGTTCACATTATGGTGACTAAAGGCTTAGCAATCACAGGTTTATCAACATGCTGTGACCACACACTAGTGACAATTCATGAAATTAATTGCACATCAACCTCAACAATGACACGTATCATCTCAGTTCACAACCTAACATTGTTATATCCAGAATGTTTTGACAAAGTGGCAGTTTCAAACTTGCTGAATCATTACACTTGCTGGAGAATGCAAGCCCATCAATTAAAATGGTACATTTTGCACAGTCCAAATGCCACCAGCTGTGCAAAAAAACAACAAAAGATTCAACACCACATAAACAATGAAAAACCATCATTGAAGGTTGGTTTGATTCAATTCAATGTGTCCATGATTGCCCGAGACATTTAGCCTAACTGAGAAGAGTTAGAAATCTTCCAGTGCATCATCTTTAAATTCAGGCTGATCACAATTTTGTAATCTTTGTGATTTGATATTCTTCAACAACTTCATCTCTCATCCATGGGCATAAAGTGGATGGAAAGACTTGCAATACAGACATTGGCTAAGTATGAACAATCACAATGAAGCTGTTATCAAGAAGTATGAGGCATGTCAAGAGCATATACCAAGTAAGCACAAAGCATCATTGATTCTGCACGACATTCCTACCCAGCCTTGGTTCAAAATCTCACCTGGCCTCTTCCATGGTAAAGATTCCATTGTCATTTCAACTACTTTACCAAATATCCCATTATTTAACAATTGCACAATAATCAAGGATAACAATCACACACTGGAATTGCGATTATCATTTTATTTGGTGAGATTATTAACATAATGTATTGGTAAACCATTTATTGGTAAGCCATAAGGTATTTGTGAAAAATGGAATATCAAATCGCACTACTTCTCTTCATTACCTAGGTCTAACAGCCAAGTTGAAAAATGATTCAGAGGGTGATATCCTAATTCTCAAATGTAGACAAACCAAGATCTACACATTTCAATATTATATCTGAGAGTAACACCTTTATAAATGCAACTATTCTATCACTGGCAGAGCTTGTGTTTGGCAGATAGCTGCATACCAATCTATCTACTCTTATCCATTCCACTCTTTCAGGAATTAGAGAGAAACTCTTAAAACTACAAGTGAAGGTAACCAACTTGCATGATAAAAATGCAGTACAAAATTTCCTAATTCATAGTTAGGACAGGTTTGTATCCAAGATCCCACAGCAGGTTCATGGCAGCCAACTGATGTGACAAAAATTTGTTCAGAAACAAGTTCTTATGAAGTCATTCCACACAAAGTCATAATAGTAAGGCATAACCAAGGACAAATCAGATCCTTTCTAGTTCTTCAACCAATATACAGTTCAATTGCATCTCAGACAAGATTCCAAATAAAACCAGGAATAACATCCAAGAATGAGCAATTGAAATTTCCAGATAATGTTGCCTTTGAAAGATTTGGGCATGTTAGCAGATTGCCTCGATATCTGAGACTCGTAAGGACCATTTTCAGTGTGAGAACTTGGTAAAGCTGGGCGTGAGGCGAGTAGCGTGATCGACAACCGCCTTCCATGTCCATTTCCCCTTTACCAAGCATCTAAAAAGGCCGCAATCGGGACTGTGCCTGAAAGGGCATGCATTTAAATTGATTTAATAGCTGACAGCCAAATTTACCGTCATTTTCCCCTTTACCATCGTGTTCGCCTGTTCAGATTCGGCACGAAATACATGTGGTCTGCAAAGGTCCGATTCGGGTGCTCCAGCAAGTGAGGTGGTAAGTTCAAAACTTCCAGCAGTTCCCTGAGTCAAATTGGTGTTAGTGGGGGAGGAGCAATGGGGTCAGATGGCTTTCTGGTGGGGTGAGAAAGGAGGCAGGATATATGGGTCTCTGAGCGGGGGGAGGAGGGAAGCAGATCAGATGGCTCTCTAGTGGGGATTAAGAGGGTCTGCTGCCACTCTGCATGTGATCAGTGGGATGGAAGGAGGGGGCAGGCTGCTGCAATCCGCCTGAATTGTTGGGGGTGGGGGGGGGAGTGGGGATATAATGGGGTCAGTTATGTTTGGGATGGGGTAATGTCTGTAGGTGCTGTGGGGAGGTACTATCCATTCTGGGAGCAATATGGCAAGGGTGTGCTTTTTCTTACTGCACATGCGCAGTTGAAGACTCTGATCGGAGCTGCAGTGTTTTGGGCATGATAAGCCCAATTGCAGTCTTCTGCAGTGCAATTCAGAATCACTGCTTTTTTTTAGGCGGTTTGTGTATGGGAGTGCCTAAAAAATCAGATTTGAAACACTCGCAGATTCATCACTTAGAGGCAAAATGGTAAAATTGAGCCTATTGATTAATGAATTCAATATATTAGTGCAATGATAATGTGCATGTATTGTAAATAGTTAAACTTCTTTGGAAGGGGAGAACATATCTTGAAAAAGGAAGTGAATGTTGTAATATGCCTTTCAGGTGTTGTAGCATGATATCACTAGAAGGGAAGTGTGTCATGCAATCCAGTTTTAGATTTGCTTTTGCATTTAAAAAAACACACACACATGCACATGCACACACACATGTAACTCTCAGAAGTTTTATGCTTCTGTATAAATATTTCCATGGATGGGATTTTACAATCACACGTCCCAAAACTGGGAAATCCCACCACGGATCCACGACCTTTCCATGGTCTATCCCACGTCCTTTCCAATCCCCATGACAGATGGGACAGGAAAATTTCCCCATGTGTCTAGTCACAATATCTTTACACAATTGCCAATTTTTACATAATCATAAAAAAAGGATACCTAAATGCTGCCTGATCTTCTGAGTGTTTCCATCATATTCTCTGTTCGGTATTTCAGATATTTACGCTGCTAGTGCAGGATGACACAAAGATGTTTTGCATACCAAAATTGAACCCAAATTTACTAACCTGTTATTGGTTTATAATGACAGCTTAGTGGAGATATTTTTCATTAACTTTACATAGAGAGAAATAAGTGTCCCAATAAATAACAACAGCAAATGCATTATGAGCCGAATGGAACTTTCAATATATCAATATGTAACAATTAACATTGCAAATTGGGCTATTAGTGTAACTACCCATGTAACTTTGCACTCTCAGACTATCATAGCTAATTATGCAGCATTGCATCCGGGACTGTTACTCATGAATATATTGTGAAAATATGAAAAGAAGATTTCATAAAAATTACAGTAGGAAGAACAATGGCCTTACAATTCACTTGTATTTTGTTTTAAGTAGCTGTAAATACAAAGTAGGTTTGCCAAAGAACCCAAAAAATTAAGAACGAGTTTGGTACCATTACTTCAGTTAGTTCAGCCATAACCTTAAGACCGTTCACACTGGCAGGATTTTCATCCTGCTGTAACAAATGGAGATTTGGCTGGCCACCAAATTCTCCAAAGTCGCTGCAGCAGGAGCAGGGCATGAACAGCAAGTTAGATCAAGTGAGTTTCAAGTGGGGCAGCACTTATGACAGAACGTAGAAATTTATTTTACAACAAACAGTCTACTTACTCAGCAGGACTCACTTAAAGAATCTCTATAAAAAACAGCAGACAGATTTTAAGAAACATTTCCCAATGAAAACTTCTTCAGCAGTGAGTGGAGGGTATTACATAGCATAAATTGTAATGCATTATTGTATCCCAGTCACTTGTAATGTAATCTTTAGATGCAATTGATGGGGGAATTAGCAAATCAGTTTCATTCTGTCATCTCGGAAAACTGATATCATGATATGCAGCCAATAAAGAAAGGTTAACATTGCACACATCACCTGTCATTCGAACTTCATTCTAGTTTTGTCCTTTGATGGGAGAGATAATATAAACTTTCAGAATGAAGGAATTAAACGAGAAGTTCCCATTTTCTAGTTCAAATGGCAAATCCTGTCTGGGAAAATAGAAGCATCCTTAAGAAGAACCTTAAACAGAATCTTCCATTCTGGAACACAGAGATGGGAAGAAGAAGCAGAAATGAGAGTGATTTCTGCATGGGGACAGGGTGACTAACCACATGTGATCTTGCTCTGGTCAACTCATTAGAAATGCATATTTGAGGGGCTTGGTGAATCTTGCAGAGAGACAGGCAGGGAGTCATCACACTGGCCCTTACCACAGGGGCTTGAAAATCAGGGTGTTTTATTTAAAGAGCACCAGACAGCTATTTACTACTGCAAGTCATTGGGCATCGCAGGACTTCCTGTTCTCTTGTGATGGCAGCAGGAGGCATTCCCGTCGGACCCCAATAGCCTGAATGGAGGTAGCAGAAGAAGACAACCCTAGTGGATCCCAGAGCGAACTTGGATGAAATGTCAAAAAAGGATCTTTTGTGCTATGCAAGTGGCGCCATCCAATCACTGCAAAGTGACACTTGTAGGAGCATCAGGCAGTATAAATGTGCAGAATGGATGTGAGCTTTGAAGATCTCAGCAGCAGATGAAATGTGTGACCTGAGTGTGCAGCAGCCACTTGAACGTTGTACCATTTGTAGGACAGTGTGCTTGTCAATCACTGACTGGGGAGAGCTGGCATAGTTATATATGTTCATGCACCAATAGGGATGACACTCAATCTTTCTGTTTGCAGGAGAAAAATGCTCTCAACACGAGGAGTGCTCTGAGGCAGTAGTGATGTGCTGGATATTGGTATCCTCAGCTCATCTGAAGAGGAGGCTGTAGAACCAGCTAGAGGATTGGGACTATGCCTCTACGGATGGCAATAAAGGACTTTTGCAGAAAACTAGTGAGAATGCCTCTAGGCCATATTGGCTAACGAAGGAAGGCATTAGATAAGGGGATTTGCAGCATCATCAGATAATGATTTCTCTTCTCTACCAAGTGCAAGCAAGCAGGTCGAGCAAAAGCAAAAATACCAACCCAAGCCCAGTTCCACCTCCAACCCCACTATCAAAGATGATCACTTCTTAGTGGGTGCAGTATTAAGGTGTTTTGCTGCACCCTCAACCAGAGACACTCACCTTGGTAGGGACATGTTGTAGAGTAGGCTCTGGGTCACAATCTGCTGAGCACATCACTGACACACCTCCACAGCTGGAAGAGAAAATGACAGCTGAGGAGGTTAGCTGGGGAGCAGAGTCCTGCTCAGTCTCATGCTGATGATAAGTGCCTGGACCTGGCATTAAGCAACATGCTGGAGGTGCAGAGATGGGAAAGGAAACATTAGACTGTGATGTGAGAGGCTATGCACAGACTGGGCTGAAAGCTGGAGGAGTCCATCCATGTCTTGTCTGCTGTTGTGGCTCTGGTATTCGAGCGCTTGGCTGTCTTCATGTAAAGTGTAGTAGCCCAGATCACGTAGTGGCTGCCAATGATGTGCTCGGTCTGCTTTCCATCACTCTCACCATGGTTGCAGTACAATATTGGTTGGGTGAGAATAGGATGAAGCACCTCAACCTCCCTGTGCAGGTACTCCTTCTCCTCAAGGAGGCAGAGAGATGCCATCAACCCACCATAGAAAGGAGCAGAATTGACCAGACATCTTGGGATCATCAATTCCATCAGTGCCCTGTTGCTTCACTTCCTCTCTATTAGTGACTGCATCCTGTCCCACAAGGTTGAGGAGGGTGCGCCTGAACCTGTGCAGGAGCCTTCTGAAATTTAGAATGCTAGAGTTCACCTGGCAAGTTCATTACAGTCAATGAAGCAAATTTCCTGTACTTTGGCTGGCGAAGTTGGGACCACACATTGACATATCAATAAAAGGAAGATGAAGACAGTTTGAAGGCGGACAGGTAATATAGGCATCCAATCACTGTACCTATGATTCACAATTCTAAATAACTGTTTCTTGCAGCCATTTTAGGTTTTTTGCATTTGGATTCTGCTACTAGTTGCTCAAAGATTGAGGGGATTTAAGGTATTGCACATTATTCTCCATTAGATACCAAATATATGGTTCTGCTGATACACTATTTATTGTCTCACACTTCCAGGAATTTCATCATAGAGTATTCTGACATGATCATTTTTAAGCCTTGGATCAAACATGGGCAAAAGGACTGAAATTCAGATTTGAAGTGAAAGGGATTGTCATTGACATCAAGAAGCACTGGCACTGGAGTCAATGTGAATCTGGGAACGCTGGTTGGAGTCATACGTAGCACAAAGGAAGATGGTTTGGTTGTTGGAGGTCAGTGATCTCAGTCCTAGAATACTATTGCAGGAGTTCTTTAAGATAGCACCGTAGGCCCATCCATCTTCAGCTGCTTCATTAATGGCCTTTTCTCAATCACAAGGTCAGAGTGGGGATGTTCTCTGATTGCACAAAGTTCAGTGCCATTTGTGACTCCTCAGATACGAAAACAGCCCACGCCAAATGCAGCAAGAATTAAATAGTATCCAGCCTTGTGTTGACAAGTGAAAGTAACATTTGTGCCAGACAAATGCCATGCAATGGCCATTTCCAACAAGAGAGAATCTAACCATTGATCTTTGGCAATCAATGGCATCACCATTGCTGAATTCCCCACTATCAACATCCTGAGGGCTTCCATTGACCAGAAACTAAACAGGATATAGATTTAAATTCCCTGGCAACAAGAGCAGGTCAGAAGTTAAGAATCCTGTGATGAGTAACTTACCTCCTTACAGTCCAAAGCCTATCCATCATCTACAAAGTAACAGTGTATTGGAATATTTTCCACTTTCCTGGATGAATGCATCTTCAATAATATTCAAGAAGTTCAACACCATTCAGAACAAAAAAGCCCACTTGATTGGCACCCCATCCATACATATACACTCCTTCCAACAACGAAGCAAGCAGTAACAACGTGTACTATCTACAAAGCGCACAACAGAAATTCACCTGGCCTCCTCCGACAGCACCTTCCACACCCAAAACCACTGCCATCCAGAAGGATAAGGGCAGCAAGTACCTGAGAATACCACTACCTGGAAATTCCCCTCTTAGCAACTTACCATCCTGATTTGGAACTACATCGCCATTCCTTCAATGTTGTCCAAACAAAATACTGGAACTCCCTCTCTAATGGCACAGTGTACTGACACCAGAGGGACTGCAACAATTCAAGAAAGCAGCTCACTACCACATTTCAACAGCAATTAGAGATGGGAAATGAATGCTGGCCTATCCCAGGAATGAACTAACAAAAAAATAGTTGTGAACATGCAGCCTAGGCATGCATCAGGCACCCCAGCAACTCTTGCTCATCCAGTTTTTGAACCCTCTGTGAATTATCTTGAAACATTGGCTCTATTCTCTCTCTAGAGATACTATCAGATCTGCTGAGATTTTCCAGCTTTTTCTGTTTTTGTTCCAACATCCACAATATTTTGCTTTAATATTATGTTAAAATGTAGGTGGCATACAATTGACATGTAATCGTGCCATGACTTGCCTAAATTCATAGGGTTGCCCCTTACTTTACATGGATACTTCAGTCACCCCTCAGTCTCTTCAGGTTATGATTGCAAACGATGGGAAATGGTCCAGATTCAAATAAGTAACAAAGTCCACCACATTTTAACTGACCATTCAGGTGAGTAGGGTTAATATTTAACTTTGTGTTTTTGCATAAACTGTCCAGCATCCACTCAAGGTTAACCCAGTCCTGGTTTTATTTTCCCACACAGAAGTATCCCAACAACAGTCTAGCTGAGAACTGATTAAATTTATCAAAGGTTTGGCAGATAGACTGAAAAACTGATGGTGTCAAGAATAAATGTAGTAACAATCAAGCGGTCAAACATTTTGCTGCCTATTGCCAGGCAATCCAAGGCAAAGCTTAAACATATTCATGGGTTTTCACACTGGTCTACGATTCACTACCTCTGTCAGCCTGACAATGAAAGCAATCCAGTAGGTTGTTCATAAGGTTTCTATTTGTCAATGTATAATACCGTAACAGGCTGAATTAACCTTTACATGTGAGGTGCAATGTTTCTTTAAATGACTGGATAGTCACAGAACATTTATTTAGAGGGTGCACAGCCCAGGAGCTCAATAAGGAGTCCTCTTCTGTAAGTAACTTGCATTGGAGGTATACTTTACAGTTATAAAGAGTCTGGGCTTTGATATTCTGCTTTAACAGAATTGGTGTGCATCTTTGGAGGGAGAGACGTCTGCCTGTCAGAAAAGTTCTCTGGACTCTAGTCATTCAAACATCTTTTTGGAATCACTGCTTCTGCCAGCTAGTCTGCCAGAAATAAGGAAGGAGATTGTGTTCAACAGGCCTCAGGTGATGTGACCAGCACTAGTAGCTTGTCCAATTATATGTATGAGGCACAAGAATTAATTTCCAAAGATCCTTGGGCCTTTTGATTCAGATACATAATGCTGAATCTAGGCCCCAAAGTGTGCCAGATTAATGTGCACCTTGTAATTTTTTTTGATAGTGAGGATAGGTAACTAAAACTGCCAGAAAAAACCGATAGCATCTCTTGTTTTATAAATAAAGCCAAGGAATACAAATCCAATTAGATAATGGAAAATTTGGATGAAACACTGGGTGGATGTTCAGTCAACATCTTTGGTGTTACCACTGAACAGAAACTCAACTGGATTTGCCACATAAACACAGTAGCTACAAAAGCAGAGCAGGTCTGAGGCTAGGAATACTGTGGCGACTAACTCATCTCCAGACTCACGAAAGCCTATCTACCATCTACAAGGCACAAGTCAGGAGGGTGATGGAATACTCCCCGCTTGCTTGGATGGATGTAGATCCAACAACACAAGAACAAAGCAGCTCTCTTAATTAGCACCACATCTACAAATATTCAATTCCTCCACCACTGATGTTCAGTAACAGCAGTGTCTACTATCTAAAAGATTTACTGAAGCAATTCACCAAAGATCCTTAGTCAGCGTCTTCCGAACCCATGACCACCAAGGACAAGGACAGCAAATAAATGGGACACCACCACTTACAAGTTCCCCTCCAAGCCATTCACCATCCTGATTTGGAAATATATTACCATTCCCTTATTAGTCGCTGAGTTAAAATCCTGGCATTTGCTCCCTAATAGCATTGTGGATCAACTCACAGAACATGGACTGCAGCGATTCAAGAAAGCAGTTCATCACCACCTTCTCAAGGGCAATTAGGGATGGGCAATAAATGCTGGCCAGCCAGCAACACCCATGAATGAATAAAAAATTAGAATAGAGGGTGCAATTTTGTGTATCCATTTATAAAAAGCCTTAAAGTCATCGAAAGCATTCACATTAGATTCACCACAACGATGTCAAGGAGTGTAAACTAGTTTAGGTAAAACTTTTGAGGCATCAAAATAATTTCCATGATGACAGGAAATGCAAGGAAGAGATGAAGTAAAGATGTTAAAATTAGACAAAATGGAGAAGGTGTATTCCCTCTGGTTTGGGAATCAAAGGTGAATATCCCATGTCAGTTTAGAATTGACAAAAAGGGAATGAGAGCTGTAATGCTGAAAATACTGAAACAAAAATAGAGAAGTAACAGATTTATGCAATTAGAAGGCTGGAAGGGGAGGATAGAAGAACAAACAGATTGTCTATGATAGAATGGACGACAGGAAAGATATTGAGTGCCAATCTTATCTGCTGTTCATGCCATGCTACGCTGTAGTGAAGTTGGAGAATTTGGCGGCCAGCACAAACCCTCCACCATTGCCAATTTCCCTTCCCCAGTGGTCCTGCAGGGAAGCATTGTATTCCCCAGATTTTTGAAGTATCTCAGGCTATACAAGTTGTTATAGCTTCCCGTTTGTTTGCAAACACATTTATCTACCCAGAGGGAATTAATTAACATAGAATGAACTGCTTTTGTTAGGGCTCTGATGTACAAACTGACCACTCCAGAGAGGAAGAATTTCTCTAATTTGTACTGTTTCTCAAGGTTTATTTATTTTGAACCTTTCCTGATTCACAGTAAAAATTCAAGTCAGAAAGCTTGTTTATATCTACATCATCTCTGCCTCTAGCACTTTGGCTTCATGAACTCCCAAACTGCAAAGGCTTTGAACTTGAAACCTGAAACAAGCAAGAGATTCCAGAAGCAACAGATCACTGTGAGCCAAGGAGCCTTCGACATCATTGAACAAATTTTAGGCAACAGTTCAAAATGCTATTCCAAACCGCCCCAGGCAGCTGTCCACTGATATTTCAACTCACTGTATCACAGCGGGTAAATGATCATACCTGTAATTCTCAAGCAATGAGCTTCTAACTTCGACTCTACACCATGTCGAGATAGCTGGGAAAAAGGAACTGCTTTATTATTATTCATTTGTGGGACATGGCAACGCTGGCTGATTAGAATTTATTGCCCATCTCTGGTTGTGCTGGTGGTGGTGGTGAGCTGCCTTGAAATACCGCAGTCCACACTTCCCAACAGAGATAGAGAAAGCCTGTCCAGAGTTCACCGTAAACCTATCTGTGAGTCTCTTTGTAGATTAGCTTAGTTCAGCCCAAACTTCAGTTAATATTTGTAGCTCTTTACAGTTGGGGAAGCTGTATAATGCATTAAACCTTGATGAGAAAAAGGCCAAACTACAATGAATTCACTTTTAAATTTTCTGGTCTAATTTATTAGGGAGAAAGTATGCTGGAAAGAGTAGTCAGGCATATACTACCCACTTTAATTTAGAAAGTTGTCACCATGTGGGGAATGTGCTATAGTGTGGGAGAAACTCCCAATCAGTTTTTCCTTAAGGGTTTATAAATACCTTCACAGTCTGTCTCCACCTCCACACTTGTGCCTTGTCATCATTTTGAGTTTTGTTCTGTAACTTTCCATTGTTTGGCAGGGAAGTGTACATTTTCTATGTGTGATCCACCCACAAACTACAAATGATGTTTCCTGCAGCTTCATGGGACTAAGGCAAATTAAACTTGGGATATTTATCAGCAGACAAACAGATTGTAGAGCTGGTAGAATTTACTTACAGAATTGGCCCTAACTTGTCTCCTGGAATTTAATTTCAGAACTTGAAAGCACCACATCCCAGAATCCTTTTCAGAACAGCAACATGAAAGTGGTGACATCTTTAAATATGGATGTGTCTAAATATAGCTGAGAAACAATACATTCCTTCAATTTTCAAAAGACACATTTTGAGCTCAACAAAAAATCAATAAAGAGCGAAAATTCTTAACATTTATCTACAAGACTATATACTCTTTAATGTCACAGTAAACTCAGCTTTGAAGGAAAGCTCAAAGGATTGCACATTTCCAGATCGGAATCGACTTGATATCTACTGAAATCTTTACTTTGGCACTTGATTTGAATCATTTAAACTCTAAAATCTTGAAGTATATTTAAGTCTTTGACTAATACTTTAAATCCAGTGTTGTTGAAAAGGCTTGTGTAAGAACTGAAGTTGACATATTGGACTTCAGAAATTAGAATTTCTCTTAGGGCCAAGTAATCTATTCTCCCCAACAGAAATCTTGGAAATGACAATATATTTTGAATCCAATTTTGAATGTCATCATTCATCCCACGTTTTTAACCAATTGCTCGCAAAAATGAACAAATGTTACCATAAGCAGGATGTGGAGATGCCGACGTTGGACTGGAGTAAACACAGCAAGAAATCTTGCAATACCAGCTTAAAGCCCAATAGATTTATTTAGCTTCAAGTCCCAATCCATGATGTTGCAATTTTTAAGGTTTTGGGAGTATAAAGATCAATGCGGGACTTGGAAAATAGTACGGTCCACATTATGACGTAGAGAGCCATTTGAAAGTTGTTAAGTACAGTAGTGAGTCTCATAGGAGTTGACAAGAAGGTAACACCAAATCATGACCATATTTTATCTGTATGTAGTTATGTGTTATTGATTAACAGTTATTATTCAGCCATAGAAATTCTAGACCTTTTCCTAGGACAACAGGTAACATTACAACATTGTGAAAACAGGTGAAGGACCCCAAATCCCCTAAGAATGAAGAAGTAAAGAAATAACAGTCTGATTTGAGAGAAGCCTAACTTGAAAACCTCACATATATAACTTGTGATTGCCTAAGAAACTCTATTAAAATGTGGAAGCTGAAGAGCATAAGAAAGATCTACAATTTAGTGCAAAAGGGTTCCATTGAAGCATACGGAGGTCCTCTGTGAGACCCAATTGAAAGCAGAGTCAAAGGACCAAACCAGATTGCAAATGGGTGAGCAAACTCCAAAACAAATGTTGAAATAAGCTTTTCAGTTTGATGTAAGAATCAAGCAGCATTGCAAAACTAATTGTTTTAACAAGCATGGCTTGAAGAATGCTATAGCCTGGATTTGGACTCAGCAATATAACGCATGGGAACAATGTGCAAACAGAGAAAAAAAATTAAAGAGAATTAAAGAAGAAAAATTGACTTCCATTCGATTCTTTAAGTTTAGGAAAGCAATTAGCTGACAAAATCAATTTATTCAAAAGATTTTCTGCAGAATTGCTGAAGTTTAAAATGAGTCTATAACTATGACAGGCCCCTGCCAAATCCTGAAAAGCGTGGGAAGAGAAGAAAGAAAAGATTATTGCGATGACATTTAAAATCAATTGAAGCCAAATTTCCCTCTGCTGATGGGTGGTAAATCAACATTGCCAGACTAATTAAGGCAAATGGAAGGGCCATGTCAGGCACATAACTGGACATTATGGAGAAGAAAATTCTTAAGATATATGATAACATTAGGCTTGAATAAGAACAGGAAAGATGAACTTGTGCATATATATTATATTCAAGAGGTCCAATAGTAGATGACATAATTGCCAGACAAGAAATAAATGAATCTTCCAATAATTTGATGTCATCAGTCCTCTGAAACCTACTTTAACAGGAGAAGCATTAAAATCTTGGAGTGAGCAAAATTTAGCAAGAGTCCAAAAGTCCAGACAACCCATAGATTTTTGTAAATGAATTATACATATTGGTCAATGTCAATCTTAAGTTGGAGCTCATAATAGTAGCAGGAGTAGCAAATGTTACAAATAAAGTACATCTTTATGATATACTCCAATCTAAAGAAGACCCGACTTTGCAAAAAGCCATCCAAATTGTAAGACAATCGAAGATCCACTAGCAAAACTAATCCAGTGTTTAGCTCCTGAGGTGGTTATGCAGAGTTGGGAATTTTCCTGATTTTGCACTCCCATCTTGGGAGAAACAAGCCTAAATGGACAGGTTTTCATTCTGAGGAGGAGGAGGGATAGAGTGATGTACCAGAATCAAGCCTGCTGCTCCAGAACCAATGTGCTGAGTGCAGTGGTGGGCTGTTCAAAAGGCCCATCTCAGTGCTCTGGGACTTGTCATGATTATGTGATTGTGTATGAGTAATCAATCTATAATGTCACAGGGTGACCAAAATGAAAAGAGAATAAGTTTGTTGGGATTATTTTCATTGAAGTTTAGAAGTGTGAGGGGGGAAATCTCAGAAACAGGATTAGACAGGATAGATTCAGGAAGAGTGATGGGAGTAAAGCTTTTAGAACAGAGGTGAGGAGAAATTTCTTCATCCAGAGGGTGGTAAACATGTAGAATTCACTACCACAGAATGTAGTTGAAGCCAAAACATTGTGCAATTTCAAGGAGAAATTAGATATTGCCCTAAGGGCTAAAGGAATCAAAGGATATGAGGGGAAGTGGGAAAAAGAATATTGAATTTGATGATCAACCATGATCAAAATAATTGACAGAGCAGGCTCAAAGTGCTGAATGGCCTCCTCCTGTTTCTAGTTTCTATGTTTCTATATACTAAAGTGTTTAAAAATGACTAATGACCAGAGAACTGACTATAGATGGCTGTCATAAGTAACCTCACGTCTGATATTGTCAGTTGACCGGCTTCTGGAAAGTTCCAAAGCGGAATTACAATTCAAACTTTGCAATTTGAAGTGAGACAGTGCAAACTGCTTTAAAATGCCAGGCTGAATAGATGAAGGTGAAAAAAACAAACATACCTTCAGAGCCATCAAAGATCATAGCTTCTAACAAAGAAATATTAGAATGCAAAGTACTGGGTATTGAAACAACTGCTGTCACAAACAGACCCAGCCAAAACCCATTGGAAATACACAGTGGGTAAAATATAACAGGCTAGGCTGCTAGTCACCACAGAAAGATTGCAAGTGGTGCAGGGAGTGTGAAGAATGTTTTCAGCAGAGGAAACAGGCTAACGGGTTGTGCTCTATCCCTCTCCTCTTTTGAAAAAAGTGTCCTTCAGTAGTTGAAGAGTCAAATATCAGAAATCTACCAGCAAACTGTGATCTTGCTATAATTATAATATCTTCTCCATCTGATTGCATTTAAGAAAACAACTAACCTAAATTGGCCTTAATTAACAATTTAACAACCTATCCTTCAAAATCAAAGGATATTTAACACCATCCTTTTCTTTTGGATGTCCTTCATTTTTGATATGTGTGTGTGACATCATGTTTTTATTATACTTCCTCTTAGTTTTCTGGTCAATAAATTTGTTTTTTCCTTCACTCAAGAATTTGATTGGCCCCAGTTTGATATTACATAAATAGCATTACAATTTGAAAAAGGCATTTCCTCACAAGAAATAAACAGAAAAATTTTGTTGTGATCAACTGAAGAGCTTGAATAAAGAGGGGTCAGTTCACTCCTCATTTGGTCATATTTATAACATCCATTGTAATTCAAGTAGTTAGTCACTTTAGCCCTCGATTCTTATAATTTCCATGCGGCATCCATGACAACACATGCACACAAGGACCCCAATGGCTACGCTAAACGCATGACACCCTAAATCCCACCATCCACTCTGTGATTTTTCATATGTTCCAAGGCAACCTATGCCCCTCTATTCAATCCCCATGCCCTTTTATAGCCCCTATGCTAACATAGTGCCAGCACATATCAACCCAGGACCTCCAATATGTCACGCTTTGCTCTTAATCCTCCATGCCAACTCACATACCCAATGGTAGACTGCAGAGACCATGCTGAGGTGAAATACAATAAAAGTTTAAAATACCCTTTACAAATTTCATTATATAAAAATGTCATTGATTAAAACCGATTTAATACACTTAAATCTGTTCAAATACCAAACCCATTACAAAAAACAAACATTTGTACTCATAGCCCCATCTCAAAGTTAGCTAGCTAGCCCCTTAGTAACTTGAAACTGTCAATGAAATGGTGAATGTGTGTGCTCTTCCTATGATAATATATTGTGGAAGCAGTCAAGCAGTAATAATACTATATTGATATACCACAGGCTTATGTTGAAAAACAAATGGGATTTAACTAACTTGACAGCTTGAAAGCTCCACTAACCATGATCATGGTACACAATCATGTCTCAGCTTAAAAATCATAAGTGAGAAATGTTCTTTCCTCTAGTGACAAGTCAGTACTAAAGTTCAAGTCACCTTCCTAGATTTGGGAGAGAACCAGGCAACATGTAACTAACAGAGCCAGGGATCAGTGCTGGAGCCATAATTATTTACAATACATATTAAATTGGATGAGGAAGTAAATGTGCTATTGTCAAGTTTGTGGATGACACAAAAATTGATGGGAAGGCAAGTGATGTAGACGACACAAAGCAGGTGATCTTCCTTCTCATTATGGATCTCCCATATGTATGTATCACATTCAAACTCTTTTTAATTTCCCAGTGAAAGTAAGGTCTTGGAAATAGAGGCAGGACATCCAGATCCTGGATCCAGGCACCATTTTGGATAATCCAAGAGTTTTCATGGCTCAGTGAAAGTCCAGGATCCTCTCTCTTTGTGTACACAACATCATTCATCTAAATCCTTTGTACAATAATGGAGAACACACCACAGGGCGTTAGCAATATCCCTGCTTCTGCCTGGATTGAACCTGTTGAGAGGACGTTCATGGCTACAATGATCCTTACTACCATTGAAATACTCCACTTATCTTGCTTTGAGGCAGCAGGTCTGCCTCTAATCTGGGGTGGATTTCAATCAGAATCTGCTTCATGAAACAGAGACATATTTTCCCAGCTAGGTTGAAGTAGAAGAATTGCTCTTCATAGACTTATGGTAGATCTGGACACTTCTGCGGGCCCTGCTCATCCACCATCTTCCAGCAGTTTATTTTCCATTGTGTTACCTCCTCTCATTCTCTCTGTCATGCTCTAAGTTAAGGGAGGCTAAAAACTATAACATGTTTGATAGAAGCAAACAATTTGCAAGAGTCTTTGAAGTGAGAAGCAAGATCTTCCCACAAACCACTCACTTTACCAACTTTAGCTAGCAGCACACACCAGGAAATACTTCTACTAACTCAACAAGAGCAGTTATTGGAAATCAATCAGCAATTTGACTGAAAGTGGTTGATGATCCTTTTAAGTAGCATTGGTGTGAGGTGGATCCTCTAGTGAATGCATGTTCAGCTGTGCCTGGTTAAGAGCATTGAGGTTGAAAATGGTACTAATAGACTCAAATTAGTATTGAACTCTAACTGACATCACAGTCTACTGACTTTGCATTCTTCCAACTAGTGCTTTCAGTGCCTGCGCTAATAGACCACTTAAAATGGCAACAGGACTGGGAGATTCTGTGAAGAGGGAAATGCAATTAATAGTAGAAGAAGCACATGGACTTGATGCATTTAACTGTGTTTCTCTCTACAGATGCTATTAGACCTACTGTGTTCATCCAAAGTTTTCTGTTTTTATTTCTGATTTCCAGCATCTGCAGTATTTTGCTTTTTATGCTTCCTTTTAAAATGGCACCTGGAGTGACTCACACCAGAAGATTGCACACACAGTGTAGTAATGCTTTTAGGCCTCCCATTGCACTGTAGCACCAAACTAAGGGTGTTAGGCATCCACATTTTGTGGTATGTATCTTTAAGACATTGTTTTGGTCAATCCAAAATTTTGAAGACCTATGAACTGTTTCACGTGGGGACAACGGGCCTTAACTGAAGTGCTGTTCCTGTGTTCATTCTTGCTTGATTCTACTTTAAGTAAATCAGTCACTATCAATAATTAGAAACCTTCTTCAAACTCAATAAGTAGTTAATATATTTCATTAGTGTATCAAAAGAAAGAGTAAAATGGCCCAGGGCAACATCTTCAGATGAGATCAAGATCAGGAAACAATTGTCAAGCCTGTGCTTCTTTCAAATATTAGTGAATATTTAAGATAAATAGCTACAACCTTGTGTTATAGATTTTTCCAGGAATATTCTCCTTCATTACAAATACTCTTTAAAAAAAAACAAAGTGCCAGAGGGATAAGGTTAGAGCACTGAAAGGAAAATGTTGGAAAAAGCCATAAACAAGGCAGAATTATGCAATAATTAACTCTTTCCATTATTGGCTTGGTCTTCCATTATTAACTCTCGTACAGATCCTACTTATTGTCAAACAGCAAATTACTGCACGTGCTGGAATCTGAAACCAAAAGAGAAAATGCTGGAAAATCTCAGCAGGTCTGGCAGCATCAGTAAGGAAACAAAAAAGCTGATGTTTTGAGTCTAGGTCAGAGCTTTGGCAAAGGGTCGTCTGAACTCAAAATGTCAGCTTTTTTTCTCTCCTTACAGATGCTGCCAGACTTGCTGAGATTTTCCAGCATTTTCTCTTTTGTTTCCTGCTTGTTGTCAATGTTCTGCAACAACTTTGATTCCTGTAGACCTCCATTGTAATAAAATATCCCAACACACTTCACAGGAGCAATATCAAACAAAATTTGACGCCAAGCCAAACAGATATAGACCTGGATTTTAATAGTGAAAAGTTCAGTTTTTGTTGCCTTTATTGCTCTGAAACTGACAATGTCTTCTGGGCTGGAATTTTTAAGATTTAGTCTGTACCAAATCAATAATGGACCAGCAATCCAAATCGTGAAGGACAGGGCTTTCGTATCCTGCTTGGCTGACCAAGTTGGCTTGACTGGGTTCAGTCAGTGAATTTGCCTAAGGTAGGATTTCTAATTAAATAAATCTTGGCATAGATTAGAAGGCTAAACTCTGCATTGATTCCTGATACTGTCGCCCTATAGGAATGCAAAAAACATAGACTAAGTCGCATTTTTGGCAGAGTCATTGCTGAGGCCATAACTAGCAATAGATCTGAATGAGATGAATGTGATGTTATCCTTATACCTGATTCTCTTTTTCACATCCTACCATTCACCTGATCCCACAATCTCATTTAACCTGCAAGCCAAAGATAGTGTAAGTATGCATTTCTTACTGATCCTTCCTTTCACCACAATTTTACCCCCTGTCCTTTTCTCTTCACATACACAGAAAATTCAGCCTGCTCAGGCAGTGGAGAAAAAACAAAGAAAAATCATCAAAAAGAAACATATTTACTATATTTCACATTCACAGCTTGTACTGATATATGACTGATAGGAGAGGTTAAATATGGGATCTGCTTGTTCACAGGTATATTGTGGCCAGTACAGCATGCAGGGGTAAAACAGTCACCAATTCATTGGAGAGCTGCTGATGACTTGGATGGGCCAGGCTACAAGAGAAGGCTGATGGATGTACGCAATAGCTGATAGCATTCTTTTCTATTTAAGCATAGCCAGAGTTGACCTTTCCTCCTGCTCATGAACCATTCGCTCTGGGTGTTCCCCAAAAGATGTACTGTCACTCCTTCAGCCACATCCTCTGAAAGCACCTGCTGCATTGGGAAGCTTGCCAGAAAGCTTATATTCAATGGCAACAGGCTGGGAAGAGTTTGGAACTGAATTTGAATGAGTTTGTACCCCATTTTTTCAAACATGGAAATGATGGTCAACTCCATCAATCTAGTTGTGAACATAGCTGTGATATCTGAACTTCCATTGCAGGTACTAGCAACTTCCATCAAAAGCCTGAATGTTGTAAAAGAAGTTCAGACTGCTGTTATTCAGGGTCAGTTCCCTGGCCAGACTACTGCCGTCAAGATTGCGAAGATCATTGTACAAGGGGACTTGCAGAACGTCACAGCCATCCGGCAATTTGTCTTTCAACAGATTACTAGAATTGTTGATCTCCCAGAGGCGTGGCTATGTTTCCATAGAGCACTAAGCTGAACAACAACATTTATACTCCCATTCCTATCACTCAACAACATTGCTTGTCAGCCAGCCAGCCCGAACTGCTGCTGTCTATGCTGAGACAGTACAGTCATAAGTCAGGGCCAAAACTGCCCGAGGCTGTGCTGCAAGGCTAACTATAGTCTCCTCCAATGAAGGCCTGCAACCTCTATCAGCCACACAGCAGTCACACTGGAGCAATGCTGCATAGAAGCAATAGGACAGGCAAAAATTCACAGAAGATAGGCACTAAACCAGTGCCAGTTTGAATGCAAAATGGCTTACTTCCACTTATAAACTTAGTTTGGAATGATTATTTTGTGGTTTTATTTTTCTATTGTGACCAAGAGGACAATGCATTAATCCCTGCCAGAGGGAGGGTGAGGGGTATGGGATTGTAGGCAGATAGGAAATTGGATTCTCCTCTTCATGCTCTTGCTTCTCAGCTTCTCCCCCAATAGTTGAATGCAAGGGCTGTGACTTCATGGAGGTCATGATGCCAGCATTGGACTCGGGTAAACACAGTAAGGAGTCTCACAATACCAGATTAGAGTCCAACCATGATAATGACAATCATACAAGCAAAATTCCTATCAAATAAACTGGTTGGACTCTAACCTGGTATTGTGAGATTTCTTACTTCATGAAGGTGCAGCATGCAGCAGTGCAGCATGCAGCAGACCACCACAAATCTTGCTACTCAGTCAGTCGAATACTGCAGAGCTCCTCCTGAGCTGTCCAGGCAGTAGAATCATTTCTTCAGTTTGTGCATGGCCTGCTTTATCACATACCTTGTGATAACATGGCTGTTAGTGTATTTGCATACTGTGTACTTTGCATGGGTTGAGAACTGAAAGTATGAACCATGTTGAAACCAAATAGTTTCTGATGTCCAATACCTATTCTCTGGTTTACTATGGTGTTGAAATGTAGTTGGCACAGCAGACTGGCTCAGAATGAAAGCATCCTGGCCACTCTGAAGATCCTAGACTTGAGCAGCATGATGCACTGCCCATTGTTATATACCAGTTGGGCATCAAGAAAATTGAATCCTTTTCAATTTTGGTACATTGCAGAGATGATGTGCAGTGTCCACAAAAATGTGCTTGCAGGCAATCTGACCCAGTACAATGGGACAGCTGGCAAATATTGCAAATGCTTTTGTCCATTTGTCTGCCTGTCTCCCACAGAAGAAAATGAAGTAGTTAACTGTCTCTCACCAAAGAGCCTCAGTAATTTCCAGTACAGAACAATCAAATGGCAGTCTTTGAGATCCTACTTATACCCTGCACTAATCTAGAAGGAACCAGGCATATAAAAATCCATTGCTATGTCACCTTCACAGCCACTGACAATGTGATCCTCTGCTCTGAGTTCCAATTATAGTTGCAGAGCGAGAACCTTCTTGATGGAGTAAAGATCTCTCACATATTATTTATTGCTGAGGCATTGGTAGGAAAAATAAACTCTGAGCACCCTGATTAAATATGGCCTTCTCCCCCATTTCCTCCTTCCAGCAGCTTGTCCAGCTCTGCACGGCCATTACTCATTCTCCCAATTATATCTATTTTAAGAGGAGGATGTGCTTGTCCTCTCATGTCTGGCAGCAACTGATTTGTGTAGAACCCTAGAGATCATTAAAAAATCTTTTAGGGCACCTACACACCCCTCCATGCAGAATTTTGAAACTTGAATCAACCAAAAATGTGTACAATTGAAGAAATAGTTAAAAAAAAACATGATCAGGAACTAACCTGCAAGCTGATCCCTTTGAATAATGTTGGTGGGGGTCCTTCCTTTTGTCTAACACACATTCAGCTGTGCAAGGTTAAAAGAGGGCATTGGCTGGAGCATTGAGTTCCAAAATAGTAGTGCTAGTGTCAAATCAACATTGCACATAGATTATGATGTTAATCTTTCTTTTATGCATTCTTCTAGCAGATATTAACTGTGCTGAGGTAATGCCATTATAAAATAGCACCTAGCCTATTTTGTGCAAGAAACCTATGATTGCTGTTGAGGCTGCTTTGGGATGCTTTGGACGGCATGCGTGGTGCCAAAAAATGGTACGATTGAGCCCAGAAGTGAACATTATAGCATTGAATCATTTTAGTATATTGATCACTATCTTTGATCATCTTCTGCTATGATTGGCAATTCTGATTGAGAGATCCAGTGTTTATTGTGATGCAGTCTAGATTGACAAAGTAATATTAGTAACCCTATTGAGCAAAAATTAATTAACTAATGCAAAATGACATTTTATGTAAGTTTATTTAAGTTCTGACCCAATAGTATTTCTTTTCTTGGCCAAATTAATATTACCATGTAGCCTTTTATCTGTGAGAGATCAAATATGTGTTGATGATTGACATCATGAATCTGTCATTCTGTAATCTTTATAATGAGCTTGAAATCCTGGAAGATCTTATATCACCTGGACTTCATCTGACTATTTTTTATCTGCTCACTTAGCCTGCCTATGTCCCTTTTTGAGCTCTCTAGCTCCTCTTGACAATTTACTTTCCTACCTACCTTGATGCTATTGACAAATTTACCATTACAGTATGGTGTAATTACTTGAACATCTTCAGACATATTCACTTTATTTGAAGATATTCAATTAATTACATTGTATTGTAACATGATACATATTTTAGTGGATGTCTTTTATTAAAATCACAATTGTGGTATTATTCTTTTACAAAAAGTTATTATCAAAATCCATTACATCTCATGAAGATGGGCACAGCTTTCATAAAGAACTTTGAGCTCATCTATCAGATTTAGTAGTGGTCAATAGAAAATGGCTATAATATCAAAAGTTTTGTAATCTCAATTGATTGTGGTGAGATTTCATACATGCACTGTGTCACAACAGCGTAGGACTTAAAATCAGGAGTAGGTCATTCAGTATCTCAAACCTCCTCTCCCATTCACTAAAATCAAGGCTACTCATTGCATCTCAATGCCATTTTGCTCTCCACACCCCTCCACCCCCTCACCGCCCAATAATACTCAGCTTCCATGTCCATCAAAAATGTCTAATTCTGCTTGAATAAACTCAGTGATCAAAATTCTCTAATGTCATGTGCCCCGCCATTGATGCCAGGGAGAATGGAGAATTTGGCGCTCTGCTAAATTTCCATGCACTTCACCGGGCCCGATGAATCCCAGCTGCGGCCGAGGTCAGAGAACATAGAACAATACAGCACAGAACAGGCCCTTCGGCCCTCGATGTTGTGCCGACCAAAATAAAAAGCAATGCCCCTCCTAACTAAACCATTCCCTTCTCATCCATATACTTATCAACTAACCTCTTAACCGCCACCAAACTTGGCGCATCTACAACAGCTGCAGGCAGGGCATTCCACTCCCTAATCACTCTTTGAGTAAGAACCTACCTCTGATATCCGTCCTATAACTCATACCCCTTAATTTAAAGTTGTGTCCCCTCGTGCTAGCTTTCTCCATCCTAGAAAAAGGCTATCACTGTCCACCCTATCCAAACCTCTAATTATCTTATATGTTTCAATAAGATCCCCCCTTAGCCGCCTCCTTCTAACGAAAACAACCTCAAATCCTTCAACCTCTCTTCATAGGACCTGCCCTCCATACCAGGCAACATCCTAGTAAACCTCCTCTGTACCCTCTCCAATGCCTCCACATCTTTCTTATAATGTGGCGACCAGAAATGCACACAATACTCCAAGTGCGGCCGCACTAGAGTTTTGTACAGCTGCAACATGATGCTGCGGCTCCTAAATTCAATCCCCCTACCAATAAAAAGCTAAGACTCCATAAGCCTTCTTAACAACTTTATCCACTTGACTGCCTACTTTCAGGGATCTATTGACACATACACCAAGATCCTTCTGTTCCTCAACACTATTAAGAGCCCTACCATTAGCCCTATACTCTACACATTTATTGTTCCTGCCAAAGGTCATTACCTCACACTTTTCCACATTAAACTCCATTTGCCACCTCTCGGCCCAGCTCTGCAACTTGTCCAAGTCACTCTGTAAACTAAAACACCCATCTTCACTATCTACCACACCACCAACTTTAGTATCATCTGCAAATTTACTGATCCATCCCTCAATACCCTCATCCAGATCATTTATAAAAATTACAAACAGCAGGGGCCCCAAACAGACCCCTGAGGCACACCACTTGTCACCGAACTCCACGATGAATATCTCCCATCAACCACCACCCTCTGTCTTCTATCTGCCAGCCAATTCCTAATCCAATAGCTAAATCACCCTCTATTCCACACATCTGCATTTTCTGTAGAAGTCTTCCATGGGCCACCTTATCAAAAGCCTTACTAAAATCCATATATACTACATCAACCGCCTTACCCCCATCCACCTCTCTGGTCACTTTCTCAAAAAAACTCAATGAGGTTAGTAAGGCATGACCTACCCTTCACAAAACCATGCTGACTATCCCCAATCAATTCATTTCTCTCTAAATAACTATAAATCCTATCCTAATAATTCTCTCCAATACTTTGCCCACAACAGAAGTAAGACTCACTGGCCTATAATTCCCTGGAAGGTCTCTCTTCCCCTTCTTGAACAATGGGACCACATTCGCTATCCTCCAGTCCTCAGGAACCACACCCGTAACCAACGACGACCTGAAGATCAGAGCCAGAGGCTCTGCAATCTCCTCTCTTGCCTCCCAGAGAATCCTAGGGTAAATCCCGTCCGGCACAGGGGACTTATCCAACTTCAAACCCTCGAGAATTTCTAACACATCCTCCCTATCTACTACAATACTCCCCAATTTGCAACCCTGTACCTCAGTGCTCTCCACAGCTACATTTCCAGCACTCTGCGTGAATACCGAAGAGAAATATTTATTCATTGCCTCACCAATCTCTTCAGGCTCCACGCACAACTTCCCACTGCTGTCTATGACTGGCCCTAATCTTGCCCTAACCAATCTTCTATTATTAACATATCGAAAGAAAGCTTTAGGATTCTCCTTAATCCTATCAGCCAACATCTTCTCGTGTCCCCTCTTAGCTTTCCTCAATTCACTTTTTACCTCCTTCCTAGCTAATCTATAGCTATCCATTGCACTACCTGAGCCTTCAAGCCTCATCCTGACATAAGCCTCCTTTTTCTTCTTAACCAGCAAATAAACTCTTTTCGTACACCAAGGCTCTCTTACTCGTCCATTTCCTCCCTGCCTGACAGGGACATACTTATCAAGGACTCTCAGCAGCTGCTCCTTGAATAAGCTCCACATTCCAGATGTTCCCAGTCCCTGTAGTTTCCTAGTCCAATCTATGCACCCTAATTCTCTCCTGATGCCTCATAATTACCCTTCCCCCAGCTATAACTACTGCCCCCAGCTTCATGCCTATCCCTATCCATCACTAAGGTGAACATAACCGAATTATGGTCACTATCACCAAAATGTTCACTAACTTCCAAGCCTAACACCTGGTCTGGCTCATTGCCAGCACCAAATCCAATGTAGCCTCACCTCTAGTTGGCCTATCTACATACTGAGTCAAAAAACCTTCCTGCACACTCTGTACGAAAACTGACCCCTCTAACGAGCTAGAGCTATAGCTATTCCAATCAATATTAGCAAAGTTAAAGTCACCCATCACAATTACCCTACTACTTTCACTCCTAATCAGAATTGACTTGGCAATCCTTTCCTCAACCTCTCTAGAACTATTAGGAGGTCTGTAAAAGACTCCCAACAGGGTGACCTCTCCTCTCCTGTTTCTAATCTCAGCCCATACTACCTCAACAGACAAGTCCTCATCAAACTTCTTTTCGATCAACGTGATACAGTCTTTGACCAGTAACGCCACTCCTCCCCCCCTTCTACCCCCTTCTCTACTCCGACTAAAGCATTTGTACCCCGGAACCTGCAGCATCCATTCCTGTCCCTGCTCTACCCAAGTCTCTGAAATGGCCACAACATCGAAGTTCCAGGTACTGGTCCAAGCTGCAAGTTCCTCCTCCTTATTGCGAATACTCCTTGCATTAAAGTATACGCATCTCAAACCATGCCCCACCCCACCCGTACGCCGCTGTGTTTTACAACTCTCCTCTATAACCCCCTTACTCTCATCCCTATCAGCACCCCAACTACTTAGGATCCCACCCCCCCCCCGAATCAGTTTAACGCCCCCATCATAGCCTTAGCAAATTTTCCCCCTAAGATATTAGTCCCCCTCTGGTTCAGGTGTAGACCATCTCTCTTGAAGAGGTCCCACCTATCCCAGAATGAGTCCCAATTGTTAAGGAACCTGAACCCCGCCCTCCTGCACCATCCACGCAGCCATGAGTTCAAACTATCCCTTTCTCTGTTCATCTCTAAACTATCCCTTGGCACAGGCAAGAGTCCAGAGATAACCACTCTGCCTGTTATGGACCTAAGCTTCCACCCTAACTCCATAAATTTCTGTTTAATATCCCCCTCCCTTGTCCTACCTACATCATGTGTCCCCACATGAACAATGCCTTGGGGCTGACTCCCCTCACCCTTAAGAATCCTAAAAACCCGATCTGCGACATCCTGGACCCCAGCCCCTGGGAGGCAACACACCAGCCCTGAGTCCTGTTTATTACTATTTACCCGCCTATCTGTCCCTCTAACTATGGAGTCTCCTATAACTAGGCCTAATCTCTTATTCCCCCCACCCACCTGAGCATTCTCAGCAGGCTCACCCCCAGAGACCTGCTCCCTTTGGTCAGCTCCAGTTGATCCTTCCTCAACTGTAGCCTCCAAGACAGAAAATTTATTTTGGAGGGGAACAGCCCCAGGGGATTGTCTCCCCGATTGCTTCTTACCCTCCTCCTAATAGTTACCCAATTATCACTTATAGGAGTTACAATCTCTTTGTTACTCCTGCCTATATCCTCCTCAACCTCTCGAATTACTCTGAGCTCCTCTAATTCCAGCTCCAGCTCCTTAACACGATCCTCAAGGAGCTGCAAGTGTGCACACTTCCTGCAGGTATAATCAGCAGGAAAGAAGCCTTCACTGTCTTCTGGGAAGAGAATTCTATATACCAATAAACTTTGGGAGAAAAGAATCGTCCTCATCTCTCTCTTAATTCATCAACCACTTATGCTTTTACTGTGTCCCCTGGTTCTTTTCTCTCCCACACGTGGAAACATATATCCATGCAATCAAAACTCCTCAATCTTACATGTTCCAATAAAATCACTTCTCACTCTTCTAAAATCCAATAAATACAGACCTAAACTGTCCAACCTTCCCTCATAAGATAATCCTAATATCCAAGGAATGAGTCCCATGAGCCTTCTCTGAACTACTACTAATGCAATATTATCTTCTTTCAAATAAAGAACCTAAAATGATACACAGTATTTCAGATGTGGGCTTACCAAGACCCTGTCTAACTGCAGTGAAATCTCCTTACTTTTGCATTCCATGCATCTTGCAATAAATGCTAATATTTTATTTGCCTTCCTGATCACATGTTGTACATGCATATTAACTATGTGTGATCCATGTACCAGGAAACTTAGATCATCTTGTACCACTGAGTCTACAAATTCCTTCTATTTAAATAATATGCTGCTTTTCTATTCTTCCTGCCAAAGTGGACAAGTTCACATTTTCCCACATTTCACTTCATCTGACTATTTTTTGCCTGCTCACTTAGCTTGCCCATATCCCTTTTTGGGCTCTCTAGCTCCTCTTGACAACTTACTTTCCTATCTATCTTAATGTTATTGATAAATTTAGTCCCCCACACATTCAATCTCTTCGTCCAAATCATTGATGTAGATTGTAAATGGTTGAGGTCCTAGCAGTAATCCTTGTGGCACTCCACTTGTTGCAGTTTGCCAACCTGAAATAGACACACCAAGTCCTACTTTCTGCTTCCTATTAGCCAACCAATCCTTTATCCTGTTACGCCCAATACCACGTAACTATTTTTTTGCGTACAGATATGGCACATTTTCAAATGTCTTCTGGAAATCCAACTACACCAGATCTATAAATATTTCCTATATCTATCTTGTTTGTTACTTCTTCAAAAATTCTCATAAATTAATTAAAAATGATTTCTCTTTCACAAACCAATGTTTGAACAAATTATGATTTTATAAACATCTTAATAATGAATTCTAACAATTTCCCTTATTAGGCTAACTGGCCTGTAGTTTCCTGCTTTCTGTCCCTTCTTTTATTGAATAGTGTTGCATTAACTATTTTCCAAATCACTGAGACCATTTCAAATTTAAAGAATTTTGGAAGATTATAACTGCCTTTGCAGCCACTCCTAAGACCCTAGGAAGGGGGCCTTTTGGTCCTGTCAAGGGACTTAAGGTCTAATAGTTTGCCCAGAACCTTTCTCCTAGTGATGGTGATTGTTCTGAGTATCTTTCAACTATATTTGGAAAGCTTTCTAAGTCTTCAACAGTGAAGATAGACACAAAATACCTGTTCAATGCCTGTTATTTCTTTGTTTCCTTTAGTATTTCCCATAACTCATTTTATAAAGATCAAACACTAGCCTTAATTACTCTTTTCCTATTTAAATATTTGTGGAAACTCTTACTTTTTGCTTTTATATTACGAGCTAACTTCCTCTCAGTTTTCTTTTTCCTTCTTTATTATTGTTTAGTCATTGTTTGCTGATTCTTAACATTTGTCAAATATCCTGGTTTACCACATATCTTTGCAGATTTGAACAGTGTTTATTTCAATGATATTATCCTTAACTTGCTTGATCAGCCATGGATAATGTACTTCTGTCAAGAATAAAAATCAAAGAAAATTACAGCACAGGAACAAGCCATTTAGTTCTCTAAGCCTGCACCAACCATGCTGCCTATGGGAGCTAAAATCCCCTTCTGGGGACCATATCCTTCTATCCCCATCCTATTCATGTATTTGTCAAGATACCCCTTAAAAGTCACTATCGTATCTGCTTCCACTACCTCTCAATGTGTCTCAAAGGTTCTTTCCTTCTCACTGGAATAAATCTTTGCTAAGAGTTATTAACTGTCTCCTTAAATGTCTGCCACTACATCTCTACTGTTCTACCTTTTAAACTAGTTTTTCAGTTCACTTTGGCTAGATTTGTTTTCATACCCTTTGTTCTAGTGTCAGAGAATACTTGCACATGGGAGCCTGCTCATACTTCCCTATGTATTTTAAGTTCTTGTCTGTGCATCAAGTGGAGACTATATTGGATGCAAGGGGCATTTCAAAAAAGGATTAAACAACAATATCTTGGTAGATCAGCAGTCTGATGTTAAAGAACATAGAAAATTACAGTGCAGTACAGGCCCTTCAGCCCTCGATGTTACGCCAACCTGTGAAACCAATCTAAAGCCCATCTAACCTACACTATTCCTATATCATCAATATGTTTATTTAATGACCATTTAAATGCCCTTAACGTTGGCGATTCCACTGCTGATCAGTGGTGAAGAAATCAGAAAGAGATGATATTGTACAGTTAATGCTTTACTCCAGCCGTCTGTTGCATGGCCTTAAATGTCCAATTTATGAAAGTGCTGACTGACATTTTCAATGGCTGGCATCAAAATATCATACCTGCTTACTCTGCTCTCAGAAATATTCCTGATGCAGTGTCCTAACATTGGCTTTGAGCAGGGTAGGAGAAGGAAATAAATGCAGACTAAGATTGCCAACCATGCCTTGATTTTGTCATTAAACTGCTTCAAAACCATACAGGCTTATTGCAACCACTTGAATATTATTTCACCATCTTTAACTGGTCTGTATTTTCACATGATGTTTGGTAGATGACTAATATATTATAGGACTTGATTTATACTTCAGATTTTTCAGATCTGGCTGTCATTCCTCAATCAGTTGCAGAGATTTATTGACTTTGTAACCTATTCTGATGTGCCTCGCTCTGAAACATAAATGTAGCTCCAAATCCTTTATGGTCAATTAAGTTTTCTATAGCTGGAATTTGGAATTCTAGGCATCATTCTCATTAAAATTTATATGCAAAATTCCAGTTATCACAAAGCCTATTACCGATCTAATATGATAATAACTTCCTTAACTCTTTATTTTTAATAGTTGTCCTCCATGTAGCCATGAAGTATGTGGGGGGAGGGGGGGTGGAACAAGGAAGACTATACCATACTTTTTTTGTAATTGCCCATGCACATTGATTAACAAGAAGATATCATAGAATGTGGAGAAAAAAATGGGAAAATAGAGTTCAGGTGCACACCTACTATGATTTGATTGAATGGTGGAACAGACTTGAGGGGCTGAATGGCCTACATTTGTTTTCAAAGGAAAACTTTACAGAGAATGTGATAAGTCTATACTGTTGTTTCTTTCCTCCCTTTTTGCCTTAATTGCCACCAGGATGTTTGGATAAAGTCTGCTGTGATCCTAGGCTTTACCCTTAGGTTTTTGGTATGACATGGTTAGGGATGTTTAGAGTAAGAAAGTTTTCCAGTTGAAGACACTTGTTAAGAGAATAAAGCCAAGGGTTTTGAACTAAATAAACTTCACTGACCAAGTCAGAAATGTAAAACAATTTACAATATGTATCAAGTGGAGACTATAATGGATGCAAGGTGCATTTCAAAAAGGATTAAACAACAATATCTTGGTAGATCAGCAGTCTGATGTCAAATAACATAGAATATTACAGTGCAGTACAGGCCCTTCAATGTTACTCCAACCTGCGAAACCAATCTAAAGCCCATCTAACCTATACTATTCCAATATCATCCATATGTTTATTCAATGACCATTTAAATGCTCTTAAAGTTGGCGATTCCATTGCAGATCTACCAACATGAGGTACATGTGACTTAACAGAAAAACAATGGTCAAACACACTACAATGCACAATCAATGGCAATTATGACAAAGATAGATCTCTCAGATTTCTCAACAACTGACCCAGATATCAGTAAACACTAAAGAAGGAATTTTACATCTTTGCTTGACCCAAGACCATAAAATCCCACCCGAGGTCAACAGACCTTACTATTGTCTATCCCTCGCCTGCTCCGATTCCATGGTGGGCGAGGCTGTAGAATTCCAGTGTGTGAGGGAACCAATCTCATTGAAACTCTGGGCAGAATCATACTGGCTCACCTGCAGTGGGAAACTTGGGAGGTGGGGAAATTAAAGTTGGCAGGGGGCCAAAAATCAGTTTCCTGATGGTGGGATGGATTTTTTTCAATTATGTTCTTGGGACTTTAAAAGCAGTTTGAGCTTCCTGACTATCAATTCAAGAAGCCTTATTGCACACATTAGCAAATCATGGATGCTCAGTAAAAAGCCACCTCACCAAATGTAAGTACCCTCCTCCAAATTAAGTTCCTTGCTAGTCTTAAATTAAGATGTTCACATATACAATTACATGAACCTGGTGAGGTTGACTTCTTCCATCATTTTGAAGCATACAGCAGTTGCACTGGCTTTCGTGGGGACCGCTCACAAATCTCAGCCTTGTGATTGAGATAGGATGTCAGCAGGCCAAGCAGTGAGGGGCTGAATGGCTGGATAAGGGAGGCAAAATTAGTTGCAAAAAAAATGGAATGAAGACTGAACACAAGAGAGGCAGACGAAAGGTGGAAGGTTGGAAAGCTGTCAAGGGAAGAAAGACAGAATTTCCAATACTGAGAATGAGGCTGGCCAGGGAAGGAAGACAGAATTTCTGGTTCAGGGAGGGAATATAAGGGTCTGAGGAAGCAGAATGGAGGAAAGTGTCTTTTTTTTTGGTTCTTGTGGTTTGGTCAGAGGTGGAGTTTCTGGGCAGCGATGCTGGCAGAGAGATGATCTTAGAAGTTGGTGTCAGTTCTGCCTAAAGTGGGGTGCTGGGAATTGAACTGAGAGTACTGGGCACCAGAAGGAACAGTTACAATAAGAGGAGAGAATAGGATGTGGTAGGTTTGCAGGTCCAGGCTGATAGTAAGGTAACTGGAGGTTTCATGGTGGTTAGTTCAGGAAATGGTTGAAGTAGGTGACTTGGATGACAGGAGGGTTAGGGTCAGGGTGGCATGTGGACGATAACAAAGGGGAAATAAAGCATGTGGAAGGTGCTGGTTATAAGTGAAAGACAAATAGAGAGAGGTTCAATAATTGTTCAAATCCCAGGTTTTCAATCTCATCATCCAAGACTCTATTCTCTGGATTGCTGACTCTGCCCTCTAGCACCAGCTTACATACACCATTTCAGCTCTTCAGCCATGCTCGGAAGAAGGTCATTGACCCAAATGATTATCTTTAGCCCAATAGCCTGCAGCATGTAATCGCCACTGGCCTGCTGACTTCTGAGATTTTCAGAGTTCTCCCAAGTCCTTGAAGGCTTCCAACCATAGCTTTTTTACTGCTTAGAGTCTCTTTCCTTGCTTGTCTCCCTGGTTATTCCCTCTGGAGATATCTCCCCGATTCTCTCTCCTAGACTTGAAATATTGGCTCTGTTCTCTTTCTACAATGGAATCGCCAACTTTAAGAGCATTTAAGTGGTCATTGAATAAACATATGGATGATATTGGAATAGTGTAGGTTAGATGAGCTTTAGATTGGTTTCGCAGGTTGGAGTAACATTGAAGGGCCTGTACTGCACTGTAATATTCTATGTTATTTGACACCAGACTGCTGATCTACCAAGAATTCAGAAATTCTTGCTGAGATTTTCCAAGAAATTTTAAGATCTGGTTGGATGAAATCAAATGGGTCGAGTTGTCTTTCTTATCCACAATTATCTTCTGTTAAGAATGCAAGTTCTGCCACAGTTTATGTCAAATAATCTTTGAAGAAAGCAGATAACAAGGCTGTTTACATTTCTAATTGTGAAATTTTCTTCCAGACAGAACTGTTGTCTGGAATTCAATCTTTCTGTACAAAATTGCAAAAGCAATGTTAACCATCACTTCCTGAATCAGTATTGTTGAATTATGACTCATTAGTACATGGGAAATTAAACTTACTTGTTGGCTTGTCATTTATATCATGTCAATGTTGATCCTAGCAACTACCAACAGGATCAATTTTGTAAGATATCTAAAGTAAAGTTTATTCATTAGTGCCACAAGTAAGCTTACATTAACATTGAAATGAAATGACTGAAAACCCCCTAGTTGCCACACTCCAGCACCTGTTTGGTTACACTGAGGAAGAACTTAATCAATGCACCTAACCAATACATCTTTCAAACTGTGGGAGGAAATCAGAGCAGCCAAAATAAAACCACACAGACACAGGGAGAACATGCAGACTCCACACAATTACCCAAGCTGGGAATCAAACCCAGATCCCTAACGCTGTGAGGTACAGTGCTAACCATTGTGCCACCATGCCGCCGAAACCCTTGTTTCATTATCCAGCTATCTGTTATACTGCCCAATATACATCAAACATTCAATTCATTTTCATCCACCCAAAAAGAACACAGCTATTGATATTTAAATTTGTTCTTTGCTTTTCAAAAATTAAATTAAGTACCAACTAGGATTAACAGTTTTGCAAGTCTTTGGATCTGGAATCCTTTCATAATGAGTCAACAATCTACATTTGGGAATTCCAGAGGAACTGGTACTCCCAGTTAAATGCAAGGAAAAACTGTCTGATTGGCCAACAATTGACTTCTTAATAAGGGTGTTTGTATTTCAATAGGCCAACCTTAGTGGCTTGATTGAAGTCATTACAATAGTTAATAAAAAGTTTAAGTTAGTAAGTCAATGTTTACCAATGAGAAAGGCAGCTCACAGGTTACATCCCTTCTCAGGACAATGGGGTTGATTTTTAACTTGTCTTCCAAGTGTAAAACTGGCATTATGATCAGCCTCCCAAACCAGAAACCACTGAAGCAAAGCCCAGATTGTGTCTATCACAAAAAGGGCTGATGTACCTTGGTGGCAAACTGAAAATCACGTCACTTTATGCACTTTGGCTGCTTTCGGGAAATGGAAAGGCCTGTCAGATTTCAGTAAACAGCCACACTGTTATTTTACAGCAAATAAATCATCGTTTGGAGAACAGAAATTAATATTTAAAAACAGTTACTTGTGGGCGGAATCTCAATGGAGTTTTCAAATAGCAAGTTGGCCAACATGCCAGAGCTGTAAAATTATTGTAAATCACACACTCCACATTCATACTGTTTGAAAAATTAATGGTGTGTGGGACAAGCAGATTAGAATATTGCTCAACCAGCCTAGAAATTAGACTGCTTAAAGAAAGCAGGAGGCTGGGAATTCCTATGTGTTGCCTGTCTACTGATAGCATCATATGGTGCTGGTTTACATTTGCCTGATGTTAAGATAGTTGACACAAATTTTTGAAGTTTTTTTCAAAACAAAAAGGCTTAATTTTGAAGTGCGTTTTAAAAATATCACTATAATTCTTAACAGTCCATTCCAGCTCTATGTGATGAAGTTTTCTTTTTAGAAATGTTTGACAGGTCAGTTTTGTCTTCTGGTGACATTTTGGTAGATGTGCACCTCATTGTGTCATTTTGTGAGTGGAAAACAGACCACAAGAATCACACCCTATGCCCCAAGGATTCATGATATAGACCTAGCCCTGTAGATTAAGCAGGAGTGTAACGTCTGTTTCAGGCCTATTTCAGATATGTATCAGCTCTGCAATTCAGGATTAGATGGTCGATATGAATCATTCCAGAGGTTCTTAAAGGACTTGAGACTGTCAACAACAGTAATTTTTCCATTATAAGGCAGCCTTTACCAGAGATATATCTATAACAGCTCCAGATGCATGTCATCCAAATTATGGGTGGAATTTTACGAGATATTTTTCTAAATGTCCAGCTAGCATGAAAACGGAACAGTTGCTGATCCACTTCTATCTTTTCATCCATTCTTTTGTGGACAGGATGATGACAGACCAGCACATCTGTATGAACCCAACTAAAAAAAAGAGTGAATATGAATTCTTGGTTGAATATTTTGAAAATTCGTGAGGTTTGGATGAAATAAGCATGCAAAATAAAAGTGATTTGGGAAATCAACCCAAGTTCATGATAAGAGATAAGGATTTCATAATTCTGTGTTTGGAAGGCAATGGTATAATCAGACAAAGTCAGCATGGACATACAAATTTATTGGAATTTTTTGAGGATGTAACTAGTAGAGTTGACCAAGGAGAACCAGTGGATGTGATTTATTTAGACCTTCAGAAATTTTTTGACAGGGTATCCCAGAATAGATGACTATGTCAAGTTAAAGCACATGGGATTGCAGGTAATATCTTCAGATGGATACAAAGCTGGCTAGCAGACAGGATGCAAAGAGTTGGCATAAATTGATCTTTTTCAATTGGCAGTCAATGATTAGTGAGATTCTGCAGAGATCTTTGCTTGGATTCCAATTGTTCACATTGTATATTAATGATTTGGAAGAGGAAACTGAATGTATTATCTTCAAATTTGAGGATGATACAAAGAGATGCTGGTCTGCAGGTGCACCTCAAGAATCAGTACATGATGCAAGACTTTTATCTGCACTGCAAGGTCACACATTGGCCTAGTTGTAGGCATTGCAGCTCCAGAGGCCATGTTTAGAGCAAGTAATGTTGCTCGTCTAATGCGCCAATTGCATTGGTTTCACTTGTATTCTAGGTGTCACAGAATTTGCTTTATGAGGTAAGCAGAGGTATACAGAAGCCAGGAATGTTGCATGTGATACACAGATTGGAAATAAGGTTGTTGGCCAGAATGGATGGTCCTCATTCTTCCAAGGAACTGATGCTGCACTGTTCAGGGCTCCTTGTGCACATGTACCTGATCTGCATGGATGCTACAATATACAATCCTTTCAACATGTATAGGGCTTGAAGTCTGATACCCTCACCTTATTAGAGTTGTGAGCATGGTTTGATCATGGATAATTTAGTGACATGGGCCCCTCATTTACTATTGTGCCATTCATGTGAGGGATCAGGTTGTGAAGAACTTATTGCCATCTCTGTTTGCAATGTGATGAAGTCCATGGTTATCATGGTGAGTACTCCAGACATATAAATGTGACTGAATCAAACTCAGTGATTTTTATCCTTTGCCTTGTTGAGGATGGGCAGTTCCAAGTGTACTTTTTATGTACATTTATGCTTACTTCCAGCAATTCCAAAGGGCATCTGACCTATCCTATAGAATGAATGACCCTCACCATAGTCTACTTTAGTAGCTTAAAAGGACATATCCAAAGGGGTTCCTTACCTCTCCAAAGGGATATCCAGACTATTCAAATGAATCCATAGAGTTCAAACCTGCTCTTATCTGGCTTTGGACATTTTGTGTTTCACACGACTCAGCTACTAAAATACCACTTCAGTCGAGGCAGCTGATGAATTAAATTGCTGCCCCTATAAACAATATATGTTTTAAATGGACCTCATCCTCCAATCTGGCTCCCCTCATTTAAAAATGGGAATTGCCATGTTTATAGTTCATAATTTCCAGCCATTGCTTCTACTCTCGCCATGATACTGAACCGCTATGTTTTCGGATAACATCGCTGTAGGGCATGTTGTGGGTGAAAAATAGTTAAGGAGCAGCAGTTCTTGGTTGATGGTAGAGAGGCACTGGGGGAGGATGATGGGGTCAACCTGTATACAGACAGGTCAAGAAAAACAAAATGAGGCATTTTACAGCTGTCTCAGGTCACATGTCGAGTTTTGACTTTGGTAAGAGTTATTTGCATACTGTGACAAGGTTGGAAACCTGACTGGAGGAGTTCAAACATGGAGTTTCTGCAAAGTCAGCACAGATTTGAGAGAAGACAATGACTGGAAATTTGCTGACATCCCTCCCCCCCAACCATGGGAATTGGAACAGGCAAGAGATGGACCATCAGAAGGTCCATTGACCTTGGGGAGGAATTTTCCACTTTTGGGGTGAGCGAGTGTGGAAAATTTTGCCCAATAACTTCCAGGATTTTGGATAGGAAAGAGAGGTTGGAGATGAGGTGGTTATTTGCAAGGATAGGTTCATCTTTTTGAGGAAGGAGTTGATGACAGCAGATTTGAAGAAAAGGGGAATGGATAAAGAGGAGAGAGAATCTTCAATAATATCACTTGAAAGGATATGAGGCAATTAGGAGAAAAACTAGAAAAGGAAGCAACTTCAGGCTTGAGATTAAGGAGAAAGTTTGGCTAGATCCTTGAGATAAATAAATGCAATTGTGTCAGATATATGGCCATCTGTAAGAATTGATTTTCCAAAAGTTGTCTTCCCATTTCATAATTTCTTATGAATATTAGAGTTTCCACAGCAAGTGTTTGTGGCATTAGAAATAAATAACATAATAAGATTTTAATTACCATGCACAGTTGTAATGGCAAAAACGCTGAGGCTTCCAAGTTAATGGGTATATTGTTTTTGGTTTAGCTTCTTCACTCACTGTTAAAAAAAGAATTTTCGCAACTTCTTGGTAGCAGTTAAAACACAAAAAAAATCATGATAATTACTTACAAATTATTATTTAAAGAGGATGTCAATGGTGAGATTTCCTCCTAAATTACTTTGATATATTAAGTAATTGGAACAGACTATTTGCACTAATGTGCCTCTTTGAAAGTGTAAATATTCACTTGTATTTATGTATTGCCTTTAACATAGCAAAATGCCTCAAGGCACTTCACAGAAATGTTCTCAGGTAAACTTTGACACTGAGGCACATAAAAAGATATTCAAACAGGTTGCCAAAATCTTGATCAAAGAGGTTGGTTCTATTTATGATACTACTTTGCTTTTGTGTCATTGATTTCTCTACTGGGAACGACTGCCTTGGAGGAATTCTACTCTTCTCGCTGACAGGATATCCGTTTGTCTCTTTTATTTTTATATCTTCTTTGCTTCTCATGTTCGATTAGGTATCCACCAAAACTCATTTTCACAGTCACGTCTCTTCCATCAGCAACATTCCCCAACTCATTCCATGGAAATTCCAACTTCATGGTATTTATTTATTTCACTTATTATATTACAAGTAGGCTTACATTAACATTATAATAAAATTACAGTGAAAATCTTCTGGTCGCCACACTCTGGTGCCTATTTGAATCAATACATCTAACCAGCATGTCTTTCAGACTGTGGGAGGAAACCAAAGCATCCGGAGGAAACCCATGCAGACACTGGGAGAATATGCAAACTCCGTACAGACAGTAACTCAAACTGAGAACTGAACCCAGTCCCTCGCACTGTGAGGCAGCTGTGCTAGCTAAAAGCAAATGGTAATCATGTCTCTCTTTGGAAAGTAGAAGTTTTCAACATTGCTACAGAAGACTGGATATAGTATGTGGAGCATACTGGAGCAGGGACCCAGATGTATAATTTGATCCCAAGTTTAGTGTTCCCAAAGGCAACCGACATGAAAATATTTGCAGAGCTTGTTGAGCTAGCAAAGGGACATACTATGCCCTCAGTAATATTACAAAGATACAATTTTAATTCAACGGGGTAAGTCCCAGGGAGATCATTGCAGCCTTTTATAGCAAGATTAAAACAAATCATGGAGCACTGTGATTTTGGGTTAGAGCATTAAATTAAATTTGTATGCGATGTACAAAATGCAACAATAAGAAGAGAATTGTTAGCTGAATCAGAGATAATGCAAAAATAAAATGTTGCAGATGTGGGAGTTTGCGCATTCTCCCTGTGCTTGCATGGGTTTTCTCCAGGAGCTCTGGTTTCCTCCCACACCCCAAAGATGTGCTCTTGGGCTAATTGGCAGAACAAATTCTCCCTAAATTGTCTCAAATTTGGTTTCAATCCATAGATCTATAAACATTGACAGGGATCACGGGTAGAAGTGGGAACATCGAGGTGGCAGCGTGGGCTCGTTGGGCCGAAGGACCTGTTTCCCGTGCTGTTTTGTTCTTTGTTCTTTGTTCAGATGGCTTCAGTGATGGAGAGCGGAAAGAAGAATGATCAGGAGATAAAAAGTGCTCAGAGTGATTTGGTCCACCTGTGAGGGTGATAGGTTTCAAGCAGTAGTGACACAAGGAGTGAAATTGTTGTTGGTTTAAGGAGAGAGATGAATTCAGAAGCCAGAAGAGATTCACAAATTATAGAAGATTTAACAACAGTCTGAATAATGCAGAGTGCTATTGGTGCAGAGGAAGTCTCTCTCCAGAAACGTGCAGATTTAGAGAAACAGAGTGCTTCATGTGTGGAAGGAAAGGACATTTGAGGCACAAGTGTAAAAAGAAACAGGTCTGCCCAATACCAACAGAGTAAATAATCCAGCCCTAGTGCATAGTATGGATGATTGGACTGTATGTGAATGGAACAGATCAGAAGATGAGTTACTCACTGTAATATTCATAGCTTCTGACCTGTTCCTGTATCCACTGTGTTTATGTAATGAGTCTAGTTGAGTTTCTGGTCAATGTTATCCCCAAGAATGTTGACAGTGGGAGATTCAATGATGGTTACACCATTGAATGTTAAGGGGTGGTGGTTAGAGTGCCTCTTATTAGAGTGCTTGGCATTTGTGGGGCACAAATGTTACTTGCCACTTGTCAGTCAAAGCCTAGATGTTGTCCAGATCTTGTTGCATTTGAACATGGACTGCTTCAATATCTGAGGAATCACGAATGGTGCTGAACATTGTGCAATCATCAGCGAACATCCCCGCTTCTGACTTTATGAAGAGAGAAGGTCATTGATGAAGTAGCTGAAGATTGTTGGACACAGGGCACTACCCTGAGGGACTCCTGCAGAGATGTCCTGGAATGGAGATGAATGACTTTTCACAACCACAACCGTCTTCTGATATAGCAGGTATGACTCCAACCAGCAGAAAGTTTGCTCCTGAAACCCACTGATTCCAGTTTTCTAGGGCTTCTTGATGCCACACTCCATTGAATGTGGCCTTGATGTCAAGGGTTGTCAGTCTCACCCCACCTCTGGAATTCAGCTGTTTTGTCCCTGTTTGAACCAAGGCTGTAATGAGGTCAGGAACTGAGTGACCCTGGCAAAACCCAAACTGGGCATCACTGAGTAGGTTATTGCTGAGCAGATCCTGCTTGATAGCACTGTTGATGATCCCTTCTATCACTTTACTGATAATTGAGAATAGACTGATTGGCCAGTAATTGGATGGGTTGGATTTGTCCTGCTTTTTGTGTACAGGACATACTTGGGCAATTTTCCACATTGTTGGGTGGATGTCAGTGTTGTAACTGTACTGGTAGAGCTTGGCTCGGGAAACGGCAAGTTCTGGAACACAAATCTTCAGTAATTTTGCCGGAACGTTATCAGAGCCCGTTGCCTTTGCCGAATCCATTGTTTCCAATTGTTTCTTGCTATCACATAGAGTGGATTGATTTGGCTGAAGACTGGCATCTGACATGCTGGGAACAACTGAAGGAGACCGAGATAAATCATCCACTCGGCATTTCTAGCTGATGATTGTTTCAAATACTTCAGCCTTATCTTTTGCACTGATGTGCGGGGTTCCTCCATCATTTAGGTGGGGATATTTGTGGAGCCTCCTCCTCCAGTGATTTGTTTAATTGTCTACCATTATACAGATTGGATAGGGAAGGACTGCAAAGCTTAGATCTGATCTGTTGGTTGTGGGATTGTCTATCACTTTTTTTTTTGCCGTTTGAAATGCAAGTAGTCCCATTTTGTAGCTTCACTAGGTTGACACCTCATTTTTAGATAAGCGTGGTGCTGTTCCTGGCATGCTCTCCTGCACTCTCCATTGAACCAGGGTTGATCCTCTCGCTTGATGATAATGATTGAATGGGGGATATGCTGTTGCGGATTGTGCTGGGGTACAATTCTGCTGCTATTGGTGGTCCACTGTGCCTCATGGTTGCCCAGTCCTGAGTTGCTAGATTGGTTTGAAGTCTGTCCCATTTAGCACAGTGACAGTGTGAAGATTATTCTCAATGTGAAGATGGAACTTTGTCTCCACAAGGACTGTGCAGTTGTCACTCTTTCCGTTACTAACATGGAAGGCTGCATCTGCAGCTGGCAGATTGGTAAAGATGAGGTAAAGTATTTTACTTCCTCTTGTTGTTCCCTCACTACCTGTTGTGGATCTAGTCTAGCAGTTATATCCTGTAGGACCCAATCCCCTCAATCAGTAGTGCTACTGCCCAATCACTCTTAGTGACGGACATTGAAACCTCCTGTCCAGAGTACATTTTGTGCCCTGCCACCCTCAGTGCTTTCTCCAATGTTGTTCAACATGGAGGAACACTGATTCATCAGCCGAAGGAGGATGGTACGTGGTAAATAGTAAGAGGTTTCCTTGCCCATGTTTAACCTGAAGCTATGAGACTTATGGGGTTCAGAGTCAATGTTAAGGACTCCCAGGGCAACTCATTTCTGACTATATACTACTCTGCCACCACTTCTGTCCTGCTGATGGGACAGGACATATCCAGGGATGATAATAGTGATGTCTGGGGTACTATCTGTAAGGTATGGTTCTGTGAGAATGACTATGTCAGGTTGTTGCTTGACTGGCCTGTGAGACGGCTCTCCTAATTTTGGCACTAGCGCCCAGAAATTAGTAAGGAGGACTTTGCAGGATTGACATGGCTATTTGTCTGTTTGTTTTGCCATTATCTTTTCCGGTGCCTATAACAATGCCACGTGGTCTGTCCTATTTCATTCTTTTGTTGAGACTTTGTTCCAATGAGTAGCCAATTTCAGAGGGTAGTCGAGAGTCGACCATATCACTATGGCTCTGGAGTCACATATAGGCCAGACCATGTAAAGACGGCAAATTTCCTCCCCTAAAGGACATTAGTGTATCACATGGATTTTTCCGACAATCAACAATGGTTTCATGGTCATCAGTAGATTCTTAATTCCAGATATTTTTTATTGAATTCAAATTCCGTCTGCTATGATGAACCTCATGATGAACACCTCATTCGCCTGACGAAGGCACAAAGGCCGAAAGCTAGCAGGTTTACTATCAAATAAATCGGTTGGATTTAAAATTGGTGTTGTCAGATCTCTTACTGATTTGAACCCAGTTTCCCAGGACATCATCTGGGTTTCTGGATTAATAAATGAGCAATAATACCACTAGGCCATCGCCGTTTGGCCGCTGAGATAGGTACAATTATGTGAAGATATTGTAGGGCCCCTGCCACTGCTGTATCTTCCTCTTATTCGAGAAATCAGTCCTGTTGACTCATAAAAATGTACAAAGAAAGTCTGTACGTCTGATACAAATACTTACACATCGGCTTCAACTTTCCTACATTTTTCAGATAACAGTAAGAATGAAGATTGCATTTCATAACCAATCAGTACATTGCCTCATATTTATCCAGGCTTTGAAAGCGTAAGGAAACACTTGCATAAATTATATCCATCTTTTCTGCTCTTTAACATTAAACTGATGCATCCATTATGACCTAAGCACATTCAATAAATTGGAGGTGAAACAGCATACGGTAGAAAATGAAGATTATTATTAAACAATCACTTGATCAAAATGAATTTGATTTTAGTATCATGTTTGTTCATAATCTGACACCGAACATAAATGGAGCTCAATACCACAGTGGTGCTTCATTAGCAAATCACCAAACACCCAGGGCAAACTATTTTTATTCTGACACAATCCACTGAAGAAATGAATAGTATTATATACAATCTGTTTAGGAGACATTATTAATGAATTGTCCTAGTCTCACTAGAGTTGGAAGTGGGTAGCTTATTAGGCTATTCAAGCGCATATTGTGAAAAGATAAATATTATTTGCTGGCAATTAATTTGTACTGGCTATTGTCCAGGGATAATCAGTATCCACAGTCAAGTCTGTAATTCATTGGTTTGAAGTCCTAGTACACAAAACTAGAACTATCAGAAATAAAATAGACATTCAAATTGAGTGCAGTTTTCACAGAAATTGCTACAAAAAATATATCTATATAACAATTTGTTTTATGCCAAATCATTTCAGTTTCCCAGAAAGTTAATACCTATAGTTGCTTAAAATAGACCCTTAACAATTTGAGAGAGCAAGCACTATTCAGAGTAAGTATTCTCCATTGCCTACTTAGTGAAGCTGTGTCATTCAGAGAGAATTTAAAACAGGATGGGTGCACAGATTTATTTTGTGCATTTAGACCTTTATAATCCTGGCTGTTTTGAAACCTGTTCCAAAAATGTGATGTTCCACAAAACTGAGAGGCCCTAGATGTCAAGTCGTACAGATCACAGTTAACCTAAAGAGATGTCCAGATACTGGCTGCTTATCACAGCAATCGAGCCATCAGGATACTCTGGAGCTTTGGCCTGTACACAAACAAGGGAAATCAAGCTTCTGTTACACTTTGTTGCTTATCCTTTTGTGCTAACAGCGCAATCCATGTAAGATATTGTTGTCCTTCTAAAGATTATGTGCCAAGACATGAAACAAAAGCATTAACGCTCAGAGAGCTTCCACTCCCTGAGTGTCAGCACTCAGCAGGGGTAGTGACTGCTTGAATAAATGAATATTATAGTAATATCACCATTTTTAATCTCTAAATGTCATCCACTGTGGTGTCTATAGATGGCATTTGCAAAACTGAATTATTTTTGGGGAATCATTGTTTTAATTAGCCGTGACCGCTATAGAAAGGGAAGTTTAACAAAACAAGTTTGTCAGGTGAATTGTTCTCTACCAAGATGCAGTAATGAACATATTCTATTTGCAGAGCAAATGAAATACCTTTTCAGTCTCTGGTAGTGAAAGTGATTATTTGCTGTTTGCTGCAATGAGGTGATGCCCACATGGAGAAGTGTGTATTACATTATCCTGAGGTAAAACTACTGCAGCATTTGAATCATTGATGAAAACAGGTGTACTCATTCCTTGCCTTTGCGATCAACAAATTGCTGCATTTACCAAATGTTCATTTGAAGTGTCAACACATCTTCAAAGAACATTAAATTTCTTATTGTATTCAAAGCATTTCTGTGCTTAAAACAAGATTCCTAATCAATCCCACTCAGACTACACAAACATTAAACTCTTATTGTTTGATACTCCCACTTTGTGAACAGTTCTGAATAACTTATTCTTTGAAAAATTACTTTGAGAAAAAAAAAGATAGTTGTGATTACAAGATTAATGAATGAATCTACCTTTTTGGGAAGCCTTTCTTTCCTCTATTCCTAGCCTGAAGTAACATAATTGTAAGAGAATCAGAAGAGACATAATGGTATGATTGATTAACCAGTAATTAGAATATTGTGTTCAGCTTTGAACACTTTTATTTTTGGAGGAGAACAAGGACCATCAAGAGGGTGAAGAAGAGATTCATGTTACCAGTGATGAGTGGTTTTAGTTATGAGGAGAGACTCGAGAAATTAGCACTCTTTAGCAGAGACTTTTTTTTAAGGATTTGATAGATGTGTACAAAAATCCAGAGATGTTTTGATGAGGTAAATGTGGAAAATGTACTTCAACTGATAAGTGAGTGGGTAACTAAAACAGGTACATTTAAAATCATTGCCAGTGGATAGAAAGGGATGGATGAAGAGAAGGATATTTTGAGAGCAGTTATTAGGACTTTAAATCTCCTACCAGGAACTTTGGTGACTATTTCTGTAAAGATAATGAGGATAAATATTATGTGCTGGTCTCGGTGCCAGTAAGAGGATTGGGTCCCATTGCCACAGGAGTGAATGCAGCAGCTGACTGTGATTATGCAGCAGCTGGCCAATTAGTGGTGCAGGATTCTTCTGGTGGACTAGCGGAGGTAGGCCATGAGATGTCAATCTTGATTTCACCTAGTGGGAAAGACATTCAAAGGGTTGACATGGGATATCCCTGCAGTTTAGCAATGTCTCCCAGCAAGTTCTCCTCCATGTTGTAAGGAAAAGTCAGGTGCTTCTTGACTGAGAATATAAGAAGATACCCATCTCCCAAACTGAGTAACCCTGGCCAGATGTTATGGAGGAGATCAGCAGTCATGGGGTTATCCACTAATTTGGGATGGAGCGTCGTAACAGGTCAACGGCTTCCTTTTCTGTGGTAGGATCATTTGACTCTATTCTCTGAAGTTTACATGTGGTAATATGTGACAGTGTATTATAAAAGGAGGGACTGGGAAAGAGAAATGGCAGCCTCAGATCCTTCTGATGCATAGCTGCTTCTCAACAACAGTCAGCCATTTCTTTGCTGACTCCTAGCGGATCCCTGGAGAGTGGACATTTAGAGGAGGGCCACCCTCAAAAGCGTTAGGCAGCTACTTGCCTGAGTCCTGCACTAGTCTTCACAGAAAACAAACAGTATCCATCCTTTTACTTTCAGGAAAAAGTAGGCCCACAACATCAAGTTGAGACAGGTAGAGGAAGTCCCAATATTCCTTTTTTGATGTTGGATGCAGAGGATGCCCTGGAAGAGGCTGGTTGTGCAATTGCAGATGGGAAGACAAGAAAATCAGTACAAGAGAGTGCGGGGACAGTGGCACATGTGGATATATGGAATTCACATTGGGCATGGACGCAATCTGATGATGTAAAGCCTTGAAGCCCTAATAGATTGCATTCTCTCATGAATTTCTTGCTGACTGATGTGATGACAATAATATCTCAAAGTCAACAAAATAAAGGAGATAGTCATTGAGTTCAGGAAGCATAATGGAAGACATGCCCATGTCTCCATCAACAGGCATGAAGTGGAAATGGTGAAGGGCTTCAGGTTTCTAGATGTCCAGGTCACCAAAAATCTGTCCTTGTTACCGACACTATAGTTAAGAAAGCCTACCAACACCTTTACTTTCTCAGAACAAAATTTGGTATGTTTGCTTTGATTCTCATAAACTTTTACAGATGCACCATAGAAAGCATTCTTTCTGGTTCTATCATAACTTGGTAAGACTTCTGCACTGTCCAAGACTGCAAACACATACAAAGAATTGTGATCGAAGCCCAGTCCGCCACTCAAACCATTGACTCTACACTTCCTGCAGCCTCGGAAAGGCAGCCAGCATAATCAAGGACCCACACATCCACGTACTAGAATAGAATTCTTAGCATCCCTACAGTGCAGAAGGAGTCCATTTGGCCCATTGAGTCTGCACTGACCATAATCCCACCCAAGCCCTATTCCTGTAACCCCATGCATTTACCCTAGCTGGTCCCCCTGACACTAAGGGGTAATTTAACATGGCCAATTCACCTAACTCACACATCTTTGGACTGTACTCTCTTCCATCTTCTTCTGTCAGGAAAAAGATACAGAAGTCTGAGATCATGTCTGAAATCACATACTAACTGACTCAAGAACAGCTTTTTCCCTGCTATTATCAGACTTTTGAGTGGGCCTATCTCATATTGAGTTGATCTTTCTCTACAACGTAGCTACAATTATAACACTACATTCTGCATTCTCTCCTTTCCTTCTCTATGTACGATATGTTGTCTGTATTGTATGCAATAAGCAACACTTTTCACTATATACTAATACATGTGACAATAATAAATCAAATCAAATCAAAAGGATGGTCCACCACTGAAACTGGGAGCCTGCAGTCTGTCTCTAAGGAGGAGGAGTCTCAGATAGGGCACTGTCACATTATTCCCCAGCACCCTCCCAAGCATGGGTACTGGGATACTGGCCAGAAGTCTCTGGCCATTCATGCCCTGCTGCTGTTGCCAGTGAGAATAGAGAACTGTCACTCAGCCAAATCTCTATCCACTGTAATGTTACCAGAGAATCCCAGCTGCAGGTAAAGTCGGAGGATCTGTCCCACTGATATATTGCTGGATCTGCATTATTGATTAAATTCAGGTCACAAGCTGGTGACTATATCACAGGAGTACCTCAGCAGCTGTTGGAGGCTGTGAAAGTTGAGGCCATGAACAGTCAGAATCAGGCCCGTGCTAAGTCCCTGGTTGTTGACGTGCTTCTGGATTCATCGGCAGCAAGGAATCTGCTGGAGTTGCCAGAGGTCATGCACAGCTATGCATGGATGATGGAAAGCCTAACCAGGCTATAAGTGCTGCCTGTCACTTGAATTCTAATGAGTCGGGGGGGTGGGAGAGGTGGGGCGGGGGGGGGGGGGGGGGGTGATTGGTAGCGGCAGATCATGTAAAAGTACATTGAAGTGAGGTGAGATTCTCTGGTTTTCAGGCCAGCGCAGCTGGAGAATTCCACCACACACATAAGCTGCTCATTCATAGAGTGCAATCTTTGCTATTGATGAATATAGCTGGCTGTTGTGAGGAAGCTCTTAAGGCCCCATGTGTGGGGCCTTAGTATGATCCCATAGTATGATATATGTTTCAATTAGGTTGTCTCTTACTTTTCTAAACTCCAGCAAAAACAAGTCTGTCAAACCTTTTCTCATAAGACAATCAGCCCATTCTTGTACTGTCTTTTCTCATAAAACAATCAGCCCATTCCTGTACTATCATTTCACTTTGGATCTTCCCCCATTACCTTAGACTTGATAACCATTACTCTCCATATATCTTCTCGCCTCTGAACCAACACCCATTACCTTATCCTTGCCCACTCTGATACTGACCCCTCTCATTAGACCTCTGAAGATGGAAAAGCAGGTTAATAGGGTGTGAAAAAGGCATATGGCACACTCGCCTTTATGAATCAGGGTATAGATTACAAAAGCAGTGAAATCATATGGGGTTGTGTAGAACTTTGGTGAGACCACAGCTGGAGTATTGTGTGCAGTTCTGTTTACCAGAAGGAAAGATGTGAACATACTGTAGGGGAAGCAGAGGAGATTTACCAAGATGCTGCCTGGGATGGAACATTTCAGTTATAAAGAGAGGTTGGATAGGCTTGAGTTGTTTTCTCTGGAGCAGAGAAGACTTGAAGGGGCAACTTGATTGAAGTGTTCAAGATTATGAGAGACATGGATATGGTGTATAGGGGGCAGCTGTTTCCCTTAGTTGAAGGGTCAGTTACGAGGGGCCACATGTTAAAAGTGATGGGTGGGAAGTTTAGGGGCGATTTGAGGAAAAAGCTTTTTTACCCAGGGGGTGGTGACAATCTAGAATGCACTGCCTGGGAGGGTGGAAGAGGCGGGATTCCTTGTATCCTTTAAAAAACACCTAGATGAGTACCTGACTCGCCATAACATTCAGGACAATGGGCCAAGTGCTGACAAGTGGGATTAGGTGGACAGCTCAGGGCCTTTCATGCATCAGTGCAGTCTCGATTGGCCAAAGAGACTCTTCTGCGCTGTAGTTTTCTGTGATTTTGTGTTTATCCTAGTCATCATATGGTCTGCCTCCAAAACCGTCCATTAAAATTTCATCTATCTATCATCCTGGGCCTGCCACCCTGCTTAATCCCATTCCATTCCTCCTGTGACTGTCCAACTCCCAGGACCTCACCATCAACAGCATTGCTGCTGGCCTCTAGGAATACCTTTCGCTGGTGAGATCATAATCTCGGATCTTCCTCATCCCTTGTCAGCAATGTCATCAAGTTCACACCCATGGCAGGCGTGATCCTACTTTATGTGAATTTCAATACATGCCTCCGCGCTGTATCTTGATGCCACTCCCACCCCCATGCACCCACCATATACCGATACTACACTGGCATGACATCAAGTTGGCATCAACTGAATATTCAGTGCAGGCTCAATGTCCAGAGGTTGTGCTCGCTAATGATATGCTGATACATTTAAATTAGCCTCACATCTTTATTTGGCATGTTCCACACCATTCCGCTGGTGAGATCAGGTCAAAATCAGAAAACACAATCTCACCAGTGAGCATCATGCTGTTTCGATATCTCCACATTTTAAGCCTGGGCTTCCATTCCTGCAGATGGAGAACACAGTCTCAAGATCCTGCCCAATATCTTTCTGTTTGCCGATGTTGCTGTAAATTTCCGGTTTGCTTTATATCTTCCTGTATCTATAAAACAAAGATGGCTGAACTAATGAAATGAACAAGTTACCTGCACTTAAATGTTTCTGAAATTTACAGAATGAAATTCACACCATTAATTAGTTACAATCAAATGTTTATCTCCTGCTAACACTACACAATCCTTAATATTACACCCACAATTAACCCAAAAGAAATGTCATGAACATTCTGAAGACTTAGCGACTCTATAACTCCTTACGTAGATAGCACTATTACTTTCAAGAGAATGCCTGTCTTCCAAGATATTCAAAGTCAAGTGACTGCCTTTGATTCTGGATAGGCCCAAAGCCCGGGATTTACTGTAATCGTTAATGTTCAAAACACTGACAAGATTTAGTTTCTTTTTTTATCAGTATCACAATCCATCGATTGAAGTTGCTGTGTGAATTCATGCTTCACATTTAGTCCAAATGTTAGAGACCAAAAAAATCACTAGCTTGAAGATTTTGGTGTTCTTTTTCAATTTTACTTTTCTTGATAAATCTGTTGAATAATAATATTTCTTATGACAGTGATAATGCTGTGATGAAACATAGTTATTGAGATAAAATTTTAGTCCTTATGTAAGATATCCAGGTAATAAGTTTATCACTGTAAAAAGATGCACTAGTATTGTGTTAAAAATTCATCAAGCTTTCTTCTGATTTAAAGGGCAATTGGTAGATATTCTGTGGAGGGAAAGGATCCAAGTATCATTGGACATATGCAAGGAATGTACTGAGGACTTTTAATGTGACTAGTATAATTGCAACAAATCAAAAAATACTTTTGCCAAAACAGGTCCTTTAATTATATGCTGCTCTACAAACCCTTTAGTTCGAACATTGCCTCCGTTACAAGGCTGCTGGATCATGCCTGTTGAATTTTTCATAATAGATTTTAATTTACTGTTATAGGACATTCACTGCAACAACTATCTGATTATAACATGCACGATTCTTGGCTCTTGAGGGCTGTGCTATAATGAAGAGTCACATGTGTAAAATGTTATTGTTAGAAATAATGCCAGGGCATATGGTGGCTAGACTTGAATATTAAAATATCCGGCCAAACTTGCAAGCTATAAGAGAACAGTATAAATTCTAATGGCCAAATGCAGAAGAGGACCATAGAGAAACCAAACCAAATTTATTAATTGGCAGCAAGATAATGTCTAATTAGCGTCCCTGCACACAATTCTGTTCGTTGAACATTATTTGTTCTCCCATTGGTTTCGTTTCAGGCAAAAGTTTCTTGTGAAGTTTCTTTTTAACAATTAGAGCCAGACCTTCAAGTTTTGTGGGCTGTCTTCCTTCAGGCTGTCTGTGCTCCTGTCAATTTAGTACTTCCAGGGAATTATTCCTCTTTGAAATGCATATTGCAGGCTTGAAATGCTGTGTATGTACACTGTAGAGTAATTGTGTGGGCTAAATGTTTAATTACACATGACAGCTGGAGCTACAGGAGTTCGAGGCAAGCATGAAAACAACTCATGCCCTGTGCAATAATAATAAAGTCAACAGATACTCTGTACTTAGTGGGTGGACCACACTTTTTTGCAATGCCACCACACTGCCAGAATTAAGACAGAAATGAATGTTTCTGTGAAAAAAAGGATTTCCTATCAGTATCAATTCTGATTAGAAAATTTGTACTCTGCTTTAATTATAATGAATTACACTTGTACAGACATAACTTTGTTTAATTTAAACGTTTGTTTTATTGGCTATAAAAATGCTTTAAATGTGATTTTGAACTGGCTGTTTTGTGCCTTCCAGCATAAGGAGAATGCATCATTTTTACAAACAGAACAGATAGCTCCAAGGTAAGCTTTGAACACTGTGGGATATATGCCACTGGCTACTTGCCAGTTTCCAGATCAACTTTGAAGCATTTTTCAGCTGGCAGTAGCAATGTCTGCACTGTCATTTGCATTTGTTTTATCCACTGATTTGAAGCATATATCCGTATTAACTTCAGCAATACCATTCATAGTGTATAAACTATACACAACTGCAGATGAGGGACAACAGGGACTTAATGTGAATTAAGATATTGGCAATAGAGCTTTGGATAGGTCATGGAGTCATTTATGGCACAGAATGAGGTCATTTTGTTCATCAAGTCCAGAGCCCTGCAGACTTATTTTCCTAAAGTGTCCATCCAATTTTCTTTTAAAATCATTGGTTATTTCCACTTCCACCAGCACAGCAAATTCCAAGTCATTGCCACTTGCTGTGTAGAGAAAAAAATTCCTCACATTCCCCTTGTATCTCTTACCCAAAACTGTAAATCTGTGTTCTTCAGTCCTTGTGCTAACAATTAATGGGAACTGTCTATCTTATCCAAGCCTGTCATAATCTTTCTCTTATTTCTCCACTCAATCCTTTTTGCTCCAAAGAGCAAAATAATAAGGAGATTTTCCATTCTAACCTTGTAACTAAAATCCCTCATCTCTGGAACCATTCTAGTAAATCTTTATTGCTTACTCTCAAGAGCTGTCACATCCATCCTAAAGTGATCAGAGTTGGATGTAATACTCCAGTTGGATCCTTACTGGAGTTTATAAAGGATCAGTGTAACTTCTTTGCTTTTGTACTCAATGGGAGAAATCTTGAGCCCATTCGCTATTCGTGGGAACGGCAGTGGTGCTCAAGTTCTGACAAAACCCAAAAGACACAAATGTCATTGGTGAGATCATGACTTCTGATTTTTGAGTGACAGCATGATTAGTAACCTAAACACACCGATTTCAGTGGATCGTGGCTTTACCGGCATGTTAAAGCTCCATTTCTCTACACAATAGCGTGAAACATGCCCACCTTCTTGTTTGCTGACAGAGAGAAAACAAACCTGATTCTCTCAAGAGACATTGGCCGTCCCACCCACTACAGGAATTGGAATAGGCCAGGGAGCAAACTGTGTAGACCTCAGGTGGGATTTTATGGTTTTGAGATGAGTGAGACTGTAAAATCGTGCCCATTGTTTTTCTTGCCTGAGCTAACACTCTTGCCGGATATCTACCACTCCGTCAATATTTCCAGCAACCTTCAATGATTGATGGTTATGTACTCCCAGGTCTCTCTCTGCTGAGCACTCTTTTAAACTATGTTCCAGGATATGCTACAACTTACAGAATAGGAACTTGAGCACCACTGCCGTTCCCACGAATAGCGAATGGGCTCAAGATTTCTCCCATTGAGTACAAAAGCAAAGAAGTTACACTGATCCTTTATAAACTCCAGTAAGGATCCAACTGGATTATTACATCCAACTCTGATCACTTTAGGATGGATGTGACAGCTCTTGAGAGTAAGCAATAAAGATTTACTAGAATGGTTCCAGAGATGAGGGATTTTAGTTACAAGGTTTGACACTAGCCACTTTATGTCCAATTTTACTTTTTCCCGCCACAAAAAGGACATAAAGTGGCTATAAAGTTCTGCCCGACGTGTCTGGGACAGTTCAGAGATGAAATCGCTAAAGGTGTCTGAATGTAGTTAGTTGTAGTAAGAGGCTATTGTGAAATGGATATATAAATCGAGATTAGGTTTAGAAATTTGCATTAGGGAGATAGCTAGGGACTTGGTTTTTCAGTTAAATTTCAACAGGACGTAAGGAAATTTTACAACTTAAATAGATTTCATAAGTAAGAAAAGGAAGGCTAATAAATTTATTTGGTGTAAAAGCTGAGGCAGTAAGTTCTGAGATGAGAAGGCAGAGTAGTCAAATCCGGAGATGATGAAAGCTTGACTGGTAACTACAGAGTTGGAAATAAACAATCTTTATGATATAGAGGATTATGGGTCAGAATTTTAGTTCAAGATCAATTTGGTCACTAATGGTAGAGACAATAACAACCTTTGCCACCTCTATGCATGACAGTTCTGGTCCCCAACCTCCATGCTTTGTGCTAAAGATTGTGACTTTGATCTTATCAATGGTTAACTAAAGGAAATTATGCTCATCCAAAACTGGACATTGATCAAGCAATCCAACGGCACAGAGTTGTGTGGTTGAGGGAGCTCTGTATATATGTACCCATTTGGTACATATGGGTACCCATTTGGCCCCATGTCTTTGGACGACCTTATGAAGGGGCAGGATGTACAAGAGAAAGAGAAGGGAGAGAAGGATAGATCTGCACGGGGTCCTTGTGTGCGTGCAGGAAAAGAGACCATAGCTGATATGGCTCAACAGAATAGAAGAATGCAAGAGAGGCATTGGTGCAGGTTGGTGTGATCAACAAAGGATGCACGGAAGTTAAGGAAGAAAAGGAATAAATATTCATAAGGGTACAATCAGACATTGAATCATTTATGTCTTTAATCAATACAATGATGATACTGGAAACCTAATTCCAGAAGTGTAAATAGAATGGTAGAAATGATAACACTGTTACAACCAGATGTTATTTGCTGATCAAGCCTAATCTCAGAGAGAAATTTGACTTATTGATCACTCCTTTTTGCATTCTGAAAACAAGGGGGGAAAATTAATGATTCCAGGAATGTAGAATTCTGGTAAAACTTTTCCCTTTTTGAAAATTAGAAGATTCATTGCCAAGAAGAAAATAAAAGTTAAGCAGACAACAATAACATTATGCGTTAAAGTTCTAACAAAATTGGGGTGGCATGGTGGCACAGTGGTTAGCATGGCTGTCTCATAGAGCCAGGGACCTGTGTTTGATTCCCGACTTTACTCACTGGGTGTGTGGTGTGGAGTTTGTATGTTCTCCCCATGTCAGCGTGGGTTTCCTCTGGGTACTCCAGTTTCCTCCCACAATCCAAAGATACATGGGTTAGATTGATTAGACATGCTAAATTAACCCTTTCTGTCACAGGATGTGATAGGTTAGAGGGATTAACAAAGTAACTGAGCAGGGGTAGAGACTGGGTGGGATTGTTGTTGGTGCAGACTCAATTAACTGAATGGCCTCCTTCTGAACTATAGGGTTTCTTAAAACCTTCTCAAAGTAACTCACTTGATCAGAACACACAAGAAGACACCTTCTAGACACTTAGAGATTTTAATTTTAGAAAATCCAGTCATATTACCCAAGGCAAAGCCTGCTGTCACTTTACTAAAGGCATACCACACAATTTCCACCCATGTTCTGTTGTGGATATTCAAGAAAATTCAGAAGTAAGACTGCTTCCTGAATTAAAGAATTTTCTAATTATTGGATGACTGTTTCAAATTTTGCACCTTTTCTCAGCACAGAGCTGTCCCCAGAAAATCTTCCCCATACAGCCAAAAAAAATTCTGTTTAACATCTCCCCTTAAATATCCTTTTACCCTTTCACCTCTGATTCTATTGTCCTCAGCTTCTCTTTGAACTCTTTCCAAATTATAAAAATCCTTTTTCTTACTGCCTCAACTTTTACACCAAATAAATTTATTAGCCTTCCTTTTCTTACTTATGAAATCTATTTAAGTTGTAAAATTTCCTTACGTCCTGTTGAAATTTAACTGAAAAACCAAGTCCCTAGCTATCTCCCTAATGCAAATTTCTAAACCTAATCTCGATTTATATATCCATTTCACAATAGCCTCTTACTACAACTAACTACATTCAGACACCTTTAGCGATTTCATCTCTGAACTGTCCCAGACACGTCGGGCAGAACTTTATAGCCACTTTATGTCCCTTTTGTGGCGGGAAAAAGTAAAATTGGACATAAAGTGGCTAGTGTCAATGGCACCAGTTTTCACACCTCTCACAATTTTATAATACCCGGATTTCAGAATATTTTGCGGCCAGTGGGGGCTTTCTCATTTTCAGACTAGTTGGAACTATCTTCACAGAACTAACTCAGCAGGTGACAAAATACTCAAGAACTTCAGAGAGGAAAAATAGGTTAAAACTGGATCAATTTTAGAAACAGAGGGGGCCATCTAGCTGGTCAATGGATGTTGTGAGCCAGTAAGATTGCACGAGAGGTTAAAAAGTTGGATTCATGCCCAATTTTTTGTCTCTCACGATGTTACCCAGATGTCTGGCAATAGCTGGTAATGTCAAGGTCAGTGCCTGGGCACTGCTGGAGGAAGGGGTCGCTTCCAGAGGAGGCTGCTTCCCTGGGAGGTCTTGTGAGCATGAGGGGAGGGGGAAACCATGTCTGTAGGAAAAGGGGGAGGTCTTTTCTTGTAGAGATGAAGGATACCAATGTCTGTAGCATGGATGGGAGATGGATTCCGTGGGGGTTTTGTCCTTCTAAGTTCAATACTATTCAACACTGTTAACTGTTCCTTCAAAGCAGAAAAACCCTTGAATCCAGACTTCGAGGCACTTTTGGAGTCATAAATTCATTAAACATAGCTTCTCACAAACAACTGCTATCCTGTTCTCCAATTACCTTGACTGTTAATTGTCCAACAGAAAATCAAAACTGAATCATTTTAAATTGTGATTACGGAAGAAAATCGATAGTCATTAGATTCTAAAAAGTAGTCAAATTATCAAAATCTTACACTTTACTGTGTTCTTAATTTTTCCCAATCCTTGGGTTTATGATCTTTTCTGACTTTTATATAAGCTACTTCCTTTGAGCAAATGCAACCTTCAACTTATGTCATTAACCACTGTTAATTTACTTCACTCTGTGAGTGTTTGTACCTTAGAGGAATACTGGAGACCTCTATTGGACCATATGGTATTTCTTTAAATATCAGCCTGTTCACCACCAATTTTTTTAGTGTATTTTCCCAATCCACCATAGCCAACTTCCCTTTCAGACCTTTATAATTTTCTTTCTTCAGATTTAGTTTCAGAATGAACAATATTGCATTCACATCTATTGCGAAACTATCGTATTATGGTTATTGTCCCCAAAGACTCCTTTATAACAAGGTTATTAATTGGCCATTTCTCATTATATAACAAGAAATCCAAAATAACCTGATCCATAGTTGGCTCCTCAATGTGCTGCTCCAGAAACCCATCCGCTGTACACTCCAGAAATTCCTCCTCCAGAGTATTAGTGATGATTCGGTGCTCTCAGTCCATGTTAAAAGCATCTCTAATTTCTTAACAACCATGAAGAACACTACCAATACAGATTAGGTGGGGGGGTGAGAGGGGCAATAAACATCTCCTGGCAATGTTTGCTGCCCTTTGCTGTTTATTTGCTCCAGCCAAATTTACATCTTCATCTTTTGATCTAAGATCTCTTTTACCAATGTACTGATCTTATTTCTTACCTTCTCCTTTTCCTTTTTACCTCACCCTATGATGTGCCAAATATCTTACAATATTCAGGTTCCAATCTTGGTCACCCTAAAGCCACAAATCCATAAGTGCAATTAAATCATACCCATCATAGACCAACACTCTAGTTAAGAAAGACCACCAATGCGTTTACTTTCTCAAGAAGCTAGGGAAATTTGGCAAGCCCACTACGGCTTTCACCAATCTTTATAGATATACCATGGAAAGCATTATTTCTGATTGTATCACAGCTTGGTATTGTTCCTACTCTCTTGCTCACAAGACAGCAAGAAGCTAGAAAGAGTCATGAATGACTCCCAGTTCATCACGCACACCTGCCTCTCATCCAGTCTACATTTCCTGCTGCCCCAGAAAAGCAGCCAGCATTATCCAGGAATCCATGCACCCCAAACATACCCTCTCCCACCTTCTTCCATTGGGAAAATGATGCAAAAGTCTGAGGTCACATATCAATAAACTCAAGAACATCTTCTTCCCTGCTGCCATCAGACTTTTGAATGGACTGACCTTATATTAAATTGATCTTTCTCTACATGCTAGCTATGACTGTGACTCTATGTTCTGCGCCCTCTCATTTTCTTCTCGATGAACAGTATGCTTTGTCTATATAGTGCGCAAGAAACAATACTTTTCACTGTATGCCAATACACGTAATTTAAAGTTACCTCAATCTGTGCACTCAAATATTAAGTGCATTCATATAGAGTGCCTTTAGTCTTGCTTTTCTAACTTTATTCTCCATTCTGATCCTATTTGATGCTTACCCTTGCTTATCTATCTTCTATTTTTACTTTCTACTTTAATACTTTCTTTCACCAGTTTTGCTTTTCTCCTATCTAAATTCTCTCACAGGTTCCCACTTCCCTGTCAATCAGGTTTGAACCCTTCTGACAGCATCAGACAATCTCCTTGTGAGGATGTTTGACCTGTACCTGTAAAGGTGCAGACCATCCATCTTGTACAATTCCATCTGGACTACAACTGATCCCAATGCCTCAAAAACCTGATGCCCTTTCTTCTACCCAGTTCTCCAGCCATGTGTTTAGCCATGTAATTCTCCTATTTCTATGCTGGCTAGCATGTAGGACTGGAAGTAATCTTGAGCTTACTCCATTCCTCCACTGCTATTCAACCTCCTTCCTAGCTTCCTGAAACGTGCTTTCAGGACATCATCCCCTTTCCTACCTAAGTTATTTAACCAGTGTGGACCCTAACCTCTGCCATTTTGTCCTCTGATGTGGAGATGCTGGCCTTGGACTGGGGGTAAGCACAGTAAGAAGTCACGGGCATTCAATCTTTGGTCTTCGGATAAGCGTTCTCCAATGCTGCCTTCATGACATTGGAAAACAATGAATCACTGAGCAAAAACTGACAGCCAAGTTCTGCACACATGAGGATGACCTCAACCAGGATCTTGGGTTCATGTCATACTATTTGTAACCCTCATGACTTGCCTGGGCTTGCAAAATCTCACTAATTGTTCTGGCTGGAGACAATACACATCACTTTAACCTGTGCATAACCTTCGCTCCACTCACATTGTCAGTACTTATAAGGCTTGATTACATGTAAAGATTCAGATTCCTATCATTATTTTGTAAATTGAGTTTGTGTCTTTATATGCTCTGTTTGTGATTAGAACTCCCACTCACCTGATGAAGGAGCAGTGCTCTGAAAGTTTGTGGCTTGTACCGCCAAATAAACCTATTGGACTTTAACCTAGCATTATGAGACTTGTTCTCTCCCAGAAGAATGTCCTACATCCATTCGTAACATTCTTGACTCTGGCATCTGGGAGGCAGCTTATCATCCTGAAGTTATATCTTTAGCAGTAGAAATGACTGTCTGTTACCTTAACTAATGAATCATCTATCACTACTGCTTTTCCCCGCTTCTTCCTCTAGTGTTGTGTAGCTTAAGTATCATGGTGCCATGAACTTGATTCTGACTGTACTACTCCTAGAAACCAATGCCCTCATCAGAAATCTAAATCAAAAACCAACTAGCAAGAAAGACCTCACTGCTGCTTTACTTGCCTGGTTCGCTTAGACTATCTGGTGACCACCCATTCCTTTTCTACCTCCATGCTCCTAACCTGCAGTGTGACCACCTCACAGGATGTGCTATATGTTTAACTGTCAGTCTTGCAGATATGTCACAGTTCGCTAACTGAATTCTGAAACGAATTTGAATTCTGAAACCCAGAGCTCAAATTTCTGTAGCTGCAGATGCTTCCTGCACATATGGTTGTTTAAGTTACTAACAGCTTGCAGAACTTCCCTCACACTACAGGATATGCATTCAATCCAACCAAGCTGTTCTGCCATGCTCAACTTTACATTAATTTTATTTTTCCTTGGTTTACTTATGTTAAATTTATTTTACTTGGCCTTAACATTCTTTAAAACTATGATAAACCTTACCATACTGATAAATCCAACTAATACTTAATATATTTTAGTTATTTAATAATTATTTAAAACTTCATATGTCCCTAATTTCCAGTTCAGACCACACCCTTCCTAACAGCAGTTACACAGCAGCCAATCAACTTATGGCTTTCTTGAGATGTGATTGTTCACTTTTGTTGCAAACTCAGCACACTACCCTATCCTTAGAAGCTTGTTTCCCTGTCCGTTATTATCTCCTGCAGATCTGCCTTTCTGCTGCTCTTCCTAAAGATGAGTGATGCAGCTGTGCTCCCCAGATTGTACTTATACTCTCTGGGAGTATTTCTTACTCCCCACTCCTCTTCCTGAAGGTGAGATAATAAAGTCAACTAAATGTCTGTGAATGGCAGTGTCTTTTTCATTTCGGTATTCCTAGTATTTATCATTATATTATTGTTACTTATTTATTTTGGATCATTATGACACAGTGGCACAGTGGTTATCACAGCTACCTCACAGCGCTAGGGACACAGGTTTGATTCCAGCTTGGGTCACTGTCTGTGTAGAGTCTGCACATGCTCTCCATGTCTGCATGTTTTTTCCAGGTGCTCCAGTTTCCTCTCATGATTTGAAGGATATGTTGATTAGGTGCATTTGCCATGCTAAATTCCCTCTCAGTGTACCCAAACAGGCGCCAAAATGTGGTGACTAGGGGATTTTCATAATAACTTCATTGCAGTGTTAATGTAAGCCTACTTGTGACACGAATAAATAAACTTAAACTTATTAAAGTTGTATAGTGACTGTCCATAGTTTTACACTCCACATGCTCTGAGTCAATTTATTATTTGGCTCCAGAGTTTTTGATGTGCACATGATTGCTCTACTGTTCTCAAAAATGACTACCATGTTTGATCATGCTTGATAAAATAATCTAATATTTATTGATTATTGCTATTTTGTAAAAGCCCTGGTATTTTTAATCAGAACATTTTTTTTTGTATTTTAATTGTTCAGTCTTTGTGAGCCATGTTTCCACTGCCTGTATCACTGTAATTGATAGTTCAATGTTTGGTATACATTCTAGTTTTCATTTGGTCTAATACAGTTGATTTATTAACTAATCTGACTGAAATATTAAATTTCAAGATGCATTTTTATCAGAGATTGTTTCTAACTTTATGATTGATTTAATACTCAGTTTCATCTCATGTCAAAACAATTGATGATGATTGATATGCAGAAACTCCTGATATATGTACACTTTGTCATTTATTATTGTACACTTGATAACACTTCCATTTTGCAGATGATGGGATGCACTATAAGATGTTTTTCAATGTAAGTCACATCCCCATATGATATACTGGACATGCTAAATTCTATATATTAAGTTGCATTTCCACGACTTTTAGACACCAGGCATGGCTCTTTCCAATGCTTTTTTTTCAAATTCCACGATATTGATTTTATTACCTGACAGGTGATCCATTTTCTTAAAAAGATATTCCCACCTGTGTGTCTCAAAATACTTCTTCCCATCAGTATCACCCTGGTGTTCCTCATTTGTAGGTTAATAATTTGGTTGACTCATAAGCAAATATGAAAAGTAATTCGTCATTCAATTTTGCATAGGATCCTCAGTACAAATGAAGTCAATAAGAACTTAATGATATTAAGCATACAGATATACTTTGCCCAAATGAGTACAGCATCATTGCCTGCTCTCAATATTGCTACTCATTGTTGTTCAATTGGATTCAGGTGAGCTCCCCTCTCCCTCATTAATATTCTCTCTTCATACAGTCACTTTAATTGTAATTAAAGCACTAGGCACACTTGTACAATGTGGAAGGCATTATTTGTTCTCTGGATGTTGGCAAAACTGCATTTATTGTCCATCCTTTGTTAGACGGCAAAGTTAGTTGATGGGCATCCCCACATACTAAGCATAATTTTCTTTACTAATCCTAGAGATTTCTTTGCAGATATAGCAATAACTAAACACAAACCAATATTGGGAAGAACGTTGTGATTGGAAGAAAAGGCCTAGATTTTGAAATTATTCTGTTAACTAATGGAGAGTCAAGCAAGATTAAAGAGATTTTTCTGATAAGAGACTGGGCTTGGTGTTGAGTAGAACCCCAGTGATTGAGAATGGGGTTATGAATGGCAACATTTGGGAGTTTGATAACAATAGCACTGGAGTAATTAGGTATGGACTGACAAAAAATTTCCTAAGAATTTCAATGTCAGTGTTGGTGGTAGTGAAGTAAGATGAAGGCTGACAATGGACTTCAGCAAGCCTTTTGATGAGTTCCCACATGGGAAGCTGATGGTAATAACCCATGTGATCCAAGGAAATTTGGCAAATTGGATCTAGATTTGGCTAATTGGCAAAAAGCAGATGGTAACGGTCAAGGGGTGTTGTTTGAACAGGAAGACTGTGTCTAGTAGGGCTATACAGGGATCAGTGTTGGGGCACTTGCTGTTTGTTGTTTATATAAATGATATAAACTTGAATGTAAGAAGGTTGATCAGTAAGTTCGAGGATGATACAAAAATTTGGTAAATAGTGAGGAGGATATCCTTAGATTAGAGGAAGATATAGATGGGTTAGTAAAATGAGCTGATCTGTGGCAAATAGAATTCATTCCTGATAAATGTGAGGTGCATACTTGGGCACCACAAACAAAAAAGTGAATTCATGATGAACACCAGGACCCCAGGAAGCACTGAGGAAGCACTTGGTGTATGTATACATCAGTCCTTTATGATAGCAAGCCAAATGGATAAAATGATTAAGAAGGTGTATGATATCCTTGTCTTTATTAGTCAAGGCAGAGAGTTTAAGAGCAGGTAAATTATGCTGGACCTATATAAAACATTGATTGGGCCCCAGCTAGATTATTGTGTGCAATTCAGGAATCCACATGATGGGAGGAACATGATAGCAATGAAAAATGTGCAGATTTGCCTAGATGTTACCCGTATTGCAGAGTTTTAGTTATGAAGGGAAATTGGAAAGACTGTGGTTGATTTCCTGGGAGTCAAAGAGCTAAGGGGGCAGCGGCATGATTATAAAGTCATAATCAGCATAGATAGAATAGACAGAAAGAAACTTTCTCCCTTGGTGGACATAGAAAAGGGACATAGATTTAAGGTAAGAGTCAGGAGTTTGAGAGGGAATGTGAGGAAAATATTTTCACCCAGAGCTTGGCGGGAGGCTTAAATACACTGCCTGGAAGAATGGTGAAGGTGGAAACCATTATAACATTTAGGAAGTATTTAAATGTGCACTTAAGGCATACAAGGCCAAGTGCTGGAAAATGGGATCAAAATAGTTGGGTAGTTTTTCTTTAAATGGTGCAGACTCGATGAGATGAAGAACCATCTTCTGTGCTATAGGCATCTATGACTCTGTTGTCGGAATTCTACCACCCTGCCCACCATGGAATTGAAACGGACGAGGGGCAGGTAACAGAAATGTCTGTTGACTTCCGATGGGATCTTCCAGTCTCACTTGAATGAGGCTTCCTGACTGTGATAATGTTGCATGTTCAAGGTAAGTTCCAGGTTTGATTTGATTTGATTTGATTTTTTATTGTCACATGTATTAACTTACAGTGAAAAGTGTTGTTTCTTGTGTGCTATAAAGACAAAGCATATTGCTCATAGAGAAGGAAACGAGAGAGTGCAGAATGTAATGTTACAGTCATTGCTTGGATGTAGAGAAAGATCAACTTAATGCAAGGTAAGTCATTCAAACATCTAACAGCAGCAGGGAAGAAGCTCTTCTTGAGTCAGTTGGTACGTGACCTCAGACTTTTGTATCCTTTTCCTGAAGGAAAAAGGTGGGAAAGAGAATGTGTGGGGTCTTTAATTATGCTGGCTGCTTTGCCGAAGCAGTGGGAAGTGAAGACAGAGACAATGGTTGGGAGGCTGATTTGTGTGATGGGTTGGGCTACATTTACAACCTTTTGCAGTTCTTTGCGATCTTGTGCAGAACAGGAGTCATTTCAAGCTGTGATAAAACCAGAAGAATGCTTTCTATGGTGCATCTGTAAAAGTTGGTGAGAGCTGTAGCTGACATGCCAAATTTCCTTGATCTTCTTAGTCTTCAAGTAGGGTACTGTGCTGGGATCCTACAAACTCTCCTTGAACATCTTATCAGCAAAGGATTGTTTCAGGGCTAAGTTATGATAGTTTTATTGGGAACTGAACATAGCTTCAGTCTTGGAATTGATGTGTTTCTGTAGCATTGGCCAAAGCAATCTCATTGCACATGAATGCTTGAGGAATTAAAGATGGTGGTAAAAAGATAAAGTTGAGTTCATAAAAAAAATGTCAAATTGACAATCTGCCTTTCGATTAGTTCGTAGTATGTAGCTATAGGAAGTTTTGAAACATTTTGATTTAATCATTTAGGCGGGAAAGAGAAGTGATTTAGGAGATATTCTGAGATTGTTGGTATAGGCTTGAGCATAGCCACCTTGATGGAAGTGGGATAGTGAAGTAGGAGGTTAAGAAAAGGCATACAGCAAAGTGCAGAAAAGGTGGATATATTTCGAAAATAACTGAGACAAATTGATTACAAAGAAATGTCAGAGCACACAGGCAGCTCCAATTGTTCTCTCCAAGAGCTCTAAACTCCCTCACTCATATTTTTCTTCCTCCTGGTTTAGAAACTCAGTTTGGCATCATTTAAAGATTATGAATTAATCTTAATTTTTCCTACTCATTTCAAAGTTGTAATGCCCTACATATGGGCAATGATCATTCTTTGAGAATTCATAATTTGTAAATAATTGCTTAATTTTTCAAATATTAACAAAACTGAAGGCTTTACTTTTTCTATTTATGTCATTTTTTTCATGATGGTTTCAAAGTTTAAGTCCTGTAAGACACTTTATTATATCAGATCAATTGTGATATAATACATCTTACAAAATGATTTAGATATGCCACTGTGCGTACACATAAATGTGCCATGTGAACATATGAATAGGTTATTACTGTTTGCTCTACTGTTTAATAAAATCACAGCTGATCTGTTTGTGGTCTCAACTCCACTTGCCTTTCTACCCCTTTACGCTTTGAGCCAACAGAGCTTCAATAAGGTAATAAGATAATACAGATATAAAATGTTATCTAACTCAGCCTTAAACGTGTTTAATAGCCTTCCAGTGTACACTGTCTCTAGGGAAAAAAAAAATCATAGCACAACCTTTGGAGAACAGAAATTCTCCTCATCTCCCTCATAAATGGGAGACCTTTTTTGAAACTATCTCCTGAGTTCTAGTCTCTCCCACAAGTGGAAATGTCCTCCTGGCATCCTATCCTCCTCAGCACCTGAAATGTTTTAATAAGGTCATGTCTCATTCTTCTAAACTCTAGTGACAATTGCCTAAACCTTTCAACATTTCCCCATAGGATAACTCAGTCATACCAAAAATCAGTGAACTTCTCTGAACCACTTTGAATGTTATGTCCTTTCCAAAATAAGGAGATCAGAATTGCATGCAGTACTCCAGTGTTCTAACCAACGCCTGATACAATTGTAGCCAGGCTCCCTACCCTCAGCTGCAACCAGAACAGGCAATAGCTTTGAAAACTGAGCTGTTTGTTAGCTTTACAATAACTCAGATTAAGAATGCTGGTATACTTCCATGTGTTTTTTTCTGTCCAAAAAAACACTAACTGCAGCAAGGAATAAAAAAGATTTAACACTTAAATGTTGAAACATGCAGAGCACAGTCTGATTGTAAAACTTTGCTTGTTTTGGTGTTGATTGCTAATCATTTTACCATAGTGCTGTTATTGTGATAGCATAGTACTACATACCAGCCTTCAATTGATGACAGTGTCCTCTGCTTGTTTTCCAATTAAACAAATCATCTTAAGATGACATCAAATATTCCATTAATAATGGATCACACAATATTCAACTAAACATTTACTTAAATAACTGCTCTTACCAAGTCCTGCACTCTCCTTCCTTTGTGGATAATGTTGGAACCCAGCTGATGTGAGGTTCACCAGTAATATGAAAATAGATCTGATTAAGTGCACTTCTCACTATCATTAATGCACATTTCTATGTATGTGAGGCAAATATGTTAGTTATTTCTTGTACCACGAGATGGATATGCCTAATGTGCTTAACAATCAATCAGATACAGTCTAAGCAGTAACATATTCTACATCACTCAACTGTATTAATGTTAGATATTAAAGCATTGCTGATAACAGTTTTATAACAAGCATGACAGTTAGTTGCATTTCTTTCAATATTGTTTGCTTTGTTGCACAATATTTTTACTTTATTTGAATCAAATGGCAGATACACAAAACACTATCCAGATAAATGTTTTAAAAAAAAGCAATATATACTTTTAATGTTACAAAACATTTAATTCGCGCTCTGCCTTTTCCAAAATGATACTGTGCGCATTCTCAGAAGCCAGCTCCCCTCAAATTGTACAAGCGACTGATGTGTTCCCAAGGCTGCATCTTGCAGATGAATATTCATCTTTGGATTTTCAGTAAAGTGTACTTTAAAAAAAGTCTGGTCACCAGCAGTATTTTGCTTTCTGTTCAAACACTCTGGTGCCAAAGATTCCGTCAAGATTGAAAACAGTAAAAGAGAACATGATGCAAATCGATTGTCAGGTGTAAAGCAGGCTTGAGTTCCAAAAGTGTGAAGGGATTCAGTATGTGTCTTCATTTCAAATTAAGACTAAAAAAGAAAATGCAAAGTGGGGAATCCTGGTCAATACCTCTTTCAGTAGGATCATTGACAGCCACAGGTGAGGTGCCTGAAGATTGGAGGGGAACAAATCTTGTGACTTCATTTAAGAAGGGCAAAGAAAAAAGCCTCGGAACTACAGGCTGGTGAGCCTAATGTTTGTAGTGGGTAAGTTGTTAGAAAGTACTCTGAGAGATAAGATCTGCAGGCAAGGAATAATTAGGGACAGTCAGCATGGCTTTATGAGTGTGAGATCATGTCTTGCGAATTTGATTGAGTTTTTTGAAAGGGTAGACAATAAGGTAGGCAAGGGCAGTTCAGTCGACATTGTCTACATGGATTTTAGCTATGTAGACAATGACAGGGCACTGAATGATAGGTTGTTGCATAAGATTATATCTCACAGGATCCAGGGTGAGGTAGTCAATTGGATACAAAATTAGCCTAATGACAGAAGAAAGAAGGTGGTTGTAGAGGGTGGTTTTTCAAACTGGAGGCCTGTGACTAACAATGTGCCTCAGGGATCAGTGCTGGGTTCACTGTTATTTGTCGTTTATATTAATGGTTTGGATGAGAATTTAGGAGGCATGATCAGTAAGGTTGCAAATGACATCAAGATTGGTGGCATAGTGGACAATGAAGAAGATTATCTCGGATTGCAACAGGATCTTAATCAATTGGGCCAATAGGCTGATGAATGGTAGATGGAATTTAATTTAGATAAACATGTGGTTATGCATTTTGATGGATTGAATTGGGGCAGGATCTATTCAGTTAATGGTAGGATGTCGGGGAGAGTTACAGAACAAAGAGATCTAGGAGCACAGATTTATAACTGCTTGAAAGTGAAGTCACAGTTGGTTGTGAAGAAGACATTTGGCATGCTTGGTTTCATTGGTCAGAACATTGACTACAGGAGTTGGGATGCTTTGCTGAAATTGTACAAGACATTAGTAAGGCCACACTTGGAATATTGTGAATAATTCTGGTCACCCTATTATAGAAAAGATATTATTGAACTAAAAAGAGTGCAGAAAAAATTTATTAGGATGTTACCAGGACTTGGTGGTGTAAGTTATAAGAAGAGATTGGATAGACTGGGACTTCTTTCTCTAGAGCATAGAAGGCTTCGGGATAATCTTCAAGAAGTCTATAAAACAATGAGGGGCATAGATAAGGTAGATAGTCAACATCTTTTCACAAAGTTAGAGGAGTCTAAATCCAGAGGGCATAGATTCAAGTTGAGAGGGAAGAGATACAAAAGAGCCTGGAGGGGCAATTTTTTTCACACAGGGATAACGAGTGTCTGGAACTAGCTGCCAGAGATAGTATTAGAGGCAAGTATAATTTTGTCTTTTAAGAATGGCTTGATAATTACATGGGTAGGGTGGGTATAAAAGGATATGGGTCAAATGCAGGCAATTGGGACTAACTGAGTGGTAAAAATTAGGTTGTATAGACTTGTTGGGCTGAAGGGTCTGTTTCCAATCTGTAACCTCTATGAATCTATGACTGTCAGGGTGACGAATGTTTGGAGCAGGATATCAGCAAGGACGTTGCAGAGTAGAATTAGCTTGCTTTTATTTTTCCTGATACATTGGATTCAGTTTCACTTTTGCCACATTGTTGTGGTTCCATTCCCCCATTACTTCAGCTATTTTAAATGTCTTTTGCTTGTTTTATTCTATTATTCTATTATCAGCCATCTCTCTATTGCATAGACTGAAATTTTCCCATCTCATAACAGGCGAGACAGAAAATTTGATGGACTATTCAAAAGTTTGTTGAGCATGAGCAAGAATTTCCAGTCTTGGGGCACATGCAAATTGAAAATCCTATCCATAGTGTCTCAGCTGTGATTAAGTAGGTAAAACCTTTGCCCCTTAGCTTCCAAAGTTCAGGTCCAACTCTCACCTCATGTACCCCTGACCACATCTCAACCTGAGTGTGCAAGCCCAAGGCTAATATTCCAGCTCTGTAATGAGGGAACCTGCACTGTTGAAGATGCTGCCTTGGCATTTTGGATCATCTATTAAACTAAGGCCCCACTTACCTGCTCAGGTAGAAACAAATGACCCCATGGCACTATTCCGAAGGGAAGGGGAGTTACCCTAGCTGTGTGAGCCAATATTTATCCCAAATAAACATCACAAAAACAGATCATTACTTTGCTGCTTTATCTAAATTTGTTGCATACACATTGGTTGTTGCGTTCCTGCAGCACAACAATGGTGATGCAGAAGTGCTTCATTGGCTGTTTTGAGATATCTGGTGGCCAGGAAAAGTGTTATATAAATACAAGTCTTCCTTTCTAACTCATATTGATATATTTTGCCATTTAGCTATTTTGTGCAGTTCAATGGCTGTCCTTCCCCCACCCTATCACTCATGAATGTATTTCCTTTGTTTTATTCTTTTTTAAACACTTTTAATCTATATTTTTTCACAGTTCTGAAAAAGGGTTACAACTGAAATGTTAACCAATCTGTCTCTTTACAAGTGCAGTCTGAATTATGAGTATTCTTAGAATTATTGGATTCACAAATTCTTATTGTGATCTTGAGGGAAATTGAATGGGTAGATGACATGAATCAATGGACTGCTTCTGTCGGAAACTGTTGGCTTGTTTTAAATATGTTATTAAATCCATAGATTGAAGGAAAAGCAGAAGGATGTGAGGAACATTTCAATGTTCTGGGAAAGAATGAGTAAGATATTACAATGGGTTTTGATTTCAAAATACTGAAGATATAGAGCAGATGAAAACAAAAGAGAACAGAGAATTGGAAGAATAGAAGGAAAAGGGGGCAAAGGTCAGAGGAGCAAAGACAACAGCAGTATCAATAAAATAGAGAAAGACAAGAAGGGGTGCAATAGATGAGAAGGTTAGAGATCAGAGAAGCATTATCCAACAGGCGACAAGCTTTTTTGTAGCCTGTCGAGGGAGAGAAGGTTTCTTTCGTTTTGTCAGAAAATCAAAAACATACAAACATAATTTGGCATTTAGAGCTATGCTTGCAACACAGTTTACATTAGGAGTGTCGAATTGTTGAAAAGCAAATTTGTTTCTTATAGCTAAAGTGTAAATCCAGTCTTAGGGTGGGAGCAGATTGTGCAGTGAGATTTGCTTTTCCAGGAAATGCAAAACTGCTCCGCAAAGATTCTACCATTGCCTTCTTAATGTTACAAACTATTCATCTAAGTATCTTCAAATTCTCGTATCATTGAATGAATAAACATGAGGACAAAGGAAATAGAGCTATGGGACCAGGTTAGGAAATGGTAATTAAGTAGGAGGAGAATCATATTGAGTATAAACAAGAGCGTAGACACTTTTACCAAACAGCTATGAATAAATAAATAGTGTGCAACTTCAGTGGATGATGGAAGTATCATTCTGTGATCATTACAAAAGACCACTTAGAAGTTTGCTGATCAGCATTTATGACTGTTCATTACCAATTTATTCCTCATACTAACTATATGTGCCCACATCACAATAGTTGCATAATATTGAAATATTAAATGTAACTGGCACATCATAATTGTGTCAACATTATCCAATAAACAGTGCCAAGAAAGATCACATGGCTGTTAACACATTAAAAAGTTCCGTCATTTTGGCACATCTCCACACTTACTGGGTACAAAAGGCACAATAGTGACAAAGACCACCAAGATGCAACTACAAGCTATTTTTGCTGAGAGGAGGAGGTCATTTCATTTGTGCTGCACATAAATGTTAGATGAAAAATGCACATTGATTAACATGGAGTCCAAAGACGTCAATGTTCTTGTGGTTCTCAAATAATTGTTTGAGTCAATGAGTGCAATCCTAAAGATTTATTGCCTTCAAATGCCTATGTCTTTTAATTTCAGAATTTCAGTATCTTTCTAAAACATTGATAGGCATATAAACTAGAACAGTTTCTAGTTTATGAATTTATGAGTAAATATTCAAAAGAAAACATACAGGAAATTGACTCTATTTTTTAATGTAAGTTTTTTTTATATAACTTTCAGAGACCTTTGTTGGGCAGTTATCCAAACCCATCGCATTATCTCTTGTCTCACCACAAGAGTCATTTCGACTAATAGAATTTTGCCCCATGTTTGTCGTTGCCATGGTAATGGAATATTATCAGGCATGTCATGTACACAGATCAGTAGCAGCAGTGCTGCTGCTGACACACAACAGCTATCAGCCTTTGACCACAGACAGGAATGTGTTCTGTCAAAAAGGAAGTTGACTGTCTCTGCGAAAACCTGGCACCCATAGTGCTGGCCATTTTGTTTCCGCCTATAGCCTGCATGCTCCATTATCATAATAATAAACTCGGATGATCGCAGGCTCTTTCAGTGTTAGCCAAACAAAAAAAAAATTCAATGAAGCTATAAGAGCTTTGAGGAAAGCCAAAGGGTGAAATGTCAAAGAGCACTGCCTCGGTTTAAATCCATGACTGTTCAACCTGAAAGTGACACCTAGTCCACCGGATAAAATCTTATTCTTCCCAGGGACAAATCTGACTGTGTTGACTGACACCAAAGTCAAAGTCAATTCAAAGTTCTGAAAGGTGATGGGGATGGGCAGATTTTTGCCCTTTGTCACGCCACTTCCGAAAATAATTTAAGACAATGACACAAAAGGAGTATGCGCACAGACAAAATGCACAATTTGACAATGCTATGTACCAAGTACCAATAACTGTGGGAATCGTTTCTGAAAGATGTAACAATGGAATATGGCTGGCAGCTCGTAATAGCAGTGAGGTCTAGCTCCTTTTGGTAACTGGCATCAAGCATAGGATCTTGTGACATGAATGACATCACATCCATGTTTGAGTTTGACAGTATAATGCATGAATGGAGCTGAGAAAAAGATACTGTCTGGCACTTGTCAAAGTAGAGCTTTTTCCTCAACGCATCCCATCATATCCAATGGAATAATAATATGGAAAATAATTAAAATGTTATATAAATATATTATTTGATCCAGAGTCATAGAACGGAAACAAGCAGCAAAACACTGCATGCAAAAAAGCAGAACTGAATTTCTTACAGCACATCAGCTTTGAGCGCAAATGAATGTTTAAACAAACATAAACTGAATTACTTAAAATCATTTTGCCATGTGCAACAGTCTTAACAGAATCCAAGTAACCTTGTTATGACCTTTAATTTGCAGGAAAGGTTTGATAATGCAGGCAATTAGGCTTAGTCATCACAGCAAGCGCCTTGTCCATGGATATGACCTTCTTCTCATTGTAGCTCTGCCTCCTTGCTGATAAAATGTGGACCATTTTACTGTCAGTATTTTAAATGTCAATGGCATGCCTACATTATCATGCAAAGGAAACATCAGAACTACAGTAAGCCAACTCAAGTACTACAGGCTCTGATTTTAACTTGAGGCATAAGTGCAGCGTGCAAGGATGGAGCCCCACTGCACCCGTGTCCCCACTCTCCAAAGCATTTAAATGACGGGACTTTGACTCCTGTCTGAAGCCGCAGAAATCACTACCTGATCAGTGGGAGGGTGTGGGATTTTGAATTCAAACAGCCATATGAGGCCGTTGTCAGGAACTCATTGAAGCGGCTCCCCCAACATAAAGTAAGTTATCAGGGAATGGATCCTGAGGCAATCCTGTTCGAGGCAAGTTTAAAGTTTATTTATTAGTGTCACAAGTAGGCTTACATTAACAATGCAATGAAGTTAGTGTGAAAATCCCCTCATCGTCAGCACCTGTTTGGGCACACTGAAAGAGAATTTAGCATGGCTAATATACCTAACCAGCACATTTTTCAGACTTTGAGAGGAAATCCAGAGCACTGAGAGGAAACCCACACAGACACGGGGAGAATGTGCAGACTCTACCAAGGCCAGCAGAGTCCTAAGGTTTCCTTATTTCTTAATCCTAATTTAGTCCTGGATTCCCCACCCTCACAAGAAAATCTAACAAATGACAAGTAATTACATTTCTCGACCTCTTCTTACCCTGCTTTCTCTTTGGCTGGTTGCTGCAGCACTGAGGTTCTTTCCTGTGTCTAATGGGCAGTTCTGGTGCTGCCAGAAATCCAACAGTTATAATGGCAAACAAAAACAGAGAATGTTGGAAAATCTCAGCAGGTCTGGCAGCATTGGTAGTGAGAGTTAATGTTTTGAGTCTGTTTAACTCCTCATCTGAAATGGCAGTGTGCAGTGACCTTGGAACACAGTCGAGAGCTTTGTATGCCATTGCTACAAGCTGCTTGCTCAGTGAACTGAGCAACTGAGATAAAGTCAGCTTTCTAGTCTTATGTAACTTGCCCTTTGTCTTTTCCAAAATTACGCACCACTGCGTAATTTAACGCTGATACCTACACTTATACTTTACTTAAAAGCTCACACCACAAAACAACGCTTATAGAGTTACAAACTTGATAATATTAAAGTAATGATGGCTATATTTATAAATGCAATTTGAATACATTCTGTGTAAGACAATAAAAAGAGGTCATACTGGAAAACCTGTGGAAGTAAAGCAAAACATAGAATGGAATGTATTTTAATTGCAACATAGAAAGTAACAAACCTGAGAAACAATGATCTAATATTTAGGATTTCATTCCTTGCCATTCTCTGGACTGCATTTTTAAATGGCTGTGGAGGTGAGGCCAGAGGTGGATCCATTTCCCAACACCATTCGGCATGTTGGTCTCTCACCATGGTGCTACTTCTGGCTATTTTCAGTCCATGATGAGCTAAGAGGGTCACTATCAACCTGGAAGCTGTGATTATCCTATTGGATCAATTATATGGCCTGTTAAGGCTGTTCTGCAGAAGTTGACTGGAATTTTTCAGTTAGCATAGGAGCCCCTATTGAGGCAGAGACATGGCTGGACACAGAGGTAGCCTTTTACTGATAAACAGAGGGAGAAGTCAACATTCCATCCAGCTAGGGAATAAACCCCATATCTGCCATCGCCATTGGGTCACAGCTGTGGATGCTGGCTATCCAATGGGGGGTTGCTATCCATAGTGACAACCTGGCAACTGTGTCTTTTTTAATGGTACTGATTAAAAAATTTCTTGAGAGGATACCTCTACTGGGAAGCACACTCTTTCAGCTTCTTGCATGCATTCACAGATGGTGAAACTGTCAATGCGCCTTTGAGATACTTTTAGCCTGAACAACCTGTTTGCAATTTTTGTTGGAAGGCAAGCACAGATCCTGGCCATTAATTGGCCACTCTGACAACATTACATCAGGGATCAGGTGCTGACATGGGGTTATTATGGGGGGATTACCTCGGAGCGAGGGGGGGGGGGGGGGGGAGAGTTGGTGGTGGGGATGGTTGTAGGGGTGGAAGTAGGTTAGTGGCTTGGATCTCACAAGTCATCTAACATCAGGATCTTAAATTATAGAATCCCTACAGTACAGAAGGAGGTCACTTGGCCCATCGAGTCTGCAATGACTCTCTGACAGACCATTTTACTTAGACACATCCCCTGCCCTTTCCCTGTAATCCCACTTATTTATCCCATTAATTCCCCTAATCTGGACATCTTAGGATACTTGAGGCAATTTAGCGTGGCCAACCCTTCAAATCTGGCACCAGGGCAAAAATCTAGCCTCTTCCCCATATGATTAATGTCTAAGTATCACAGTGAGATGAAATAAGTTTAGTTTGATAACTTGATGGAACATTGTTTCTTTTAGGAGAGGAAACACTAAATTTCAGGAATTGAAACTATATTCTGGCCCTATGCACCAATTTTGTCTTCTTCCATCATTTGTTACCAGGAATCCTATTCAATAGATCTAACAGTTCACACAATATTATCATCATTTATCTTTCTTGCTTTTTAAATCCAAACTATTAGATACATATTTCCAATAAAAATTAGCCCATCTTATTTGGAATCTTGGTTAAGAATAACCTACATCAAGAGTTAAGGCTATGTTAACTGCTGGGTTCTAATTATAGTGCCCTCATCAAAAATAATGGACACAAAGCCAAAGAAGATATCAGTAAGGATGACCAAAATCTTGGTCAGAGAAATGTGTTTTGAGGTGGGTCTTCAAGGAAGAGAGGGAGGCGGAGAAGTAGAAAGACTGAGGAGGGAATTCTAGAGAGTGTTTGATGGAGTGGTTGTTTACGGGAAGAGATATGGACAGCAACAGGACTGAGAGATTTAAATTGAAGGGTTTGGGTAGCATAAAGGTGATAAAGTAGGAAATGGAATAGGAGAAAAGAAAGAAAGGGCATATGTGTTGGGATGGTGGGTGGAAAAGGAACCATTGACATACTTAGCCAGTAACCATAACCTAAATGCAGCCTATACTTATGGTTGGTTCTTCTCCCCAGTTTGCATGTCATATCACACTGTCCATCACCCAAAAGATATCTAAACAGGAGAAGATGAGAAAGAATAAAGGTGAGACAGATAGTAGCAAAGAAACACAACCAGATAAATTCAGGAGAGGGAAGACAAGGCAAACAACAGGCCTCAAAGCAAGAGAATGATATATATTTTCTGACTGCCTATATGTAGTATGTACACATACACACACATTTATATATCTATATATAATATATATATACATGTATGCACCCACACATATATAAATATTATATACATACAATTTAACAGTAGGGGGAGCTTTAACAGTAGAGTTGCAGGATAAACTGCCACAATGTGAATTTCAATATTTTGAGTCTCCATTATTGCCAAGTTTGTGAGTTGAAACATTTGTTGGGAAGATATGTGTGTTTGTTACAAAACTATATTGAATGATTTTGCACATTAGATGTGGATTTTATTTACACATTTGACATGTTGTCTAAATTGATGGAAAATAAAATTACAAGTGTAGCTCATGTAACATGAGGATAAAAGTTAAGAAATAAAAATATTATTAAATATATCAATACACATAAAATTATGTCACTTCCCCAAAAATGTGCATGTATGTTACCATCTATTGACATGCATATACCTGAGCAATCACTTACAATTATCTACTGACATTACAAATAGGCAGATCCACATACATGTATGCACTCATACACATTCTCACACACATACCTGGATAATGTCACTTGATGAGAAGGACTAATGTCAATACCTAGTGTTAAGTGAAGTATCCTTTCAGTCTTAATGTCAAGGTTGTTGAATACAGTATTTACACTACAGAGAGCTCCATTTTGGAGGGAATTATTGATCCAGAAAAGTATTATAGGAGTGCTTCACGTTTTGGGCAGCGTTCAAACTTTTCTAAAGGTAGCAAAAACTATTCTTGTGAATTCAAATTCAGGCAGTCTGCTCTTCTAAATACAAGTGTTAAGATAAGGAAAAAAAACAAGCATTGAAGTTGGGTACATCTTAAAAATCATAATTTATTATTCAGTATGTCTTAAACACTTTTTGTTACAGAAATGTCAGAATTGTACATAAATCACAATAAATATATATAATTTATAAGTGTAGGCAGATAAGAATGACATGGGGACATAGGCTATTGATAGCCAGGCAATAATGAGGGGCTCATAAACTAGAAGAGCAAAGATTGAACATTTTATAGCCACTGTTTGAATTTTCAAGTCATAACCATGAAATTAGCACTGGAACCTGAAATATTTATTTTATGTATTGTATTAATGTCACCAGAGGGAAATTATATTTTTGATCTACTTTTAAGATAACATTAGTTATCAGAATGGATTCTAAGGCCTGGATGTTTGGAACTATGGAGTGCCTCTCCATTGTTGCAAAAATGGTGGAAGAGCCTGAAAATCAGAAGTCTTGCCCCATGAATGCAACACTTACCATTTCCACAGGGGCGGGGTGAGGTCACGTGTCATGGAGGCAGCTGCCCAAAGAGATCAGCAGTTATCTCCATCCATGTGCAATTTTGTTGGTCAGGTATGCAAAATATGATGTGTACAGGTTAAATCTAGCAGGAGCAGATCTGAACTTTGTGGAACTGGGCACTCCTTTGAATGTGATCCTGGGACATTTCTGGGGACTTCAGATGGCCGTTGGGAAAATCGAGTGCCATTGAAATTGTTAAAATGTGCATTAAAGCACATAAACTCATTAATTGTCAAAAATGTCAAAATGAATTGTCAAAGGCAGCTACCAAAAGTGTGAAAATGAATTGTTCAAAGCAGCTGTCAAAATGAACTCTGAAAGGGTTAATAATCATACAAGTTTGAAAAAAAATCACATAAGTTCTAACTGTTCAATTCTCAAAAATAGCAAAGCTCTGAGAAATCAGCTGACTTAAAACTAGAAGGCCTCCAGGTAATAGTCAAGACCATGAAATTCTTAACTACAAGGGAAGTTTGTAGGGAAGCTCCAATCACAAAGCATGCACACAAGAATTCAATTGAACTATGTGCAGCTACAGCTCACGATTGCCCATTAGAAAAAGGGACAATGAGCAAGAGAGTTTGAAACATCACTGTCCAGACATACGTCCATTATACTCATGTCTGGAAGCTAGTATATATTATATATATAGAGAGAAAATATATGCTTGATGATATATTATTTAGTAGATATGCACAAACTGTAATTGGACAATTATATTCATATGTTATACATTATGCACTAGGGACCCAGGTTCCATTCCAGCCTTGGGTGATTGTGTAATTTGCATATTCTCCCTGTGTCTGCATAGATTTCCTCCGGGCGCTCCAGTTTCCTCCCATAGTCCAAAAATGTGCAGGTTAGGTAGATAGGCCAAGCTAAATTTGCCTTAATGTCAGGGGGATTGGCAGGATAAATACATGGGATTATGAGGATAAAGTCTGGGTGGGATTGGTGTTGGTGCAGGGATGATGGGCTGAAGGACCTTCTTCTGCACTGTAGGATTCTATGATTCTATATAATCCTAACTATTAGCTATGGATGGATCTCAATAGTTGCTGAAAAAGTGTATATCTTTGATTGACATATGCTAATTCCTTGTAACAGGATCTGAAGGTATAACTGTCTATGTGATGCATTATTCAGGGCTCTTGGTATGCCACCAGCTGGTGCTTCAGATCCCTAGCTATAGCTTGTAAAAAGACCATTTAAAAATTCCAAAAAATTCTGGCTGGTCACTCAAAGAGGACAAAGTCTAGAATAGCTGGACAATTATTTTTGACCTTAGGACAAATTGACAAAAGTATCAAAATTAGCTGTCAAACACAGCTATTAAGCTGTCAAGACTTTTAAAAATCCTGCTCTTTAAATATTTGGAGAAGAAAAACATATCTCAGATGCTTTAAAAGTCATAGCTTGCTCTTTCATTCATCTGTTAACATAAACCTGAGGGCTTCCATTATGAGATTAATGCTGAATAACTAAATTTCACAACCTTCTATTATCACAATAGGGTGCCTGCCATTTCACAGTTTAATTGATAGTTATCGATGCTATGAAGTTGGACTATGAATTCCAATGCTGTTTTTTATACAGAATTATGCAATTGAATGAAAGGCTTGTTCTTATTAGGGATTATGTTACTGAAGGTATGTAAATATGGTAAATTTGTTTTAATCATGAGATTTTGTTAAATAGAGTTTGCAATAGACACTTGGAGCTTTATACTATTTCATTTTAGCATGGCTACAGAGGTCTGCTCATGGTGGATACTTTGTGATTTGGCATGGTAAGTATAAGGGCAAAGGGTGATTGGTGGCAGGGCATTGGATGGCATGACTTGGCAGTAAGTTGGCTTAGAGGCTATAAAGTGCCATGGGAGGTGGGCAAAGAGTCATTAAGAGGGTATACAGGCCTTGAGGGTGAATGGGCGGCATGGATTAGCATGAATGGGGCATGTGAAGTATGTGGAAGCTGAGGGGTGAGGGCCAGAGGGTTGTTTATGTTTTTTATAAATTTTAATGTGAAATTGGAGCATTCATGCAGGCCTTTTGCTTTGCTTATCTCAGCACTTGGCAGCCTCCATGTTCATTCTGGAACGACCTGGCCTGATTCCTAGAGAATCCCACCAGTCTGTAATTAAATTTTCAACTTCCAGAGTAATTTCTCCTGGTTTGCACAGCAAGGAGGTATCCCAAATCTGCACTCCTGACCCTGAATGGAAATTCAAGCCTACATTTTCCAGATTCTTATTGTGTGATAAAATTCACAGAATGCAAATTAATAATTGCAATGTTTACAATAAAATTTTAAAGAAATAATATGAAACCAATCACTTGAAAATTTTATGTTACCCAAAAAAACCAAAATCAGAGACATTCAAGCATTTTCTGTATCTTCTTCCCTTTATCTTGAAGATACTGTGACTGCCTTATAAAATTTTTGCTGTTGGAATCTCTCAACAATCAATTGTATTTTATGACTGAATAAACTTGCCATGATACTGTCACAATAATTAATCCTTTAACATGATTGTCATCACATATCAGTAGCAAAGAGTGCATTAGAGCTACTGACAAACAATAGGTGCAGTTGCAAAATGCACAATTAACATCCTATATGAAAGTTACATGATATGTAACATTCACTATAACAGATGTCAGGTTTTTACAGCAACAATCCATTTTATGGAGATGGCAGTGTTGGATTGGGGTGAGCACAGTAAGAAATCTCACAACACTGATTAAAGTCCACCAAGTTTATTTGGAATCACGATCTTTCAGAGCGCTGCTCCTTCATTAGATGATTGCTGTCTATCTATTTTTAAGTCTTAAGTAATTATAGAAGTCTACACTTAGAAGGAAGCCATTCAGCCCTTTGTTTCTACCCACCTGCTTGCAGCAATGATCAATAAAGTAACTGTTTTTCTGCTCCCTTCCCTTGGCTGACTATTGAAATAAAAATCCAAGAAATTTTTGTAAAGGCATTTGATAAAGTGCCACAAATCAAAGACCATTGAATAAAAGGGATAGGGGCAACATGGATATGAAGTTAGTTGAATGACAAAAACTGAGAGCATTTATGAACAGTTGTTTTTCGGACTAGGGGAAGTTATATCATGGGGATCCCATTGGGGTCGATATAAGAACTATTGCTTTTCTTGATCAATATTATTAACACAGACTTGGGTATGCAGGGAACAATTTCAAAACTTGTTGATGACACCAAACTTGCAATTATAGTGAACTACATTGAGGATGGTGATTGACTTCAAGAGGACGTACACAGGCTGGTGGCATGGACTGCACACATGGCAGATGAAATTTAATACAGAGAAGTGTGAAGTGATACATTTTTGAGGAAAGGAGGAGAGGCAACATAAAATAAAGGGTACAATTCTAAATGGGTGCACAGGGTGGACATATATATGCACAAATTGTTGAAGATGGCAGTGCAAGGTTGAGAAAGTGGTTAATAAAGAATACTGGATCATTTAAGTAGAAGAATAGAGAACAAAAGAAAGGAAGTCACAGTGAGCGTTCATTAAACAGTAGTTTAGCCTCAATAGGAGTATTGTGCTCAAATCTGGGTACTGCAGTTTAGGAAGGATATGACAACATTGGAGAGGTTCCAGAAAATATGCTTTTTTAATTCTTCTACGGGCTTTGCTTGGAGTACCAGCATATGTTGGCTATCCATCACTATTCTTGAACTAAGTGGCATGCCTGGCTAACTTGAGAGCCAGCCACATTGCTGTGAGTCACATTCGGGCCAGACCTGATAGGGATGAATGATTTCCTTCCCCGAAGGATATGTATGAACTAGATGGGTTTTTACAACATTTTGATGTTAGTTCGCAAATAATCTTTACGACTAGCTTTCAATTCCAAATTTATTGATTGAATTTTAAATTCCGCCAGCTGCTAAGGTCAGATTTGAACACATGACATCAAAATGTTAACTTGGGCTTCTGGATTGTCATTACATCACTGCCTTCCTTGAGGATGGCTTCAGGAATGAAAGACTTCAGTTACTTGAATAGGTTAGAGAAGATAGGGTTGTTCTTTTTCAGGAAGAGATGGTCAAGGAAAGCTGTAATAGAGGTGTTCAAAATCATAAGAAGTTTGGACAGAGTTGATAGAGAAAAATTGTTCCCAATGGCATAAGGGTCAAAAGACACTGATTTAAGGTGAATAGAAAAGTGACAAAAAGGTGAGATGAGGAAAGTCTGTTTTAAACAGAGAGTGGTTAAGATCTGTAATGCACTGCCTTCAAGTATGGTGGAGGTAGATTCAATCATGGGTTTCAAAGAGAATTGCATTTTCTAAAGAGAAAAAAATAAATTGAGACACAGAAAGAGTGTGAGAGTGACACTAGCTGAGTTGCTCTTGCAGAGAGCTGGCAAAGGGAAAATGGCCTACTTTTATGCTTAACTACTCTATGATGACAAGCAGTCAAACCATTCCTCAGTTTACCTTGTGAAAATGAAAATCTACCCTTCTGACTCCTGTATCATTGAGATACATTTGATTACTATGAAAGTTTAATCAAGACAATATAAACTGTTGTTCTTTTTTCTTTTTGACTTTTAGTTTTATACACTTACAGAAATTTGCATATGGGCAGGTATGAAGAGCATACATGCTATGTGTACCATTTTATGTCTGTTTTATTATGAATATTATTCTCATTTTTCTCTACATATTCTTGTAAGTCTTCAGTGACTAAGTGGGTTTAAATTCCATTAAGTTCATTGATAGCTCATTCTGGTATGGAAATGATATTATGATTTTTTTATATAAAATTATGTAATTGATTCATAGGGCAAGACATTTAGCAGCATTACCTTTTAGAAACTTGGAAATTGCTGGGTAAATACCTGATGCTAGAATGGTGATGTCTGAGGTGCCCTGACCTTGAACCTGTGACCTGATTGCCAATGAGACCTGAGAGCTGATCAACAAAGCATGGAAAGGACAGGTACAAAATCAGGCTACTGATGGCATACAGTAGCCTTCGGATAAGTGGATTGTGGGTTAGATTGTGAAGGGGAGCATAAGACATCACAGAATTGTCAACTGGAGCATAAGACAAGATTGGGTTGAGAGGCTGGTGATGTGGAGATTGAGGGAAAGCCATTGGGGAACAATGTTGGGGGTCACAGCCAGTGGTAGAAAGACCAGGGATTGGGAGGGGAGGTAAAGTGGCCAATTATGTTATGGGTTTGCTTGGTGTCTCAATGATGAAATTTTTAGACTTTATGTTTCACCTTGAGTACTTTATTGGTAGTCTTCAACTATGTACAGGTCCCAGTTGCTGCTATGCATGGTGCTAGTGTCATGTAAGTTGGTTCTGTTAAGAGTGTTCTCCCAGTATATTACCATGTAACTCTATACATCATACAGTGGGTGGTGCTATTTTGCAGTCTTATGTTAGCCCTTGCATGTTGTGCACTTTTACATTACAGTGGCATGCAAACACATCCAACATAGCTTGCAAATAGGATCAGGGGCCATATGGTTCACAACTGGCAGTCAAGGAATGGATTAGGAGACAAGATCAGGAGTAAGGTAATGCTTAGTGGTGTCAGGAGTGGCAATCCTCCTTTAATTTGAGATCAGGAAGAGCATTCCAGCTCATACTTTACACTGCGCTAAATGCTATCCAATCTATATCTGGCCAATCCATGAACTTATCTATCTCCTCCTGAGGTCACTTGCAATAATGGACCCCTTGCTGGATACTACCATGATAGAAACAAATATATAAGGTAAGATCATACGATTGCTTGAATAATATCATTACAAGCTTATTTTTATGCACTATGAGGCAGTACTATTCAGGACTATATCATGCAGTCATGACATTTAATTTAGAATAAGGTGTCATATTAATTCCTAGCTCATTCATGGACTAAGTCTCACCTTTCCCAGTTTTATGTCACTCAGGTCATATAATACTAACTTATCTTGAAACTGCGAGGCAATCTGGAGCTAAGAAAAACAATTCATAAATGTTGTCTTATGAATTGTGAAATAACCCAGACCTAGGGTGAGATTTTCCAATCTCATCCATTCCTGCCCTGCTGCCAGCAAGAATGGAGAATTAGATGCTCACTCAAAACTTCATTCACTATAGGGGCACTGGACGATCCTAGCCTCAGACAAGGTCATAGGTTTCCAGCACTAAGTTCCATTATTCCAGAATTTGTTTTCTAAAATTATAATTCTCATCATAGTCAGCAGCATAAAATAATGTTAGTGAGTAGAATTGTCTTTCGACCTTTCTGTTTATCGGAACACTATGAACCATCCCAGTTATGAATGCACGCATGGATTTCATTTCCAGTATGCCTCTCAATGCTGTTCCTTGACTGGGTTTGGGGATCCATGAAAATGGCCTGGGCTGATTGACTAATGTTCAACTTGAATGGGATCATTTGCTACAAACCTGCATTCTGCCACTCCATGTCACAGTGTCACAGTGATTCAGTGTGATGTAACGTTGTAGTACCATATTGCATAATACATATTACAAAATGACTGAAGAAATTTCTGTAGGCGTTCTAAGTTACAGTGCAATCATATCCATATTAATGCACGACTAATGCAATAAATTTATCCCTTAATTCTGAAAATAGGCATTAACCTCTAAGGGACAGTTACACAGCAGCGCAGGTGGATTTATAATTAATGACCGATTAATAATCATAATTCATTTAGATGTAAAATAGTTATGGAAAAGATTAAATGCAAAGAAAGAATAAAATGTTTTAAAAAAAGGGAAAATACTGGATATAGTCTGCATGTTTGACAGCAACTATGGGGAGAGAAACAGAGTTGATGTTTCAGATGACCTTTCCACAATGTTTTGCTATTACAGTAAACCCTTTAGATTGGGAAAAGGCCAATTCTACTGAGCTGAGGAGCGATTTTGCAATTGTAGACTGCACAGAGCTACTTGAAAGTAAATCAGTGTCAGAGCAGTGGGAAGCACTCTTGGAGGAGCTGAAGGGGATTCAGAACAAAATGTTCTCACAAAGTAAAAGGGTGAGATTTACAAATCCAAATCCTCACTGGATGTCAAAGAGAATACAGAATAGAGTGGAATAAGGCAACATCTGAAAATCCAAAAACAAGAGCTTAATATTGCAGAAGGCTAGAAGACATTGCCAAATGTAGGAGTGAAATCCAAGGGGAAATTGAGAAAGCAAACAGAGGACATGAAAAAAGACTGAATGCCAAAATCATGAAAAACCTAAAGATCTTTAATAAATACATATAGAGCAAATCGATAATTAAGGCAAGAGTATAGCCAGTTAGATTTAGGCACAAGATTTGAAAATACTTCTTAATGATGACTTTGTGCCTGTTCCCAAAAGAGAAGAAAAAGCAGGCATTGTACTTAAGGGGGCAGGGTGTGAAATATTGAATGGGGTAAACATACCAAGGGAAGAAATAGTATTTAGATTTCTTGATGAAATGTATTCAAGATTCCTAAAGGTAGTAAGGTAAATAATGCTTTGACTATCATTTTCTAAGCCTGTCTGACAAAAAACATTGGGCCAGAGGACAGGAGAACTGCTAATGTATTATTGTTTAAGGAAGCAGAAATGGATAACCAGAGTTGTTGCAGCCAGTGTGAACTGTGACGTAAATGCAGAGATCCTTCAGAGTGATCTGGATAGGTTGGGTGAGTGGGCAAATCAATGGCAAATGTGGTATAATTTGGATAAATGTGAGGTTATTCATTCTGAAAGCAAAAACAAGAAGGCAGATTACCATCTGAATGGTTGTAAATTGAGAGAGGGGAGTGTGCAGTACGGCATGGGTAATCTTGTGCCCTAGTCACTGAAGGTAAGCATGCAGATGCAGCAAGTGGTAAAGAAGGCATATGGCATGTTGACCTTCATCACTAGAAGTTTTGAGTACAGAATAGGGATATGTAGTTGCAATTATATAGGACCTTGGTGAGGCCACATCTAAGCATTGTGTGCAGTTTTGGTCTCCTTTTCTGAGGAAGAATGCTCTTGCTCTTGAGGGAGTGCAGTGAAGATTTAACAGGCTGATTCCGGGCATGGTGGGACTGATGTATGAGGACAGGTTGACTAGGTTAGGTTTATTTTCACCCGAGTTCAGACAAATGAGTGGGGATTTCACAAAGACTTATAAAATTCTAACAGGAATAAACAGGGTAGATGCAGGGAGAATATTTCCAACGGTAGGGGCATCCAGAACCAGGGGTAATAGTCTGAGGATTCAGGGTAGACCATTTAGGACGGAAGTGAGGAGACATTTCTTTACCCAAAGAGTGGTGAGTGTGTAGAATTCATTACCACAGGAAGTAGTTGATGCCAAAACATTGAATGTATTCAAGAGGCATCTGGACATAGCACTTGGGGTGAATGGGATCAAATGTTATGGGGAGAAAGCAGGATTAGGGGCTATTGAGTTCAATGATCAGCCTTGATCGTAATAAATGGAGGAGGAAGCTCAAAAGGTTAGATGGCCTCTCCTACTCTTTCCTTTTATGCTTCTAAGTCTTCAGTGACAGCAAGAGAATGGTTATTGTCAATGGATTTTTTTTCTGAATACTACTGTGTAGTATATGCCTAAAGATACATGAAGAAACGACAGGTAGATGAGGTGGCTAAGACAGTATACAGGATTCTTTCTTTTATTGACTGAGGCATAAAGCATGGAAGCAGGGAAGTTAAGTTATAACTGCATAAAATGATAGGTCACAGCTAGAGTACTGTACATAATTCTGGCCAGTGCATCATAGGAAATATGTGATTACACTAAAAAGGCAGAGATAAAATTTAGAAAGATATATCTAGAAATGGGAAAGTTTAACAACAAGCAAGGATTGGTGAGCCTTTCTTTGTTTTTTTTACAACTGAAGATAAGAGGTGCATAAAATTATGTGGGGTCTAGACCAAATAGTGAGGAAAGATGAGGGCATAGCAATGAGGGCATAGATCTGAAGTACTTGGTAGAAGGATCATAGAGAAGATGAGTAATGTTTCCATCTAAAAATTGGTGACAGTCAAGAATTCAATGCCTGGATGTTGGCAGCAGAAACATTAATCACATTTGAAATACTCATTGAACTGGGTTGCAAGCCAAAAGCTGGAGAGTAGAATTAGGCTGCAAGGCACTTTTTCAGTCTGCACGCAAATGATGGACAAAATCATAAAATCATAGAATCTCTACAGTTGCAGAAGAAGGCCATTCAGCCCATCAAGTCTGCACTAACTCTCCGATACAGTATCTTACACAGACCTTATCCCCATAACTCCATATACTTATCCCACTAATCCCTTCGCGCCCAAGCTATACATCTTATGGCACTAAGGGGAAATTGATTATGGCCAATCCACTGATCCTGCACGTCGTTGGTCTGTGGAAGGAAACCGGAGCACCCAGTGGATATGGGAAATATGTGTCGCAAACCCCACACAAGACATCATCCCAGGTTGGAAACAAGCCCGGGTTCCTGGTGCTGTGATGCAACAGTGATAACCACTGTGCTATCTTTCGCAATGACCTATATTTATATCACAAGTCTTTCTCTGTTTTTTTTTTGTTTCTATTAATAAAGTATGAATACACTTGAGTAGGATTTAGCCACAGTACAACTGTTGTGTTATAAAGGCTTCAGTTTCAGAAGAAAAATTATAACTCAAATTCTCTTTTATAATGGACTTGTGTTATGCGACATACATTAGCTTGACACCTTTGCCACCTATATTGAAACAACACACAAAATAATTGAATATGAGTTGTGTTAACATAGGCATAGTTAAACTGTGTACAACATCATATGCTACAATTTTAGCCAATGGCTTTTTCAATTAAACAATAATCTCCCAATTTTCCTTTTCTTGGAGTGGATTCCATGGTCAACATTGTCCATGTGAGCCTAGACAGTGAGTGTCGGCAGGCAATTTGACTATGCTAAGCATCATCATGTCCAAAAGTAGATACTTAGCAGCAAGAACAGTGACACCACAGATTGGTGCTTTTTCATTGCTTGGTCCAGTAGCACTATTGTTCTGCTCATAATGTTCCAGCTGAGATCAGCTAACTTAACACAAATCAAGAATCAAACTTTGGACCTTTTTGGTTCATTGGAACAACATGTTATCATGCAATTCCTATCCCTAATCAACTCATGCTTTCCAAGTGGAGATTAATTCTCTCCTACAGAATTTTCTCCAATAGTTTCCCTATCACTGATCTGAGACTCACAGATCTGTAATTCCCTGGTGCATCTCTATCAGTCTTCTTGAAAAATGGAACCAAATTAGCCATCTTTCAGTCTTCTGGCACATCCCTATGGCTAGTTGAGAATTAAAAATTTGTGTCCGAACCCCTGCAATGTCCTCCTCACCTTCCACTGCACCCTGGGATGCAATTCATCTGGGTCTGGGAATTTGTCTGTTTTTAAGCTCGTCAAAGCCTCCAATACCTCCTCATCTCTTATTCAAACTGCTCATAGTCCCTTTTCCTGAATCCTGTACCTTCATTCACCTTTTCCTGAATGAAGATTAATGAAAAATATTCAGTTAACATCTTTCCAATATCCTGCAGCCTCACAAACCCCCATGGCCCCTTGATCTCTGAAAGGCCCTAGGCTTTCTGCTAAATTTCTTCCCCTGAATGTATTTATAGAAACTTTAGGATTTTCTATAATCTTGTTCACAACTTTTTTCTCATGCCCCATTTTTGCCCTTCTAATTGCTTTCTTAAGGTTAATCTTGCACTTCCTATATTCATCTAGGGCTGCAGTTGTATTGCTCCCTTTGGATTTTTTAAAAGCCTTTCTTTTCTTCTTTATCCTGTCCTGAATTTTCCCAGGCATCCGGGTTTTCCTAAACTCATTACTCCTGCATTTCGGCCTATAAAGAACATATTGGATCTGTACACTCCAAAGTTCCTTTTTGAATGCCCCCCTTGCTCCGTTGAAGACTTTCCTGCAAGGAACTGTTTCCAGTCAACTTTGGTCAAATCCTGCTTTATTTTAATAAAATCTGCCTTTCTGCCTTCCCTCAACCCAGAGCCATCTTTTGCAGGGCATCTTTTCTCTTGGCCATAACAAACGTGATTTGTACTGTGTTGTGATCGCAATCACTAAAACGCTCCTCCACTGCCAAATTAAATACTTGTATGGCTTTGTTCCTTAAGACCAGATTGAGCACTGCTCCATCCCTTGTTGGGCCTTCTATATATTGATACGAATCAGAGAGAAATTTACTCTTCTTGACAATCCCAAACCACTTAGAAAAATGGGGGAACGCATCATTAGTAGCATTAAATTCTTGTCAAAATGGATTGTTACGAGTAAAAATTTGAATCAGTGACAAAACATCTGAAATAATGATCTTCTACTTATCATTCAACGCCCAACCTCTGATTTGCCCTGCAAGCCACTGTATTTTTATGTGCTATTCCAGTTAAATTTCTGATTAATAGTAAACAGCTGAAAAAGGTTAGGCCGAGGACAATATTCTGAAGAACTCCTGCAGTGATGTCCTGGGCCAAAGAAAATTGACTTCTGACTAGGCACAACCAACTTTTTTTGTGCTACATAGGACTCTAAACAATGAAGTACTTTCTCCCATTCCCATTTGTCGGGAAAATCCAAGAGATTGCAATATTTTTCTGTTGGTAATATTTTTATAATTTAAAAAAAAAATGTTAGGCATGTATAAGTGGCAATTGTTGCCAGAGTTGGATAACAGTGAGCATCTATGCTGTGGGTTTGATATGGTAATAAGTCTAAAATAGTTTAAATAGATGTTTACGTAAGGAAATTTAGTAAGGCAGGTCAGAGTTCGGGATTCTATAGAGAGAAACTTACCTCCTGATCCTCTAAAGTCTGTCCAAAAAGTGATAAAATTCCTCCCAGGGTTTTTCCATGGCAAGTGATGCACATCCTGTGAAACAATATTTAAAAATTGCTGGACAAACCTGGAAGTCGTCTCCTTGAGCCATTCCCTCTCTTCCACTCTCATTGCCCAGCAATCTTCACTTCAATACTGCTGCTGTCCTTTATTAGAAAGTATACCTTAAAGAAGGAAAGGCAAAGTGGATCATATGGTTTGTGAATAACACTCTTTAATTATTAATCTGTGTGTAATTATCTTTCACCAATTCATGTGACATAGATGTCACTTCCAAGATTTATTTTCCATCACAAATTGCTTTTGAAAACATAGTGGTGAATCTGCTTCTTGAACCATTGCAGTCCAACTGTTGTCAGTATTTCCACATCACTAGTAGGCAGGAGGTTCGCAGAGAAGAGTAACATACTGCAGATGCTGGAATCTGAAACAAAAACAGAAAATCTCAGCAGGGCTGACAGCTTCTGTGGAGAGAGAATTGAGTCAAAGTTTCGAGTCTGGATGATCCCTTGTTAGAGCTGACAGGTTGTCAGAGCTGAGAGTTCACAGAATTTGACTCATTAACAGTAAGGATGTCAAGATGGCATGTGTTTTGGAGGGAAATTTGCAAACTACCTGGGTACAAACAACATTCAGCACTATAGTCGACTTGGGTGTATGCAACACTAAGTGCTCAGGCTTCCAAGTTTTAATTACTTGCACACAAGTGAGAACACAATTCAATGCAGAGCATTGCAGGATGTTCTATTGATTCACACTGAAAGTGTAATTGTTATAGTTCATTATACCTTGCTTTTTGGAATTTTGTTCTTCAAAAGAGTGTTACTTTCATCCCGCGGCCAAGGCTGAAACGAACACACAGTTTAGATTTAGGCATTTACCTTGAGTACGTAAGCACTGGTCTTATTGAAGGCCTTATTGAAGGTCTTGTTTGGTAATAATCATTTTCCATGATTTAACAAAGTTGTTTGTCATAATCTAATTTCCACAATTGTTGTAACTTAATTTTTCCATACCAGCTTTTGCATTTTGTAACTTATTTTAACTTTAGTTTCACTATGTATATTGCTTTACTTAGAGTGAGCATCCTTAATCTTGCAGAACAAAATGAATTAAATATTTGGCCATAGCTGGAATTACAACTTAAATTTGATAGTGGTATTCCCTACAGCCACTGCCCTTGTCCTTCGAGGTTGTAGAGGTCATGGGTTTAGAAAGTAAAGTAAACAAAGAAAAAGAACAAAGAAAAGTACAGTACAGGAACAGACTCTTTGGTCCTCCAAACCTGTGCAGATCATGAATGAATTAAAAGAAAACCTCTGTCCTTATGCGGACTGATCTGTCTATTCCCTCCCTAATTGTGTACCCTAATCTAGGTGCCTCTTAAATGTTGCTAATACGCCTGCTTCTACCACTCCTCCAGCAGCTTCTTCCAGAAACTCTCTGCGTGAAAAACTTCCCCAATTTTGAAGAAACCTTGATGAGTTGCTGTTGTCCATCTGATTAATGCTGCATACTAAGCCATGTTAAACTAAGGTGGAAGGAATGAGTGTTCAAGGTGCTAGGTGGATGATATATCACTCAAGCAAACTTTTTTTTATCCTGAATGGTGCTTAGTTTCTTTTTGAGCATTGTTGGAGCTGCAATCTTCTATCAGACTTCTGACTGGAGAAAGCTTGCAGAGTCTGAAGGTGAGTTACTTATCACAGAATACCCAGTCTCTGTTCCGCTCTTAATTGGCCATAGTGCTTTGGGACACCTTCAGGTTGTGAAAAGGGCTATATAAATGAAAGTCTTCCTTTCTACCTTTCTGATTAGAGGCTTGTGACTATGATGGACAAGTCCAAAGGCTTTCGTGTTGGTTGAGGGCAAGATTGAACTTGGCTATGATTCTTCAGAGTAAGCTCATGACACTGTCAGGTAGAAATCATGCATTGCAACACTTTAGGTGCTAACCACATACAATGACGTAATTCACTACATTAGTCAGAACCTAAATTGAATAGAACTTGAGATTCACTTTAAACCAATTAAACCAAACTCGACTATATTTGCATTATTTATGGCAACAATATCAACCTTCAACAAAGTATGCATTTGACTGATTTGTTCATCAACTGCAGATATCTTGAAATCAAACTACAGAGCATCAGTCACCCATTTATTAGAATGCCCACTATTACTCAGAACAGAGACAGACTCCAGATTGACTATAGCATGTAATCTTATGCAGTAACACACTATTTTAACAAAGCAAATTAAACTGCATCTTCTAACGTCAGCACATGCACAATTAAATGTAGAAATTGAAAAGTTGCCATTATAAAATACTAATGGAACTTAACTGTCCTAGTTCATAGATTTGGCACTGAAATCAGCGCAATGCTGTGACATTTGGGTTCTTGCCCACTGGGCCCCTACACCGGATAAAGTTAAGGATGGTGCATTCAAGAGGAATGGAGGACAACCAATGTCAGTGGAGGGATAAGAGAAATAGTTAATGAGAAAGAACAAAATAACTTCTTTTTGTAACATTATTTTCGAAAAAACTCATTTTTATTTTTTTTTTCTTTTTGTTTACATACCATGGGTGATTCTGTCATCCAGTTCTCCCAAATAGAGCATTACTAGATGTAAAATCATGGCCTGCATATCAGCCATCCTTTCAAATGTGTCTCCTGGAAACCTGCTTTCCTGCATTATGGAATCATCCCTCCTGTCCTGGTATTGCCATAAATAGATTTTGAAGTTAGTATAGAGTGATAAAATGAGGGACTTTTCCAACTGTGAAGCGATTTACTTTAATCTCAGCCCAGGTCCTGGTGATTATGAGTTGCCAAAACAAAACTGGCCACAAATTAGTTCCAAGTATCAATTTAGATGACAGGCCATAGAACAACTGAGGAAAAAAAATCCATCTGCAAAATGGGTACCAACAGTTGAGGAGTGGTTTGTGGTTACATGAGGGTCATCTCAAACAACGAGTGGCACGATGGCACAGTGGTTAGCATAGCTGCCTCACAGTGCCAGGGACCCAGATTCAATTCCACTCTGGGTGGAGTTTACACATTCTCCTCGTGTCTGTGTGGCTTTCCTACAAGTTTTCCGGTTTCTCCCACAGTCCCAAGATGTGTGGGTTGGAATGATTGGCCATATTTAATTGCCCCTTCATGTCAGGGGACTAGCGTGCTATGTATGTGGGGTTATGGGGATAGGGCCTGGATGGGATTGTTGTCGATGCAGGCTCGATGGACTGTACGGCCTCCTTCTGCACTATAGAGATTCTATGGTCTTGGTCAACTCCTTGATGTCCAACGTTCACCTGATTCCTGTAAATGGGCTCCCTAAAACAGGGATAAGTTTATTTATTAGTGTCACAAGTAGACTTACATTAACACTGCAGTGAAGTTATTGTGAAAACCCCCTAGTTGCTGCACTCTGGCATCTATTTGGGTACACTAAGGGAAAATTTAACATAGCCAATGCAAGTAAACAGCACGTCTTTCAGATTGTGGGAGGAAACAAGAGCACTTGGAGGAAACACATGCAGCTATGGGAAAAGTGTACAGACTCCGCATAGACAGTGACCCAAGCTCGGAATCAAACCCATGTACCTGGCACAGTGCTAACCATTATGCAATCACATCACTAATCTACTTAAAGATGCAAATCATCACATGTCAGTTATAAGATCCTGATTGAAATTCCAGTAAGAGGAACAAAACTTGCGTTCTGTATACCTGTTTAGTTTGTTCAGACATTTAGTGATCGAGCAGACATCAAAGAGTTCACTGGAGGCCACTCAAAAATAGACAATATTTTGACATTTTATTTTTGTGTACCAAGAGATGGAGAAATGCTCTCCGGGACTCATAAGAAAATATCTGATTGCCAATATGTTCAAAGTTGCCTGCTCCACCATCCTTCCCCAAATTATATCACAGATACATAGTCACCTTCTCTGCCAAGGCTGAACTCCACCTTTTCAAGCCAGTTCACTTCTCTCTTGCATGACAAGTGCTTATTTGGCACTCAAATATTGTTGGTGGCTCTTAAATGAAACCCAAAGTCAAATTTGACTTGAGTCTGAGGCTGGCATGTCAAGACATCACTTCAACATTTTTCATTTTTTGGGTACAAATCAAATTTCTCAAAATAGGTGTGGGAAATGGAACAGATAACATCAGTTGGGGTATGGTGCTGGGAGCTCTATTTTCTGACTATTGACCTGGGATTCTTTAATGCTGACAACTTGGATACAATAAAATTGTGTTTTGACTACCATTAATTAATGTAGCCTCTGAAAGATGCGTAAATACCTCACATGCTAAAAAGTAAATTAATTTTTTTCCATTCTCTGTTGAGTCATCTAAATTGAAAATTCAACATGTTGAAGTATTTATCCCAGTGAGTTTTGCCATCATCACCTTTTTAAAAACTGCTAAAAAGAACTGATTAGCTTTATCACCCTTAATTTTATTTTCCTGTTGATTTTTAATAATGTTGTTGGAAAAGTTAATGTTAAGTGGAAGAATTGCTGATACAACAAGAGGCTGCGTTCATGTTCGTAGATTGAATGATGAAAAAGGCCAAGCAACCTGGACTAATGTTGGTATCAGTTGATGATCATACAACTGCATTGCAAAATTAAACTTAATAACGTTTTCAGGACCATACCTCCAATATTGATAGCAGCCGTGCTTAAATTTTCTGTTTGTTCTAGAGCAATCTTCAAAGAGGACTGAGAGCAGATTTTGTGCTAGGTGTCCAGTATGCCTTCTCAACAGATAAATGGTGAATGACATTAAAGATTCAAAAAAAACAGGCATCAAATAGAACTGAATTCAAAGAAGTGGAATCAAATACATTTCTCAGATATGTACTTTCAAAGATGGACAAGATTGCATTTACAAATGGTGCTATCTAAACAGTAAAATAATAATTAACTGTTAATTGACTTAGAAATTGAAAAATAAACAGACAACAGACCTGGAATAGATTCAAAGAACAATAGAATGTTTATAGCTCAGAATGAGGCCACTTGGCCTTTCAAGTCCATTCCATTTCTCTGCAAGGACAATTTAATTTGTCCTATTTCCTAGCCTTTTCTGTAGAGTCCTATATTTCTTTTTCTTTAGATCCTTATAGGGTGGCACAGTGACACAATGCCCGGGGTGCGGGTCTCTGCGGAGTCTGCATGTTCTCCCCATGTCTGTTTGAGTTTCCTTCAGGTACTCTGGTTTCCTCCCAAAGTCTGAAAGATATGCTGGTTGTGTGCATTGGCAAGTGTGTGGTGATTAGGGGGTTTTCACAGTAACTTCATTACAGTGTTAATGTAAGCCTATTTGTGACAATAATAAATAAATAAATTCCTTTTGAAAACTATAATTGAATTGCTCTTTGTCATTGATATTAATGATTTGGATGAGAATTTAGGAGGCATGGTTAGTACGTCTGTGGATGACAGCAAGATTGGTGGCATAGTGGACAGTGAAGAAGGTTATCTAGGATTGCAATGGGATCTTGATCAATTGGGCCAGTGGGCTAATGAATGGCAGATTGAGTTTAATTTAGGTAAATGGCAGGACTTACTCAACCAATAGTAGGGCAATGCGGAAAATTATAGAACAAAGGGATCTAGGGGTACAGATCAAAATTCTCTGAAAGTGGAATCACAGGTGGATAGGGTGATGAAGAAGGCATTTGACATGCCGGTCAGATCATTGAATACAAGCTGTTCAACAGAGAAATTAGGAAATATCTCATCTTGCAAAGGATGATAAAAGTAATCTCAATTAAAAATTTTAAATCTATCATCAATACATTTTTGCTCGTGGTGCAAGCCAGAGCAAGTGGCTTTACACTCATAGGGGTGATGAGTGTCACTCAGAGATTGGTGAGTGTATGTAACAAGCTGCCAGGGGCAGAAGGAGAGGCAGGTGCAATTTTGTGTTTTAAAAAGCATTTAGAGAGTTACATAAATAAGATAGGTGTAGAGGGATATAGGCCAAATGCAGGAAATTGTGGCTAGCTTAGTGTAAAAACTGAACGGCATGGACAAGTTGGGCCGAAAGGCCTGCTTCCATGCTGTAAATTTCTATGACTCTATGAATCTGCCTCCACCACACTTTGAGACGTGCATTGCAGATCGTAACAACTTGCTGTGTAAACACTTGCAATATGCAAGTTATAAACAAGAAAATGCCTATGGGAAACATTTACCCCGGTTGTAATTGCATAAACGTAGCAAGATAACATTCACCATTTCAACAAAGTTGTAAAGGGATTTTACTCATACATGGGCAATTTCCTGTATATTTTTTTAAAAACAAGTTCTCAAGTAATAAGCAATGTAAAGAGATGCCTATTTAAAATAAAGGCATAAAAATAATTGTTAATTAATTAGTTCTTTCATTTGAGGAGCACTGTGGCAGCCGATTAATATGTATTTAATTGTGGCAGAGACGACAACTGTTAGTATGCCCCATGTCCTTGATTTACAATGGTATTCATAGAACATGATTAATGATTTTGATGTTGATCATTGCAGTCTGTCAGAAATTAATCTGCTTGCTGACTGAAATTGTGTATTTATATCCAGTAAATTTTATTTAATTATCCAGTTCTATCAGAGAAATTTGACTTGTGTGGATTCATAGATCACAATATTTGGAAGCAAGGGAGATTTTTTTAACTCTGATGGTACACTAAACAACATTATGATGTAATCAAAGATGGAATGTTTTTCCATTTGGCTGACAATACATGTCATTTTTATGAATATGGTTGGCACTTTAGCACTGCTGCCTCACAGCGCCAGGGACACAGGTTCAATTCCAGCCTTCAGTGACTATCTGTGTAGAGTTTGCACATTCTTCCTGTGTCTGCGTAGGTTTCCTCCAGGTGCTCTAGTTTCTTCCTGAAAATATGCAGGACAGGTTGATTGACCATACTAAAAATCACTCTTTAGTGTCAAGGGTCTAACAGGATAAATACATGGGGTTATAAGGGTAGAGGTTGTTTTCAGTGCAGGCTCAATGTGCTGAATGGCCTCCTTCTGCACTGCAGGGATCCTATGATGGACATTGCAAGGTGGAGTTGTAGAAGATTTGGAGGAGGAGGTATAATATTTCTTTTAAGGAGAATTACGGTCAGTAAACTATTTCCATTGATTCAAGAGCCTGGGACTCTGAGTCAGTGGGGGGAGGAAGTGAGGGGGATGGGAGGGTGGCTGGGCAGGTAACAAAGTCTAAAGATTATAACCAGACCTCTGAGAAATTAAATTATGAGGAAACATTTCAACGCACAAACAACTGCTAATGTTAAAACTGGCTTTGTTAGATTTTTGTATCCAAAGATATTGAGGAATATAGGGTCAAGGCAGATAGATAGATTTAGGTCACAGATTAGCAATGAGCCCATTGAATTTGTTTGAGAAGTTAAATGACCTACTCCAGTTCCTATGTTCCTAAGTGACTTCTAATTGTCAGGGATTTTATTCAGTCAGAACAGTTGAAGCACTCTATGAACCTATCCACTATAATAACTGATTTTGTTTCATAAATTTTCTTCAGGTTTTTGTCTGTTTTTTTGAATCATTTGTTTTCAAGAAAATGTATTTATTCATCTATGACAAAATACTAAAAGCAAAATAAATTCAGCAAAAATGCTGCCACAATTGAAAATAAAATAGCTGGAGGAGTTAAGGGAGGGATTTGAATCTCTGGGAGGAAATATAAAATGAATATTTTAGTTTTCATTTTGCTCTTTGCATTTTATTGTTAAACCCCAATGTAATAGCCATAATGAACAATTTTGTCAATACTATTTTCAAATTATATTTGGCTGTAATAGATTATACTTCGATTTGAATTCTAAGCGCTGTTTTGAATCTACTCATCCTAAAATCTGTCAGAAAACATTTAGTGGCAAAGTTAGAATTTGTGATATCTTTTCTTTTGAGGGGTATGTGGCCCTTTAAGATTTCAATATGGCATCTGAGGCATGGATGCACACATCTGGTGCAAAGGGCAGCATACACCAGAGCATGCTCATGTAATGTCTGCCAGAAAAAAGGAGCTACATTTATATAGCACTTTTTCATGACCACTAGGGAGATGAATGAAAAACTTTTTGAGGCGTAGTCACTGTTGTTACATCAGATGGCAGGAGTGGGAGTTTTTTTGTCAGCCAAACTGAAGAAGGAAATGGTTAACCACTGCATCAATTCGCCAAGCAGAATTATGGACTGATTCAATGGAAATCCATGGTTCCAAACACCCTTTTAAGGCATGCTACATGGAGGAGGAATTACTGTTCTAATGTAGGAAGAGTGGTAGTCAATATGTGCACAGCAAACTTCTACAGTCGGCAAGATTTGTTTCAGTGATGTTGATTGCATGATAAATTTTGGCTTGGATACTGTGGTAATTCCCCTATTCCAAAATAGTGCCATGAGGTTTTTCACATCCACATGATCAAGAGAATGTGGCCTCAGTTTAATGTCTCACCCTAAAGGCAACACTTGTGGCAGACAGCACATGTTCAGTACTGGAGTGTTAACCTTGAACTTTGTATTCAAATTATGGAGTTGGGCTTGAGTTTGGAACCTTGTGACACAGAACTCAGCCAGGGAACTATGAAGAATAGGAAGTTTGTGACTTCAATCAGCATGCAATTTGATTTGATGTCAATGCTTCCTTCTTGAAGCTCCAACCTATGCTTTCTTTCCCACAACTAAAACATATGTTCAATGGTATGAAGAATACTCTCAATTGCATTATCTAAAGGGATTATCAATTACTTACAGATTAGTTGCTGGATTATTTATTCTGACAGTTTTTGCAATTTGACCCATGTGTGTGCTTTTCCAGACTTGTTAAAAGTTTCAATCTACAGGGAGTGATCTGGCTGCTGCTGAAGCACTGATTTGGTAACTGGAAGACTTGTACTCAAACCAACTTGGGTGACCAATAGAGCTTCCTTCTGTCATTCAACATAACTATGCAAACGAGCAGAGATCCCTTAGAAATGGCCAAACTGCTAGAGAGAGGCAGAAGTGACCATGTCCGAAGAGGATCTTTAAGGTGCAGATATGTCTGAGAACACATTGCAGGAGTGCTGGAAGCCATTTTACACAGTAACATTGTAAACCATGATGGCAGCAGCTAAAGTTTCTTTGACAGAAAATAGATGCAATAATGATCTATGATTTCCTGCTGGCTAGGGGAATATGGGGCAATTGAACCAGGGGACATAATCTCAGAATAACAAATAGGCTATTTAAGACTGAGATGAGGGAGAATTTCTTCACTCAGGATGTTGCATCCTTGGAATTCTGTACCTAGATAGCAATGAATGTTCGGTCATTGAATATGTTCAAGACAGAAAAATGTAGAATTCTATATAGTACAGATTTCAAGGGGTTTGGGGATAGTGCAGGAAAATGGTGCTGAGGTAGAAATTATCTATGACCTAATTGACAGGGCAGCTTAAGCAACCAAATGGCCTCCTCCTGTTCCTATGTCCTTATGTTCTTAGAACTGTTATCTCAACAGATGTCCAGAATGCATACATAAAAGCAATGGCAGAAGATGAAACACTTACATTAGATGATCACACTAAGCTACCCTTTCAATAGTTTGAATTATATTCTACCCTTTCATCAATAGGTGGAGTTTTGTTAACTCACCTGAAGACATTTAAAACGTTTTACGTGTTAGCTTACCTTTTGCTTAAGAGGTAGTTGCATCTTTCAGCCATAGCACTGTCATAAATACTCTTACTAAACATAGACACAATTGATGTTACAGCATTTAAATAATCAACTGTAAAGTAGGCAAACCTTACCTTTCAAACTCTTCCTACCTCTACTCCATGTTTCAGGGCTACACAGCTAGTGTTAAGCAGTTGTTAAAATCCAGCTGCTTCCACGAAAATGAAAAAGAAACTTGCCTGGGGCATGATCTCAATGAGCCCACATTGCAGTTTCCTTATTCATTGGAGTGGATGAGTTCCACGGCCTGGTTCCTCCTCTGTCCTTGTGAAAAGACAAGGGTGGGACCTTTTGCTGCTCCACTCTGTGGCTATTTTCTTTCCAGTTACACCTCCAATAGGAACCATGAAAATCCAGGCCTACTACTATGTTGGAAACACTGACTGAGCTCGAGGCCTTTCTGGAACTGCTACTCAATGGCAGTGGGCACCAGAACTAAACCAGTTGCATATCGTACCATTGATGAATACCTGATGGTCTGCAAACATCCTTTTAAATAACAGGAACGATTTGATCATCATTTGTACACATTGCATCAGGTAGCTGTACCCTTTGGTTACTTTGCACTTTGTGCCTTAGCAAGCAACATTCCCTTAGCTTAAGTCCTGGTGTGTTTTACCAGATGTAATGATGCCTTGTGTATCAATTTTTCTGTGTTCCATCATTGCTGAAGATACTGAAGACAGAAAGGAGAACTGAGTGTTAATGGAGGTACTTGGCTACTGAATGATATCCCCATCATCTAATTTTGCAGTTTTAGTAAGGCATTTGCCAATTTTCATAGTCAGATCTTTGACCAGGTGCATGAGTGTCTGGATGTCTAAGGAATAAGAGAGTGGCATAGTATAGGTGGTGGTGATGGTGGGGATCATCCACATTGTAGTCTATTTCAAGCATTGAGGATTATCTTCACCTGCAGGAAATGGCTTTCCTTGTAGAGAAACATTTAATTTGTAAAGGAACATGGAGACCAACAGCATGCTTTAATAATGCTGTTTGAACTCTGCCAATAGCAATTTCTAGTATTTATAAAGTACATTTAACATAATAAAATTTTCCAAAACACTTTGCAGGAGCATTATAAAACAAAATTTTACACTGGGCCACAGAGAAGATATTAGGTCAGATGACCAAAATCTTGATCAGAGAGGTATGTTTTAAGGAGTGTCTTTAAGTGGGAAAATGAGGTAGAGAGGTGGAAGGAGGACATTTCAGAGCTTAGCACTAAGACAACTAAAAGCAGGGCTGCCATTAGCAATTGAAATTGGGTTGTGTTTTTGTTAGCTGTCTCTTGATGCAAGGATAACATTGACATCAGATGATATGGTTCTGCCATTGAGTCTTCACATGACTGGACAAGTTAATTTGCAATCTTTGAGTACACAGGGTTGTTATGTACCACAAGGAAGTAAGATCCGGAGTGCAAAATTTGCTTCTTTTTCTTTCCTCCTCTGCCACTGGTCTGTCTCATCATTAAGAGGTTGTGACTCAAAGCATGATACGGTTTGATAAACACTATTTAATTGATTGGTAGCAAGCACCTCCCGCTTATTAAAGTCATTGTTGCCACAAATTAAGGTGAAATTAAGAATGACTTAGAAGCATCTTTTACATCCTGCCCTGGAATGTTGGTATTTCAGAGTTGAGAAATTAGACAGAGGGGATGGTTTTCATCCATCTGGACAGTACCCATGTTGATTTTGCAGGAATTTCACTTGATTGCTTATGGACTTAGCTTCGGGAAAGACACTGGAGGATCCATAAGAAGCAATGATTGCAGATGGAATTTCTTTAGTATTCAGTTGTGTTGCTGATACACAGAGCAGGTCTCATTGCAGTATAGGATTATGGTAATGACAATTGGGCTGTACACTAGGACTTTCGAGATATTTGATGGTCATGGTTGTCAAATATATATTGCCATAGTTTCTAGAAGGCTAAGTTGGCACAGCTAATCCAGTGTCAGGAGGCCATTTGAGAGAGCTGGCTGCCAATATATGCAAAGTTGCCCCTTCAACAGAAATGGGGGGCAGAATATTTTGATTTGATTTACTTATTATTGTCACATATATTTGCATACAATGAAAAGTATTGTTTCTTGTGCATTATGCAGACAAAGCATACCGCTCATAACAAGGAAACAAGATGTCTGGATTTTTAGATGAATTTTATTTTGCCAACATTCAAGGATAGGCTAAATTTCTTGTACGCACAAGGGTTATACAAGGGGCCAGGAATAGAGGAACACAAATACTTCAGAGCATTGTGGAGCTGCAGGAAGTTACAGAGATATGAGGCATTTGTAACTTGAGGGATAAATGTTAGTAAGGACATGAAAAGAACTGCTTTTCTTTGAAAAATGCCATGGAAACTTTTACATTTGAATATGGAAACAATAGAACCATATTAATTTATTTAAAAGAATAGTAGGCTGCACACTGGCTAGCATTGCTGCCTCACAGCTATAGGGATCCGGGTTTAATCTTAATCTTGGGTGACTTTGTGAAGTTTGCACATCTTTCTGTGTCTGCATAGGTTTCCTCTGGATGCTCCGGTTTCCTCCCACAGATCAAAGATGTGCATATTAGGTGGATTAGCCATGCTCAATTACCTTTAGTGTCCCAAGGTGTGTGGGTTAGATGGGTTAGTCATGCTAAATGGGTGTGGTTACAGGGATAGGATGGGGAAGAAGGCCCAGATAAGATACCCTGTCAAAAGAGTTGGTGCACATTCAATAACTAAATGACCTCTTCTGCACTGTTGGGATTCTATGAACATTGCTCTGAGAAACAGGATAAACTCTGTTCGATAGAGCTTTAACATTCTGCATTATCCATTTATTCCCTTTAAGTTTCATATCACCTTACTTAAATTATACCCTTTCATCATTCTCGTGTTTGCACTGCTACTTGACTTTTCTTTCTAGTTCCACATTTCTGTATCGGTATATGAACTCTTTAGTTAATTAATGCAAAGGTTTCTAAGGCAATACTCAATCCTCTTCAGAAAAACACTCTCAGCTGTGCACTCACCAATATGATCCCATGCTGTGGTGTAATCTTACCAGTTCACAACATTAGTGCAGCTACATTCATTCCCCTGCCTGGCATCAATGTTTTTTTTATCCAGCCTTTAGCTACATTATATAACTTTTCACAGCACTGTCTATAAAAACAGAAATACATTATTCATTCAAATAAAAGAAAAAGCAACTGAAGATATTTTCAAGAACGGGAAGTGGAAATGCTGGTTTTGAACAGTCCTTCTGTCAGTAAGTGAAAGAGAAAGATTAACATTCTGGGTTGACATTTCAATACAACTGAAGAGACAGGGAAAGTCAACACATGCTCAAAGAAGAAGATGTCGAGCTGCATTGGGCTGGAACAGCAAAAAGTCTCACAACACCGGGTTAAAGTCCAACAGATAGTACAAACTTTCGGAGCATTGCTCCTTCATCAGGTGAGTGTGATGTTAAGGTGAGTCAAGGGAGAAGTGCAAGAGGGAACAGACAACTGTCAAGAATTCAAGTTTAACTTACTTTATATGTTTTATTTACCTGTTTGTGTTAAATTCACATTTGAATCATTTTACCATAACATTAGTCCAGACAACAACCAAGAGTTTAATATGAACTCAACACGTGTTTATTATAGTGAACAGAGGAAATTAATCCTCAAATCTAGTAACTACTTTCACAGATAGCTCGTAGGTTCAGAAAACTTATCGACAGATTTTGAAATGCTAAGAAGATCTGTGTAGTTTTTTATAATGTCACAAATTCACAAAATAGTCCATCAGCTCATTTGATAACATTTGGAATTACAATCCTATCATTGTCTTGTTACACATTTTCATTGTTTCATAAATTAATCCAATATTTTAGCTTCAATCACTTTTCCTGGCAATCCATTCCAGCTTTTGATCATTTTCAGTGTGAAGAAATATGTCCTGACATCTGGCTAAAATTTTCCCTTTACATATCTCAATGCGTGTCTGTACTAAGATCATTTAAAATGGCAAATTAGACAATCAGATAGGAAAGTCAAAGTTTGGGCAGAATTTAATTCCCTCCCTCATGGCAAGTTTGGTGGTGGAGGGGGCTTTTCATCAGGTGACAGGATGGCAGCTGGGAACCTTGCCACCTTCCTACCAATAAAGTTCATGTTAATTAATTTGAGTTTTGTGATAACAAAGGCATGAGTGAGAGCAGAAAATGACTGAGACAGGGTAAAGTCAAGTGATGTTATGGAGATGGAAAAGGGTGGTCTCAGTAATGGCATGAATATGAAGATGGAAACTCATCTTGGGATTGAATGTCACACCAAGGTTGCAAACAAACCAACTTAATCTTAGAGCAGCTTCAATTTAATTAAATTAATAATTGGCCTTCCCACCCTGCTGTCTAAGTTGGCAACTAATACTCCCTGAAGGACTTCAGTCCAATACCGCAATGGGTTGCTTGCAGGATCCTAGGGTTGTGGATCTTTTGTTCAAAGTAACCAGGTATCAAAAGATGCAAAAAGATACAGACATCTGAGGTCATGTCCCAATCAACTCAAGAACAGTTTCATCCTTGTTGCCATCATACTTTTGAATACACTTACCTTGTATGAAATTGATCTTTCTTTAAATCCTACCTATGACCATAGCACTATATTTTGCACTCTCTCCTTTCCTTATTCCCTATATACTCTATGAATTGGCATGCTTTGTCTGTGTGCAAGAAATAATATGTTTTATTGTATCCAAATACTTGTGACAATAATAAATCAAATCATATTAAATCAAAGAAATTCTTTGCATAAATATTGGCCAGCCAAATATGCCAAGGAGCCTGGCTCCAATTTGACCCAGAGATTTGTGCAGAGCATGGAAGCCATTCTTTCCCATGTGGAAGTGACCAAGCCGAAGAGAACACTGCTAGACTCAGCCATGATGCAGTGCCTGGTGACTTACACCCAGCTCCCTTTGAACACAACAGACAGCCAAAGTCTCAATGTTTAACTGGAACTAAGCAGTCATGAGATCCAAGCTTATTGTCATTGGTGCAATGCAGACTTGAACTGCTCAAGTTCTCAAGATCCCAGCAAGTTGTCCTCCAAGCAGATAATTAGGATTGCTTATGTGCCCCTAGGGGAGTAACAATTACTCCGTGGAACATGAACTTGCTGCCCTCTTGGAATGGTGACATTTATTATCCCACTACTGTAACTCTGCCAGTGCCCTTGCTTACGCCTGCCATCCAGTCCAGTCTACTGTTGCACATTCTGAAGTGATGCCATCTGAAGCCGGGACTTAAACCTACCATTAGATGGCTACCACTAGAGTAGAATTGTGTAAGAGCACTCAGCAAGGCAAATACATTTGCAAGACAGAGACTAAGGGATTGAACAAGGGTGATTAATTGAGTATTGTATCGAGTATTCAACACATTATTGGATACAGCTGTTGCGGTTAGTTGTTTTGATTGTCCTGTACTTCAGGATTTTGAGCAAGAGAACACTGTGATGGTGCATGGAAGAAGATTGATAATATAGGGAATTACTGAATGATGGAAATTTGAGAGTTAATTCAGGGAAGTTGGAGTCTAATGATCTGCCCATGAACATGGATGTGCCAACTGCCTTCTGCCTTCCTCTTCCACTCCTTCATATGCTGAGAACATCACCAAAGTGCGAGGCATGAGGGCTGCTCCTCATCAAGGCCAGGTTGTGGAGGATGCAACTAAACTGCTATGAATTAGGACATCATCATCCAACAAGCATTTGATGCATCATCCAAGCTATATGGGCAGTGCAGCTGTTGTATCAGCACCCAGATGATCTGCTTGATGATCTTTGTATTTGCAGCATAGCTTTCATTGTATGATACATATATACAAACATACAAATTAGAACCAGGAGTAGGCTACTTGGCCCTTCAAGCCTGTTTCATCATTCAATAATATTGTGACTGACCTAATTGTAACTTCAACCCCAACGTTCCCACCTACACCAATAAGCTATCATTCTCCCCTGTTCATCAAGAATTTATCACCTCTGCCCTAAAAATATTCAAGGATTTTGCTTCCACTGCCTTTTCAGAGTTCTAAAGACCCATAACCCTCTGAAAGGGAAAAAAAAAATTCTCCTCATCTCTACCTTAAATGGGTGACCCCTTATTTTAAACAGTGACCTCTCATTCTAGGTTCTCCCACAAGAAGAAACATCCCTTCCGCATTCACCCTATCAAGACCCTTCAGAATCTTACATGTTTCAGTCAGGCCGCTTCTTACTCTTCTAAATTCCAGTGAATACAAGCTTAGGCTGTCTAATATTTCCTCGTAAGAAAACCCACCCATTTCTGGCATTCTCTGAATTACTACTGAGGTATAACCTCCCTACTTTTGTAATCAGTTGTGGCAATAAACGATAAAATTCTATTAACTTTACTAATTACTTGCTGTACCTGCATACTAACCTTTTGAGATTTATGGCTGATCTGATTGTAACCTCAACCCCACATTCCTGCCTACCCCCTGTAACCTTTCATACTGTGACATTTGTGACAGGGTCGCAAAGGGGAATTATCAGTCATATAGATACGTCTTGCCAGCAAGTAGCCACTCTCTGGTTTGATGTGGTGACTCAAGAGATTGTTGCAATTATTCATTGATGCAGGGCAAAGGCATCGTAATTGCTGCCAGGTTAGCAGACATCCATCAGCCTGATGTTCTGTGTATGGTCACAAAGCAACGGGGAATTGAGTGAGAGGTACCAACAACAAGAATTAATATTTATGTCACATTCAGCAAAATTTATTTATTAGGCACAAGTAAGGCTTACATTAACACTGCAATGAAGTTACTGTTAGATTCCTCAAATCACCATACTCCTGCATCTGTTTGGGTCAATGCACCGAACCAGCACGTCTTTCAGACCATAGGAGGAAACTGAAGCACTCGAAGTTAACTCACACAGGCACGGGGGAGAACGCACAAACAGTGACCCGAGCCGAGAATCAAACCCAGGTCCCTGTCACTGTGAGGCAGCAGTGCTAACCACTCTGCCACTGTGTTGCCCCAAATGGCCCCACCCCCACTCAATAACTCACCAACACTCCCCCTGCACAACAACCTCGTCGCTCCTCATTCAAACTAATTAATTTTATATCATTATCTGTACCTGGAGTTCACTGCTCATATTTCAAGCTATAGCATGCTTTCATCTGTATTTTTTTTAAAAAGTTCCCATTCTGCCTTCTGTGAATTTTTTTTGGTGTAATTAAAACAAATACAGTTTAATAATCTCAAGAGCTTCTTTCAGTTCACTTCAGGTGTCTCTTTGAGTATAATTATTTCCAAAATTGTACACAATGGGACTCATTTACCTCCCAGCCCCTGTTCTGATCTAAGTTGGGTGGAGTTCTGCCCATTCCATGTCTGCTTCCCTGACACTGGCTGACTTCTTCGGGTCAGGTTGATTTGAATAATTTCCGCCAGCTCCCAGCAGGATTCCCACCTGTGTCATAGAAACTAGCTGCTTCAGAGAGGAAGGCAAACAGCTGCTGCCGACCTCCGGGACGTCACAGGCCTGCAGCCGCATAGCATGGCCAGATGCCACTGGGCACATGAAGTAAATTCCAGTTTTTGAACATTTTTTTTTAAATGGGGCCAGAGGGAGTATAATTATTTGCCCAGCACAATTCCAGAGGAAAAATCTGCCCCAATATTTCTAAGAGTGATTTCACCTGTGTTAGGAAGAAAAAAATGTAGTGCAGCAAGCACAATGAGCATTTTGTCAATGATGCCCTGGTTGTAACATTAATGGTCATCTTCAGAACAAACATAAACACAGCACATGTGAAATATTCATTGAAGGAGCCTGCATGTTTTACAGGGACATTATTAAAACTGAAGAAGACAATGCATCAAAATCAAAATTAATAATTGAAGCAATTTATTTTCTTTTCCCAGGTAAGTCAGAATTTGTGTTATGACAAGAAAGAAGGCACCAGTTTATTTGTTGAACTTCTACTATTTCATTTTATTTAGTATCCTGACTATGATGTTTTGACTAAAAATGGGGATTTTCCTAAAATTTTAAAGTGCTACATGTTTTGGGTAGATAGTGGCAATAGTGATTAGTACTACTGCCTCATTGTGCCAGGGACTTGGGTTCAATTCCCAGCTTGAGTTATAGTCTGTGCAGAATCTGCATGTTCTCTCTGTGTCTGCCTAGGTTTCATTTGGGTGTCCTTATTTCCTCCCACAGCCCAAAAGATGTGTTGGTTAGATAGATGCATTGGTATGCTAAATTTTCCCTGAATGTACTGAACAGGCGCCGGAGTGTGGCAACCAGGGGATTTTCACAGTAACTTCATTGCAGTGTTAATGTAAGCCTATGTGTGACACTAATAAATAAACTTTAAAACATAGATAAATATGGACAGAGTTACAAGTTACAAGCTTAATGAGTACTTTGCCTCGGTATTCACGGTGGAAAGTGAACTGGGAGATTGCACTGCAGGTTTGAGGCATACGGAAAAGATTGAGTATGCGGATGTTAGGAAAGAGGATGTATTAGACCTGTTAAATTCTATCAAGATAGACAAGTCGCTGGGACCAGATGGGATGTACCCCAGGTTAATGTGGGAGGTGAGGGAAGTGGTTGCAGAGCCCCTGGCGATGATATTTGCGCTGCCATGGAAATGGGAGAGGTTCCGGAGGATTGGAGGATTGCGGATGTGGTTCCTATCTTTAAGAAAGGGAACAAGGATAGTCCAGGAAATTACCGACCGGTGAGTCTGACTTCAGTGGTTGGTAAGCTGATGGAGAAGCTTCTGAGGGATAAGATTTATGAACATTTGGAGAAGTTTGGACTGATTAGAAATAGTCAGCATGGTTTTGTCAAAGGCAGGTCATGCCTTACAAGCCTAGTTGAGTTCTTCGAAAATGTGACTGAACACATTGACGAAGGAAGGGCGGTGGACGTAGTGTACATGGACTTTAGCAAGGTGTTTGATAAGGTCCCCCATGCAAAGCTTCTGGAGAAGGTGAGAGGGCATGGGATCCAAGGGGCTTTGGCCTCGTGGATCCAGAACTGGCTTGCCGGCAGAAGGCAGAGAGTGGTTGTGGATGGGTCTTGTTCTGCATGGAGGTCGGTAACCAGTGGAGTGCCCCAGGGATCTGTTCTGGGACCCCTGCTGTTTGTCATTTTCATAAATGACCTGGATGAGAAAGTGGAGGGATGGGTTAGTAAGTTCGCCAACAATACAAAGGTCGGTGGTGTTGTGGATAGTCTGGAGGGATGTCAAAAGTTGTAGTGGGACATAGACAGGTTGCAAGACTGGGCGGAGAAGTGGCAGATGGACTTCAACGCGGATAAATGTGTAGAGGTCCATTTTGGCAGGAATAATGGGATGAAGGAGTACAATATAAGGGGTAGGAGTCTTAGCTGTGTTGTAGAGCAGAAGGATCTCAGGGTCCGGGTTCATAGGGCTCTTAAATCGGCCTCGCAGGTGGAGGTACTGGCCTTCATTAATTGAGGAATCGAGTTTAGGAGTCAGGAGGTAATGATGCAGCTTTATAAGACTCTTGTTAGAGCCCACTTGGAGTATTGTGCGCAGTTCTGGTCGCCTCACTATAGGAAGGATGTAGAGACTATTGAGAGAGTGCAGAGGAGATTTACAAGGATGCTGCCTGGATTGGGAGGCATGCCTTATGAAGATAGGTTGAGGGAGCTGGGACTCTTCTCACTGGAGAGACATAGGTTGAGAGGCGACCTGATAGAGGTTTATAAAATGTTGAGAGGAATAGATAGGGTGGACTCTCAGAGACTATTTCCCCGAGCTGAAATGGTCACTACGAGAGGACACAGATTTAAGGTGCAGGGAAGCAAATACAAAGGAGATGTCAGGGGTAAGTTTTTCACTCAGAGGGTGGTGAGTGAATGGAACCGACTGCCGTCGGAGGTTGTTGAGGCAAACTCACTGGGGTCTTTTAAGAGACTTCTGGATGAGTATATGGAAATGAATAGGATAGGGGGTTATAGATAGGTCTGTGGATTGGTAGATGTGATCGGCACAACTCGTGGGCTGAAGGGCCTGTTTGTGCTGTATTGTTCTATGTTCTATGTTCTATGTTCTCTTCTTCTTCAGTGATTAATATGGGACTTGCAGGACTTTCGGCAGCAGTCAATGTTGCACTTGTGTAGGTAAAAAAGTAGAAATGGTTACAATCATCTTTTATGCGATAAAGCGAGACAAGCTTTATCACTTCGAGCATTGTGAAATCTTATTCTGTGTTTGCCTTTTTTACCTTCTAACTTTCAGGCAAACTTTCCCCCAGACACATGTAAGCCTACAAGCTCAGAAACCATGAATGCCTCATTCCTAACAGTATACCGACTATTATACTTAGAAATATAGAAATATAGAAAAACTACAGCACAAACAAGCCCTTTGGCCCACAAGTAGTGCCAAACATGCCCCTACCTAATGGCGTACATATAACCCTCTATCTTACTAAGTTCCATGTCCTTATCCAAAAGTATCTTAAAAGATCTTATTGAATCCGTCTCCATCACCACTGCTGGCAGCCGTTTCAATGCACCCACCACCTTCTGAGTGAAAAACTTACCCCTGACATCTCCTCTGTACCTACTCCCCAGCACGCTAAACTTGTGTCCTCTTGTGGCAACCATTTCAGCCCTGGGAAAAAGCCTCTGAGAATCCACTCGATCAATACCTTTCATCATCTTATACACCTCTATCAGGTCACCCCTCAGCCTTCATCGTTCCAAGGAGAAAAGATTGAGCTCTCTCAATCTATCCTCATAAGGCATGTCACCCAATCCAGGCAACATCCTTGTAAATCTCCTCAGCACCCTTTCTATGGCTTCCACATCCTTTCTGTAATGAGGCGACCAGAACTGAGCACAATATTCCAAGTGGGGTCTGACCAGGGTCTTATACAGCTGCAGCATTATCTCCTGACTCCTGAACTCAATTCCTCGATTGATGAAGGCCAGTATACCATACGCTTTCATGATCACAGCCTCTACCTACAAAGCTGCTTTGAATGTCCCAAAACCTTTCATTTCCTGATCCTCTTCACAGATTGGTTCTCAATTATAAAGATGTCATCTTGCAATCTCATCAACTTACAGCCTTCCTCCTATCTCAATTTAAATTACAAACAAGCTCCACTCATTGGGACGCAGCTGCAACACATACTCCTAAATGGAAATTATAGTGTCCAGGTCTGGTATACTGCCTCTGGTTTTGCTTCACTCCATGATATTGTGCACCCTTATCTCCCTGCAATTAAAGTGCAACATTGTACAGTCATTCCTTCATAGGTAATGCCAATCAGAACTCTATTGGCAGCACAGATTTCACAATTATTTGTGCCTCCTAACCGGAGTGTGATTTACACCTCCCACCACTCCACCCCTTCACAGCCTCCGTGCCACATACAGTGGCATGTGTGCATCATGTGCCACCTCATACATTTGGCCAACACACAAAGACAATCTGCGAAAGGAGCCTTCACATAATCTTCAATTTTATATGTCTTCAGAATGGTAATATACTGGCCCTCAGAAGATCACTGAGACATTTGCAGTACTGAATCCAGGTTCACTGTACAACAGCAAAATTGCTTATCCCTGCTGTGGCCTCCATTCAGGCTGCTTTGCTCAGGTTAGGAGATCCCACTTCCTGGCAGCTGGTGTGAAGATATCCTGCCTACCACTTACAGCCTGAAGTGGGACTGGGTGGAAATTTACTGTCTTCCTACTCATTTTGCCCCCCCATCAGCCAGTTCCCTGCTCATGACCATTTTGTGTAATTTTTATCCCAATCTTTATTCAGGTTTTTGATGTCCCCAGCTAATGCTCATAGAACTGTTGCTCATAATTTGGAGGTCTATTATAAACAATGATGTAACAGCTCTTTTTCTGTTCCTTAAAACTAACCATGTAGTTTCAGTCTTTGAACCCCTACTGTATTGTTCCTATGTGAAATTGCAATGTTATCCTTAATCAACTCAGCTAACAACATATACCCCAACCTCCACATTTCTGCTTTCCTTTCTGAAATCATTGTAGCCAGGAATGTTTAGTTCTCGCTCCTGTCCACATTTCAACCAGGTCTGTACTACAGCCAATATATCATAATCACATGTGCCTGTAACTCACCAGTCTTTTTTGTAACAATGCTTGTGGGGACACAGCTTTAAATTAAGGGGTATGAGTTATAGGATGGATATCAGAGGTAGGTTCTTTACTCAAAGAGTGATTAGGGAGTGGAATGCCCTGCCTGCAGCTGTTGTAGATGCGCCAAGTTTGGTGGCGTTTAAGAGGTTAATTGATAAGTATATGGAAGAGAAGGGAATGGTTTAGTTTGGAGGGGCATTGCTTTTTATTTTGGTCGGCACAACATCGAAGGCCGAAGGGCCTGTTCTGTGCTGTATTGTTCTATGTTCTATGTTCTATGTTAACACATATGTATTCCAAAAACATTCTAGTTGGTTTTGCTCTTTTCCTCTGTCTAATTTTTACATTATGTGTGATTCTGTGGCTGTCTGTCTCTCCTAGTTTTCAATGCGTTTTTTACCTTCTCTCTGGTTCCCATGGCAGCATTACCCAGTTAATTACTGGTATAAATATCTTTCTGGCATTGATTATTATTATGGCAACATCTTAAAAAGTGAACTTTTTCCACTTACAATTTTCCTCAAACAGCACACACTGAAAAGAAAATATCACAAAGCATGAGCTCACATCCTAATATTTTGACATCTAATGAGAAAGTAAATTAGATCATAACTCAGTTGTCTCTCACTAGCACCTCTCTTGACCCCTCTATTCACTCACCGTTGTTAGATGACTTGTCCAATTTTCATCACTAATTGGAGGCAATTTTCTCTGTTGAGAGGAATTCCGCCAACTGATAATTTGTGAGACTGAAACAAGTGTTTTCCGTCCCCAACACTAACTTTGTTCCCACAACATCAATTCCATGCCCCTCCTTGGCCAATGCCTCAGGTTGAACCAGAATAGTCACAATCTCAATTATATCTCATAATCTCAACCCCATCTTCTCTCCATCATAAAGTTAGCCTATACAGGCCATTATAACATTGCTCCCATCTATCCTTGCCTCAGTTCATCGAATGCTGAAACATTCATCAATGTTTCTCTTACTTCCAGATGCAATGATTCCTATATGTCATCAGGAATTGGCTTAGTTGTTTAGACAATGATCCTTTCTCACGAGTTACCTTCAATGAATGTTTCATTGTCTATACAAATCTTTCAGCAAGCCCATTTGTAGCAAGATGATAAGGAACAATCATGTTGAATTCCTTTCTCCTTTAGAAAATCTATGAATTCTTGTGATATGAACTGTGGCCCATTGTCACTAATCAGTTGTTCAGGTAAACTGAGTTATACATAAATCTCATCCATTATTTCTATTGTTCTCTCTGAGATATTGGATGAGATTTTCTTCCTCCTCTACAATGTGTTTCATGACAACAGGAAACCAGCGGCAGGGGTACACCATTAGCAGAATCCTGAGATTCCTTCAGGGTAAATGTTAGCAAGATTTTAGCAATAGATATTGGTGACTCAGACCATTTCAATTCACGTCTACCATAATGAAAAACATTCATCCTCCGAATAGTGCAGGATATTCTATATGAACTCTTTGTCATGGGCTTTCTGAACATTCCCATGGGTGTAATGGCATGAGTGGCTGCACATTTTGAGCTTTTGCACAAGCCAAACACATACTTGTCTTCTTGTGGATTTCACCATTGAATCCTGACTAACAAAAATGGCTTCTGGCTACTTCTTTCATCCTTGCAATGTCATAACGGCCTTCATGAGGTTGGTGTCCTTAATAATAATGGAATGATGACCCTTCTTTTCCAGAGGAGACAACCAGCTTGTACTGATAGTTTGAATCTTCAGATAACATAGGGTTGTAACTCTGGGTTTGTTCTTGCACTCTTGCCACAAAGTACCGTGATTATAACTTCAGACAGCAGTGGATCATTTCCGGTGTGTTTCTTAATTTATCCTGTATAAGTATTACCAACTTCTTTGAAATAGAAAATATTACCATTCAAACTATTCATTGACGATTCATTAGGTAAAGGTAACCTGGAAAGTCCATCAAAATACCCATGGAAAGTTGGAGAATTTGGAGAAACTTGGTTTGTTCTCATTGGAATGACAGAAGTTGAGGGGTGAGGTTGAAGGACGACCTGATAGAAGTCTACAAGATTATGGGGAGCATAGCAGAACGGAGAGTCAGAAGCTTTTTCCCAAGGTGGAAGAGTGAATTACTAGACGGCGTAGGTTTAAGGTGTGAGGGGCAATGTTTAAAGGAGATATACGAGGCACATTTTTTATACAAAGGGCAGTGGGTGCCTGGAACTCGTTGCTGGGGGGGTAGTGGAAGCAGATACAATAGTGACTTTTAAGGGGCGTCTTGACAAATACATGAATAGGATGGGAATAGAGGGATATAGTTCCTGGAAGGGTAAAGGTTTTAGTTAAATCAGAGCAGGCTTGAAGGGCTGAAAGGCACTATAATTTTCTTTGTTCTTTGATTTAATTAATGATATTTTATCTTCATGTATGTGCTGACGATAGCGATGCCCATTTCTGCATCTGACTCAGTGCTAGTATGCAGCTCAAGTATTGTTCTCAGATGTTCTCAGAAAAAAGTAAATTTTTTTCTATATAGGTATTTGCAAAAACATTTGGGGAGAATTTTTTGAGATTGACTCTAAGGCCCCTACTTTACCATTTTGATTCGAAGTGCTGGGCAGATTTGAAAACTGGGAGTGTTTCAGATCCAACTTTTAGACCTGTTCTGAGGCACCGATCCCAGGCAGAGTGGCAATGGATCCCACCCCTCCCCCCCCACTCCCCCTTCCTTCCCCTGATCTCAGGCAGTAGGGACAGAAATCCTAAACTCTTTTAAAAAGTATCTGGATATGTGTTGCAAGCTGCAGGGCTATGAGCTGTGTGCAAAAACTGGGTTTGGAAAGAGTACCTATATGTCCTCAGGATGGCATGAACAAGATGGGCCAAATGTTCTTCTGTGCTGTAATTTTCTATGATTTTAATTGCTATTGGCTTCTCTTCATCATGAGGCATTATATGAGAGACAATTGCTCCTACCTTGTAAGGTGAAATGTGGTAAGCCAGGTAACTTCAGGTCAAAGTGTGTCAGTACTTTTGACTTCAATAATGTTTCCTTGGCTTGTATGAAGGCCTTCTCACACTGATCCAACCATATCCATTTCCTGTTTTGATCCAATAATTTATGTAAAGCATGAGAACAGTTGCTAGACTAGGGACAAACCTTCCAGAGTAGTTTAATAAGCCCCAAAACAATCAACGTTGAGTTATTTTTTTTTCAGGTGCAGTTTCCTCGGTCATGACCTTTTCTTTTGAAGGCAATTTGTGCAGTCCCTTTTGCGTCTCTGACATGCAATAGAGATTTGAAAAATTCTTATTTTTCATTCCCCATTTGTAGTCTGTAATCTTCTACGATTAGTATCTAAATTTTGAAGATGTTCTTTTTCATTCTTTCCTATAATTAAAATACCACCTGAGTAGCACTGGGCTCCTTCTAGTCCATTGAGAATTTGATCCCTGTAATTTTGGAACAATGCAGGTGTAGATAAAATGCCAAACTGAAGCCTTTTATATTTGAATAGCCCTTGGTGTGTCATGATTATCAAATATTATTGTGAATCTGGATTCACATTTATCTGGAGATAAGCTTGACTAATCAACTTTACTGAAATCGTCATCTCCATCTAACCCTGAAAATAAATGATAATTAAAGGCAGAGCACATAACACTGGATTAATGGTGACTTTAAAATCGTCACGAATGTGCACCAAACCAGCTTCTTTCATCATAGGTAATATCAGCATGGCTCACTTACTTACATTAATGAGTTTCACAACACAGGTTAAAGTCCAACAGGTTTATTTGGTAGCACAAACTTTCAGAGCACTGCTTCTTCATCAGGTAAGTGCAGCGCTCTGAAAGCTCATGTTACCAAATAAACCTGTTGGACTTTAACCTGGTGTTGTGAGGTTACTTACTGTGCCTACACTGGAAACTGTGTCCAACACTGGAAACTCCACATCATTAATGGGTTTGAGGACCCCAGCCTCTTTAATTCTGCCTTTACCTTAAGCCTGATGGTGTATGGCATTGATCTCGCCTTTAAGTATCTTGCTTGTCTTTTGTCCTTTAGCTTGACTGAGATCTCTTACATGCTAACCAGCTTTCCATAAAAGATCATGGCAGGTTTCTAAAATCTTTGGTGGGCCTGCCTCAGATTCTGGCATGAGATTATCTCAGTTTACATTTAGCCCTCCATCTTGGCTCTCCCCATTAGGGCTGGAAAGTTACTTTTAATGAAGTGCAGGGTCAAGTTTGCAGTCTGTCAACTGAGCTTCACATTTACATTGATATGGCCTCTCAATAGCTGCACTTTCCCAGTATAATAATTGGTATTATCTTTGAAAATTGTAAGGCAATAAGTCATAGTTTCTCTTCGTAAACAGTTTCTGGTATCAATACAACTGTTGCTCTGGTGTCCACCTCTATTTTCACTGGTTGTCCATCCTAGTAATTTTTTTGAACCCATAATGGTCAGTTTGTTCAATAACAGTTCATTATCTGACTGTCTCTGGTCCTTTCTCGTAGCTTTTTTATAGCTCTTTTCCCTCTATTTGGGTTTTCATTTGATGAACTTGGCTTTTACTTTTTATATTTCTTGTTTGGAACTTGTTATTTGTTTCCTCAATATGTACATGCAATGTGCCCCTTTTTAATGCCACTACATTTTGCATCTTTGCACCAGGAGTCTGTTGTAGTGTGCCCACATTAGTGGCAATTCTGAACCTGTGTATGTGTTCAGGTTTCAGCCGATACTTCATGGATTTTCGTGTTTGAGCTTAATTGTTGGGCTTCCATGACTGTTAATTCCACAGAAATCACACTTCTAAAGTCCACTTTAACTCTAAGTTGCTTTCTGTCAACAGACTTTGCTGGAGAGTTTCATTTCTTAACCCACACATTAATGTTTGCAATAGGAACATTAGTCTGTTCCTATTGCAAACTATACAAGGCATTGGTGAGGCCTCACCTGGGTTATTGTGCACAGTTCTGGTCCCCTTATTTGAGGAAAGATGTAGTGGCACTAGAGACAGTTCAGAGGAGCTTCACTGGATTGATTCCAGAGATAAGGGGTTTGTCATATGAAAAGAAATTGAACAGTTTATGCCTATACTCTCTGGAATTTAGAAGAATGAGGGGAGATCAAATTGAGGTGTACAAGATGATAAGAGGTATGGATAAAGGTAGATGTGGAGCAGATGCTTCTTCTTGTAGGATATTATAGGATGAGAGACCATAGTCTTAGGATAAGGATAGCAAATTTAAAATAGAGTTGAAGAGAAACTACTTCTCCCAAAGGATTGTGAATTTGTGGAATTGGCTACCTCAAAGTGGGGTGGATGCTGGGACAGTGAGTAAATTTAAAGAGGAATTAGACAGGTTTTTAAGTGGTAATGGATTGAAGGGTTATGGAAAGAGGACATGAAAACGGGAATGAGGAGCATATCAGCCATGATCGAATGGAGGAACTGACTCGATGGGCTAAATTGGCTAATTCTGCTCCTATATTTTATGAACTTATGAAATACAATGGTTTCATTCAAGCATTCAAGACATCTCCAAATTCACAATATTCAGCTCATTTCTTTAAAATAGCTATGAACTGTGTGATTGGTTCACCTTCTTGTTGGTTATTCTCATAGAACCTAAACCTTTTGGTGATGATCAAAGTTTTAGGTGAAAAGTGGCCCTGCAATATTTCCATTCTCTTATCATAGGTAGGTTTGTTGGTGGTACCCGACTTTGCAGGATGAATGCCTGTTGAATGCTTTCCCCCCATGATGGTCAGGAAAGTTGGGACTATTATGTGTGCTGCAATTTTATTTACTAGGATGAAGTATTTGAATCAGTGTATGAGCTCCACCACTTGGTGTTCTCAACATATGGTTCATGGCACCAAAAACCCTTATGGAAAGGTTTTATATAAACACAATTTGCCACAAAGCTTTTTGCACTATATCCTTTATATTTCTTTCAAACAGGGTTAAACTCAAGTTCAGCCTATTTTCTTAGAGTTTTGCAATACTCTCAGTTCTAACTTATTGTTACCAGGTTTTTTTGTAACTGACAAAGCTTTCTTTAGTGTTCCAGATCTTTTCAGGCAGAGTGCATGGTAAGTTTCTTTTCAATATTATTTTCTCTGAAAACTTTGTTTAAATGTTCTTCCTTTGGTGGCTGCTACTGATATTTGGCATCCCTCCATTGCCAGCTGTGGTATCTTTGGCATAGCGATGTTTTTATCTTCTTAATCCTTTTCGGATGAGTCAACGATTTTTCTATTTTTATTGTTTCTTCAAGAGCCTGCCAGCATGATTTCAACCTCCTCATCACCAGTTTTCTTTGTGGAATTTTGAGAGGGTAGGTTTGCAGACCATGAAGATGCAAACAAATAAGAGCTCTATGAGAAAGATGTTTACTCTCCAGGCTGTTAGGATAGATGGGCCCATTTACCTGCACATGGCCGATCACGTCATCAATATGTCTCATGATCAGACTTTTAAACTGACCTTATTCCAACTTGGAACACAACAGTGGGCACCCGTGTTCAGAGAATAGTTTTTAAATTAGTACATGCTTGAATATATTTCAAACGTTTAACACAATCATTCCCTATCTTGCCCCATCTTGGCAAATTTCCAATAAGTTGCATGCATCTTGGTACAAGTTCAAGGAAAATCAAAACAGCAGTCAACAACTATTGAAGCAAAGAAACCAAAATATGTTTTACCTAGATTCTGCATGAAATTTATGTCATTTTCACTCAGATTACTTGATGAATCCACACATTTGTAACCAAAGATGCAATTTAAACAAATTTGGAATCATTTCATTAAAAATCAATTGCCAACAACAAGTGCTGCAGAAAATGAGGAGTTCTATAGTCTCCAGTGAACTCTGAGTCATTGATGTTTAATATTAAATATGACTGAATATTTTAACAAAAAAAAATCTGTACAGCATAAGAGCGAAATGGCAAGTTTGATTGAAGGGAAGTAATCATTTCAACACGTCGTAATTGACAGATGGAGGCCTGGGAGGCACCTCTGCAAAAATGTCTGTCAAATCACGAAGTGCTAAAATGAAGGAAGTCTAGAAACCATTACATTCAGTCAAGGAATCTAGAAAAAAGCTTTTTATAAAAAATGCTGTAATTAGAAATAAAGATGTCAAAATAATTGAGTTCAAAAATACCTACATTAACCACATAAGCAAGTAATATCTAAGGCCATTTTGATTGCATTTGTAACTTTACAATCTATTAAAATGTTAACTTTTTTATGTTTTAGCCAAAATATAGTTCTGGAATACACACGTTGATGGTGGCTGGTTTATTTATTTAATTGTTAGTCTGCTTAACTATATGAAATTCTACATGCACACTTACCAGGAAACTCAATGCATTTAATAACAAAATAGCTGTGAGTTTTGAAACTACTTGTAAAAAAGCTGAGAGATTTTCAGGGTAACAATAAATCACTTTGTAATTGTGAAAAAGCTGGATCTTTTTAAAAGAATGCATCTCTCTGACCTCTATTGAACAGTCTGAGCTAATATTTATTTCATGCAAATGTCAAAATCTGAATGTCATCTTCAAAGACCCTTTTTATAGGAGATAACCCCTGTGTGTAAAAAAAACAATTTTATGCATGCATGTTTGATGCCAGTCCAATTAATAAAAGCCCTTTTGCTATGCTTGGCCAGAAGCGAATTCCTCTTTTGAAAATGAACAGAGGGAAAATGAGATAAAAGGTGCACATTGTTTCTTTGCAAATTTTACAGTTTTATTTTTAATTTGTGTTTGGATGTGAGGAGCTGGGTACAGATGGTGTGATAGCCCACAGTATGTTCTGAGAACCTGAAATGATAACAAAGATATGCAAATTGGGGTGATTTGGATGGGTGCCAAGGTAAATGGTTTTACAATAGCTGAGGACAAATTTATAAATTCAGGAAATTATCCACAGGAGCTGCATGAAATATGTTCTTGCTGTAGCACACTATGACTATTTTACACTCAATAATACATTTGTATTCTCTGAAAAGTAAAAGCTATAATGTTATATCTTGCATGCTGATGACATAATGTTGCTATATTCTTTCATTTTTATCATATGGTCATGTACTCATTGTTGCTAACCAATTGCTCTCTATGTTTGCTGTAAATCTGCCAATACAATACATAATAATCTTCTTTAGAAAGTATCAGAATGAGGGTTTTGTACATCACACATAAAATACAAATCAAAGTCACTTGCAACAGTTTTAACTCTGACTTTGGCCATGTTAACCCTTCAATGTTCTATTGGCTTTGTTGATTGCTACCTCGCACTTTTTGGGCATGTTTTACATCAAGTCTACTCAAACTCTTAGATGTTATTCAGCTTCATTTATAGCTATTTTAACATTTCACATGCATCATCCAGTTTTAGTTGCAGTGTGCCTTATTATGTACTTCTCTGCATTCAAGTGAATGTTGGCTTGTTCTGCCCACTGACATATTTTCTCCAATGCATTCTACAATTTGTGATTCCATTGTCCTCCAAAATTGGTGCCATCTGAACATTCAATCTCTTTACATTTGATTTTCTTTTTAAATTCAAATGATTGGTTTAAATTTACAAATAGTTCTTCTATTATTTGGCTCTTGCTGATGTTTACATTTGAACCAAAGTGGAAGTCAGAAAATCCTGTTTTGCATGGGTTAAAGACTTCATTAAGTCGAGGGCAAATGAATTTTCTGTGAAATTGTGAAACATTTGTACAGTGATATTTGCACCACTTTATTTCTGACACTGTTATATATTGATATTAGATACACCTCTGTATTTACTCGAGTAGAAATTTCTGTTGACCATCTTTTACCAACAGGGTGTTGATGGCTAGTCAAATGCCTTCCAAATGTTTCCATTTTGTCCTTAACTGAACTATTATTCTTGATGAAAACTGTTGAAGAACAGCAGAATACAGTAATCATTTAAATAATGACAGAAGCACAGGAGAAATATGAAGTCAGCAATCTGTCATTGACAAGAACAAGGATTTACCCATTTTGTTACACAATGGGGCAAGTGGCTGGGGACTGTGAGACACATCAGGTTAGAACTCAATACTTTTAGGTCTTTGACTAGGAATTGATTCAGCTCAGACAGGTAAATTAAAACTCACCTCTCTTTCTGCCCGCTATATGTCTTTAAATGAGATAAGGTGGATAATCTCATTCAGTTTCAAATCAGTATGTTCCAGCTGAATCATTGCTGCTTTCTGGAAGAAACATGCTGAGCTCTTCAACATGAATCAGTTGTGGCATAATCTAACTGACTTCTGGGGATAGGTTTTCATGCCAAGTCCAACCTGGAGCCAGTCCAGTGCAAATGGGCAACAGGTTTACTGCTGAGACTCAGCTTCTTCTGCCTATCACATTCTCTCTTCTCATTTCTGCATTGGCTTTTGCGCTGCCCATTGCCCATTCTGCTGCTACTTGTTAAAATTAATATTGCTATGACAAAAACAATGTTTGATAATGAGTAGGAAAATATTACATCAAGATAAGGATCCCTGGTATCCAATTTATATTATACTACCTACTGAGGCATGCCTATTACTCCAGGACATCCCAAGAGGCCAGGATTGGTGACAGGCTGCCTATAGCTAGTCAAAAGGTGATGCCAACCTCAATAGCCAAAGAATAAAAGTAGCTTCCCGATTGACTACTAATAATGTGACGCAATGGATTTCCAGGACTAAAGAAAACCAGCAGGAAAAATAACAGCGGTTTCAACCCTCATCAAGCTGAAATTCCTCCCACTTTTTCATTGTTGCTTTTTCCTCTGTCAGTTTAAAGTTCTAACTCACAATTTGCTGGGTTTCTTTAGCAAAATGCGAGAGAATTTAAAGACATGAGAAGTGTTCATACACAATAATTAAACAATTTGAAAAGCAGATTATTGTTAAGTCTATATGGCCAAAACCAAATAGCCTTTGAAACTGGTCACAGGGCTCAGGATTCATGAGTAATCTGCCCTCACTCATGTACACATTTTACAAACTTCATGTCTGCCAATTCTAATGATAGTAGGGTATAGCCCAGAACTGAACACACTATCCAGTGGTTGCAAGCCTCAGTATGGTGTTAAAAGATCATGCGAGGATAGCCGCATTTAAAGCTAGACTGTGCCTCATTAATGTTTGGTATTTTCTGTCCACAGCAAGGGCTGGAAGTAGTGAGAGAGGACGTTTTTGAGCAGTGAGATCCTGAAAAATGATGCAACGAGGCCAGATAGTATGCACCAAAGCTCTCCAACCCAGCACTGGAAGGCCCAGAGGTCAATGTCAGGTTCAGGAGATGCACAGGAGAAGAGAGATGCTCTTTTCTTCGAGGGATAGGATGTTCTCCAGACAGATACAAAGAATCCAGAGGGAGCAGCTAACAGTTGCGATTAATGCCAGGCAAAAGTGTTTCCAGCTGTGGGAAAGAGGGTGAGAGAGATCTTACAGTGCAAGCAAAGGCCACGACTTGAATAGATTTCATAATAAAAGGCAGACTACAGAACCATCTCCAGATAAGATGAGAAGCAGAAGTTATGACTGTGAAGTTTCATTAATTGCTAATAAACTATAGATTAGACTAACAAGAAAAACAAAAAAACCAAAAGAATTAGATGGTTAGAGGGAACTTGGAATTTATTATGAAGAATCAAATAGGGGACAGCCAATCTTGTCGCAGAGATGGATTTCCATGAAAAGGTCCTTGCAGATGAGACTTATAAGAAGTTAGACGCTCAGGGCTTTGAAAAATGATTGGATCACGCAAATATTATTGTGGAATCTCCCACAGCAGGAAAGTAATCCTGAAAATCCTTTTAGCTCTTTTGGCTACATATGTATGGAGGTGTAGTTCAGTTGACATAATAGACACATTTCTGCAGGGAGAAAAATTTCAGTGAGGTGTTTTTGAAGCCTAAAGGTGTAAACAGTGCAGAAGGAAAATGATGGAAACTAAACAAATGATGCCTGGAGGGGAGTGGTATTTTTCAGTGAGATCTGTTTTGCTGGAAGTAGGTTATATTTAACTAAAAGTAAATCTTCCTTTGTTTTAATGGTATCAAAAAGGGAAACTTTCAGACATCTTTGTGATGCTTGTTGATGATTTCTTATTGGGTGGGACTGTAGAAGTTGAGAAAAGTGTTAGTAATAGGATTGAAGTGAAACTTACATTTGGAAATCAACCATAGGAGTTAATTGTGAATCAAGCAGAATAATTGAATCAATAATCTAACTATTTGAGATCATCTCAAAATAGATGTCACATCTAAAGAAGAAACAGAGCAATTGTGAAATACCAGGGTGGCATGATAGCACAGTGGTTAGCACTGCTGCCTCACACTAACCCCCTCCCTCCGGTTCCTGGCTTTGGATCACTGTGCAGAATCTGCATCTTTTTCCTGTGCCTGCATGAGTTTCCTCCAGACATTAAGGTTTCCCCTCATAATCCAAAAGGTATGTAGGTTTGATGCACAGGCCATGCAAATATTCTTGCTCAGTGTACGTGAACAGACCAGAGAGGTTTACTAATTTATAAGCAGCTAAACAGGGTGCTTTCACGGTGTTAACACTTTTAGCACTGGGATCAGTTCTGGCTGCAAAAGCCTGCACTCTGCACAAGGGGACAGACTGAATTGGCTAGCATTGCTCCAACCTTTTTCCATGACTGACACAGCTGGAAATATGAATATAAAAGGAGTGTACACCATCAGCTTGGGCATGAAGGAGATACTGTAATCTGTGTCCAACACAGGAGTGAACAGTGGGATGGACTAACTTGTTCCCACTTGTCTGTGGACTAGGATAAGAGGTATAATATTGTCAAGAATGCTGTATCAATGTTATTAGTCAACTTGTTTGTAGCAATACACAGTGTTTTAATCAGTCAATTTGCAGATATCAGAAACCCACCAAGTACACTGCCACCACGTTACCATATCTAGATGGCGTAAGTAGAAATGGGGAACCCAAAGTGATATTACATGATGTTATAATGGTTCTGCTGGAAGTGAACCAACAATTTAGCCAACCTCAATGTGACCATAATGATTGATTGGGCAAATGATTGATGTGACAGTTCTTATATTAGAGAGAATGCAAAAAACCTTTGCAAAATGTAAGTGAGAGTGCTTATACTAGAGAGAATGCAGATGAACAGTGAATCACAGTGCAGAGAACCAAATAAAATTGCAGCTTACAAGATCTGGGGAAGATATACTAAAGGAGTTAAAAATCATTAATATGACTAACAGTCCGGGGAGAACATTAATATGTTGTGTCGAGGCTTGCTAGATAATATTAAGTCAGATGCTGAAGGAATCTTATTTGGTACTGCACCTCAACACATATCAGGCTGCAGAGAAATTGGAACTTATCAGTTTACAAGAAGAACAACAGGAATCAAAAGATACAGAGCTCATGACAAGAGACACAATAACATTTCTATCTATTTCTATGATGAATCTACCACCAAAACATGATAATGGAACATTTCAGAGTGAATATAAATGTGAACACCTTGGAGTGGGCAGGGAGGGGCAGAATTGATGACTATGCCAGAGAGATTCCTGAGTATTATACTGAACCACAACATTGCACCATCTGCCCCTGCAAATCTTGAAACCCATCCTTCATTGTGATGTTGGTTTACCCACTTAGAGAGATCTTCAAGGCAGAGGAAACCTCCCTTTGTACAGTAGTGCTTCTGATAAACAGGACAGGATTGCAATATGGAGGACGAGTGTGTGATAATAACCATGCCTCCTGCTTACAGATCACTGAGTTGTTTAAGATGGAGGACTTTAATTTGCCATCAGTGCCTTCACTGGCTATATATTCAGTCCATGGTGTGACAGTATGTTAAACATTCATGACACCCTGGGTCAAATAGCTCAGGTAGCGGTGGAAAGGGCCCTGGCTGCTACAAGAAGGATTTTGGAACAAAGCTTTTAGTAATCATGAGATGAAGGGTGCAGGTGAATCTGGCTGAGAGATTGGAGGACTCAGCTAGCAATTGGGCTAGGATGACAAGAATGTAGGAAATCAGGAGAGTAACAGCAGCAATCCAGTAGACCTGGGTTCCAACCCAAATTCCCACAGCTTGAGACAAATCTATTGGCATTCTATCCCCCTAGAGGGCAGTTTTCCAATTAAATGTTATCTTCCTTGTGCTTTTGCTGCTATCTAAATCATGATAAAGGTTCTAGCCTCTGATATCAATTGTTATTCAAGGTTCTTAGCAAGTTGTTAACTTTATGTATCCAAGAACTATGGCACATTAATCAGAATGTTGGTCTGCAATTTTAATCAGGCTTCAGTTTAAACTGGAACCAAAGTCTTAATTGGAAACATCTGGTGAAGCTAAGATCTGTAACTCTTTTGTCTGTGTTAGAAAGATTTCCACAATGCAAGGATTAGACGTTTATACTAAATTGTAGAAGCCTTGTAAGTGCAATCAAAACGCCTGCAGGTTTCCTGCCTGATCATATATCACATTCCTTATAATGATTTCCAGCAGCTTCCCTATTACTGAAGTTAGAATCACAGGTCTTCCATTTTCAGGATCCAATTTCTTGTCTTTATTAACTATCAGAATCGTGTGAGCTATCCTGCAACCTGTGGGAACCAACCCAGATGGGGAAAGAGCCGTTTTATAGATGAGTATTCACATGTACTCACTCATTATCCAGAGCACACTGGGTAAATGACACTGGATTCTTCACTAACATCAATCTCAAAACTCATTAAATCTCATCTAAAATTAATGCTTACTATTACTAATGAAGGAATGTTGGTTATAATCACTACTGTGATTCTGGGAAAATGAAAACAAGTGATAAATATCTACTTGGGTCATCAGCCATATAGTTAGCATTTTATGTAACCTCTCAAGACTAAATGTTTGATTGCTGCCTGGCTCCTAATATAGAATCAATGTTAATTACTCTTATATGAGGTGTGGGAATCACTGGCTGAGCCAGCATCTATTGCTCTTGCACTGAGTGACTTACTCAGTCATTTCAGAAGTTATTTAAATGTCAACTACATTTATGTGGATCTAGAGTTACACATAGGCTAGACCAGATAAGGACAGCAGGTTTCCTTCCCTAAAGGACATTAGTGAACCAGATGGGTTTTTACATCATCATTAGACTTTTAATGCCAGATATTTACTCTCTGCCATGGTAGGATTCAAACCTGGGTCCCCACAGTATTACACTGAATCACTGGATTACTCATCCAGTGGCAACAGCACTATGCTACTCCTCCCTGATATTACTTCATATATATCTCCTCATCATCATTGCAACTGAGTATTTTATTTAGACTAATACTTCTATACTTATCCTTATTTTACCATTCAATTGCCTGGATATATCATAACTTATTGTTCTTTAGCATTCATCTAACATTAAGGGGAGGATTTTCCCATTCAGTTTGCCACGAGAATTGTAGCGAGCAAGAAGTGGACTATGGAAAGGTCCATTGATTTTAGGCGGGATCTGATTTCGGGATCCAGCTTTGGAGTGGGCACGGCTGGAAATTTCCGCCCTAATTTTTTTATATAACTTAATTTGTAGTAACCAATAGCATACACCTTATTAAATCTTTCCCCCTATTTAAAGTCTCACCTCTGCTTACCTGACCTACAAGGCCAAATTCTAACTTTAAATTAACAGCAGTTCTAAGACCTGTCAGCAGCTAAAATCTAACAATACAACAATCTCCATTCACCAGATGCTCCCACATTTGGAATTTGCTTGAGGCTTTCCTGGTTTTCCATTAAATCTCAGCAGAAGATTGATAGCAACACTGGAGAAATGGTAAAGGCTCTTTCTTCATGGTTTCTGCTGACCTTCTATTTTTGCTATGATGGATAGATGAAAAGAAATTCCCCAAAAAATTCCAGGGCCAAATATAGGCTGGATTTTTCTCTTTGGTAAGCTAATTGTGAGGAAAGTGCACCTCTGTGCATTGATTTGACCCTATTCCGGTATTGTTTGTCTGGTCAGATGAATTTGAAAATTCTTGTATATTAAAGGGGAGGCAGTGGTATAATGGTATTGTCACTAGGCTAGTAATCCAGAAGCCCAAGCTAATGCTCTGGGAATCCAAGTTTGAATCCCACCCATGAGGTTCACAAGTGTCCTTTAGGGAAGGAGATCTGCCATCCTTACCTGGCCTGGCCTACATGTGGCTCTAGACCCACAGTGTTGTTGTTTGACTTTGAACTGCCCCCTCTGAAATGACCAAGTGAGATATTCAATTCAAGGGGCAATTAGGATTGGATAACAAATGCTGACCTTGCAAGCAAGGCCCACATCTTGTAATGAATTTTTAAAATTACAACATTCCAGGGGTGCTGTTGCAGTACTCTATCCAAAGTCCCTTGTGGTCCTTGAGGAAGGTTGATGTGCCCCTACTTCCCACCACCAACCCCACCCCGCCCCTTCCTCCACTTACAGGTCTGTCTACATCTCTGTCAGAAACGGAGAAATCTGCTGGGCAAAATTCTCCATAGAAAAGAACCATGAATAATCTTTGCTTTTCACCAAGTAAAATACATAGAAAATTAGCCCTGATATTATTTACTTCACTATGGTTTAAACAATTTGCATCATGCCCTACTGCAAAGCCTATTCTACAATACATAATTAATTGGTTGTAAGTACAGTTTGATATATTCAAAATGACAGTCATGAAGTTTGCAAAAAATGATCTTAAGAGTCTTGGTCCAGTATGATCTTCTATTGGTTTATCATATGGTGGGTGAGAGCAATATTGGTGGGATCCCCAAGGCAGTGCTCTTCCAGTCTATAGAGCTGCAAGCACCTTTATACACTGATAGCCACATTTTCAGAACATTGTTTACATTCCAACTCATGTAAGTTTACATTAAACATATATCTCTAATTCTAAGTAGTATAGATAGGATGTCCACTCCTATTCCCCCAAGGTTGTACCTAGTCTCTGTTTTCAATGTCTGTTCCTTCTGCAATATATAACACCTATTCTGTGGTAAGTTAACAGCCTCAGCCTTGTATTGGAATGTTTTTCTAATTCATGCATGTGAAATGTACAAGACTCATCTGTGAAACTCATTTTACTGATATGAGTTTATTGTGTAGGTGTAAAGTTGACAGCCTACCCAAACATGCATTTAATCACCTCTTTTAATCTAAGTGCATGAAGAATCCCTTTTAATAAATTCATATAAGTTTCATTAGTCCCTTGTTTAAATGCATTTAATACATTCATATTAGTTTAATTAGATTTAATTCCTAACAAAGAGAAATGCAAAAACTGCCACAATCATTAGTGTAGGATGTTGTGACAATCTCAAATTCACGCTTGTTTGATATCATAGAGGGGTTTTTCTTTTCTGTTACATTGTTCCACTCTGAATTTTCAGAGATTTTCTGATTATGCTATCATAGTTTCAGTAAAACTTTAATAAAAATGTCATCTAGGACTAAACACAATTGTTTAATCCATTTTTCAAGGGAATCTAATGGCCTCTAGTCAAAATTATAGCACAAAGTTCTGGAATCCCTGCAAAATTTTGAGAACTCTGTCAATATCATTATTTCTGAGAACGCTTGTTAAGCTGATTACAAGTTACATTTTCTGCTTCTCAATAAGTCTGGGCCTTTCCCCAAGGGAGAGATAGAAGCTGAGTTGCCAATGTGCCATTGCCCATTTTAAACTTTCGCACAAACTCAAGATTACCCCCTGTCTGTGAATAAACCTGTTTCGCAATTAAGCATGGGACAAAAGTTCAGGTGTGACTGATGTTAATCGTCCATAGAAATAATGAGTTTGTAATGGGAATGCTATGCATGAATCCAGAGGCAGCAAATAGGTCCACTGTTCACCCAAAGCAGACTGTCTTCTATTATATTATGTACTTGTACATGCTGCCAATTGCACAGAGCAACAATATTTACCGATGGAAGATGTCCCTTATGATAGGTGGAAGAAAAATCTCTGGGAAGAATGTAAAACTGTAACAGCCAACCAGATATTAATGGGGCAGATTTTAACCTTCACTGCTGGGCGATAAAATGAGCTGTCTGTTATATAGATATCCCAGGTTTCTTTTCCAGTCATGTCAATGTATGTATAAGGTCACACCTGATTTTGTTGAGAATGGTCCTTTAAACTGAGCACATGGGAAATATTTGGCACAGCCTGAAAATCAGAACAGATGGTGAGGTCCTAGTTCCAAGAGATGGAATAAATGACCCACCTTCGAATCTGCCCAAAATGTTATTTGTTTCTTCGACTAAATCTGGCCTTAACTCAAAGTTAAAGTCTTAAAATAATACTGTGGACATATTAGTGTGAAATATTAGATACATTCATAGCTATTTTTTTGTTTGTATATTTTAAATGGAATATCTATCTAAAATTAAGGTATTAACGTATATGCTGGAGCATGAGTAAATTATAAATATACTATGCATCCACATATTCACATACTTTCATTTATGGTTCAATCCAAAGTGGTTGTTCAGTTAATTGTTTTCTTTGATATTTAACATGGGTTATTGATATTTTTCACAATCTGAAGTGGGTTATACTAACTTCAGTATTGTAACCCTTGGTGTGACTATATGTTAATATCTCAATGGGTTTCAGTTGATTGTTAAGTTTTGTTTAGTCCCTGGCTCTGTGAGGCAGCAGTGCTAACTACTGTGCCACCATATTTACATCTACTATTCTGACCTTAATCTTTCTGCTGGCCTTTCTTGAAATTGACCTTTCTTTTCATCATTGACTTGTGCTGGAAGATTTGGGCTGCCAAGCCTTGCCAGGTCTCCCATCAATATCTTCAGCTGAAGATTAACCAGCTCAGAATTTCTGCACATGCTATAGGTTTCTTGACAGTAAGTTTCTCTTCTCTCAGTAAACATGCTCTCACAGCATGTCTCCTGTCTCAAAAACAATTATATCTCTGAACAGATCATCCTTCAGTCACCCAACCTCACACGACTCAGCTAGATATCTCAGTGCAGTCACATATTGATCAATCATCTGCCTCTGCTTCTTCTTTGGTTGTGTTGACATCTTGGACTAATATATTCTCCGGTTTAATTATTCTCCATTGTTTTTATTGGCTCCCTTCCAGCCACCAAAACCACTCAATCTCAGATACATACTTTTGAAGCTAAGTTCCATATGGTGTGTAAAATGGTCACTGACCACAATCATTATTTGTATATCATGAAAGCACTTGGGCATGGCAAGCCATAGTGTACAAGATATTTATCCAAATGTGCTTACAGTGCAGATGCTGAAAGGGAGATAGTGCAAGAAGGAATCAGGTTGCAGGAGGGTTGATGTACACAAGTCTGTGGAGTTAAAGTGAAGAAGTAACCAGATGTTGATGATTATGCAGAGGCTAGTAAGAGAATGGTGCTAAAACTAGATGTGAATGGAGCAATGAAGAGCTCAGCATGTGTTTAACATGAAAATAGGGGATAATATAGTCTTGTGCTGGGGCGGAAAAAGGTACGATCAAAGAATCCCTACAGTTCAGATACAGACCATTTGGCCATTGAGTCTGCACTAACTCTCCAAAAGAGCTTCCAACTCAGACCCCATCATTGTAACCTCACATATTTGTCCCTAACCTACATATCTTGGGACATTAAAGGGCAATTTAATGTGGCCAATCCACCTAACCTGCACATCTTTGCAATGGGAGAGGAAACCCATGCATACACAGGGAGAATGGACACATAGATAGAGGAGAGGAAGTTGTTGACAGGGTTTGTAAGCAAGAGCTGCTGCCATATGTTGTTCAAAAAGATGGAAAAATGAAAATAAAACCAAAATGCTGCAGATACTGGGAATCTGAAATAAAAGTCAAAAAAATGCCAGAAATAATGAACAGGCCCTTCAGCATCTGTGGAGAAAGAAACAGAGTTAATGGGTGATTCAGCTCTCCCAACATGGCCTCTGATTTTCTTCACTCCAAGTGCCATATTTATACTGCACCCACATCAAGAGCTTTCAACGACATCAATGATGCCTCCCCCTTTAATGTAAATTATGCTTATGCATCAATGTACATTATAGTTCCAAATACTGTTCATTCTTGACGGTTCAAAATGGAGCTCATATAATCTCCCAACTCATCTGCATTGCGGAAAGGTAAAAGTGGATGTAGGGGAGACGCAAATGCTCATGGAGAAGAATAATCTTTCTTTGAATTCCAGACTTTCTGTCATTAGTGAGGGTATACTATCTATAAGCACATACTCAGAGGTTGACTGTGCTCCTCTTAGCCTTGCACACTGTTGACACTACAAGTGTATAAATGCTATCTGTGCAATAAGTGTGAGCATCTTCACACCTTAATATGCTGGTGTTTAGACTTCACAGGCACAATTTTGTCTTCAGACTCAAAGTTATGGCTTACACTATTTTGATCTCTATGGAGTAGTGTTAGCCAGCACCTTTAGGCCCCACTATTCAAGAATGATGGCAAAAAATATGCCCCTTCTTCTTTTTAACAAAGTGTCAGAAGATGAAGAGTGTAAACCTGACTGTTTCTGGCGACACACACACCAGTTTTCAGTCAAAACCTGAGTGTTTAATCAGGATGTTGGTCCCTTAGGAGATGAAGCTGAGGACTTAATAGTGCAGAACGCAGAAATGACTGAGACATTAAATCAGTGCTTTATCTCAGTTTTTATGATGGGGGATATGAATACCACCCTAACTGTAACAGAAAATGCAGATGCTATAGAAAGGGAGGAATTAGAACTATCATGATCACTAGAGAAGAGCTGAGCAAATTATTTGAATTGAAGGCAGGTAAGTCCACAGAGCCTGATGGCCTACATCCTGTAGTCTTAAAGGAAGTGGCATTGAAGATGGTAGATCCATCAGTTACAATATTCCAAAACTCTCTTGATGTGAGAGTAGTCCTGGTGGGTTTGAAAAATGCTACTATAACATCCTTATTTGAAAAGAGAGGGAGACAAAATGTAGGAAACTATAGGTCATTAATTTAACACCTGTCATTGGGAAATTGTTAGAATACATTATTAAGGAAGTAATAACAGGACATTTAGAATGTCAAAGTGATGTCTATCAAAGTTAGTGTGGTTTTATGAAGGGTAAATCATGTTTGACTAGTTTGCTTGAGTTCTTCAAAGATGGAACAAGCAAGGTGGATAATAGGGATCCTATAGATATGGTATTTTGGGGTTTCAGAAAGTTGTTTCATAAGGTGCCACACAATAGGTCAATACACAAGTTCACATGGGATTAACGGTAATTTACGAGTTTGGTTAGAGGATTAGCTAACCAACAGAAAGCAGAGAGTCAGGAAAAATGGGTTATTTGGGGGTTGGCAGGATGTAACTAGGGTACTACAGTGTTCGCTCCTCAGGCTCCCACTATTTACATTCCATATTAATAATTTGGATACAGGGATAATAGGTACCATAGTAAAATTTACAGATGACATTAAGGTTAGTGGGATAGTAAGTAGCTATAATAAAATGAAAAATTTACAAATGAAAATGGATAGGTTAATTGAATGGGCCAATATTTGGCAGGAGTTTAACATGGAAATGTGCAAGGTTATTTATTTTGGAAAAACACAGAGGCAAATTTTCTGGTTGGAGAGAAACTTTGAACTGCTTTGGTGCAGAGAGATCCAGTGTCCTTGTGCATGAATAGCAGAAAGTTAGAATGCAGGTACAGCAGGTAATAAAGAAAGCAAATAGAATGTTGGCATGTTTTGCTAAAAGAATGGGATATAAAAGCAGGGAAATGTTGCTGCTCCTGTACAAAGCATAAATGAAACTGCACTTAATCCATTACTTGAGGAGGGATATAGTTGCATTGGAGAGGGTTCTGAAGAGTTTATTTAATTAATTCCAGAGATGTGGGATTTGTCTTATGAAGAGAGATTGGGTAGTTTAGGCCTATATTTTGTGGACTTTTGAAGAATGATAGGCAATCTGATGGAGGAATATAAGGTAAGAAAAGGTATTGACAAATTAGACATGGAGAGAATATTTTGCTTTATGGGGCAGTCTAGAACTCAGGTCATAGTTTTAGGATAAGGGTTTCAGATTTAAAACAGACATGAGGAGAAATTACTTTTCGTAAAGGATTGTCATTCTGTGGAATTCACTGCCTCAGAGTGCAGTGAATGCTGGGACTTTGAATAAATTTAGGGAAGATTTGGACAGATGTTTAATTAGTAAGGGTTTAAAAGGCTATGGTAAAGGGGCAAGAAAATGGAGCTGAGGCTAAGATGAGATCAGCTATGATCATTTTAAATGGCAAAGCAGGCTTGAGGGGCTAAATTACCCACTCCTGTTCCTAGTTCTTATGATTTTGCCATTTTTTTGAGAAAATTCCGCCTTGTGTTAGTTTGATAGAAAGACAATGCTCAGGGCAGAAACGGGCTGGGAGCTTGGATGAAATACAACTGATCTGTGCTCTTCGTTGTCAATGAAGTGGATCCTTGAAGGATTAAGATTATGCTGAGGACTGGTTTATTTGAAAAGTATTGACACCTGTTGAAGATACTCAGTTACCTTAGCCCAAGTCTAGCCTTGTTGTAACTCCAGGAATGTGACACAAGACATTTTTCTGAATTTTTTCATTTTTCTGATGGATCTTCTTGAGATGTTTGTCAGATTGAAGGTACACTGCCATGAATTCACTGAGGATTCTTGTAGGCTGCCTTAGAGACTGGAAAACTGCAGGGATGCTCAAAGAGACAGCATCTTCTTTCCTATGATGCTGGAAGCAGTGGTGACTTTCAGAGTTACTGGCAAAGGATGTCCTCTCAGTCTCCACAGTATCAACTCACGGAGAACATGGCAGAGATAAGCCCCAGGATCCCCAGACATGTGAAGACATTGATGAAACTCTACTGCTCATCTACAGAACAAATATGCTTCTTCTGTGCACCCACAGCCCTAATAGGCACCTAAATGCAGCATTTATGTGAGCCTCACCCTTGGGTCTGGAATGGTCTCTGCTGGCTCCTTGCTCATCAGGATGAAGTGCCTCCCTTTGGCAAGCCTGGCACAACTGCAGCACTATTCTTTGTCTTTCCTTCTGAGTGCACGCGATGATCCAAGTAACACTAGGAGCACCCTCCATCTTCCTCTCTGGAGAAGCATTGAAAGAAAGAATGACTGTAAATAAGCTTTGACTATGCCACTGAGTTCAGGAGTAACTGCTCCATTACAGTCTGGATGCCTATTAGCCAATACAATCCTGGTCATCACAATGACTGCTCTCAGTGTGACAATATGCTTCACAAGAGTCCTCCTCCCAGTCCAATTGGAATAGACCTACTGCTATGAGATGGATTTGTGTAGGAGCTTAGATGTCCTGCAATTATTTGAGGCAATAAATTACTCATTTTGTGGCCTCTATTGCTATATATTTTGGAATACATATAAGATCAAATGTTCTGTGAGGGGATAAAATTCTTTTTGTGTTGTCTGGGAGTTCCTATTACTGAATCTGGCACCTGCAATGTGCTTAGATTGGGTTTGTAAGAGGCTCTTCCTTTTTGTCCAGGCAGTGCATCCCATACCCGAACCACTCACTGTGTGAAAAAAAATTACACATTTAATTTGCTTCTCTTGCAAATCACTTTAAATCTGTGTCCCTCATTCTTGACCCTTTGGTAAGCAGGAACAGTTTCTTCCTATTTATTCTGTATAGTCCACTCATGATTTTGAGCATCTCTATCAAATCTAAATTATGCTTGCGTGGGATTTGAACTCACAAATTAATGACTTTAAGGTGAGAATGCTACCTCTGGGCCACAGATGATTCAGATGAAATTTCCAAACAGCACACAATCACTGAGAGTGAAAGCAGTGAGTCCCAACCTGCTTTTATGCTGACAGAAAGCTGACTTTTTTGTCCTGGCGATATTTTCCCTTCCCGCTTGCAGGACAGGGAAATCCTGGTCAATATTTCATGTCATGACCTTCCATCAGATCCTCCACAGAGAAGTAAAGAGCTACACTCAAACTTCCTACTCTTGAGAGGTAATTGAAATTCAGGGTGGCATGGTGGCACAATTGTTAACATAGCTGCCTCACAGCACCAGGGACCCGAGTTTGATTCCCAGCTTGGGTCACTGTCTGTGCAGAGTTTGCATGTTCGTTCCGTGTCTGTGTGGGTTTCCTCTGGGTGCTCTGATTTCCTCCCACAATCCAAACACCTGCTGGTTCAATGCATTGGCCATGCTAAATTCTCCTTTACTGCACCCGAACAGGTGCCAGAGTGTGTTGACTAGAGGATATTCACAGTAACTTCACTGCAGTGTTATTGTAAGTCTCCTTGTGATACTAATAAATAAACTTTACTGAAATGTTTCCAGCAGTAGATTCTGGTTCTTGGAAATGATGCGTCTTAAGTTGACAGTCTCAGCAATTCTTCTGCATTGCTGATGAACATAATTTTTTGCAGATGCCCCTAGCATTGGTTGAAAAGAAAATTTCCCTCCTCATTCTGATGTTCTCCCTTCAGGACCTCCAGTCAGGCCTGAGAGAATCTGGAGGCTTGCCTGAGAACCAGAATGTCTCACCTTCTTGTTAAACTACTCCAACACAACAAGAAAAAATCTTGAAGAAGGCAAAGGATATGTCCCCACATTAAATAGATTCCTGTTTGACCAATCAAAGATTACATTCTAGATTTGAACAACAGATCAAATTAGAAGCCTGCTGATTAGATTACCATGAGGTCAGGAAGCTAAACTACCTCAGTCCTAGTGTCTGGATTTGCATGCAGCAACTGTATTCAACTGTATAACATCAGCCCTATGCTAAAATCACAGTTATGAGTTAATAAGTCCTTTAAATGAGAAATATGGAGATAGATTTCAAGTGAACCACTTTTGCAATGGCCTCGTTTTCTTCAAATAAGTTGCCTTAATTGTAAAAGCAGAGGGAAGAATTTCAGATGAATGGGTTAAGTTTTCATTTGCAATTACCCTTTCCTTGTAAGGAGCATTTAAAATTAAATGTGACTTGCTCTTTCTCCAGAGACTTACCATTTTGCAGTTTCATATTCAGCCAGGAGTTACTCAGCTGCTGATAGCTAAGGGAACAATTTGACAGCATTATTCCCATCCTCCATGCAGCTTAAGAAGCTTTGGCACAGATTTCAGAGCAATGTATACTTCCCACAAAGGCATAATTGAAATTGTATGCACACTGCACACAGAGGCTCATGCAGATGTTTATACCCCTTTGTCTGTCCATGATTGCAGAGAAAAATGCATGGCCAATATTTTTGCATTGTGTTATTGAAATTAAGTCTCTACATTATTTGGAAAGTTAAACTTAAAGAGAGAGCCTCTGCCCCATCAGTTTTACAAAATAGTTTTTTAATGAAGGGCAAAAAAAGATACTTACATTTCTCTAAATATATTTTTATTTAAATACTGATTGGGAAAAGCTTAACCCGATGTTCTGTACTGGCAATCTAGAAAACTTAAGTATAAGTGGAATTCAAACATCAATCCAGAGTATTACAGCAGATTTGCCTCTTCAGCCTTGTATGCTCATTTGCAGTGTCAAGATTTTTTTGGATTTGTGTGGGCTAACACTTGTTTGTTGTCTGGGTTTGAAGAAGGTAGAATTTAATGAGAGATGCAGGACCAGAAAAAGAAATCAAGGGCCTTGGCATTTCTTCTCTTTCAAGGCCTCTTATTTCCCACACTTCTCCCTTCCCTCCTTCTCTAATCCCTCCACTTCAATCATGATATTTTTTCCCCTTTCAAGATTCATCAAACAACTCATCCAATTGCAGGAATTTGCTCAGATATTATAGCACCCATTGTTGTACCTGAATATTGCCTGATTTAAACACAACGTGCGTCTTTAACATTAAGAGCAGCAACAACATCATATAGTTGCATCATATAGGTGATCTCACCACAACTATGAAACAAACCAGAAAGTGCAAATTTTGCTTTAACAACATCATGCAACGTTTTGTTAATTTGACAGTGAAATATCCCATTAGTTATTTGTTATATTATGCAGACAGTGATACTGATTTCAGTGACTGTCTCAGCAACACAGTGACAGTAAATTGGGAGAAATTCAATACTTGCCCCAAGAAACTACTCAAGGTCTTTCCCATTCTATAGAGAAACTTGAAGACTTTCTCCTGCCTGGGTGTATGATATTATCCAGTTTAATTATTTCATACAAGGGTGTAAATGGATTCTATATTATCAGTAATCTCATAGGGAGAAAGATCAAATAACTCCTGAGCAACAAAGTGGAATGTTTGAACAACACATGTCTTCACTGTCAGTGAAAGCATTGAAGTCTTCAGGTGTCTCTGTCTGACACACATTTTAAGAGACCAGAGGACAAAGACTGAGTGGTTCAGAATTGTCTGTGTTTTCTTGATCAGCAAGTCTAAAGGTTCTGCTTCTCAGTACAATACATGTTCAATATGTACTATGCAACACAACTTTAGCATGATATTTTGTTCCTTGAAGGCGTCATAAAAGCATCAAGATGGAGTGGGAATATTTAGGTAATTAGATGAAAGATTAAGATTGAAGTCAATAGAAAATGTTCTTGAGATTCACATAGTCTAAAACAGTTTACTAATAAATTATGAGCATATTATGCATTCCTATCCTAGCAAATTCACCCAATAAAGTCTTCTCGGAGTAAATTTCCATTAGCTACAAAATATATAAACTTCAGCTGTAATTCATCCTCTGTTCGAAAAATAATTGTTGATGACAAAGCTTATCTAGGTCAGCTTAATTCAACCATCCAGAATGACAAGCAAATATACAAACAGGAGTAAACCACTTGGCCTATCAAACCTACTCCAATATTTGACAACATTGTCCAAATTATACCAGCCACTGCAACTCAAAACATATTTAATTGACTGTAAAGTGATTTGAGACATTATGAAAGAGGTTTTTTTTTAAATCACATCTGTATGTAGTAGGCAGAGTGATTGTAGCAATAGTGAAATTGGAGGCCCAATGCTGAGTTCCTAAGGATAATTAATCACAGAGCAATCAACTAATATAAGGAAAGTGGCTGCAACAAATCACTGCATTTATAAAGCAGCTCTGTAGCTACTACAACTACACCATTCTGACTTCTCTAGCATCAACGCACAAGAGACCATAAATGGTACCTGTTCATTTTATGCTAATTACATTATACTCAGGATTTGTCAGACATTATCAGCAGCTTAGGAAAAATGGAGATTCAATTGATTTGAATTTTTAAAGAAGAATGATACAAGGTAAATAAATTCAGTGTGGTCTGATCTCAAAAATTTGATTGTTTCCCATTCCTCCCAGATCTTTCATTCAAATTATGTTATACATTATGAATTTACAGCCTAAAATTGAAAAATGTAATAAATAAAAAAGAAACCCCACCATAGGAAAAAGTTACATCCCACCCTAAGTCCTTCATGTTATCCTTGCCACCCCAACCCACCCCTTCAACCTCTAAAAACAGCATTCCTACCACACAGCTCCCCAAATTCTACTAGTTTGCCCAACCCATTCAAAACCTCCAATACCCCCAACCACCCCCAGTCCTCCAAAAGCCCACCTCTTTCTCCCACACCCACCAACAGCCCCTAACCTTCTCTCTCCCATTTGATTAGTTCTTGAAGAGAGATTACCATTTTTCAAGCAAGAACACACCAAGTTTCTGCTCTGCTGCTGTTGACCTTTGAACAGCTTTGTGGTTTTTGAGAGTTTTCAAAGAAAACAAAAATGGAATTATGAAACTGCTTGAAGGTTGGAAAGTCAGTAAAACTAACAAAGACAGGCCAGTAATAATAAAAAATTGACAACTCTCAGGATAGTGGTTTCAATTCTTTTAAAAGTTTGTCTTCCAAGTCTGCAGCTCGGTCTCTGACTGCTCAGACTGAGTGCCAACAAGAAACTCCATTTAGAACAATGAATGGCATACAAGGGGAAATTAGATGAAAACATGAATAGAATAGGAATGGAAGGATAGGGACTCCAACAGTGCGTTTTAGTTTAAACAGGCATCATGATCAGCGCAGGCTTGGAGGGCATAATGGTCTGTTCCTGTGTTGTACTTTCCTTTGTTTTCTTTGTTCTTTGAGTTCTCACACTCCCTAGGCTGCATACCCAAGCCTTGGTAGGGTGTACGATGCACAATCCACAAAGTTGTTGGTAAACTCCCACAGCTAAATTCATTAGGACTACTGTTACTGGCCTGCCCTAATGCCAATTACATGAACCTTTTGAAATCTTGTTAGTGCTGAGTGGAACAGGCATTGGCCCTACTCCACTTAGAAATCTTCCATCACCCCTGTGGCCTCACCAGAAGTTATCAACAATTTTTCCTTAAACACTTCACAAAGAATTAGAAGAACCACAACTGGTCTCCTTCTTCACTATTGACCTCCTCTTGTAGCCCGCATAAACCCCTCTTCTCTTTCACTGGATATTTACCTGGTGCCGCTGCCCTTTCACAGTGGCCCTACATTGGTGTCTGCTTTGTTATCAAGCGAGCTCCCCGGAGAAGTACAGCAGATATCTGAAGCTTGCTGGTTGAATTAAAATGAGACCCAATGTCTGCATTCTGGCATAGAGATCGGTTCCTGTGACAAATTCATAATCCAGGAGCTCAGATCTACAATTTCTACAAATAAACTGATCCAAACTTCCGCTTTGCTATTTTAAGCAGATGAGATGCTAACTCATTTGCAATAAATGGATTATGGCTTATGCTGAAGTAGCAGAGAAAATAATTTTGAATAAAAGGGTCAAGCACTCACCTGCAATTATTTCACTATATTATTTTAAGTTTTGTGCACTTTATGTTCAGTTGAATCTATTTCTCCCATTGATGGCATCAGTACTTTTAAAAAAAAGAGAATCAACAGACAGACAGAAAAGACGTGCCTCAATCTTTTGACTTTGAAAGGATGGGGGAAATTGTTGTTTATGAAGTACACACCAACTCAGCTAGGAAAGCACATCACTGCCCTCAATGCCGAAGGCTGACAGACTAACAGAGTAGCAGGAAGAGATACAATTATAAACAAATAAGCACTTTATTAAATTATTGGAAGATTTATTAAAGTACCATGAGAGTTCTCTTAACTAATGGAGGACAAATTGAAATAGAACTGAAACTGATGTAACGGTTCAATGACATACCTATTTACAAGCTGTTAATGATAACCAATTTCAATGTGTACACAGACGCTGCAGTGTCTGAGATTATAGTCCTAATCTGGCAAGCTAGGTAGGTCGAAAGGAAGATACAGGTTACACTATCATAGATGTTTGAGTGATTGTGTTTTGGCCATATTATATGCCACTATGAATTTTACATTTATGCCAGGAAGAATCCCAAGAAAACTGTACCTGATAGATAGCTTGCTGCTCTGCTACTGTCCATCAAGTGCACAAGTATCCAATCAAAGTGGGAAATCACCCATTGCATATATACATATATTATGGATAAAGCCGTATGCAAAGTGAATTTTAATTGGCTGTAATTGTCATTTCATTTAGGTGAAATATTATCTAGAGACCAGACTTTCAATTAACATGCTCTGGCTGCTGTTAAACTGTGAAAATTTACATATACAGGTAACTTGAATTAAATGATAGACATAAGTAATAGAGGTATATTAATTAAGATAATTGTGATTAATTAATCATAAAATATATTCAATTATTAATCAAGTAACTGGTCCTACTTAATGTCCATTTTTTCTAACGCTAAATATATGAAGAATAAAATGGCATTTATGATAGATGGTACTTTTTATTATGGATTTTATTGGCTTAATTGTTAAAATCATACTTCAGAATAATTTTTCAAATAACAGTTTCAACAAGATCTGCCTAGCCTCTGGCTCATCTTTAGACTTTGTTAACAATCCGAACATAATGGTGGCAAAAAGTAGTTTATTGAGATATCAGTGAAGCAGGTTATCGCTCATTCAGTTACAAACTGCTTAGTATGCATCTGATCAATCAAGCACATGACACCAAACCAGAGGCTGAAAACTCATGCCCCACCTTTAAGAAGGCACGGGCTCGTTGGGCCGAAGGGCCTGTTTCCCGTGCTGTGTTGCTCTTTAAAAAAAAAAGAAACAAAGGTCACAATGCAAATTTTATGCTATTCAGTAGTGATCACATCCAAGTCCTCACGGTTCAGGAAAGATCACGCGTAAGAGACAGAAATCCATATCACCAGAAGCACATTAGTAAAAGCGGACTGACGAATAGGTGCACGTTGCACAAAGATTCTGGGTTTGGGTTAGGACCTTGAAGGTAGTTGGATGACCTGATATACATTTCCATTTTCTAATTGTGCTGTCCACCTTTAGTTATTGGAAGGTTTAGGAGGAGACTTTGTCAGTAGTGATATGCTCAATAAGTAGGCTAGGACTCAGAAATGACAGATCCTGCCCTAATTTGCTACTATTGCTGGACTGCCATTAAAAAAACAATGTTCATGAAGACTATGGAGTTTGACTCCTCAATCCTAACAAAACATTACGTTAATTCTGTAGCTAATTCAAAGTTCAGCACCAATGAACCAAAATAGTGGGCATACGCTGTATAGAATCTCTAGAATCCCTACAGTGCAGAAGGAGGCCATTCGACCCATTGAGTATGCACTGACCACAGTTCCACCTTATTTATTCCCATTTCACTGTCCCTGTCCTTTGCTGTGCACTTTATTTATTTTATTTTACAAATATTTATCTACTTTCCTTTTAACAACCTTAATGGATTCTGTTTTCATCATTATTTCTGGGATGGGCCATGTCCTAATGCCTTCTTACACCTCAGGACCAATGTCTCAATTCATCTGTTTCTTATTAATTTTTGGGATGTGGGCTTTGCTGACAAGGCTAGTGCTTATACCCCATCTCATTTGCCTTGAGAAGATGATAGTGAGCAGCTCACTTGAACCACTGCATCCCATTAGATGTAGACAATCCTATAGGATTACTAAGGAATTTTGACAGAGAGAAGATGACATAGCTCCAAATCAGAATGATGTGGAGCTGGTGGGTGGGGTCCGGGGGAGGGAACTTCAAGATGGTAATGCTCCCATCCATCTGCTATCTTTGTCCTTCTAAGTGGGACAGGTTGTGGGTTTGGAAGATGCTGTTGAAAGAGTTTTGATGAGTTGTTCAAGTGCATCTTGAGCACTCTGCAGACACTGTGTGGCAGAGAGGGTGAGAATTTAAGGTTGTGGATGAGGTGCCAGTCAAGTGGGATGCTTTGTTCTGGATGGTGCTGGGCATCTTGAGTGTTGTTGGAGCTGCATTCATCCAGGCAAGGGAAGAGTACATCATCACACTCTTGACTTGGGCTTTATAGATGATGGGGAGTCAAGAGGTAAGCTACATGCAGCAGAATTGCTAGTCTCTGGTTTTTGTTCGCGGAGTTTTATGTGGCTGATCCAATTACATTTCTGACCATTGGTGATCTCCAGGTTAGGAATAGTGGGTAAATCAGCACTGACAGTGACATTAAATTTAAAGGAGTTGGTTAGGCTCATTCTTGTTGGAGATAGTCATTGCAATGAAGCATGAATGTTACCTGACACCAATGCTGCCAGGAGCACATTAGTCTGAAAGGTGCAATGTGGGTCTTGTTCTTCAATAATATCTGTAAATGACCATGCAAAATATATAAAGGAACCATGTTCTAAAAGAGGACAATTCACAGCAAATAAATTTTAAATGGAACCAGCACATCTTCCTTGACAAAATCATTTGTGTGTGCAACATAAACATTGGATAAATGTATCAGGTTTAACCTGGCTTTTCACTACAAATAAATATCCAAAATTGCCAAGGGATGCTTCATTACATTCCTGTCTCCTTACAGTACAATAGTTTTAAAAATTTTGTATTGTCTCTGTACTTACCTATCATATCAGCAATCTGCTTGATTTCCACATAACTGTAATATAATTATTTGTTTTCCTTAATTCACAAATAAAACTAAACAACTTGTTTTGTATTTGGAATAAAATAGGCCATAATGTCCAATTTGCAGAATTACCTGGGAGATACCCCACAAAGTGGCTGTAGGATCCACCCCTCCCCCTGCCTTATGAATCCTTACACAGGAATTTTCCAAGAGGTTCAAACTTTTTTTGGGCAGTTACAATGCATTGGGAACCATCTGATAATCCAATTTAAATTGCAGAATTTGGATAATTCAGACAGTCTTGCAACAATTATTATCTAAGTAAGGTTAGAAGAATTAAAACCACATCCAACTCCTACGCAATTCCCACCCAACCTTCCACACAGCACCCCACAGGATAGCTAGACCTCCTACAGGACTGCCTCCAACAACATCCCACAAACCCCCCACTGAACCTCCAGACTACCATTTCAAGAGGGAGATTTCCAACAATAAAAAGGGGAAGAGGGTTATGGGGAACAGATGGAGAGGTGGATTTGAGACCAGACCTGACCTATATGGATAAGTTTAACATTTCCACTGCCAAGTCTCATGGTCAAATATGTACAAGCTCTACATATTTTCATGATTCTTCCTGGCAACCACTTCAACCATTTGTGATCACGATTTTTCACTCTAACAGCCTGCTTCAACTTCAGATTCTTTCTCCCATTCTACCCATATCATGACTATCTTTTTCCATAAAATGTTTCTCTTCTATTGACTGCGCTGGACCTGAACTACTCGCTATGTGAAGAAGATTTTTCTTACATTTAATTTGTTTCTTTTTGCAAATCCCTTTAAATCTGTGTACTCTCACTTTCAATCCTTTTATGGGGGTGGAGGTTCTTCATGATTTTGAACTAGCTTTCTCCTCTCAGCCTTCTCCTCTCCAGGGAGAACAGTCAGTCTCTCCAATCTATCCTGATAACCGAATTTTCTCATCCCTGGAACCATTCTCGTAAATCCTTTCTAGACTCTTTTTTTTTTTTAAAGCAACACAGCACGGGAAACAGGCCCTTCGGCCCAACGAGCCCGCGCCACCGTAATACCAAATCATTATCCTATTTTAATAGTCCTATATAATAGTATATATATAATCCTAATTTGGAAAATTTTCACCATAGGGACAATTTGTTACCCAATCAGCCTAAGAGCGAATTTTTGGGTTGTGGGAGGAAACCGGAGTGCCCGGAGAAAACCCACGCAACCACGGGGAGAACGCGCAACTCCCGCAGACACCGGCCAATTCCAAGTGTCTGCACAGCCACATCGATAGTCTCTGAGCTGTCATGGTGCCCTTCAGTGGTCCACATAAAGCACTCATTACGACATGAGGTACCAGGCAACCATGAATCAACATCCAAGAGCTGTCCGCACCCCTGCCGAATGCTGCTCAAATATGGACCGAATTACCTGTGGAAAAAAGCCGTAGTTAACAGTCCTAATATATCCCTCTATCTGCATACCGCTCATGTGGCGTCCAAGAGACCCTTAAACAGCCCCAGCGTGCCTGCTCCACCACCTTACTCGGCAGTGCATTCACACCCACTACCTTTGTGTGAAAAACTGCCCTCTAATATTCGTCCTATCATAGCCCCTCACCCTTGGCCATGACCTCTCGTCCTATCATTTCTAAAGGTGGAAAAAGTTTACCTCCATTTCTCTATCTATACCCCTTATAATCTTAACACCTCTATGAGATCCCCTCTAAGCCGACGTCTTTCAAGGGAAAACAACCCAGTCTATTAATCGTTCCTCATAGACAGTCCTTCCATACCAGGCAGCATCCTGGTAAACCTCCTCTGCACTCTCCAAGGACTCCACATCCTTCCGATAGTACGGAGACCAGAACTGGGCGCAGTATTCCAAGTGAGGCCTAACCAAAGTTGTATACAACTGCAACATCAAACTCCTACTCTTATATTCTATACCTTTTCTATGAAAGCTAACATACTATACGCCTCTTTGTCACCTTCTCCACCTGTGAGGACACCTTCAGAGACTGTGAACCTGCCCCCCAAGTCTCTCTGCGTCTCTATTCCTTATAGTTTTACCTTTTATCCTATAATTCTCTTCTACATTTTTCCGGCCAAAATCATCACCTCGCATTTTTCCGGATTAAATTCCATTTGCATCTATCTGCCCATCTACCAACCTGTCTATGTCCTGTTGTATTGCCTGACACTGCTCTCTGACCCGCCAATCCAAGCATCTTGGTGTCATCAGCAAATTTGCTGATCTCACCACCTACCCCTACTTCCAAGTCGTTTATGTAGACTCTTTCCAATGTATTTGCATCCTTCTTATATTGTGGTGCCCAGACTGTGCACAATATTCTAGTTAAATAATGTGATGTTAATGTGGTTTTAAGAGTTTTTTTATAATTATATTCTCTGCAGCTCTCAGTCTCATTGTGGCACCGGGCTGACTATCAGGAGCCTGTTTATTATTCCTTCAGTGGTTTGAATGGGGTTTGTTTATTTTTACTTTGGGAATTAGTTTTATCACCCTGTATTGTGAGGGGGAAGAATATTTGCAGGTCAGATGACAGTAGGTTTTTCATTCACAGTTCTAAAGTGTAGGTTTTAGGTTCTAGAAGGGAGTGGGCATCAGACTGAAAACAATCTCTCTCTCTCTCTCCTGGTTTTGGGAAATTTTGCTGGTTAGCTGAAAGCCTTCGTGGAGTAGAAAATTTGCTTTTGGTGGCTTGACCAGAGAGTCTACCTGGTGTTCTACAATGTTGTTTTGGCTTCAAGCTATTCTGAATATTTCAAGAGAACTGCAGCAATTATCCAAATACTCAGTTTCAGTATCATGTAAGCATTAGACTTTGCTGTGACAATGGTTTTGTCTAAAGGAAGTTGTGATTTTGATTAGAATATCTTGGATGTATTTAACAAATACATTATTGTGGTCATTTTGTTTTTATTTGTAATTGATACAAGTTATTTCTAATTTTCTTTCCATACATGTTAACTATATTCTTAAATAAACTTTGATGAAAGCTCTCTAGCTGGTCATTTGAATCATACCTGAAGTGAAACATATCATGCTTATCCTAGCCAAATTCAAGGTACAAACTTATGATTCAGGCAAGCTTCATAAAACACATTGGAGTTTCTGACCTGAAACTCACTTGGAAATAGCTTGTTATCTTATTCACCCTCTGAACTCCAAATTTAAATGTTTCTTTATGTTTTATATCAAATGGTTTTGTGCATTTTTTATTTAATTCTGCTATGCTGGTGAATATGCACATTCAATTCAGCTACATTCTTCCATCTAATCTACTCTAAGGAGGTGACCTAGTTCTGGTTGAAAGGAGATCCTCTATTCTTCTGGTGAATTCCTATTTCTGGTGTGTTTGGTGTGTTTGTTACTGTGCACTGTTTTAAATCACCTCCTTGGGATGTCAACTATTCTCATTGAGAAACAGCCTTGCTTTAGTATTGTGTCCCCAACTGAAACAGCTTAAGCCCCAAAATTATTATTGGCAATATGACTTGATGAGCGCTGAACACATTCATACTTTTAGAGCATGTCTACTATTTTAATGAGGGACTTAACCAATATAAACCAAAATAGCAATCATGAGACTGTTGAACAAACAAATGAAGAAACCTATGAAGAAATTTTAACATTATTTACTGTTTAAATACTGTTCATCTAAACAGTAAATTTTAGCCTTTAATCCTTTAGCTGGGAGAGTGCTGGTTACCCTACCACCTTTACCTGGATGATAAACCCAAAGATTAACTACTCCATAATGTTTTCATTTTACAAATTTTGGAGCCAAAGATCAGCAGGAAGTGGGGGGAATCAACTCCTTGATATAAAGCATTGGTCAGTAACAACTGCTACTGGTTCCAACTTACTTAGCAGGATAGGGTATAGTTGAGGCATTGGGGGTGTTGTGGATTGCTGTGACTTTTAACTTAAATGCCAATGGCAGGATCCTCGCTACCAGAAATTGCTGAAGAAACACCAAACCTCAAATTGCAGAAAAATAATGACAACTGGGTGGTTACAGGGTTCCTTTTATGTAGAAAATTGAGGATCGATCAATTGAACCTCATTGTCAAGAAACTGCATTCACGCAAAGAAACAAGTTATTGCTATTTCCATAACGGGTAAAAGCCGCAATTCTAGTTTGGTCTCTCATTTTGGGATTTACTATCTTTGTTTAGTATTCTGCTATGCCTGGTTCCAGCAGGTGTATAACTGTCAATAAAACCCCAGTCCTTTTTGTGATCCAGGAATGGGTGAAATGCTGGCATTAACAGTCCCTGATATGCTGGCCTATCTATACTTCACCCCTGAGGATTAGCAAAGAGTAGTAACAAGGATGGCTTTTCAAAGGCCTATGGATTCCCTGACTTAACGCCAACAGCCAGTGTTTCCAGTTCCCATCCTTTTTATTAATCATTTTGTTGGAAGACAGAAAAAAACCATGGCTTTTCAACAGCATCTTATTCATTGGTTTTGCCGCACTGTAACGGAATAGATGCCAAGTTAAACTTGCTGATCTGCTTTACCTACACTATTTAGAAGAGCTATTAGAAGGTTAAGTGTTGTAAGTATAAGGATAGATAGATAAACTACTGTGTAGAGTAATGGAATTTTATTCCCAAGGAAGTCAATAGGTGGTAACTAATGATCTCTCCTATGGTGAGTTTAGTGTCTGGGGAAGTGGGAGCCATTTCATCAGGTGGGAAGGTAGTGGGATGGAACTCTACCATTTTTCCAAGTCCAACTTTCTTGAGTTTGTGATGGGAAGATCCATGAGCACATTCCTGTCCTGCCTTCCACTGAGACCCTTAATTGGAAAATTAATGCCTACTTCACTACTTCATTCTGCCACAGCTGATGTTATCCATTCATCACATCATACACAGATCATGCATGACAAGCAAACATGAACAGACTTCATGATAGTCTCTTATTCAAAGGCGCTGTCTCTAACAGGAAAATCTGGCATTGGGATGGAGTGACCCACTGAAAGCCAATCCCTGCTCTAACTGCTGAGCTCTGTCATCCCCTCACTGAGATCCCAACCCTTCCACTATCACTCACCTCCGACCTGGGATCCAGTGACAATACTCAGCCTTGGGTACTGGAAGCAGCAGGCACCACCTTCAAGGTGGTACTGCCATTTGAAAGAGCAGCTTACCTCTTGGCAGACCAGACAATTGCCCCTGGGGTACTTGAGCCTAGCAAAGGTCAGACACTGGCCAAAGAGCCAGTGAGCCATCTCTTAAAAAGGCAGGATGGGTTTCATGATAACTATCCAACCTTCAGTATGACTCCATCAGCTCAAATTAATTAAACATTAAATCTTACCCAACAAGTGAAGAATAAATAACATAGGATATAAGTTAATTGATATTGAATGATTGGTACAGAAATAGTGAACAATGGAAAGGAGTATGAGAAAGCTATTAACACGTTTTTCAGGAGATTCAAGAGGCAGTGTGCAATGAGACAAAATTGCAAGGAATTTGTTAAATGTGCAGAATTGATGAATGGAAAGACTGTTCCCACTCCATGTTTTTTTTTGTGTAGCACTTGTTTCAATTCACATTGTAAGATATTTACACACATGTAGGTAAATCAGTTGTTCAGGTCTTTCATAAACATTATTCTTGGCTGAGAGAATAACCTGATCATAGGCTTTAGGACTTTCTCACTTTCTTCATACCATTTTGATAGGCCTGTCATTTTCCTTGTCTCAGGATGGGAATCTCACTTTGTATTTCATCAATTCAATAAAAAATTAGGCATTCACAAATTCCTCCAATGATTGTGTATATCAATATCATCGATACACTCAAAAATAATGGGCGCGATCTTACCAGCTGTTCACACCACACTCGGCTGCAGCAAAGTTGGTGAATTTGGTGCCCAGCCAGGTCTCCATTTGCTGCAGCAGCATGGGAAAATCCCAGCGCTATGAGTGGCTATAATATTCCAACCAATGTATTTTGAATTTTATTACACATAATGATCGTAAAAGTTCATCGTTGTGGGAGCAGAAGCACCCAAGCATTCCAAGACACAACAGAGTGCATCATCAGACTAAGGCAGCATCAAGGATTGATGATGCTGGCAATATAATTTCTAGGGGGTACTCTTACCAGAAAGTGGCAAAGTGTTGTTTCCAGTGAGGAAACCAGCATGTTTCTTTCCAGGTTTTATAATATGCTGCGAAAGAAAAATCAAGGTGGCATGTTTGACATTATCATATAGGGGATGGAGCCTCAACACACTGGCAAAACTCTGCTGCTCAGAGATTGGGATGATATCTAAAAGGCCCCCTCCCCTATCCTAATCAGAGTCCTCACTCCCCTTCCCCCATCCTGAATCTGAATTGAGCCTTCTCTGCCTCTCCTTTGATTATTGGCTCCTTCTTCCCCCTTCCCCCCAACACGCAGTTTAAGTCAACACCCACTGGTGGCATGGTGCCATGCCATTCCTATGTGCTGTGTTTACCTTTAAGAACCTGTGGCGACCCCTCTGTGAAAGGTTTTCCGGATCTTGAGCATACACTGCCATTCCCGCATATGGAGAATGCAGGCTCAAAATCACCCCCCGGGTACGTTGCACCCACCTTTTCATATTTGCTGAAAATCCATTGCAGCAATAGAGGCTGTAACAGAAGAGATGATTTATTCTCTCATTTTTGCTACTGCAGTATTGCTTGTCAGCACAGCACAAAGTTATCCACTGGGAGAGAGCAGGACCCATTTTTTTTACTGCCACTTGCCCTGAATGACTTTTAAACCAGGGATAAGTGAGATAGGAGGATGAATGTCACCCTCTCCCATTTCATACCTGCTGGTACATACTGCTAGTTTTTTGATTGACAGCTACTAATAACCTTTGTGCCCTGTATGCCATGGAGACATTCTATTAGGACAAGCAGCCAAGAAAATCTAGGAAGAAAGCCAAATCTGTAGTGAGTTATTATCAGTCCAGTATTTATCTCAGCTTTATAATTTTTTCAGTGATATGCAAATTCTGGCGCAGAGCTTCTGCTGTTGAAGGGCAGGTCCCTCTGTTAATTGATCCACTGAGATTAAGCCCAATTCATTTCAATCTTCACTTATAGCTCTGACACGGAAATCAGTGACTCAGTTGCAGGTTGATACTATTTACAGTCTCCTTAAACTTCCTGCAATTCAGTATCACTTACCTTTGAATGACACAATGAAAATATCATACATAAATATGCTTATATATACCGTTGAGTAAAACTATTAAAGCTAAAGTAAATCAATGTATATGATTTTTGTTTAGGACAACATTGAAAGCTCATTGTGAATACAGTTTACGTACAAGGTACATCAATAAAATGTTACAACCTTATGCCACATTCAGTTCTCTTTTCCTTTCCTACTGTGTAACACTCTACACACATAGTTCTATATATAACAATAAAATATAATAACGTGACTGTCACTTGGCGTTAATCCATGCTTTTTTTTTGTTTTATTTTCAAAAGAATAGCTGAACACCCAATGCATTAACAACTATGATTAACAAAATAATACCACTTTCCTTCTCACAGCGTATAACTGTATGCATACTTGGAAAGTAAATAATCACTTAGCAAGGATAGAAATAGTTACATTGATTTCTTACTATCTAATTACTTAGTTGCGGATAATTCTTCCAATTATGTAGGCGTGTTCTGATTGTCTGCGAATGGCACGAAAATCCACATTAGATGCAATTTGGCCCACAATCAGGACATGTCATTATTTGCATGCAAGCTGCTGTGATATCAGGAGAATCACAGCCTTCAAATGGCAAAAAAAATTAAATACAAAAACATGTAAACTAATGGTAATAATTACCTCAAAGGCATGTGTTTATTTAGGCTTTAACACAACCAACGTGTGATTCAGTCCTTGGCTTCAGCTTGTGACTACACAGCACCCAAGTGAGACAGACCTTCTCATTCATTATTACCCAAATCCACAGCAAGAACAAACGCAAATACATTCTTTGACAATTTGATTTTTCCCCAAGAGGTGTGATATTATAAAGTTAGATCATTAGAAAAGTTTCAATCTGCAGTCATTTATTATATCAATGTTAGACATTGGTGCAGCAACAAAAACGTCAGCAATGAATAAAGGATTCTTCAGTGACGAGGCTATCTAGAAATTTCTATTGATTGATATATTAGTGAAGATGTTTTAAACATAGGACATTTGTTTACTATTGACTATGAATGATAAAGTATTATTAATATTAATAAAATGTAATATGGACATCAAAATTTTTAAATGAGAAGCCTTTTGATTAGATTTATTATTGTCACGTGTATTGTTTCTTGTGCACTGTATAGACAAAGCATACCATTCATAGTGTGCATAGGGGAGAAAGAAAGAAGAGGGTGCAGAATGTAATGTTACAGTCATAGCTAGTGGAGAGTTTTCTGGATCTTTCTGAGCTGGAGAGAATATTACAGTTTCAATACCAAACAGAAGTCTCATACATTGGAAGTAGCTTTCTGATACTGTTGGGAAAATTTGCAATTAAGAATATTAATTACTAGAAGGGTCCAATTAAATATGCCCATATTGCAGCTTCTAAATACCTATGTGACAGACGTGTATGACAGCTTAAGTCAAGCGGCAAGGAAAATCTTTCACGACATCCACCAAGAGGAGAGCAACATGGCCCCCTGAATGAGAAACATGATGAGTCAAAAGCTCAGGTTATAATAGAAGCATGGAAAACCCTATCTGAGAGGCAAATCCTAACATTTTATCTAGAACTAACAGTGCTTAAATCTCATGATGGCCAGTGAGCAAGAAAGTTGATACTCTCCAGTGAGGCAATCATTAAACTTAGACAGATGGTAGAAAATAATCTGAAGCTCGTGGCTATCTGCTTTTGAGTCTGCGTAAGCAACTGGTAAACCAAACTTTAGAAAAGGAATTCCCATGTAATTTATTATACACAACAGAAAATTCCACACCATGTTTATACATCACACTGCTTTTTCACAGAATATTGTAGGGTAGGATTTTTTGCTGAATGCATCTCAGAGTTTGTAGAATCCATATGTTAAAACTGACAACTTAACTTTCAATAAGTTTCACCTTGGGCCCTTGACCTAAGGCAACACTTGGACTTGTGTGCAGGCAGAACTAATAGGAAGTCACATCATCCTGTTCAAATTATTCGAACTTACCTTCAAATAAATGCAACAGTTTAAAACATGACTATTTTATAAAACCTGATGAAGGCGAAGACATGAAGGTATGTAAAATCAGGATGAAGGTATATAAAATCACTGGTTCCAAGGCACCCCTTCTGGATGAATTCAATGCATTCAAAGCCCGTTTTGAGCAAGAAATCAGTGAGAGCACGCCCTCCACCCTGGAAGCCCCGGATGAATCTGTATCCGAGGTCATCATTACAGATGTCAGAGCAGCATTCTTGAAGGTCAAACCACGGAAAGCAACTGGCCCAAATGGGGTACCCTGGCAGGCACTCAGGTCCTGTGGGGATCAGCTGGCAGGGATATGCGCAAACATCTTTAACGTCTCTTTACAACAATCTGAGGTTCCCATCTGCTTCAAGAAGACAATGTCATCCTGTACCAAAGTAAAACCAAGCATTATGTCTTAATGACTATCAGCCGGTGGCTTTGACATCTATCATTGTAAAGTGCTCTGAAAGGCTAATCATGGCACAAATAAATTTCAGTCTCTTGGACTGTCTGGTTCTCTATTATTCACTGTAACAGATTGAGATCAGACCTCATCTCCCTGGCCCTGTGCTCAACCCTGGAACACCTAGATAACAAAATCACTTTTGTCAAACTTCTATTCATTGACGATAGCTAAGCCTTCAACATTATTCCTACAAAACTCATTTCCAAACTCCATAGCCAGGGCCTCAGCTCCTCGCTTTGTGATTAAATCCTGAATTTCCTAAGCCACAGGACAGAATCAATAGGGATAGGCAACAACAGCTCCTCCATGATCATCCTCAACATTGGTGCTCCACAAGCTGTGTTCTCAGCCCCCTACTATATTCCTATACACCTATAACTGTGTAGCAAAATGTCCCTCCAACTCAATTTTCTAGTTTGCTGATGACTCCACCTAAGTGGTCGGATCTCAAACAATGATGAGACAAAGTATAGGAATGAAATAGAGAATTTGGTGAACTTGTGCAGTGACAATAATTTCTCCTTCAATGTTAATGAAACAAAGGAGATTGTTATCAACCTCAGGAAACGTAGTGGAGAACATGTTCCTGTCTACGTCAATGGGACAAAGTAGAAAGGGTCGAGATTTTAGATGTCCAGATCATCAACAAGTTGTCCTAGTCCCCCCATGCTTCTACAAAAGCCTCTACTTTCTCAGAAGACCGAGGAAATTTGGCATGTCAGCTTTTACACTTGCACCATAAAAAGCATTCTTTCCAGTTATATCACTGCTTAGTATGACCCCTGCTCTGCCCACGGCCATAAGTAACTACATGAAGGTCATGAATGTAGCCCAATCCATCAAGCAAACCAGCCTCCCATCCATTGACCCTGCCTATACTCCTCCCTCCCTTGGCAAAGCAGCTAGCATAATTAAGGACCCCACACACTCTGGACATTCTCTCTTCCATCTTCTTCCATCAGGAAAAAGATACAAAAGTCTGAGGTCACGTAAATGGACCCTACTTTGTATTAGTTGATCTTTCTCTACACCCCAGCTATGACTGCAACATTACATCTTGCAGTCTTGTTTCCTTCTCTATGAATGGTATGCTTTGTATACTTTTCACTGTATGTTAATAGATGTGACAATAATAAATCAAATCAAATCAAATAAAGTCTTAAATTTGTAGCATTATAAAGCCAGGATCACAAATCTCTTTATAACTACTTTGTTAACCTCTCCTATCACCTTGATTGAGTACATGTACTCAAAGAGTATTTGTTCCTACACACCTTTAGAATTTACCAATTATCGCATATTACCTTTCTCCATTTTCCTAACAAAATGTATCACTTTACACCAGCATTCTTCTAATTTCACCTCCCACTTGTCTGCCCATTCCACTGTCTATGATCTCTTGTATTCTATATCACAATACTGCAATTTGTAAAATGGTGCTTTTGTACATTCAATCATAAACCTTCGCGATTCCTGTGGTCGAAACAGCCACCGTCAAAGTCATATTTAGAAAAGCTATGGTTGTAGTGATACCAAGAGGAATGCTTCTGAGAGCAGCTGCTGGCACACAATCGGCTTGTAAACAGCTCATTCCCAATGTCCTTCCCTTTCTCAGACATTCCTTAAGGTTGCTGTGAGTGAGGCAGGCAGCCAAAAATTGAAATACTTATAATGCTTTACAGGCACAGCAAGTGAAGATTATTAGAATGAAGCCTGCGTTCCAATTTCATGGAAGCCTTAGGTGTCCAGTTGGAAATGCACTATTTGCACATTGTTGATTGCGTGCCCAAATATGATCATATCAAATTTTGTCGACAGCGTATTTTTAAGTGTAATTAAATACATTGCAATTGGAAATCAAGATATTCACATTAACATTTGTTAATATTTCACACCAAATTAAATGTGGTTCATTTGTCTAAACATAAAAACAAGATGTCTGTAGGTCATCCTCTAATTACTGTATAGATGGGAAATGAATCCCATAAAATCTCAGATGTTTTCATTACTTTATTTATTTGACTGTGAAATTTTAATTAATTCTGTTTCTCTGACTTAATCTTGGATGAAGGAACGTACTTGCGCTAATAAGAACCCGGTTAAGAGGTGTGAAAAATATCCTGTCTTACCCGATGCTGATTTCAAAATATTCGAACAATTTTAGTTTGATGAAGTAAACTATGGACAAAGTTACCTGCAAATTCCTTTCTCAGTCATATACAGCCTTGTTATAGATGTGGAATACTATTTCTGTATCGCAACTGGGCCAATTGCTTACATAATACCTTCAATGAAATACCAGCACATAAAGACAAAAATGGTTCAAAGCAATTGTTGTCCACAACTTCTTTAAGAAAGAGTGAATGTGACAAGTGTGGTCCAAATCCTGGAAGCAAATAAGAAAATACTTAAAATGCTGAGTAGGTTGCAAAATTCCATCTCAAAATACATTGAACGTTTTTGGCAACTCTGGCCTTATCACTGATGTAGAGATGCCGGCGTTGGACTGGGGTAAACTCAGCAAGAGATCTGGCAACACCAATTTTAAATCCAGCCGATTATCACTGAGACATTTTTACTCCAGTGCAATGTCAGCTCTTGATCAGCACAGTTAGTTCTCAGCATCCATGTAAAACAGATTGGCTAGCTATTCAGTTATGCTGGCTCCAACTATTTCAGGAGAAGTTTACTTGTTTTTTTAACATAATGTTAATCCACCAGCAATTCAGCGTGACCTTGGGATTCACTGTTAACATTATTTACATATTCTTGAGGTGTTCCCAAACTGTCATACAACATAATTAGCCAAATTGTAGACATAATTAGCTATATTTGGGCTCTATTTAATACAGGTGTCCTACTAGACATCCTTCAAGATACCACTAATGTGTCTGATGTTCCACCAGGCACCCAAACATCCTTGACCACTGCTACACAAATATTAAATATGCCTGTTGCTCTATCATTCGCCCGTACTATGATATATCATACCACGAGGCTGTGCTCTTGCTCTTGGCTTACAAGCAAAAATGGGAGAATTCATTAAAGAAAGTCATGCAATGTTGGTCTGAGGAATTGGATGATCTCCTACAGGACTGCTTAGAGTCAGTTGACTAGTCAATAGTTTAGAACTTTGTGACCAGCCTGAACAAGTAGCTGACTTCATTAGTAAGTGTGTAGAAGGCTGTGTGCCAACAAAGCAAACCCTTATGTTTCCCAACCAGAAACCATGGATGAACAGGGATAGCCACTGCTTGCTAAAGTTCTGGTCTGAGGCATTCATGTCAAATGATTCTGAACTATATAAGGAAACAAGATACAACCTAAGCAGATCCATTAAAGATGCCAAAAGATAATACCACACCAAGTATTATGGTTCAGATAGAAACTCCAAATTGATTTATGAAGGCCTCTTGAATTATAAGTTTTGCATCTTGAATTTGGCAAGGATAAGCATGATATGTTTCACGTCAGGTGTGATTTGAAGGGATCCACTAGGGAGCTTTTATCAAACAAAGTTTATTTAAAGTTTAAAGTTTATTTATTATTAGTCACAAGTAAGACTTACATTAATATTGCAATGAAGTTTCTATGAAATTCCCCTAATCACCACAGTCCAGTGTCTATTCAGATCAATGCACCTAACCAGCTATCTTTCATAAAGTGGAAGAAAACTGGAGCACCTAGAGAAACCCATGCAGACACAGGGAGAACATGAAAACTCCACACAGTGACCCAAGCCGAGAATTGAACCCAAGTCCCTGCCAATGTGAAGCAGCAATGCTAAACACTGTGCTCCCATGCTGTATCCTACATTTATTTTTAAGAATATAGTTAACTTGTACAGTAAGAAAATTAGCAAGAACTTTTGTCAATTAAAAACAAGAAACAAAGCAATGACTATAATGAAGAACCCTTAACAAAGATATCTAATGCGTTCCAGTCAAACCAACTTCCTTAAACAACCCTTTAAACAGGTTCAAAATGAGAAAGTTTACTGCTCATCTGATAATGGAAATTAAGTCCTTTGGTTGAAGTCTGCAGTTCTCTGGATTCACTCCAAACAGTTTGAAGTCAAGGCAGTTTTCCAGAACACCAAAGAGATTTTGGTCCAGCCCCCATCAACAACAGGTTTTCACCCTTCAGGAAAACAAGTTCTTGTTTTCAGTTAACCAACAGAATTTTCAAATCGAAAGGGAGAAGGGAAACAATTCTTAGCTTGCAGACCCTTCTAAAACTGATACTGTAAATTAAGTCCTTTTAACTGACCTGCCCACAGTTTTTTTTTCCTCCTCCCATCAATGACATTACCTAAGGCTGTGAGTGTGAGACACACTGACTATGAGAGCTACAGAGATCATGATTTTCAAAGGTACACAAATGTCACACAAGCTAGAATCCAAGGACAACCATATAGAATTCCATCAACAATTGCAGAGTCTGCAAGACATAACAGGCTACAGGATGAAGCATGTAAAATTGCCAGCACCAATGCACCTCTTCCCAATGAGCTCAATGCATTCTATGTCTGTTTTGAGCAAGAGGTCAGCAAGAGCATTCCCTCTACCTTGGAAGCCTTGGACGAAGTCAGATGTCAGAGCAGCATTCTCAAAGGTCAATGAACAGAAAGCAACTGGCCCAGGTGGGGTACCTGGATGAGCAGTCACATCCTGCATGGACCAGCTGGTGGGGGTATTCACAGACATCTTCAACCTCTTTTTATACCAGACTGAGGTCCCTATCTGCTTCAAGGAGATAACTATCATCCCAATACTGAAGAAAAGCAACATGCCTTACTGACTATCATCCAGTGGCTCTGAAATTCATCATTGTGAAGTGTTTTGAATGATTAATCATGGCATGAATTAGTTCCAGCCTCCCAGTTTGTCTACCACTGCAACAGATCCACAGCAAGTGCCATTTCCCTGGTCCTGCACTCTACACTGGCACACCTAAATAACAAAGACATCTGTGTCAGACTCTTATTTATCAGCTACAGGTCAGCTTTCAATACCATTATTTCTATGAAACGCATCTCCAAACTCTGTGGCCTGAGGCTCGGCTCCACCCTCTATGACTGGATCCTGAACTTCCAAACCCACAGACTACAATAAGTAAGGATAAGCAACAACACCTCCTCCACAAACAGCCTTAACAGCAATGCTCCACAAGGATGTGTTCTCTGCCTCTTACTATACTCCTTATACACCTATGACTATATGGCCAAATTCCCCTCCAACTTGATTTTCAAGTTTGCTGCCAACATCACTGTAGTGAGTCAGATCTCAAACAATGATGAGATGGGGTACAGAAAGGAGAGAATTAGATGAACTGATGAACAACAATAATCTTTCCCTCAATGTCAACAAAACAAAGGAGATAGTCATTGACTTCAGGAAGCATAGTGGAAGACATGCCTCATCTACATCAATGGGGATGAAGTAGAAACGGTTGAGAGCTGCAGGTTTTTAGCTGCCCAGATCACCAACAACCTATCCTGAACCTCCATGCTGACACCATAATTAAGAAAGATCAGCAATGCCTCTACTTTCTCAGAAGACTAAGGAAATTTTCATGTCTGCTGCAACTAACACCAACTTTTATAGATGCACCATAGAAAACATTCTTTCTGATTGTATCACAGTTTGGTATGACTCCTGCTCTATCAAAGATCGCAAAAAACTACAAAGGGTAGTTTTTTGAATTAATTGGGCTACAAATGAAGCCCAATTAATCACTCAAACAAGCCTTTTACCCATTGACATGACTATACTTCCAGCTGCCTTGGAAAAGCAGCGAGCATAATTAACGATCCTGCAAACCCCAGAAACACTCTCTTCCATGTCCCAGCTGATTCAAGAACAAATTTTCCCCGCTGCCATTATACTTTTGAATGGATCTATCTCACATTAAGTTAATCTTTTTCTACATCCTAGCTATGACTGCAGCACTATATTCTGCACTCTCTCCTTTCCTTCTCGATGCACAGTATGCTTTGTCTGTAGAGCACGCAACAAACAATACTTTTCACTGTATGTTAATACATGTGACAGTAATAAATCAAACTAAATAAAATCATTCTCTAGTCCATTTTTATAGGAGAATGCAAACAGTACTAGTGGACTACCTACCAGCCAAGAGACTAAGATGATTGCAAACCGACATAGGTCATAGAACCTTAGCTTTCAAAAGACCTTTGCCATTTGGTAGAGGAGAAAAGAACCTACTTCAGCCCAGCAGATGAATCTGGTCAAGTTATTTAACCTATAGCAGAACTATTATTTCGGAACAATGAACAGTTGACTCAGTGCATTCCTTATTGCTGGTTCTAATAGATTGTGCCTTCATTGAAGTAACTGCATCATCCACTTCATTACCTCCTTATTACCACTTACTCCAATCCTGATGAAATGTGATATCTCTGCTTGATAATTACCCTTAGTAAATGCACGACACCAAGATTTCCCAAGTGTTTCAGGGCAAAGAACTCCTAATGACCCAAGAGCATTGAGGAATGGCAAGCATTCTCATAATGCCACCACTGTCTTGTGCAAAATAGGTGTACATACAGAAATCAGATGTAAACAAGTCTTTTCTAGCTGTATCTATGTATTTATTACCAATAAAACATGCTTATTTTATATGACAACAAACTGAAGTTATTGTTGTCATAATAAGGAATGATGCCTCCCTTTTTGCTCACACATCAACTTAATGTCATTAACCATGACCCTTTAACATTAACCCCTGAATAACCCACCCTCCCATTGCCCTTTAGCAATGAGGTAGCACCCACTTTAGGAGATATTTAGTTAGCTGGAAGGTAGTGACAACCAGGAAGAATACTTAGATATCCTCAGATACCTCTGCAGTTGTTGACTCTCCTTGGGTTCTAGCATTGCTAAGAATTGGCCAATTTGATTTTTTGCTGTCCTTTGACTTTGGAATGATGAAAGACAAATTAATTGATTTTGGGCATGCATTTTGCATGCTTTGTCACTAATAACGATGTGTACTCCATTGTTCCTACAGAATCCCTAGGAACTGTTCACAGAACCTCAGGGTCTTGCAGTTTTGGAATCTCTTCATAATAGCTCACCTTCATTCATGTACATTTTGTTACCTGTTGGAGAAGAAAGCAGAAAAAGAGAGAGGGATGCAACAAATAATCCAGCTATCAAATGGAGACATGAATGATCATAGAGCCATAGAGTTTTACAGTACAGGGAGAGGCCCTTCGGTCCATCGTGTCAGTGCCAGCCAATGATCTATTCTCATTTTATTTTCCAGACTAGTCCACAGCCTTGCATGTTGTGGCATTTCAAGCCCCCATCTAAATGTTTCTTAACTTTTATGAGGACTCCCACTCTACCAAGCTTTCAGGCAGCGAGTTCCAGATTTCCACCACTCTCTGGGTGGATTTCCTTAAATCCCCTTTACACCCCCTGCCCCTTACATTAAATTTATGCCCCCTGGTTGTTTATTCCTTTACTAAGGAAAAAACTTCTTCCTACTTATCCTATGTATGTCCCTCATAATTTTGTAGACTTCAGTCATGTTCCCCTCAGCTCTCTCTGCTCTAAGAAAAACAACTCCAGCCTAAACAACTTTTCAAAGTTAAAGGAGCACTTCAGTTCTGGTGAATCCTGGTGAATTACCTCTGCACATTTTCAGTGCAATCATATCTTTCCTATGGAGTGATGGTCAGAATTGTACATATTACTCTAACTGTGGCCTAATGAACATTTTATACAGTCCATCAGAGCCTCCCTGCTCTCCAGTCTGAAAAGAAATGACATATCTGTGTGTCCCTCAATTGGAGATGTTGAAGGATCTTGCATATAACTGGTGACAGAATTATAAATATCTATGAACAGGATACCAAATTTATTTCAACAATGGCTGAACAATAAGAAGATTGAATATAGTGATTGTAAAAATTATGACTTTCTCACAGCCTGGTCATATCCCTTCTTTTTGTTTTCCAGGGATATTGAATGCAGGGCATTGATTAGAGCAATTCCTCACAGAAAGTTGATACTTCTGAGGATATACTATCCAGGAATGTTCAGCCATGCACCAGCACTTCAATTCACCCATTTAGAAAGTTAATTGGGTTTTTACTTGATGAACCACAGCTCACAAGTGGACACAAGCAAATACTCTTGGAGGTTCACAACAGGAAACACAATTCTCTCCAAGCACCTGTGAGCTCTTGCTGCTCTGTTGCAGTTCTGTACATGTTTCATTGTTATCCTGATGATTTTTGCAGTGGACATGACATTTGGTTATTTCTTATTCCCATCCAAACATTCCCAACTTGTCCCAATATGACAAAAAGATAGACTTACACTTATATAGCATATTTAACTGAATGTCTCAAAGAGCCTTGCAACCTACTGAAGTGTAGTCACTGTTATAAAGGAGGAAGCTAGTTTGTTCACAGCAATCCCCTAATAATAGCAATGTGATCATGATTAGCTAATCTGCTTTTGTGATTTTGATTGAAGGATAAATATCAGGATATTGATATTTGATTGGATTTGATTTGGATTGTTGAAAATATCAAGGATAACTTTCCCACTCTTCTTCAAGAGAGTGTCATGGGATGTTTAACATCCAACATCTCATCCAAAATCTTCTCATCTTCAGTACCTCATTAGAATATCTGTCTTGATTTTTATGCTCAAGTCCTAGCTTGAACCACAACCTTCTATGTCAAATGTCAGAATGCTTCACACTGAGCTGTGGCTGAACAAAGAAAAAAATCAGCCAAAAATCTTTTGCCTCTTTAAGAGTTTTGTCATATCTTGAGCTTTTTTTTATGACCACTCCAGATGGGTAATCAAAAGCACACAGCACAATCCTACCCCATATTTTCATGCATTTAAATTAATTTTAATATTTAGGTAAAGTTCTCTACTCCCACTAGCTGGAACATTTCCTCATAAATCATCTCCTGTATTTTAACAATTTGTATTTTCCACTCTTTTTCCACTCTTCATCTTAAGGCAGTAATTCATGCTATGTAGAGTTCCATGGAAATTTATAGCCCTCCACTATTTTATCCAAGTAGCCATTCTTAATGTGTAATCATTAACCACAGAGGCCATCAGTCAAAAAGGACCCTGTCCTCACTTGCCATTTATACAATCAGCTCTGATGAGGTTGCTAGTTAAAGTTAGAAATTGAATTTCTGGTCAGTCCTGAATTCATTTCCACACACCATGAATCCAAGAATCACACATACACAAATACACCCGAAAATCTAGTTGATCCTATCTCAGCTTGAAATTCACAAATGAACGTATACTTGACATCTAAAAAAAAGCACACAGTTGTATGTGAATTCTCTCACCAGGAAACTGAATATACCATCCATCGAATATTCCATTCAAGTTTGCTTGATTGAAGCCTATCTTCCATCTTAAGTTTTCATTCCCTCCATCTCCAGTATATTATGGTTGTAGTGTGTACCATCCTTGTGCTGTAGCAACTTGACAAGACTTTTTTGATGGCACTTCCCAAGCCCCCAGTCTATATATCGCAAACAAACAAAGACAAGTATACAGGAACCCCCACTGTACTCCAACTATTTCCATATTCTCTCCACTGTTAAAAGGCTTCCTGACTCGGGTATCTATCTCCATCCATTTATTGTTGTTAGGTCTAAATTTGAAATTAGTTTTCTATCAACACTGTGTGAGGCCCTTCACTATATGAACTGTGATGGTTCAAGAAAATTCACCACCACTCAACGTCATTTAACAGAAGATAATAAATGATAGCCTTGCCACCATTCCAGCAGCCTTACTAATAAAATGGGAAATATTCACGGTAGGGGTAACAAGGAAACCTGGAAGTTTGAAACAATAGCTTTTGGAAAGCATAACTGGATGTTGGGTTGAGGACATCACTCATATACCCAGAATTTGGTGCTGTCACATATAAAGAATGGTCATGGTACTCTGTTTCTGGTACTTAGTAAGCATGTGAAGATTGGAGCAGTTGGGTAGGCTGCACCAAGGCATTCTAGGGTGGGCGAGGCTCACAGAACCCCATTGGCCTCAGGTGCAATCTTAAGATCCTCAGGCAACCGTGCTAGGGCCATTGTTTCTTTAGTCTCTTGACAATGCCTGGAGTGACACAACATAACATAACCTACATTAATTAAGTTGAAGAAGTATACCTAGATGTATCTGAAGCTCACATTTCCAATGATGGAACTGCCTGCCATTCAATGTTGGATAATGCAGATCAATGCTTGGATTGGGAGAATATTGGTGATAAACACACATGTTATGGTGAGCCGTGCTAATTACCATGCCAGTTGTGATGACCAAGCAGTCTGACTCAAAATGAAGTATGAAAGGATAGACATATTATTGTGTAATAACACCCTTTCCGTATGACTCAAGTTAACTGTGTATAACAATGTCTAATGTACAGGGTTGTCCTAGCTGAACATGCAAAAGGAAGTTAACAAGTGTTTTTAAGTTCATAGTTTTAGTTTCTAAACTGAAGTTGTATCCAAACTTAGAACTGTGCACGAGTTGTTGACTTAACTAATCAAAATGTATTCTGAAAGGACAGAGTGTGTATTCCACATTGGAGGCAACTTAGTTTGGACATTCTTAGATACAATAAAAATATAAAGAACAGTGTTACAACATAATAGGACAGAAAGCTATGGAATATTTACAATATAAATATCAACGGAATTTGGCAATAACATCAGAAAGTGGAGTTGAGGATTATCAAATCAGTCATGATCTCATTGAATGACAGAGCAAACATAATGGGCTGAATGGCCTACTTTTGTTTCTACTTTTTATAGTCATATAGTTTTAAGATAACGATGGATTATAGCATTGCAGGCTGTTAATGTTTAATGATATATTAAAATAATTATTGCATAATTTTCTTTTGTAAATAACTTGATATGTAATTGAATGTACCTTTTGGCTCCACATTGCAAAATCAGTAATACTTCTTCTCAAGCATTGCACAACTTTATTTCTTTATTCAAATGGCATCAGAAAATTTTTAATAATAAAAAAATCTTGCATTTATGTTGCACTTTTCAGATGACAAGAACATGAGCATAAGAAATTTGATAGGCATCCCAATCAGGTGACAGGATAAGGAACGCTTGGATGAGAGGTGGACGTTAATGATCCTATGGCATTATTTTGATGAGGGAAGACTTATTCTTGATATCCTGGAAGATCAAAAATCAAAGGTGAGATTCTCCAGTTTTCCTGCATGTTTCCTACTGGCGGGGGGTGGCGCATTGGTTGCCAGATAAAGCAGCAAGATTATCTGGTCCCACCACTGTCAGTGGAATTCCAAGAGGGGGCTTTGAACTCACACCTTTGTAACTCACAGGGACAAGACTGCCAGCAACTAAGCCACACATCACACAATTCATCATGTATTAAACAAAATGATCATGGAATGAACTTTCCTGAAATTGTTTTAAAAAATCCTTGTATATGCACCGTAAATGGGAAGATCCCTCTAAGTGAAGTTTAAGTAAGGGTCTGATTTTTGCATACAGACAAAACCTCTGTAGCATTTTCCTGTCAGCGTTTCTGATCTCCTCAATTGGATCAGTATCTCTTCATTTACTTACTGCCAGACATTGCAAAGTGACATGACATGTTGTTATTTGTATTATCTGTACAGTTCTGTATATCTGATCACCATTCACATTAGGGGCAATGGATAAATTATTACCTATCTTAACACCCTTTATTTCACTGATCTCAAGGGAACCATATAAAAATAAGACCAGCACAATCCGAGACATGATATTTAACTTGCATTTCCTTTGTAAGTAAGTTATCATTCTGCTGATAAAACAAAACAATGGCTAATAGCGCTAACACAGTTTCACAGCTATGTTGAGTCTGTATTACTATGTAGAAATGTGATTTATAATTGTGTTTGTGTGAAATGATGCATTATTACAGGCTAATGTGTGAAAGCCAAGCCATGACACTGCTAAATCCCTTTGAGGCAATATGTCCAGACATTTTACTGACAACCATTCCCTGGTGATGTGTTAATGATTTGTCAAACTGTGCTTTTCCTTCAGGATAATATCCCCATAGAAAAAAAACACAATCCATAGAAATATTAATCTTGGTGGCAATATCCAGTGTATTTACAATAGTGTATACAAATAATAGGAATAACGTGTGAAAACAGAGTCATTCAATGTAACAGGTCCATGGAGACATGAGGGAGATCCATCAATCAATTCCCAATTACTTGGAAGCTAAACGGGTTTCCCCTGCTTTCAGTGTAGGGCAACATTGTAATTAAGTTGGCAGCATCCTCTTAATTCTTAAAGCAAACACCACAAGCTGCTGTTTCTTGCAATCAAAAGGCAGTTAATCATGAACATGACCCTTTTTTGCCAGTGGAGCAAAGGTCACTGAAGTGTAAATAGACCAAATGTATGTACTGTCACCACAAAGCACAAAACCATCCATCAACGTTTACAGGGCAAGAACATATTCAAACAAATTTACAGCTTCCAAGGGCAGTAACATCAAAAAAATTTTCAACTCAAGGCAATTCTTTCAGTAAGAATGGCTTCTTCATACCCTGATACTGGAGAAATTTCTGCATTTTGAAAATTAAATGATTACGAGAGTCTGGAAAATGAGGTGAGATGCTGTCCTACAAACTGGAACTTAACCTTAACCACACCTGTTGTCCATAATTCATTTTAGAAATTCTTAGATTAGTAACACTCAAATTGTATTATCATTTTGCTTGTAGCTTACCTCAGAGGTAGCACTTTTCCTTTTGTCAGAAGATTGAGGTTAGACCATAAGACCATAAGGTAAAGGAGCAGAAGTAGACCATTTGAATGTCAAGTCTGCTATGCCATTCAATGAGATCAGGAGTAATCTGAATTGATAATCCTCAACTCCACTTTCCCTCTTTATCCCAATAACCTTGATGACTATATTGATTTTAAAAATCTATCTCAGCATTGAACATATTCACTGATCCAATACCTACAGACCTCTGTGATAAAGAATTCCAGATTCACTACCCTCTGAGGGAAGAAATCCTTTTATCTGTCTTAAATGGCTGACCCCTTATTGTGAGATTACAGGTGAGATTTTCAGCCGCGCTCACCCCAAAACCAGAACATTCCACCCAAAGTCAATGGTTCCGTCTGTAGCATTTTCCTGTCAATGTTTCTGATCTCCTCAATTGGATCAGTATCTCTTCATTTACTTACTGCCAGACATTGCAAAGTGACATGGCATGTTGTTATTTGTATTATCTGTACAGTTCTGTATATCTGATCGCCATTCACGTTAGGGGCATTGGATAAATTATTACCTATCTTAACACCCTTTATTTCACTGATCTCAAGGGAACCATATAAAAATAAGACCAGCACAACCCGAGACACGATGTTGAACTTGCATTTCCTTTGTAAGTAAGTTATCATTCTGCTGGTAAAACAAAACAATGGCTAATAGCACTAACACAGTTTCACAGCTATGTTGAGTCTGTATTACTATGTAGAAATGTGATTTATAATTGTGTTTGTGTGAAATGATGCATTATTACAGGCTAATGTGTGAAAGCCAAGCCATGACACTGCTAAATCCCTTCCCTATGGTTTGCAGGTTCCCTCCTCCCCCAACCTGCCCTCCCATTATGATTCTCATGGCAGATGGGTTGGGAAAATTCCTCCAATATCTTTGGGCCCTAGATTGTCCCACAATGGGAATCAGAATCTCAGCATCTACCCTGTCAAGCCCACTAAGAATCCTATATGTCTCAATAAGATTGTCTCTCATTGTTCCAAACTCCAGTAAGTACAGGCTCAACCTACTCAACTTCTCCTCACAAAAAAATCCTTCCCTACCTGACATCAAGGTTGTGAACCGCTTCTGGATAGTCTCCAGTATCAATATATCTTTCCTTAGGTAAGGATCAAAGTTGTTCATAGTATTCCATAGTTTTTGGAAGATTTACCTATTTTTATATTCTTTCTCTTTGAATTAAAGGACAAAGTTCCATTTGCCTTTGTGGGACTGGTGAATTATGGCTGTCAACAAAAGCTTGATGATTTAAAATAGATTTTAACAGTGCTTCATCCTACCCAGAATGCATGAGTGAAACAAAGGGAGTCATCATACGATCCTTAGGAACTAACAGAGCAAAAGCTGAAATTGGCCATCTGTAAAAATGGTGGGTAGTTTGATGGAACATTGCACATAGTCACAGATTCGGTTATAATAAGTTAATTGTCCCCTGCATTTCCACTGTAATTACTTCTTTCTCCATGTAATATTTGAAGACACTATTTTAGTTTTCTTTATTCATTTGTGAGACATATACATCATTGGATGGCCAGCATTTATTGCCCATCCTTGTTGCCTTTGAGAAGGTGACTGTGAGCAGCCTTGTTGAATCGCTGCAATCCATGTGCTGCCCCATAAGGGAGGAAATTCCAGGGTTTTGATCTAGTGACTAAAAGGCATGGTGACATATTTCCAAGTCAGGATGGTGAGTGGCTTGGAGGGATACTTGTAGGTGGTGGTGTTCCCATGTATCTGCTGGCATGTTCTTCTAGAGAGAAGTGGGCTTGTGTTTGGAAGGTACTGTCTTAGGATCTTTGATGAATTGCTGCGGTGCATCTTGTAGATACTACACACAGCTGCGACTGAGCATCAGTGGTGGAGGGAGTGGATGTTTGTAGATGTAGTGCCAGTCAAGCAGGCTGCTTTGTCCTAGATGGTGTCAAACTCCTTGAATGTTGTTGGAACTGCAGCCATCCAGGCAAGTGGGGAGTATTCTATCACATTCCTACTTATGCCATGTAGATGATGGATATGCTTTGGGGAGTCAGGAGGTGAGTTACGCACCACAGTATTTCTAGCCTTTGACCTACTCTTTAGCCACTGTAAAAGTGGTGAGTGGAGCTGAGTTTCAGTTTCTACAGAAAATAAAATTGAATTGTCAGATGTGAGCCAGGAACACTAATAAAAATTGCAAAACTTAAATTAGTTGAAAAAAAGTTAACTTATTTAGTTGCCTTGAAGCAATTTCTTGGTCATTGACCTTTGTCGGGACTGTTTTACACTAGGATGCTGTTTTTTGACTTGTCAGCTTTTTTGAGGGAACTGTGTCAGCTGTTCTTGGAATTGTTGGTCAGCATTTCTGTTCTTTTGTCAGTTAGCCTATGCTTTAGCTTGCAAGGGCATTGATGCCATTTCAATTCAGGTCCCTTCTGAACTACTTCCAACTTTCCCACAATTAGTCCCTAAATCCCAGAAATCTATAACCTCCCCTCTGTGGCATTTCATAAGACATACATTGATATCTTTAATCCTTTGTTTAAGGTACTGAGCATGAGGCCCAGCAGCAATCCTGTAGTAACTAGCATTGTGGTGCTATTGGTTTCATTCCAAACTTTTAAAAATCTGCAAGAACTTGATCATACCCTTTCCAATGTTATCAGTTCCAACATTTTGAGATCAAAGCTACAGCTATCCCCTACTCGTCCTCCAGCATTTTGTGAAATTTTTGCCATCGAGTCTGCTGTGTCTCTTACCCTGGGATCTTGGAACTGTCCTTCCAAATGAATCAAAAATCCCCTCAGCTCACTATTTCCTGCAATAACAGACCAGGATCTACATTTTTGTGTCATGCACCAGGAGCTTTCAGTCAATATTTTACACGTTTAATAAACTGAACCAAAAGCTGTAAATATATCTGCCTTTGATTCACCACTACTCTTTGTGGCTACCGTTGCTGATGGATATGTTCATCAGCCAGGATAGGAAACCAATAAAGCTCCAGCACACAAAGGTAAAGAAGCAGTTTTTTTTATTGTGATCAGTAATTAGTATCATGTGATCTGGGCCAATGTGTTCCATTCATCCACTATTCACAACTTCGATTTTGATCTGATTTGATTTATTTTTGTCACGTGTATCAACATACAGTGAAAAGTATTGTTTCTTGTGCATTATACAGGCAAAGCACACCATTCATAGAGAAGGAAATGAGAGATTGCAGAATGGAGTGTTACAGTCATAGTTAGGGTGTCGAGAAAAATCAACTTAATGCAAGGCAAGTCCATTCAAAATTCAGACAGCAGCTGGAAAGAAGCTGTTCTTGAGCCAGTTGGTACGTGACTTTTGTATCCTTTTCCCAACAGAAGAAGGTAGAAGAGAGAATATCCGGGGTGCGTGGGATTCTTAATTACGCTGGCTGCTTTGCTGAGGCAATGGGAAGTGTAGACAGAGTCAATGGATGGAAGGCTGGTTTGTGTGATGGATTGGGCTACATTCATGACCTTTTGTAGTTCCTTGCGGTCTTGGGCAGAAGAAGAGCCATGCCAAGCTGTGATACAACCAGAGAGAATGATGTCTATGCTAAAGTGCATCTATAAAAGTTGGTCAGAATTGTAGCTAACATGCCAAATTCTCTTAGTCTTCTGAGAAAGTAGAGGCATTGATAGGCTTTCTTAACTATAGTGTCAGCATGGGGGGAATCAGGTAGGCTGTTGATGATCTGGATACCTAAAAACTTAAAGCTTTTCACCCTTTCTACTTCATTCCCATCGAGGTAGAAGGCACATATTCCCCTTTACGCTTCCTGAAGTCGTTTTGTTGACATTGAGGGAAAGATTATTGTTGCTGCAGCAATTCACCAGATTCTCTATCTCATTCCTCATGTTTTTTTTGTTGAAAAAAATGGTGGTGACCTATCAGATATAACACCTAGTAACAAACAACAGAGTGTGAAAGTTTTACTGTTCATAATATTACCTGTTGTGATTTTGTTATACTCTATAAAGGGGCAAATCTTCCTTTATTAAGTTTAGAAAATCATCTTCTTGCGCTCACAGTCGTCTGGAGTTTCTTTTGCAAACTCCTGGCTCCATGAACCTGACTTTTAAAAATGTCTGTCCATACATCTGATGTTCAGGCTGGGAATGGGCTATATTAGGAATTGGTAACGTTGCCTACTGATACGGTGCAGGAAAGGACATCCCAAGGCATGGTCCACCAGGGAGACCATACAGACACTACGACAATAGATGAATGAACACCGCTCAACAATAACCAGGCAAGACTGTTCCTTTTCTGTTGGCGAACACTTCAGCAGTCAAGGCCTTTAGTTTCTGATCTTCGGGTAAGCATTCTCTAAGGCAGCCTTCATGACATACGACGGTACAGAGTTGCTGAGCAAAAACTGATAGCCAATTTCTGCACACATGAGGACAGCCTCAACTGGGATCTTGGGTTCATGTCACACTATCTGTAACTCCCATGACTTGCCTGGGTTTGCAACATCTCACTTACTGTCCTGTCTGGAGACAATACACATCTCTTTAACCTATGCCTAATGCTATTTCCATTCAGATTGTCTGCACCTTTAAGACTTAATTAGCTGTAAAGGCTCACATTCTAATCAATATTCTGTAAACTGTGTGTGCTTTTATATGGTCTATTTGTGATCAGAATTCCCACTCCCCCGACGAAGGGGAAAATCCCAAAAACTAGTGGCATTTACTATCAAATAAACCTGTTGGACTTTAATCTGGCATGAGACTTCTTACTAAGAGGGAGGAAACCAGAAAGGCTGTTAGTGATCCAAGAGTTTCCACAAACCTGATGAAGGAACAGCGTTTCTGAAAGCTTTGGGTTTACTATCAAATAAACTGGTTGGACTTTAACCTGGTGTTGTGAGACTTCTTACAATGGTCTAGGAACACAGCATGCTTCTTTATAGTCACAGTTGCAATATAACCTAGGCTGGACTGGTTGCTCATGCCAGCAGAATTTTCCTATGACTGGGTGCTAAATTTTCCAACTTTGCTGCAGCAGGAGCCTGGTGTGAATGGCTGGTATGATCATGCCCCTTGTATTTGAGCACAGTCATTCTCTCCACTTCACCAATAACTTTATTCATTGATGAGATGCAGAAAATCGTTAATGTACGTAACAAAACAAAAGTGAATGAGAGCATTGGAATCTGAATTGTTCACGAAGCTTTTCTTCTTATATTTTTATTGATAGAATGTCACATGGAGGAGATTCAGAGGAAGGGATGGACCAGATATCCTATTGTTCTCTGATCAAGACCATCAACAGGTCCAAAGGTGGAAATCTGTTCTATGTCCTGCTGGACTTTGAAATCGATCAGCAGGAACCAAGAAGGCCTAGATACAGATTGCATTTTCAGTGAAGGAAGTAGGAGACCATCAGTGCTGATGGATTCAGTGCAGGAAAAGGGCTCAAAGACCTGCTGTGTTCTGGCAAGGTTCTGACAAATTTGTTTCATCCATATAAGAGAAGTGTCATAAATGCGTGCTGCATCTGAGTTGTGAAACGTGGCACATACAATGCTTCAGCACAGGGGCTCATATGTATAAGCTGCTCATCTACTTATGCAAAGTACACGAGTGAAGGAGCACTATGATGCACTGATACATTATGAATGTTTGACTGTGTTTTAAAATCTATACAAGCACATATCTCAGCAGGGGGTTCTGAGTTCATAACTTTTGTTTCACAGTTTAAAGAGGCCATTAAAGAATTATTGATCTTTAATATAGGTAATGATAGGTTTGGTTTTATAACAGATTGAACAAATTGATCGAGGGAGGAAATCCAAAAATGAAAAAGTGAAGAGAGAATTAGGCTATAGGAAAAAAAACTGAAATTAAAATTGAAAATGGTGACAAAATATTGGCATAAAAACTTGACAACACTAATTCATTTAACAGCTGCAAAACCTATGTGGTTTGGAACCAGAAGTATGCCTCATGCTCTATTGGTGCAAACACTGGAGAAGAACAAATAAGAATAAAACTTATTCAAAAAAGGACCTATCACTTGTCTAAGACCCTCTTGAGAAAAGTGCTCTGAATGCAGCCAGCATTGTGTTCAGACAGTTTGTGCTGAACTACGTAATTGAATGTTGCATTAATCATTGACTTGATACATGAATCCTTCTAGCTGCAAGTTATCCTTAACCTTTTCATTCTTCAGCTCTTGTTCTAAAGTTGCAGCCTTTGGCCTTTCTGTTGCCGGTTTTCTTCTCTCTGGATGGAGAAAACTGTGCAACTTGCAGAAGATGGCAGTGATTCAAATGAGCCTGGCAGGTTTTGAGGGCAGTATATGTTTCATCTGCCCAAACAATGGAATTGCTACTCGGGCATCCAAATGATATGGTTCACCTGAATTCATAAGGAAAAGTGAACTTCAAAGTATTTATATTCCATGCCTGATTATAGCTTTTTTAAAGACTTCCAGTGTGTGTCCCCAGCAGTCACTCATTCAAAATACCATAATAACAGCACAGTGAATTGGTACAGATTGGACTGTTTTAATATACTTCAATGCTTCAGCTTGACTGAGTTCAGACTACCAATAGAATGAAAGGCTTATACATCATGGAATTCTTGATAGCAGCCTGGGTGGGAAAATTAGCATGTTAGTAATGACACCCCACACTTTTGGGATGATTATCCATATGTGTGCTGCTGGATCTTTTCCCAGTGGTAAACATATTTACCCTAAAAAGCAAGGCTTCTGGTTCTTTTTGTGAGGGCCATTTGAAAGATTCCTTTCAGGTTTATGTAGAGGTCTAACCTTGAACAAGAAAATGAAGCCCAGGGGATTTTCACTTACCCCAGCTGCCACATTCATACCCCAAATTAAAATCAAAGCTGGAAGTCAGTCATTACATATTTTTAATATTACATGAGGTATATTTGAATAAATTATTATCCCAATCATCAGATGTGCAACAGATGGATTAACACATGCATTAAGCTAACACAGAAATGTCAGATAAACCTGCCAAGCATTTGGGCACTGATATCACAACCATTTCTAGGCTATTTTATTTGCAAGTATTGCTCCACTTCATATGTCATGTATTGGAAGCCTTATTATTAAATTAAAATGCTTGTACCTTTGCTGTATTAAATTAGAGCTGATAAAATAATTTTATGTTTGTAATGAATGGCTTAACTGATGTGGACTCAGAGCATATGCTGTATTAGCTAGGAGTAATTTATGATGACAGCACATTAATGCATTTAATCAATAAATCAGTCAAAGACCAGTTAACTATCATTAAGCTTAAGTAATCACCCAGAGTCCAAATACAAAGTCAGAATGGAAACCGAGAGGGATTTGATCTGTCTCATTTTGTTCACCTAAAAAACTATCTATCTATCTGTCTGTTTGACTATCCATCCATCTATACAGCTAGCTACCTATCAATCTCTTTCTCAATATATCTTATCTGTAACCATACATCTACACACATTACTGTCTGCACCACTTGACTTCCTGTGACATTTTTGTCACACATTTTATATCCATTTTTCCATTATAAATTCCTATGCCCACACGTAAATGAGGACATCATTCTGATTGTGCAGTCTGGTCACTAGGTATACCATTGAATTCTAAAGTTCTGTCAAAATACATTCTGAATTTAATTTTCATTTGTCATTTCTGTCAGTAGCAGGTGTTGCTATGTTCGGAAGAAGCATATAATCTATATATCTATCTATCTATATGTAGATATGTTTTATATATATATATAATATATATATAAAATCATTGAATTAATTTTAACCATTGAATTGTCTTTTATATTTCTTAATTCAAACAGTCACTTGGTAGAACTGAACTTGAAAATTGCTGAAAAAAAGAGATATGTTGCCAAAGCTTTTAGTCTTGCACTCATCAGAGCAAATCAAGAATGTCAAAATTCAAACAATCACAACATTTATCCAACAGAAAGAAAAGGATGCTGATTGGATGGCAGGTCAATTCTGATTAGCCAAGGTGTTGCCATAGAGAAAGCAAAAGGGAGCGAAAGTTCTTATGCTTCTGTGACTGGGCTACAATTGCTCAACAATTCTGAGTGTGCTAACAACGACATTAACAACCTATTTAAGATAATCAGTTGAGCTCATAATGTGGCTCATTTACACTTGCTAGAAGCGACATACATTCATACACAGTGGCAAGGACTTATTAATCACATTATTAAGGTCCAATGGCAATTGCTTTGTTAAATAGAAATTGCATTGGAAAGGTTTAACAGCAATTACATTGTTAAACAGACAATGGGCATTGGTACACCTCTAAATAGAGATAGCTGGAACATTGGGGGAGGGGGAAGAATTGGGGGAGTCTGTTATTTTGTTGTCTTGGAAATAAAGTTGTTTTAAGGTACAGGCCAGCTTTAGAATCATTCTTCCTCAGTATACAATTATTGAAATTAATATGCAGAGGCCCATTTTCTGCAAGCAACTTGAATATGTTCAACCTTGTACCATTTTTTGAATTACACAGATTCATGGGGAACCTATAGTTTCCAGTGGCATATTTCATGGCAGTCTCAGACAATCAGATTTGGCTGGTCAACTAATAAGTATCCTTTTATGTTGTGGTATAAATTATGATCATTTGAAATTTGCATTTGTCTTGATGAGTGCAAGATGAAAAATTTCAGCAACATGTCTCTCTTTTCAGCAAGATGGTTTAATTCCTTTAAGTTTTTATTTGAAGCCTCTTCAAGAAATTTGTACCTGGAAGTGATATTTTTGCCCATAGCTGTGACAAGTGATTGTGCAAACTATGTTCCCCCATGCTCCAATGCCCATCTCATCACCTTCATCCCACCACTTTGCCATGTCATCTTCATCCCATCCCCATTTGCGCTCCACACCCCCATCCTATGTTTCCCTAACATCCTCCACCCAACTTTTATCTGCTTTAGTGTGTTCTTAATAACCCAGATTGTTTAGCCAAAATAATGTTGTTTAGTCAAAAATAATAAGGAACATCCTAGTCTATCCTTGGGCAGGTTTGACCCAAAGGCTTATCAAAACAATTTGAAGAAGTAGAGGTCAAATCTCAAAAGCTTTATTGGGGAAAAATGCACATTAGGTGTTTTTAAGTAGGTTTATTGCTTCAAACTTAAGTTGATTGCTACTGGACCTGTGAGGCCTGCAAGGATGATTGTCAACCGTTAGATAAATGGAGAGGGTTCAAAAGTGATCACAATCAGGAGCTTGGAGGAATCTATATGGTTTTTGTAACATTCAAAGAAAATTTCCTATCTTCCTGGCTCGTGGGAAACCTTTTAAAACATTTACTTACTTTATTGGGCCACCCCTGGCCCTCAGTCCACTTCCTGGCAGGGAGGTTACCTGTGTTAGAACATAGAACATAGAACATTACAGCGCAGAACAGGCCCTTCGGCCTTCGATGTTGCGCCGCCCAATTAAGAAAAAGCAATGACCTTCTAACCTAAACCATTCCCTTTTCATCCATAAACTTATCTACTAACCTCTTAAATGCCACCAAACTTGGCACATCTACAACTGCAGCAGGCAGGGCATTCCATACCCTTACCACCCTTGCTTCCTTGCTGAACCTCAGGTTGACCCTGATGATATCAACAAGGCAGTTGAGTCTAAGAGCCTGGACTTCCTACAGGAGGCAGAAATTGGGAGTCGTGTCTTAGCCTGTGTTTCCAGGCTGCTGAGGAGTGCAATTATGGGGCCCTTTGTCTTTAACTGGCCTGGGATGGGTCTTCTGTCCACATCAGCAGGCCTGAGGCAAGAGTGGAAGTAAAAGTAGAGGAAAGAAACTCCTAAGCTGTCAGTTTAAAAGGCTTGCTCCATTCCATCCATTCAAAAATATATTGGCCTAATATATTGACATTTCAAAGATATGTTCAAATTTAAATGTATATCTCCCCATTGCCTATGGTCCAATCCCCCATCCCCTCGTTGCCTTCATCTCACCAGCCTGCCATGTCACCCTTATTCCCATTCCCACCCCACATCCCCACCCTATGTCTCCCTACCATCCTCCACCCATCCTTTATTCACTTTATAAAATGTGACTTTTTCCAGATGTCAATCCAGTCTTTGAGTCATGTTATTGGTAGTAAAAGCCTTTAAAAAATGGATGCTATTTTAGAAACACTATGTCTGACAAATTTGACACAACTAATGCCCTTTCAAGGATTAAGTTATTATGGTAAATTTGTTCCTAATTTGGCAAAATTATTGAAACCATTTATTAATTTATTACATGCAACTGGACAACAAAATATGAAAAAGCACAAAAGGGTGTCAAAAATGCTTTGTAGAAGTTTAAACTGTTTGTTCATTTTAATCCGAAGCGACCATTACTGCTTGCTTATAAAATTTCACCTTACGGAGAAGGGGCAGTCATTTCATATATTATGTCTTCAGGAGAAGACCAACCAAAAGCTTTTGCTTCATGTACTCTTCTAGTGCTGAATCTAACTATGTTCACCAAGAAAAAGAAGCATTGAGTATAATTTTTAGTCTTGGAAAGTTTCGTCATTATTTATATGGTTGTCATATCACATTACTGCCTGATCATCAACTTTTAACTACAATTTTTGGGCCATACAAAGGCGTACTGTCATTAACTGCTAGTTGATTGCAAAGATGGTCATCTGTTATTTTGCACACTCCTACGATATAAAACATCAATGATCAGAGTGCCATGCTGTTGCTGATGCATTATCACACTTACCTTTACCTATTGAGCAGATGTCACCAACTAGGTTTGCACATATTCTTTATCTTTTGTAAGTAAATCATTTGCCTGTGACAGGTTCTAAAGTTCAGAGATGTACCAGAAATGATCCTTTGATGGGGAATGTGGTAGATGTGGTACTGAAAGGAACAATAGCTGGAATGTGTTGTATGTATCCTGATTTGAAACCATAAATGTCATGAAAACTTGAATTGCCCATTCAAATTGGGTGTCTATTGTAGGGGAATCTGTGTGATCATTCCTCTTAGTTTGTGTGGAACAGTTCTTGACAGCTACATGAAGGAAATCCTGGTGTAATCTGGATGAAGAAAATAGTTTGGTTATTTTTGGTGGTTGGGTCTGGATCTTAGATTAAAGGTAACGTGAAATTGTCAATCCTGTGCACAAATAACAAATACACCACCATTGTCCCCTTTATACCTTTGGGAGTGGCCTAAAATGCCATGGTACTGATTGCATATAGATTTTGCTGGTCTGTTTGAAACTTAGTTCTTAGTGACGTTCTTAGTCACAATTGATGCTCACTCAAAGTGGCCAGAAGTTTTTATCATGAGATCTATCGCAACTGAGCAAACCATTGACAAACTTGATGAAATTATTACAAGATTTGGGAAACAAGAACAAATTGTTAGTGATAATGGTTCACGGTTACTACAAGAGTTGAGAATTAACTCAAAGTAATTGGTATTCAGCATACAAAAGCTGCCTCTTACCACAGGAACTCCTGCAGTGATATCTTGGAGGTGAAATGATTGACTTCCATCAACAACAACCCCATTGTTAACAACAGCCATCTTTCTTTGTGTTAGGTGTGAGCCTAGTTAACAGAAGATTGGTGTTAAAGATATAGTGGGAGATATACCAGATCATGAGATTACCAATATTGTTGAATACAGTACTGTTACCGTTGATAGCTCACAGCACCTCATGGCTGCCCAGACTTGAGCCATTAGAGTTGTTCAGCCTCCAACTGCATTAGCATGATGATAGTGCCACACAATACAATAGTGGAAATGCTCAATTTGAAGAACGGACATTGTCCCCAAAATGCTCCTATCATAGAAGAAACATTTCCACAGGCAGGTTGTTGAGAATGAGGTTAAGTATGTTGTTCCCTTTTGTTGGTTCCTTCACCATCTGCCCCTGACCCAGTATCAGAACAATGTTCCAGACAGCTTAGTCAGAGTGGTGTTCCCCAACCACTCTCAATGATGGATATTGAAGTCCCATACTCAGAGTACATTCTACACCCTTGCACTCTTGGTGCTTCCTCCAAGTGGTGCTCAATGGAAGAGTACTAACTCATCAGCTGAGGGAGGATGGAACATGATAATCAACAGAAGGTCTCCCATGTTGATAATTTCCAGGGCTCCTGACTGTATACCATTGTACCACTACTTCTGGTGGACCTGTATGGCTGATGATAGTGTTTGGAACATTGTCTATTAGATATAATTCTGTGACAATTGCTGGGATTTTACAACCTCGCTCGGGCAAGGCTTATAAAATCCCGCCTGAGGCCAATGGAAAATTCCATTCTGCGAGCCTTACCCACCCAAATTCCAGGATGAGCGAGTTGGTAAGATTCTAGCCAATGACTACGTTAGTCTATTTCTTGGCTACTCTAAGAGACAACTCTCCCAATTTTGACACAAGCTCCAAAATATTAGGGAGGAGAACTTTGCAAGAGCAAGGGATTGGGTTTTAATTTTAGTTTCTGGTGCCTAGGCCAATACCAGATGGCCTATCTGATTCCATTCCTTTTTGTTTGCCCAGCAGATTGATACAACTGAGTGTTTCTCGCGGCCAATTTGGAGAGTGCATTCAAGAGTAAACAATATTGCTGTGGATCTGGAGTTGCATGTTGGCCAGACCAAATAGGGATGGCAGATTTCCTTCCCTAAAGAAAATTAGTGATTCAGATATGTTTCTACAAAAATCAACAATGGTTTGATGATCATCATTAGAGACTTTTAATTATTTTATTAATTTCAGATTTCCCCATTTTCCAGGGTGGGATTTGAACCTAGGTGCCCAGAGTGCCACTCTGGGTCACTAGTCCTGTGACAATACCATACCCAACCAGCTCCCTTGATTGTAACTACATCAGGCCCCCACACTGGCAACCTGAAAATGACCTATTTATCCTGGCTCTGTATTTCTTGTTGGTTGGCTAACCCTCCATTCATGCTAATGTATAAGTCTTGAAAAACATGAGCTCTTATCTTGGGCTGTAACGTTTGATATGGCATCTTATTGAATGCCTTGTGAGAATCCAATGACTGATTCCCATTCATCCTATTTATCATATCCTGAAAGAACTCAAATAAGTTTGTCAAACAATTTTCCTTTCATAAGACAATGTTGACTCTGCCTGACTGTAATATAATTTTTGAAGTGCCCAATATTCACTCTTTAATGACAGATTTTAGGCTGACTGGCCTATAGTTTCCTGCTTCCTGTTTCCCTCCTGTCTTGAAAATGTCACATTTGTGGTTTTCATTCTGCTGCGACCATTCCAGAATCCAAGGAATTTTAGAAGATGACAAACAATGAATCCACTGTCTTGATACTGCTTCCTCATTAATGGGTACTGCTGTGATACCAGGAATTTCCTTTGAATACTGGTTTCCACAGCCACAATAGCAACAGTCTGAGCTTCCATTCCAGAATTCAGCTGTCACAGTTCGATGGGCCAAATGGTTTTGTCCTGTGCTGTAAACATTGTATGATTTTGGGATTTGAAAGAAGTTGTTTGTGCTGTAATGGAAGTTGTGACAATCAGGCATCAGATGCTTCATCATTGTGGCTTCCACAGGTTTACTAATGGAGGAAATCAGCTGCTCCATGTTGTAATCAATGTACTTCAAGCTGTCCACATAACACTGTGGCAAGTGCTGCCAAACATTTCCATGATCCTTGGCATGGTGCATAGATTTCCTTTAGTGTACCAACCATTTAATTATGTACATCCATCAACCTTTTTCTGCAACCTGAAGCAGCAAAGTCCCCATCTGATTCCTCCACAGCAGAACTCATGGGCAATGTTGCCCTTCAGCTTGTACTGTCTCCTGTGCACTTGTGCCCAGTGTCTCATCACATAAAGATACTAGAACTGAACATATGAATTGAGAACAGGAATGGGCCACTCAGCCTTCAAGCCTGTTTCACCATTCAGTAAAGTTATGGCTGATCTAATTTCTTCACATTCCTGCCTACTTTCACAACCTTTTCCCCCCTTACTTATCAAACACCCACCTATCTCTGCCTTAAAAATATTCAAAGACTTCCACTTCAGGAAGTTTGAGGAAGACAATTCCAAAGATTCACAACCCTCTGTGATAGAGAATTCTCCTTACTTCTGTCTTTAATGGGCAACACCTTATTCTTAAACAGAGATTCTAGATCTAGATTCTCCTCTATCCTAGCCTCTAAAATACTATGTCAGTCTCTGGGTTGGTGGCTGGGAAATTGAGTAACAGTGTTTTTTGGTCTTGACACTGTTCTTCCTCGTCTAACTGGGAAGATTCCAGTTCTTGGGTATTCAAAATGAGAAACCAACACAGATTTGGTTGTGGAATACGGAGAGAAGAAGGTAAGAAGTGTACAACCTGGAACTTGAGTCAGAGATGAGAGAGAAGAGAGAAGTGAGAAGAGAGAGAGAAAGTTAAATACGCCATACCCTCATCTTTAATCCCTGCAGTGCTGCTAATGGCTCCAACATCAGAAAGGATCATGATGATCAGCAGTGTCTGCTCCACAGGAGTTAAAATCTCCAGGACTTCCAGCTGTGCTTTTTTATCGCTTCCAGATATGTGGCATCTTTCCTGCACATAAGAGGAAAACAAAACTCATCCATCAACCTAGACCGGGCCATTCAAATATTCTGCCTCCCATATCTGTTGATGGCAAGACTCTGGATACGCAGGGCACTTCCCATAACTTGGCAACACGTCAAGACCTCCATTGACAAGAAGATCCGACACTGGATCAGTTGTGTCAGTTCAGCATCCTGAAAGCTACAGCATTTGACAACAAAGACCTCCACAAAGCAACAAAAGTCCGAGGCTGGAAGCTTACCTCCATTCACACCAGATTTTTTGGTCCCACACAGTGAACGGAGATTTGACTGGGTGCCAAATTCTCCATCCTCGCTGCGGTGGGAACAGGACAAGAATGGCCAGTAAGGTCAGTATACAGAGCAATTGTCATCACCGTGCTCCTGTACTGCAGTAAGACCTGAACTGTGTATCAGTGACACATAGAATTAATACTCTTATTAGCAATGCTTCCACTACCTCTTCCAGATTCAATAGAAGGATTGTCAAACAAATGCTAATGTCCTTCTGAATTCAGCTCCACTCCAGTACTCAGGCAAAACTCCTCCAAAATCAAGTACTGATGGACTATGGACCTGATTTTATCATTTTCATTCTAAATGCTAAATCTGGGCGCAATTCAGATCCGACTTGGAAATCTGCTTTCAGGCACTCCCATTTGCACTCAGCCTGAAAAAAAAAACAGGGATCTGAATCACACTGTAGACATGGCTTAGTGTGCCCAGCACAATTGGAGCTTTGAACTGTGTATGTGCAGTTAAAGAAATAATTTGAAAAAGCGTGCCATGTCACATCGCTTCCAGGCCACAGAAAGCAGGAAAAGTGGCCCGGGGGTGAAAAGTAGGAGCGACGGCCCTCACAGAGATAAGTGTCCCCCTTATGCAACCCCCCTGCTATTCAGATTGATCATGTCCACTGGCCCCTTTCCTCCCCACCGATCTCCCACAAAGTGGCAGCAAACCCCTCTGTCCTCGTCCCCAACTAGAGGTACATCTTATATGCCTGTCCCTGCCCCAGAGAATGATCTGGCGTCACTTCCTCCTTCCCTCCCCCTACCCTCCCCACAGCATGATCAGGCCTCACTCTCTCCTACCCCCACACCCCCAGAGAATGAGCTGGCCTCGCTTCCACCCCCCCACCCCAAGAGTGATCTAGCCTCACTCCTCCCCCCACCCACAGAATGACCTGGCCCCACTCGCTACTACTACCCCCCTGCCCTGATTCCAGAGGTACATCTGACCTGCCTCCTCCTTCCCAGGGCCCAATGGGCTTGAAAACATGGTAAAGTCGGGCTTGAGGCCATTAACATGATTGCATCTCCCAGAGATCCATCTGGCCTGCCTCTTTCCCACTAACAAGACAATGATTGGCCCTCTCCCTTCCCCAACCAGACAATCATTGGGCCTCCCTCCTCCCCCCACCCCATCAGAGAATGATCTGACACCAATCTGAGTCAGAGAGGCATTGGAACTTCTGAACTCGCTTCTTCAGCAACTGGAGCACCAGATTCAGACTTATATTCAGCATGTCTCTTTTGGCGCATTTCCGGATTGGCGAATGCAGTGGTAAAATGGGAAATGCTGATAAAGTTGGGTGGGCAGAAATTAATTCAATTTAAATGCATGCATGCAAAAGTCTCAGTAAAGTGGCCATTTGTGCAGATGCAGATGCAGATCATGTTAATGGCCTCAAGCCTGACTTTATCATGTTTTCAAGCCCATTGGGCCTTGTGTCTAAAAAGCATCTTCTCAGCCAATTCCTGTTCTCTTAGCTCACAAATGGCCAGCATTCCAGGAGACCACAAATACAATGCTGCAATGTTTTGAAACTCTCCTTGAAGCATGACAACATTGACACCAATGACTGGAAGCAGCTTGCTACTAATGATCCAAAATGGTGACAGGTTGTACATCAAGCTGCTCTAATGATGAGGCAGAGCAGGAGCAGAGAAGGTCAATGCCAAAAAAAATCAGCTGGAGGGCTTTCTGCCCACTGCAGATACAGGACATATCTCTTTCCCTCACATCCTGTACCAACACTCTAGTGCATTGTCAGCAAGCCTTCATACTTAGTTGTACATTTTGACACATCCTCAAATCATTGCAGTCCGAATTCATTTTCAAATGACTCTCATCCTTCTTGCAGTCACAATGCACCTCCTCTTCAACAAGGCAGCTTTTATGTAGAGCTACTACTCATGATTTCAGGCCTCCTGCTAATGTATTCAACCAATGAACAGTGTGGGCTATGCAGGCTGCAAACAATAATCTTCTAAAGCAGCAGCAACTTGGATTTAACAAGTAAGCCTGCAATATAATAAATAGGCACAGGTTAATCACATTTTGTGATCCCTACAACCATATTAGGGAATTATTCATTTTAACCTCCATCCCCACCCCGCAACTCCCATGCCCTTCACTGTTCCATGTACTCCTGAATTAACGATATATAAGTCAAATCTGATGCGGCAACATTTGAAATTAAAGAGGGCAAGTCCATACATAAGTTTCTTGTTCTGAAAGAAATATCTCTAAGTTGAGGTACAATGTGACAGTTTATGTGGGCAGCACGGTGGCATGGTGGTTAGCATTGCTGCCTCACAGCATCAGGGACCTGGTCCTGGCTTGGGTCACTGTCTATGAGGAATCTGTACATTTTCCTTTGTCTGCACGGATTTCTTCTGAGTGCTCTAGTTTCCTCCCACAGTCTGAAAGACATGCTGGTTAAGTGCATTGGCCTTGCTAAAGTGTATCCATAGTGTACCCAAACATGCGCTGGAGTGTGGTGACTAGGGATTTTCACAGTAACCTCATTGCAGTGTTAACGTAAGCCGATTTGTGACACTAATAAATAAACTTTAAAATGATGCTCCATTACGTGCTAACCTGGGAAGAAAATATAGCTGTGAAAGATTGGAAACTCTGTGCTTGTTAACTAATGTTATGCTGCTATGCAGCTTTGGTATTAGTATAACACTCTGCTGAGCACTGACCCAATGTCAGATGCAGGGTATAAAACGGGAAAATAAACATTGATGTGTTATTGCTGATGCAGTCTCATACTGATAAGAAAGAGCAGGTGCAGAAGTATAAAAGCAAACAGCTCCAAGCTCTGCTAAGAAAGGTGCATTGATTGCTGGACTACTACTGTTCAAATTTTATTAAATAAAAAAAAAGCTGACTATTCTGATGGCCTCTTTATTCATTAAAAATCTCAGAGACTAAACGACACCCAGTATATGTATATATATATAAAAATATGTGAGAACACATATACTGAGTTCTATATTCCTCAGCTTTAAGGAATTTTTAGCGAGCAACAAAAACACCACATTGTCTGCTTGTGCCACTATAAATTAGGGATTGAACTTGCACCTTTTCAGATCAGTTGAAAAAAACGTTAAATATTCAAACAAGTGTTGCTTGAACTGACAAATCTCTATCATTAAAAAGGCGAAGAAATTATTCCCTACAACTTTGCGCAAACATAATAACATGGAGAATCTTAGAGTTATAGAGTAGTACAGTAACGAATGAGGCCATTCAGCCCATTGAGTACATGCCAACTTGTTCAAAGAGCAATTCAGTCACCCTTATTCACCTGTTCTTGTCCCACATCAATTCTTTTCTCTTTCAAGAATTGGTATAATTGTCTTTTGAAGGTCATTGTTGAATCTGTCTCCAACTTCCCCACCCCCTGCCCCCACATCAAGCAGTGAAATCCACATCCTAACTATGCTTTGTGTTTAAAGATTTTTTTCTATGTTGTCTCTGTTCTTTTTGCCATTTGCCTTTAAGTCTATGTCCCCTTATTCCCAACACATTAGCCATTGGACAGTTTCTCTTTATCTTCCCTATCCAAACCTTTCATGATTTAAAATACCTCTATATAATGTCCTATAACCTTCTCTGTCCCAACAGAACAATATCAATTTCTCAAAACCACACATTATACTATAAACTCTCATCTCTGAAAGCACCCTGATATATCTCTTCTATATGTTCTTCAAACTCTTTAAGTTCTTCCTAAAGTGTGGTGCCCAGTACTGAAAACTGACCTTCAACCAGAACCAAATTAAATTTTCATATAGGTTCAGACTAGCTACCTAACTTTTGTATTCTATGCCTCAATTTGTAAAGTTTAGTTTTCCACAGTATTAACTGTTTTAATTTGATTTATTATTGTCACATGTATTGGGATCTGGTGAAAACTATTGTTTCTTCTTTCAAATACTGATAAAACATACTATTCATTGAATATATAGGGAAGAAGGAAAGGATAGGGTGCAGAATATAGTGTTGCAGTTACAAAGAGGGTGAAGGAAAAGATCAGCTTTATGTATGATGAGTCCATTCAAAAGTCTGAAGGTAGCTGTTCTTGAGTCAGTTGGTACATGTTCTCAGACTCTTGTATCTTTTTCCCAACAAAGAAGGTGAAAGAAAGTATGCTGGGGTGCATGGAGTCCTTGATTATGCTGGCTGCTTTCCTGAGACAGCAGGAAGTGTAGACAGAGTCAATGGATGGGAGGCTGGTTTGCTTAATGGACTGGGCTTTGTTTGCAACCTTTTTAATGTCTTGCGGTCTTGGGCAGAGCAGGAGCCATACCAAGCTGTGAAACATCCAGAAAGGATGCTTGCTGTAGTGCATCTGTAAAAATTAGTGAGAGTTGTAGTGGATGCGCCATATTTCCTTTTCCTTCTGAGAAAGTGGAGGCACTGGTGAGCTTTTTTAATATAGTGCTGGCGTAAAGGGACCAGGACAGACTGTTGGTAATCTGAACACATTGAAACTTGAAGCTTGCGATTATTTCCACTTCATCACCATTGATGTAGTCCTTCACTATGTTTCCTGAAATTGACAACTATTTCTTTTGTTTTACTGACATTGAGGGAGAGATTATTGTCATCACACTATTTCACTAGATTCTCTTTTTCTATGTTAACTTGTCACCTTCAAAGATTTATACACAAAAATTCCACAGACGTCTCCTTGTACACATTTTAAAGTGTTACCATTTTATATGCGTTGCCTCTCATGATTAATCTTTTGATAATGTATCACTACCCTTTTCTGTATTGAATTTCATCTGCCATGAATTTTCCCATTCCACCAGCTTGTTCCATCTATGTTCTCTTTATGTCTATTATTATCTTCCTCAGTGTTCACTTTGTATGTTTTCCCCATGTCTGCGTGGGTTTCCTCTGGGTGCTTCGGTTTCATTCCATGGTTCGAAAGACGTGCATTGGTGATGCTAAATTCTCCCTCAGTATCCCCGAACAGGCGACTAGGGGATTTTCACAGTAACTTCACTGCAGAGTTAATGTAAACCTACTTGTGATATTAATAAATAAACTTTAAAACTTTTATCCCAATGAGCTTCAATTTTGCTAACAAGCTTAATATTTGGTATTTTATCAAATGCCTTTTGGAAGTCTGCATACAGTACATCAACAACACTGCCATCATTCAGCCTTTCTGTTACCTCTTTAAAAAGGTGTTTAGAAGTTAATTAATAAGTTCAGTCTTGAGGGAATTTAGTTAAAAAGTGAAAAATAGGTTTACTGATCTAGCCACATTTTGAAAAAGGTTAACCACTTTAGTCACCTTACCTTCAATTGGATATTGCTGGAATGGGCAGAACACAACAAATAGTAATAAGGATGATCTCAGGACTTAATAAGGGAGAATTGACATATGGAAAGATGAACCAAGTGGAAAATCATTGTCATCCACCAGTTGTGGTGTGAGTGTTTCTTGGAATTATGATTCTCATTGGAGGAGTCATTGGCATAAATCCAATATAGAATGGGGTGTAATCTGTTGGAGTGTGTGAAAATTAGAATGCAGCCTTTTAGAAAGACTATCTGGCTGAACATTGCAGTAAGAGGTAGCAGGACAAATTAAGGCAGAAGCAGAACTAAGTTTGTTTACTCAACACTCAGCTCATTTCAGACAGGTCACATTAATTTTTTTCTTGTCTCAAAAACATGCTGTCCCATCATGTACTGGAACTCCATTGACAATAGTAGGAATGTTCACTCCAACAATGTTAATCTATAATTAATAATTCAAAGTTTTTGAGCTCAGTTAGTGAGAAGATGCACAAATGTGATTTTAAGAGCCCTTGGCTACGAAAAGCTACAACTCAATATTGTTCCTGATTGTTTTCCAGTGTTCCTGTTGCAAGCGTGTATGCGTGGATATTGATTGAAGAAAAATTGAGCTTGGTAATGATTGCACTTCAATTTCAAGCAGAAACTAGAGATAAGAATCACTCGAACCAGAGTCTTTTGATACATATCCCAAAAGAGATTCTGTCTTCAGAATCGGAAACGTTTTTTTTAAAATGAAGGTTTTATGACAGAGTAAGAATGCCCTGACCATTTGACCCTCAGCTGTCTGTTCAAGCCCCACTTCAGGATTTGATAGCCATGGAAGGTGCATTCATAATGAAATCAAACAGGTTGATTATCAGCATATAAATTCATCCAATGTGCCTGATAGCGAGTGGGAGTGAGTTTCCTGGTCAGCCACACTGCAGAGAGTGGATAAAAACCACTGCAGTACTTTATCAAGGATAATCATGGACCAATCCAATGAAAGTCCACAGTGATTGAAACCCTCTCAGGGCATGTTACCTGAAGGAGATGGATTATTAGTTAAAGTACATTTTAAATGAGGCTACATACCATGAAACTGAGACACTGAAATGATTTTGCAGGACAGCAGCATACAATTTCTTCTTTTGGATGAGACATTAAACCCTCTGAGGTGGACTTAAAGGATGCATGTGGTGGCATTAGTTCCAGGAAGAACAGGGATGTTCCCCACAGTTTCCTTAGAAATATTTATTCCATAACCAACATTATCTGGTTACAATTTCACTTCCATTTCTCGGACTCTGCATTTTCTTTTACATTGCAACAGTGACTGTATCTCAAAAATATTTCATCGACCGGGTTGAGAAGTGTTTGGGATGCCCTGAGGCTTTGAAAGATAATATATAAGTGCAGAAAATAACACAGCAGATCTGAAACATTCGTTCTATTTCTCTTCACAGATGTTGCCAGACCATCTGCTTATTCCAGCATTTTCTGCTTTTATTTCAAATTTCCAGCATCTGCTGTATTTTGGTCTTGTTTATAAGTGCAAGTTCTTCCTGCAGTTCACTTTTTTACCTATTCATGTGATGTCTCTCTTATCTCTTTTAATGAACTATTAATCAGTTCTATTCTCATCCGGTTCTCACCTTCATTAAAATGGTGGACAGAGTAACTTCACAAGAATACAACAATGTTATTTCAAGATAAAAATGAACAGGTTTGCAAAAATCTTTGCTGAACATTTTTCTAACACTGAGTTTGATCTCATTCCACTTTAAAAGAAAGAATTTGTTAACCTACGTTAGAACAACCATTGCCCTACAAAAGTAGAGTCGCTTACTGTGCAAAAGTGCTTCAAGATGATTTATGTAACAAAGGCCACAGAACTGCAAGGACATATTCTTATTATATCTAAATAATTAAAAGTCGTGCATATCACTGTTCACTTATTAAATCTGTAAAGTGGTACATTAACTCTGTATGTAGCAGTTGCTACACTTTTCACATTTTCCCAGACAAGCAATTCAAGATCCATAATTCACTGAAAACCACAAAACCCATGGAAGAGCAGCCACGTAAAATAGTGTAATTTTAATCACATCACATTTTCTTTCAAGGTAGCTCTTGTTACAATTTTTATTTTGGATGCACCTGAATATATTATAGCTGTATAAATAACATTTATTATATAATAAACCCATAACATAAATTATAATTCTCCCTCCAATCATAAAAGGTATCCATGCATTCTCCTCCATGCTATTCAAAATTTCTGCACAATGATATTTTCTGCAACTCTCCAATAGATCAGGAGCCGGACACAATTAATTTTAGGTTTGATTTTTCACCAGGACATCTTGAACATGGTACACACAGAAGGAGGTCAGTCAGTCCATCATGTCAGCAGTGGGTCTTTGAAGGATCTACCAACTTCATCCCATTCCACTTCTCCTTCCTCATTGCCCTGATAGTTAATCCTTCCCAAGTCCACATCCAATTTTCTCTTTATAAGATATTGCTGAATTTGCTTCCACTATCCTTTAAGGCAGTGTAATCCAGACCAACATAACTTGCTGACCAAAAATAAGTTCTCCTCATCTCCCCATAGGTTCTGTTTTCCAAATGATCTTAAATCTATGTGCATCTTGCCATTGGAAACGGTTTATCTATATCTTTTCTAACAAAATCATTCATAATTTTTGAATACTTATATTAAATCAACTTTTTTGCTCTGCGGACAATAATCCAAGTTGCTATCAAGTTACTCCTCTGCTCTTTCTGATCTAATTTCTAAAGAGAGCTGAATTTCCTCATTTCTGGTACCACTCTGATAAACAATCTTGACACACCCTAAAGCCCTATCATCATTTCTTGGACATAATTGGCAGGATACTTTGACTTCCTTGCAGCATCTTTCTCGCAACAAGGCAGCACATTTTTGGCCAGCAGTGGAGTGTTCTGGTCCTGCCGTTATCATTGGGATTTCCCATTGACTCCACCCCATGCCACCAGGAAAGCCATGGTGTTGGTGCACCATCAGCTGAACTAAAAGATCCTGCCAGTGTGAACAACTGGAAAATTCCAGCCAATACCTCTTCTTGAGGTCCAGCCAGTGAAACAAATGTTTTCCATAACTTCCTTGTTTTTCAATTCTGTACCTCTACTAACAAAGTTAAAGGTCCCATATGTTTTTATTTAATAGCTTTATAAACTGGTCCTGTCATGTTACAAGCATTGTACATATGAAACTTCAGGTCCATGTTCCTGCATGAATTGGAAAATTGGAGAAATGAATTTATATTGCATTCTGAAACATATTCTCAATGCGGTCGAACAGGTTGAGTGTGTCAACTGGCAAATTCTTCTAACAAGCCAATGGCTGACAGCAAAAGCGAGAGAGATTCCTGGTCCACCACTTTTCATATGAAGAGACACCCCTCAAGCTATAATTCCCTGGCCATGAATTAGTAACCTGTTCCAGGAACTACTAGCTATGATCACTAGATTGATTCAAGGATGAAATATCCAGGGATTATCTTTATGAAGAGATATCAAACAGTTTAGATTTATCTTCACTGGAGTTTAGAAGAATGAGGAGATCTAATTGTGATATATTGGATGCTAATTAGGACTGACAGAGTAGACACAGAATGGATGTTTTCCCTTGTTGGATACACTTAAATGAGAGGCCATAGTTTCAGACTAAGAGTTGTTAGATTTAAAACAGAAATGAGGAGGAATCACTTCACTCAAAGAGTCTTGAATTTCTGGAACTCTCTTATCCCAGAGTGCAGTGGATGCCAGAAGATGAAACAAATTTAAGGAGGAGATAGATAGGTTTTTAATTAGTAGAGGAATTAACAGTTACGGGAGTGGGCAGGAAAGTGGAAATGAGGCTGAGATGAGATCAACCATGGTAAACTGAATGGTGAAGCAGGCTCAAGCAGCTGAATTGTCTACTCCTACTCCTAGTTCTTGTGTTCTTATGAAACAGACAAAAGTTTGCCTCAGTGAACACTAGGTGTTGAAAAAGATTTGGAATTGGAAAGTCCTCCACAGGTAACCTAATATCTTCCTCACTGTTCAGTACATTTCCAAGCTTTGTGTCATGTGCAAACTTTAAGACTATGCTCTCTATTTGTTAATCCAGGATTTAGGATATATCAAAAAAGAGCAATGGTCTGAATAGCCCTGGGGATGTTACACTATTCTACATAAAGGTTGATGAAACAATAATGCTGATTCTTTATCTGAAGATAAGACTTATATCTATATATAATGTGAAGATGCTGCTGTTGGACTGGTTTGGGCACAGTAAGAAATTTTGCAAAACCAGGTTAAGGTCCAACAGGTTTATTTGGAATCATGGGCTTTCGGAGCTCTACTCCTTTATCAGGTGAGTGCACTTCAACCTGGTGTTACAAGACTTATTACTATATATATATGTATATATCGATAAATAGAATTAGCTGGGACACTTCAGTCAGGAACTATCAGCCTTGTTGGTCCCCAAACTGTAAAATCCCACTGGAGGAAATGGACCTTCCCATTGTCCGCTCATCACCTGCCCCAATTGCCATTGTCAATAAAGTGGTAAAATTATGGTGAAATTTTCTCCCTTTTTGGTAATGGCCAATGCTGAGTGGGTAAACGATGCTGAGGGCTGCTGATAGCAATGGTGGATTTTTCTGCCATTTGTCTGGGACTTAAGAGAAAAGAATTGCAGCCGCAGATCCAAAATGTTGGGCAGCCTCTGATCTGCCCGCTCTGTCATCAAATCAGTGACACTAAGATCTGGGTGTCATTTTTAAAACTGCCTCAATGCACAACTCACAAGTAACAATCTTCACCCAGGTGCTTCCCCATTCACTGGAGCACCTCTCTGGCATGTTCTGGCACCTCCAGCATCAAACTGACACTATCCTGACATAACTCTGGCATAAAGCTGTCATGGCCTTGACATTAAGCTGGCATCAATCTGGTACCACCCTGATACTACCCTCTCTCTGCTGCGTGCTGCAATCACCCTGAGCTCCCTGGATGTTCTGCTCAACAGATGCACACATATTCAGACCAGTTGTGCTTCACATCATCCTGACACCATGCTACCTGGGTTTTTTGATATGGGGATGTGATTCTGGAGTATGGGCCTTATAATTGTATGTGATGTGGAAGCAAAAAAATTCCAGCCTTAGTCTATGCATTTAACTGCTGCTGCTGCTTGTGAACTGACTACAGGTCGTGAAACTAATGCTTCCCATCCTATTGGAGTGGTAGCGATTAACAGCAACTTAAGAAATGCACCTTCAAAGAGAGATGCACCGAATATCACAACCAGGGACACTGTTGTATTTCCATGTTGTGTTAAATCATGTTTACCAATATCACGCACTATTAGTAAACTAGACACAATTATTGTTTATTTGAAGATGTAGTAACAGACTGTTTAGCAGATAGATTTATGATAACAATTCAACATCTATTATTTACAGAAATGTGGCATAGTGGCACAGTGGGTAGCACTGCTGCCTCACAGTGCCACAGACCTGGGTTCAATTCCGGCCTCAGATCACTACCAGTGTGGAGTTTGCACATTCTCCCCATGTCTGTGTCGGTTTTCTCCAGGCACTTCAGTTTTCTCCCATAGTCCAAAGATGTTTGGGTTAGGTTGAATGGCCATACTAAATTGACCTTAGTGTCAGGGGCTTAGCAGGGTAAATATCTGGGGTTACATGAATAGGACCTGGGTGGGATTGTGACCGATGCAGAGTCAATGGGATGAATGGCTACTTTCGGCAATGTAGGGTTTCTATAAGATTTAGTCTATGATCTATAAAAGTACCGCTCAACTCCTTCACGCCACATACTGTTAGCTAAACTGAAAGTCACTCTGAATAATGTCTGATTACATGGTGTACATACTGGTTACTTACTCATTAGCATAATCTTTCTGAAGCATTATCACAATAGATACCATCGTACACCTCGCTCCGGCATGAAAAATAATTCTTCCCATTTTTCCCTGCTTTCTGTCCCTCATTATTAACAATCTTTCTTTATGTCTTTTTTATCTTTTTCATCTTTTTTGTTACTTTTTCTTTTATAATTAAACAGTTTGGATTTACTTTTATCACCCAAATGCATATTTTTTACTCTGACAAGTAATGGCTTGGATATTGTTGCTCTTGTAGCCTTTGTTTCCTCCATGCTCTTAGTTCCCGTCTTGATATCACAGGGAACTGGTCCAGTTTGGATGGAGGAGGAGTAGGGCCAACCCACCCAGCACTTCCAATTAAAGGTAGCTGCAAATGACCTGTGTTCTGCATTCATGCAAAGGATTCTGTCATCAGTGAGGATGGGATGTTCATGAAACTTTCACAGAAGGCTAATTGTTTAAGTGTCCACCACAATGCTTGATTGGCTGTACAAGGATTGCAGAGTTTTAGTCCAAACCATTGGTTGTGTGATTACTTACCTCCATCTACAATACTCTGGTTCCGTTGTTTAGTATTTAGTTAATATTTGTCTTACACTGTTTCTGGTATGCTCTTCTACACTCCTCATTAAACCAGGGTTGATCTCCTGGCTTGATGATAATGGTGGCAGACTGTAAGGTTACAGATTGTGATTGAATACAAATTTGCTGCTAATGATGCCAGACCGTGCCTCACGGATGCCCAGTCTTGAATTTCTGGATCTGCTCCAAGTCTGAACTATTTAACACAGTGATAGTGCGATACATCACGATGGAAGGTATTCTTAATGTGAAGATGGGGCATTATATCCACAAGGACTATGCAGTGGTCACTGGACTATTATCACTAGACTATTAGTCCAGAAACTCAACTAATGTTCTGGGTACCTAGTTTGAATCCCGCCACAGCAGATGGTGGAATTTGAATTCAATTAAAAAATATATCTGGAATTAAGAATATACTGATTACCACAAAATCAGTGCTGATTGTTGGGAAACTATGTGGTTCAGTAATGTCCTTTAGGGAAGGAAATCTGCATTCTTACCTGGTCTGGCCTATATGCGACTCAGCAATGTGGTTGACTCTCAACTGCCCTCTGGCCAACTAGCAATGGGCAATCATTGCTGGCCAGCCAGTGGCATCCATGTCCAACAAATTTTAAAATATATGTCATGGGCAGATGCACCTGCGGCAGGCAGATTGGTGAGAAAAAGGTTAAGTATATTTTTATCTCTTGTTGGTTTTCCCTTACCACATACCACACTCCCAGTCTAGCAGCTGTGTCCTTTAGGACCCAAGCAGCAGGTTCTATCAAGCCACTCTTGGTGATGGAAGTTGAAGCATCCCACCCAGACTACATTCTGTGCCCTGGCCAGTGCTTCATCCAGGTTTCAACATGGAGGAGTACTGATTAACTAGCTGAGGGAGCAAACCAGATGGTAACCGGCAGGCATTTTCCTTGCCTATGCTTGACCTGGTGCCATGAGAATTCATGGGTCCACAGTTGATGTTAAGAACTCTAAGGACATCTCCCTCCTACCTCTATATCATTGTGTCACTGGGTCTGCCCTGCCGATAGGAAGGACAGGAATTATGATGATAGTGCCAGGGACATTATCTGTAAGGTATGATTCCCTGAATATGACTAAATCAGGCTGTTGGTTGACTAGTTCCCAATTTTGGCACAAGCCCTCAGATATTAGTGAGGATAACATTGCAGGATAAACAGGGCTAGATTTGCTGTTGTTGTTTCTGGTGCCTCTGATGCTAGATGATCTGTCTGATTTCTTTCCTTTATATTTCTTCGTAGAGGTTGAATATAACTGAGTGCTTGTTTTGCCATTTCAAAGGATAGTTAAGAGTAGATGCACATTGTTGTGCAGCTGGAGTCACTTGTAGTCTAGATCAGGTAACAACAATAAGTTTCCTTCCTGAAAGCACGAACCAGATGGATTTTTACCATTATTGACAATGGTTTCCAGATGTTTTATTGAGTTTAAATTCCCACCATCGAATCTACCATGGTGGGATTCGAACCTGTGTCTTCAGAACTATCTGGATTACCAATTCAGCAATAATATCACTGCATTATCAGTGCCCTTTGCCACACAAACAAAATAACCTCCTCAATTCAACTGATGAAATCTAGAAAACACGCTAGTCTCGGTGGTATTTATAAGATAACAGCATCATAAAGCACCAATTAAAGCCTTGGTGTAGAAAATTTGAAATATTAGTTAAGATAGTTTCATAGAAAAACTCAAATTCTTAAGAAATCAAGTTTTGGCTTTTTATTGTATTTATTAGTCAACTGATATAGCCACAGGATGATGAACAGATTCGGTATGCAGCTTATTCAGTGTGACATTAACATTTAATAATAAGACACAGAACATACATATAACCAGAAATTGGTGACAGTTTTCTGATGGTCCAATGTATCTGTCTGTTCAATTAATTGTTTCAGCAATTGATGAAATGTTCATTCACCAAAACATTTTCCACAACTCTGTGATAATGTATAATTACAATTGCATTTCAATAGGCATGAAACATTTCCCAAGAAACAACAGCAATTAACATTTATATGGTGCAAGTACTGAAGAGTCAGTTTTTGTAATGTTGCCGCCACTATGACAATATAAGTGCCAGAGTCATATCTCAAGTTCTCCCAAATGCAACTCATTTAGAAAGAAGCTATTTGTATGCAGCAAGCTGTCAGTGGCCCTGAACCCTTTGAGCATTGATGTCTTTCGTGGTTCTCAGAAGGCTGCATCACATCACAGCACATCTGTGCAAAGAAAAACAAATGCAAAATAAAATTCAAATCACAAACTAATCTTTTCTTTCTTCTTGCGTTATTTGCTAGCCAAGAAGTAGAATGTTACCCCGTCAATCCCCATCTCGGCCCAGCCACTACTCCTAGTGCATCTAGGAGTAAGTACCAAAATACACCCATTCATCACTTCCATTGCTGATTCCATCAAAGCTTGCGGATGGAGATAAGGGTAAATGTGGGTCAGTCCTACCCATCCTTCCCTGAGAGTATAGAAAAGCCATCTGAATGTTCCAGAACTTCAAGAGGGTGGTTATGATGGTTTGTTCTGTTGGCAGGCAAATATAAGGCAGAGGAAGATTCTTGAGTTCATCTTACTAAATGCCCCTGTGTACCAGCACTAGCTCAAATAGAGTCAAGATTATAGGTTTTGGATTTTGATTTCACTACACTATTAAGGGAGAATGGTATTGTCAGAGATGCTATTCTTCAATGAGATGTCAAAGTGACACTGCACCTGCTCTGTAAAATAGAGTTAAATGTTCCATTCATATTATTCAAACAAGAATAGGGATACACTCCCATTAACCCAATAGCCAGCATTTTTCAATTTACTCAAGACACTGAAAGATATTGGTTGCAAAATTTAATAAAGCCAGTAAATGAATATGGGGTTGATGGTGTATTATAAACCCAAGCCCATCACATCTGATGCAGGTAGCAATGCTTTCAAAATTGCTGAAGTCTATAAAAAGTGGTGTGACATATGCTGAAAGTCTAGATCCTGACTTCAAGATCTCTTAAGATCACTTGCTCTCAGCCTTTACTAAGTTTCCTTCCCACTCGATCTGCAGCATATCAAAAAGACTGAGGGGAGACAACACAGATGAAGACAAGTTGCTTGAAGAAGTAGGAGGAGGAGGTGAAGAAGACAATGATCTCAGCAAGAAACCAGTTTTACCAGTGGACTTCAACGAGCAATTTTCCTGTCTCAACCTCAGTGAGAAACAATACATCAGATGCCTCTGCTTCACCAAAGAGGTTTGACACTTGATAAGAAATGTTATTTGTGTGAAGTACCAGAGGATAGCATCTATGGGATCTTGCCACAGATAAGTTATTGCAGAATTGGATGTGAAAGATGGAACACGACAGGAAATAGCAGTTTTTTATTCAGTGCATTTTATCTTTTATATAATGATTCTGACAGAACAAATCTTACTTCAAAGATAAAATTACAATTAAATTTTCTTTCATTGCAGTGGCTAAGTCCACTGAACAAATTACATAGTTTGTTTCAGATTTTTATTCTTGTAAAACTTCCAGAAGGCAATTACAAGTCTTTAATCTTGTCATTTGTCCTTGTGTTTATCCTTTAGAAAACGTACGTCAGATGGGGATACATGTGATAGAATATACCTCCTGGTAGTGTCACTCTCATTATTGAAACGATTGTAAATTAATTACATAATTTTACTTCAATGGCAGCGTGGAATATGCTTACATTCCAGTCTTTTTTTTCTATTCATTCACAGAATGCGGGCATTGCTGGTAAGCAGCATTTATTGCCCATCCCTAATTACCCTTGAGAATAGTGGTGAGTGACTTTCTTGAACCAGTATTATCAGTCCACTGGCAGTGCTGTTAGAGAAAGAGTTTCAGAATTTTGACCCAGCAACAGTAAAGGAACAGTGGAATAGCTCCAAATCAGAACGTTATGAGGCTTGGAGGGGAACTTGCAAGTTATAGTGTTTCTATGCACCTTCTGTCCTTGTCCTTGGTGGTGGAGGATGTGCATTTGGAAAGTGCATTTGAAGGATCTCTGGTGAGTTGCTGCAATACACTTGTAGACAATACACGCTGCTGCCACTGTGTATTTGTGGTGGAGAAAGTGGCTGCTTAAGGTGATGGGAGGTGTGCCAATCAAATGGACTGCTTTATTCTGGATGGTGTTGAGCTTCTTAAGTATTCGCATCTCAGGATGCTAAGGGCAATTTTTAGCATGGCCAATCAACCTAACCCATACATCTTTGGCCTGTGGGAGGAAACCGGAACACCAGGAGGAAACCTACGCAGACATGAGAAGAATGCGCAAACTCCGCACAGACAGTGACCCAAACAGGGAATCAAACCCAGGTCCCTGGAGCTGTGAAGCAGCAGTGTTAACCACTGTGCTAGTGTGACACCCAAGTATTGATGGTCCTGAACTCATTCAGAGAGTATTCCATGTCATTCTTGACTTTTGCCTTGTAGACCATGGTCAAGTTTTAGGGAGTCAGCAGATGAGTTAATCACTGTAGAGTGTCCAGCCCTTAACCTGCTCATGTAATCAAAGTATTTAAATATATGGTTCAGTTCAGTATTTAGTCAACGATAACCACCAGGAAGTAAATAGTGGATAAGTTAGCAATGATAATGTTATTGAATGTCAAGACCAGATGGTTGGATTCTCTCTTGTTGGAGATAAAGTTTTTAAGTTTATTTATTAGTCACAAGTAAAGATTACATTAACACTGCAATGAAGTCACTGTAAAAGTTCCCTTGCTGCCACACTCCAGAGCCTGTTCAGGTACACTCACGGAGAATGTAGCATGTTTAATGCATCTAACCTGCATGTCTTTCAGAAAGTGAGAGGAAACCTGAGCATCTGGAGGAAATACATGTAGACATAGGGAGAACATGCAAACTCCACACAGGCAGTGACCCAGATCAGGAATCGAACCCAGGTCCCTGGCACTGTGAGGCAGCTGTGGCAATCACTGTGCCACCATGCCACCCCATGGTCAGGTGCTTGGCACTTGAGTAACACAAATGTTACTTGCCACTTTACAGCCCAGCATGAACATTGTCCAGTTCCTGCTCCTGCTTCATTATCTGACGAGTTGTGAATGGTGCTGAACATTGTGCAATCATCAGTGAACATTCCCATTTCTGATCTAATGATGGAAGGAAGGGTATTGACGAAGCAGCAGTCAGGCCTTGGACATTCCACTGAGGAACTCCTGCAGCAATGTTCTGGGAGTAAAATGATTGAACTCCAACAACTACAATCATCTTCCTTAGTGGTTGTGGAATGCATTCCTCTTGATTCCATTGACCTGATTTTCGCTAGTGCTTATGAGCCACACTTGGTCAAAAGTTAGCTTTATATCAAAGGCAATCACTCACACCTCATTTTTAAAGTTCTAAGTATCAAATTTGTAATTCAGGTTCTTAATGTTGCATGTTTTAACTATCTATTATGTTGTGTATGCGTCCATTAATTTTACAGTTGTTATATTAATTACTGTTAAAATTAATGCACATTTTAAAATAGCAGCAAATAGTCTACCAATCTTTTCTTTAACTGGAAATTAATTTAACTGCACTTGTTCTGAAGTCTTGCATACATGACTTTTCCAATATAAATCTATAAAAATCTTTTACTAATTACTGTATAATGCAAGCAAATATAATGAAATTATCTAGTGTTTAAAATTCTCTTTAACATGCTGATCAGCAGGGTCCATTGGGAATCTAATAATGCCGACATGTAACAACACCCTGTTATATTGGCGAGCTTATTTTATTGCAGAAGCAGGAGTTTGACAGCTTCATCAGCTGATGTCCTTTTCGAATGATGCAAGACAATAGACAGAATTTTGCTGCAAAAGTAACACTGGGGCTAATAGCTCACACCATTATTTCTGTGCAAATTGGACAATAACTATCAGTGACTGCACATGTCCAGATAAATACACGAATTGGAAGATGCTGTCCACGCCGTCTTCTATTCCAAAAGACTCATAAAAATGGCAGCTTGCCATCTGACTATGATGTAAAGCATAACAATATAGCAATATAGTTGCTATATTTACCTCATTGGTGCAGAAAAAATTAGACTTATCCATTTCATTTTAAGTACCTTTTCAAATGTGTGTTAAATCTTAATTATCATCAAACAATCTCTCCCTTACTCAAAGCTAACTCTGAAGTGTGAAGTCTCATTCCTTCAAATTTTGAATTATTGTTTAAGTTTTTTTCTTCCTTGTCTCATACCTTTCTCTCATTTGTTTTCCCTCTCTTTATTTCACTTTATGTACCTGACTTAACATTGATTTCACTTTGTCTAATTTGGCCTCCTTGGTTCAAACTCTGCATAGCTCATTAATGATCCATCAATCTGATTGGCTAAGGGGACACACAATTGCTTGCCCTGTTCACATCGGTCCAAGCTATTCTGTGGAGAGTGCTGCACATTCTCGATGGCTGACAGCAAACTGTCTTGTAAAAACCCATTGAAAGCCTTTGGGCAAATACAAGTCAAATCGATGGATGATGCTGTTTTGTTTACTGCTCGGAATAAAATTCATCCCATAGGTTTCAGCACCAATGATACAATGAGCTGAATTCAGCTATGATGAAATCATTCAATTTTAATATAAATTATTGTCCTGCAAACTAAGAATACAGTTGCAAAATAACCTTGAAAGTGAATAATCATTTATGTGTTGTACTTATTTCTTTTTGATTTTGGTCAACTGAAATCAAGATACTCTATTATTTTCTTCCTTTCCCAAGCTCCCCTCAATCCTATAGACATTTGCCGAGCTCTAATGAAGGATAATCCTGACTCAAAATGTTGACTCGATTCTCTCCGCACAGATGCAGTCATGTGCCAAGTCAATACAAAGACCATTGATTCCACTTGCGGTTCTTATACCTCCATTGCCCAAAATTCCATCCAACCTCTTTCATGTCTGATCTTCACAATCCTTACATGTCTTGATAATGACTTCAATGTCATTGTTCATACTCTGCTAATATGCTGTTTCTCTTGTGAGTCTTCTCATCTGATCTATGCCCATGTGAGTGATGGAGTTGTCAAGAATATCAAGTCACAAAAATTACGGTGTGCTGACCTGCCTCTCATTAAAAATCACTCCACAGAGATACTTAGCACATCCAAGTAAGGCCAAATGTTCTTATATGTTCTTGGGCCTGTCAAATTGCGTCTGACCTTTTTCATGTCCATGGCGCTGACTTCATCATCATCATCTTCTTTACCAAATACCATATTATTCAACAATTATGTTGCAGTTGTCAATAAAATGACCAGTACAACTACCACACATACTCCAGATGTATTTTCAGTTATTATTACGTTATCTCTCTAGGTGTGCCTAGAGAAGTAACAGATCACAGTCTGTAATTTACCAATAAACTATTTCAGCATATGTGTGAAAGGTGAAATATTCATAATGCAATTTCTTCATCTCACCCTCGATCTAATGACCTACCTAAATGAATGGTGAAATCCTTAATTCTCAAATGCAAGGAGACTAAGCAAGATTGTAATATTATTGCAATATTACATCTGAGAGACACATTGTTATGTGCAACTATACGTGCAACTTTATGAGACATAGAGAGAGACACCTTTATGTGCAACTATTTCACCACCTGCACAGTTCATATCTGGCAGACCAATGCATACCAATTTACCTATTCTCACCAATTCCATTTTCTTTGATACTAGAGAACAACTTTTAAAACTGCCAAACGTGCACAACAGAAATGCAGCTACAGAACTCCTAAGTTTATAACTTGGATAAATTCGCATCCAGGGTCGCACAGAAAATGCATGACAGAAGTGACAAGGATTTGTTTGGAACCGAGGTTCTTTGACATCCTTGCACAGAAAAGCACAACTGTGTGACATAACCAAGGACACATCAGATCCATTTCATAGAACATAGAACATTACAGCGCACTTCAGGCCCTTCGGCCCTCAATGTTGCATCGACCAGTGGAATGAATCTAATGACCCTCTAACCTGAACTATTCCAATGTTATTCATATGCCTATCCACTAACCATTTGAACTCCCTTAAAGTTGGCAAGTCATTTCAGCTGATCAAACACTGTACAGTCCTGTTGCAGTGAGAACAAGATCAGAAATCCAACCAGAAACAACATCCCAAAAATTATAGCCCTGTGATTCATCTGCTGTATACATGTTCCGTATATGTGTGCAATGGTAACTAATCATGAACATGTATCCTAAGTAGTTATACTTCTTTGGAAGGATGGGAAGTATCTTTAATAATATGCCTTCAAGGAATAGCAGCATGCCATTCTCTAAAAGCAAGCGTGTCACACAATCCTGTGTTATGTCAGTGTAGTGTTTCAACAGAGTACACAAGCAGCTTGGCTGCTGGCTCTTCAAGCTTTCTGCCCCGACTTCGTAAGTGAACTCACAAGCCATACACCTAATCCCTATGCGTGATTAGTCTCTATCATTCTAAAACCAGGACATTTGCAAACTTTGTGACATCCTTTCACTCTGTAAATCTCCTAGGCTCCCCTGTTCTGTCCTTCAGTTCAGCCACCAACTGTAACCATACCTTCAGCTGCCATAGAATCATACAATGCAGTAGAGGTCTTTCAGCCTATTGTGTCTGCACCAAAGCACGAGAAACACCTGACCTCCCACTTAATCTTAAACTCTGCAGTTCACTTCCTAATCCTTTTCACCTCTCTAGCTCTCTTTCCTATTTTATGATACTCCTTAAAATCTTCCTCTTCGAGTAGGCTGTTTGGCACCTACCCTAATATTTCCTTATGTGGCTGGGTGTTAAATTTTGATTGATAATGTTCCTGTGAAGCTCACTGAAATATGTTACAATGCTGAAGATGCTATCTCAATACAAGCTGTTATTATTTGATTTTATATAAGGAATTGTGGAATCAAAATCGTAGAGAAAATAAAAGCAGAGGAGAGAGATCAGATTTAATAGACAGAGGAGACTATTGGGTAGCTTGTGGTAGGTTGTATTTTCAGGTCATATGTAAAGAATGACCAATGCTGAGTTTCAAGAATGGGACGTGAGCTGCGATTCTCCATCCAGTTGTCTTTGAGGTGAGCAGTGACCTGCTTTGTGGATTTTTGCCATAATGTCGATCACAAACTCAATGACAAGAAAATTAATAGAAACATATTTTCTTGAACAGACATTTCAGCATTTTCACAATGCTGCAGAATTTTATCAAAAGACATTGGGTGAGATCATTATTGTGGAAAAATAATAGAAAAAAAAGTTATTTACTGTTAAAAAATGATAGGTACAATGGACTGGATTTTGCATGCTCCCACTGGGTGTGTTTACAACAGAAAGGCATGTAAAATAGGCTGGGTGGCTAGCCCGCCACTTATCCAGCCACCCCTAAACTGATGCCAATAAGTGGGCGGGTGTCAAAATCAGCAGCTCACCCAAATAAATAAATAAATAATATTCAATTAAGATTGTTAACAAACCTGTTGCCGCCCACATCTTAGTTTAGTTGGCATGGGCAGGCTGTTGTTTATGGCTTAAACCTAGATGAAAAAGAGCAGAAAGGAAATGGGACACTTCCTTCAGGGCATGTCATCCAGGACACCACATCCACTCTCACCCCCAATGACATATCAACTGCCCCCACCCACTTTTCTCCTCGCCACCTATTCTTCAAAACCTAACCCACTCTCACCCACCTCTTCCCCTTCCTGGGCCCTCAGATCCCTGCCCGCCCTAAAAGTTTGTGATTTGATTAGTTCTTGCAGCCATTCTCCCATTATGCATTCCTTCTTGCTTCCCAGCAGCACCCACTAGTGAGCACTGGTGCTACTGCAACTGCTAAAGCTGCCAAAAGGGTTCCTCCCATTGAGGTGCAGAGGTCCCACTCTCTTCTTTGCCCAGCTGAGCATGTTGTGGCTATGAAGTGTGCTTCACTCCAGCGTGTTAGGGGCGTGAGGGCAGCTCAGCAGTCCAACGCCCATAAAATCTAGATCACCGCATATTGCTCATATGATACTAATAGTACAAAATGTTATAAATATTCCTGGGTTTCTTCTAACTTATTTTACTATGCCTCACTATGGTTTGACATACCCTTCAAAGCAGAAATGTACATGAGGAAAGTGACAAAGCAACTAAACCAGAGTTCAGGGTGATATTATCTTGTAGATGTTCTGTTGAGAAGCTTGTGGATTGTATGAGTAAAGGGCCTGAAACTACTGTCATTTTGATAGATTAAATGTAGGAGAAATTTATACTGTGAACAGGACTAAATATTGTCAAAGGGTGTTGATTCAAATTTTCTTTTTTGTCAGTTGTGATATGTAGCCAATACAACCTCAGATAGACGATAACTAAAACAATGATTTTTTTTATATAGAACTGCGAACATTAAACTTTATTGCATCATGCCTCATCATTCCTGAAAAAGCAAAATACTGCCTTATGGTGAAATCTAACGTGGCATTTATAGACAGATGATAAAAACCTGCCTGTCTCTGCAGTGATACATTTTTTCAGATCTGCAATTGCCTCATCACTCTCACCTAAGTGCAAAACAACAACAGAAAAATCAGGAAAACATAAAGTTACAGCTATAAGAATCCCTACTTAAAATACAGATTATAAATTTTAAAAGGAAACAATATTTTAAAAGTCACGTTTCATTCAGCAGATACAGAAGTGTCTATCTCTCAGAGCAATATCAAGAAAAAAACCATTGAGGAACTTCAGCCAATAACCTCTCTTCTACAGAAAACACATAGATCAGATGATGCAGACTGCAAGACAGGCAGACTTTCTAATGATATTGATTGGCTTCAAGGCCATGTTAGAGATGAAGACAGGCCTCTGAGGAGAGGCAGTTGTCACCTTGACCTTGGGTCAGTGCTAGGTCATTGACCTTTGACATCAGAAACCTCTGCACCAGATTTTGATGGCTTTCATGCCTCCAGAGTAAGTCACCAGGGGACGCATGTCGATGCGGCTCAGGCCAAATGAGAATTGACTTAGCTGTAGGAAACTGGAGTGCAGCGGGAAATGTGGGTTAAAGTATGTCAATAATGTTTCACAAGAACAATTTCTCTCAAGAATTGTGGCTGGTGGAATGTTTTGACATTTATTCGGTGGAGAAATGTAGCGTGTTTTGTGAAGCACTTCAACAGAGCTGCCGCTAACAGCCGTGGTGTATTGATCTTTCTGTTAAATTGCATGGGCACACTTGGGAGATCATTGAGATTCAGGCACAGGACAGAAAGGATCGGCTGCAGAAGATGGTCGCTAATGGTAATTGCTTTCGATCCTCACATTTGAAGAAGGGATGATTTGTTCTGTGTACAGATGAACTCTGGGCACTAGATAGTTTGGAACAAAAAATATATATTAATTGCTTTGCACCACGTGCCAGTGACTCTTCCCTGCAAGTAAGCTGAAACAAAGAATTCTTTTTGGTAGTTGTAGAACACACCACAACAAAATGCTTAAAAATTGCCCACTCTGAGTTTAAAGGCTTGAACTATACATGAAAGATTTGAACTATGCCTTAAAGTTCAGATTTAATTTTGATTAAAATATAAAAAAAACTCATTAATAATCCTCCAAATTATTTCACAATACAGTTTTGTTTTATTTTGAATGTGTATATAAAAATTATTGCAATTACAAATCAGGAGAGTAAAATAATTTATTGTATCAATTTTTGCTATCAAATACTAAAACAGGTAGATTAACATTAATTTAAAAAAAACTTTTTGAAAAATAATTTCCAGCAAATTGGATTAGTAATTAAGGGTTGTAAATAAGACCAACCATGACTAACAATCATATTTTGAATTGGAAACAAAACAAGCCTCTAAAGCGTTAAATGAGGAACGACACTAGTTGGAACAAGTCCAAAGACCTAAGTAAATCTGTCCTCGGGCATTATCAAATTTCAGGCAAGCCACGGGATACCCTCATACAATTCACCTGTCAAGACATGACCGGTTCCAGCTGGTTTGATGCTGACCAAAGCCTACGTGTGAGTCTAGGATTGTGGAGGCAGGACAGTGGGTCAGAAAATGATTGGACAGGGATGAGGACAGGCTTAAAGCAGCTGACATCTTAATGGGGAGGCTTACAGGGCAATCGCGCTACTCTGAGAGCCATGTTAAGGTTCAGTGTGGTAATTAAAAACAATCTCTTCAGGCATATTTGGGGGCCTTAGGCAGTCCTTTTAAGGACAGTTAGTTAGGATGCTGCAGGGCATGAAAACATGCTTGGAGGTTTTGATTCAACAAGCTGCAGGTACTAATAACCAATTCTATGAACAGGTCAAGACATATGGCAAGCACCTGATTTTAGTATTTTATAGTAACTGATTATTGTTGCCAGATAAAACACCTCTATATGGTCCAATGTTCATTTCTAAAGAAACAACAGGGTTTCAAACCTCTGGCAATGCAAATCTATATCAGATGCTCCCATTCTTGGCCAACCAATTATAATCTTGAACTTCAAATCTCTTTGTGTTATTCTATGGCCAGAATTCTCCATTCTTGCCCGCGGCTAGGATTCTCCAATCCCGCTGCGGTGAATGAGGTTTTGGCTGAGTGCCAAATTCTCCATTTTCTTTGGCCAGCAGTGCTGGGCATATGTGACCAGGAATCCCAATTTGTATCTTATTGCACAATGAAATGAGTATTTGTTGACATAGCCAAGCACCTTGACCTGGAATCTTGTGCACTACACCCCACTCTGCACACAATTTTTAAGGGTATAGAGGCATAGGGAATGAATGTTTATGGTGTTGGATGTGATGCCCATGAAGCAGACTAATATTTCCTGGATAATGTCAAGCTTCTCGAGTGTTCTTGGATTTCATTTGTTGAGGCAAGTGGTGAGTATTGCATCCCACTCCTGATTTGTTCTTTGTGGATAGACTTTAGAGAGTCAGTCTGGTGAGTTATGTGCTGCAGATTTCCTTAAACCTGTTCCTGTTAACACAATATTTCTATGATTTGTCCAGCTCAGTTTCTGGTCAATGGCAATCCCCAAAACATTGATTCTTTTTATGGAATCATATAGAATTTTACAGTGTAGTGACAGGCCATTCAGCCCAACTGATCTGTGTTTATGCTTGCCACGAGTCTCACTCCACCTTAATTTATATAACTCAATCAAATTAATCTTCTGTTCCTTACTCACTTGGATCCTCCTTTGACTACATCGATTCAGGGAATCTTTAAAGCTTGAAAATGTTTGCTGAAAGTGATTCTCAAGACTGTGTGGATATTCATGGAGGCATCAACTAAAGGATTCTATATTGCTGGGGGTGGGGGGGGTGTTGTGGGGGAGAGAAGATATGGGTGATTCCTATAGAGGTCTAAATTCTGAACATCCATGTGAATGTTTATTCATAACTCAAAACCAAAGCTTAGTCACCACTCACCAACACTATAGTTCAAACCCCACCATTTTTCATTCAGAAACAGGAATGTCATCACTAAGGGGCTTGACAGGGTGAATGCTGAAGTGATGTTTCCCTTCATAGGAGAGCGTAGGACCAGAGGGCATAGT